>OY882876.1:4288390-4888390 GCA_963693515.1 Pipistrellus nathusii
ATTTTGCTGGGATCGGAAGTGGACGTGTGTGTGTGTGTGTGTGTGTGTGTGTGTGTGTGAAGCCTTTTGCTGGGATCAGAAGTGTCCGTGTCTGTGTGTGTGTGTCCGTGTCTGTGTGTGTCCATGTGTGTGTGTGTGTGTGTGTCCGGTGTGTGTGTGTAAAGGTGAGTGTGTTGGTTCCCACCTCCTCCTCCCCAGGCCGGGAGGACGGTGGCCCCTCCCCCATCACTTGCGGGGCTGTCGGGGGAGGAGGGAGGGAGCACCGGCCTTTGGTCCAGCAGGCCGGGCCTCTCCGAGGCGGGAAACGGCTTCCCCGTGAACAGGGCGTCCCCCCGGTGCCTCGGCTCCGGGAAGCTTCTGGGCAGGAATTCTTCCCGGAGACGGCCGAGCGCCGACCCGGAGCAGAGTTCGGGACCCTGGGCCCCGTCGGGCCCCGTCCACGCCGCCGCCTGACAGCCGCGGCGCCGGGCGTGTGTGTGTCGCGGGAGACGCGGGGCTGGACTTCCAAAGAAGGAAGCGGGAGAACGGGACGCGAAGCCAGGCCGCCGGCCGCTCCGGCCTCCCGGCAGGCAGCCTCTGGCGGGTGGTCGGGGGGACGTGTGTCATGTGGATGGTGCAGGCGCTTCAGCCGGGGGAGGGGGCTCCCCACAGCCTCCCTGCCTCTCCGTTTCCAGATGATGGGCGCAAATCCCACTTTTATTATTTTATGATTTAAAAAACAAAACAAAACAGGGTTGGGCCATAGCAGTCTTAGAGCAAATGGTTTCCTGAGTACCCCCCCCCGCCCCCCACTTTTGCTGAATGATCATCAGACACGTCTTCTTCAGAGAAGACGTGTGTGAGTGAGGGCCGGTCAGGGTGTTGTGGGCATCCAGCTAGTTTGCCATGAACTTGAAGGCACTGAGGATACGGGCATTGGGAGAGATGGAGATAGTTTTCTTCCTTTCTTCCTTCCTTTCTTTCTTTCTTTCTTTCTTTCTTTCTTTCTTTCTTTCTTTCTTTCTTTCTTTCTTTCTTTCTTTCTTTCTTTCTCTCTCTCTCTTTCTTTCTCTCTCTTTCCTTCCCTCCTTCCTTCCTTCCTTCCTTCCTTCCTTCCTTCCTTCCTTCCTTCCTTCCTTCCTTCCTTCCTTCCTTCTTTCTTTCCTCCTCCTCCTCCTCCTCCTCCTCCTCCTCCTCCTCCTCCTCCTCCTTCTTCTTCTTCTTCTTCTCTCTCTCTCTCTCTCTCTCTCTCTCTCTCTCTCTCTCTCTCTCTCTCTCATGCGGGCTCCTTCAGGGCTCATGCACATCAGGGTCTGGTCTTACATGTGGAGAGGGCCTTCCTTGAACCCCTAGAACCAGAGGCCTTTCCGGTAATTCCAACACCCCAGGCCAGACCCGTAAATTTTCCAGAAGCTTGTCTGGAAGGCCGAGGCGGCGGGGCCGGAGGGGCGGAGAGACACACCTGTTCCCTGTACCCGCGGCGGCGGCGGCTGTAATTAGGACATTTTGGGGCTCCTGGTTTGAAAGCAGGAATGTAGGGACGGAGCGGCGCCCGAGGCGGTCTGGCTCAGGCAGCGGGATCACGGGGCCCCCCACACTCAGGGCCCATCACAGACGCGGCGCGTCTACGTGAATTCAGTGAGGCCCCGACGTTGGACTTGCTAGTACGTACGTCGTCATTTTGGGAATCCAAGAGGGAAAGAACTGGAAGACTTAAAAGAAAAAAAACTTTTTGGAAACGTTGGGAAGGGCTGCATTTTGAAGTTGGAGGCGGGAGGACGCGTGGGGGAGGACGCATTGGAGGGACCTGGCCCGGCCCGGCCCCGTCCTCTCCTCCCCAGGAGGGCTCTCCGGGGTCAGGGGAGGCGGGGGCTGGGCGTTAGGAGGGCTTGTTCAGGTTACTCTCGCCTTTCCAGCGGAGAGAAACTTCGCTTAATGGGAAAATAACGGCGTTACTATCTCGGTGGTGTTTGCTTTCGTGTTTAAAAATAGCTTGTTTTCGTATCCTGAATTTCATCCCTTCTTGTTTGCTTGTCGGATGGAAACCAGCGAGTGTGTGTGTATGTGAACGAGTGAGTGTGTGTGTGTGTGTGTGTATGTGTGTGTATGTGAGTGAGTGTGTGTGTTAGCATGTGAGTGTGTGTTTGTGTGTTAGTGTGTGTGAGTGTATTAGTGTGTGAGAATGTGTGTGTGTGTGTGAGTGAGTGTGTGTGTATGTGAGTGAGTGTGTGTGTATGTGAGTGAGTGTGTGTGTATGTGAGTGAATGTGTGAGTATGCGAGTGAGTGTGTGTGTGTGTGTGAGTATGTGAGTGAGTGTATATGTGAGTGTGTGTGTATATGTGTGTGTATATGTGAGTGAGTGTGTGTGTATGTGAGTGAGTGTGTGTGTATGTGACTGAGTGTGTGTGTATATGAGTGAGTGTGTGAGTATGCGAGTGAGTGTGAGTGTGAGAGTGTGTGTGTGTGTGAGTATGTGAGTGAGTATGTGTGTATGTGTGTGTGTATGTGAGTGAGTGTGTATGTATATGTGTGTGTATGTGAGTGAGTGTGTATGTGAGTGAGTGTGTGTGTGTTTGTGTGTTGGTGTGTGTGTATGTGAGTGTGAGTGTATTAGTGTGTGAGAATGTGTGTGTGAGTATGTGAGTGAGTGTGTATGTGAGTGAGTGTGTGTGTATATGAGTGAGTGTGTGAGTATGCGAGTGAGTGTGAGTGTGAGAGTGTGTGTGTGTGTGAGTATGTGAGTGAGTATGTGTGTATGTGTGTGTGTATGTGAGTGAGTGTGTGAGTATGCAAGTGAGTGTGAGTGTGAGAGTGTGTGTGTGTGTGGTACCAGCACACACCTCTCTCCGGACCCAAGCAGGCAGGCAAATGGTTGCCATCGTGCGCCCCAGATCGGTTGCAGTTTCACAGCTGGCCAAAGGGATCCAGAGCCTTCGCTTTTAACTCAAACCATCTCGTCCCTTCCTCTGCCCTCGCAGATGGCTCCCCCGCCCCACCTCCCTCAGCGATATTTATTTCTCCCTTCAAAAAAAAAAAAAAAAAGGCACGCGGGGCCTGTTGCTGAGGCCCTGGTTGGAATCGGTTTTCTGGGGTTACGTGTTCAATGCGTTTGAGGGCAGTCCCGGCCCTCGGCCCGGTCGCCCCCGTCCTAATGGCAGAAGGCCGATTATGGAGAGGCAGAGAAGATTGTAAATGGCTTATGCAGAAAAACCATTTAGATAAAAACGCAATTTTCTCTTCTGCATAGAGTGCTAAGAATTAATAGCACGTTCTTTCTAAATGGGTGTTTTTATATTATATTTTCCTCCTAATGAAATCCTTTCCCCAAACAGGAGCAATGTCTCATTTGAAACTTTAGAGGAAAATGGATCTGTTGTTTTCAGCTGCAAAAAAAAACAACGGGTGGCCCTCCCCCCCCTCCTCCGTGCCCACGGTCGTTGGGAGTGAGACCTCGCCCAGGATGGGGGATGGCGATTCGGCGACGTCACGGTCCGCGTTCAGGCGGGGGACGGGGGAGGGGGCCCGGGTCTGCCCACATTTTGTTTCTCCTCTCTTGCTTCCCGGGGTGGGGTGTAGGGGTAGTACGTGGTGGTTGAAGGTGTTGAAATGCGAGCTCCCCATTCCCTAACCTCCCCTGAGCAGGAGATCTTATCTCCCTGGTCCCTGGGAATTTCCCATCATCCTCTAGGCGAGTCCCTCTCTCCCTGGCTGCTTCTGGGAAGACCCTGCCCCAATACAGGACAGTGAAAGAGGATGCTTTTAGCTCCCCCACCGCCGGGGTAGGGGTGGGGGGGAGGCGCAGCTCTCCGCCAGGGTCTACGTGGCCACTTTGGGAGGAGTGGAAACTCGGAGCTCCGGCGTCGTGCGTGGCAGCAGAAGCGTGCCCCGGGCGGAAAGGCGTGGGGCGTGGATGGGGCTGGCTGCCACGGGCCCGTGTCTGCAGACGCAGGGCCCCTGCCCGGGTGTGTGCGTGGGGAGATGTCCAGACGTGACAGCAAGCCGAAGCGGTCGTGTGCCGGGCGGTGAACATCCCGGAAACACACGCTGATAGTGTCCACTCCTGACATAGCCTGAAGGGGAACGTCTGGTGACTTCGTAGAAGGGGAAGGGACGTCTCCCGTGTTCTGTGCCTCTTCCCCGCCGCGTTTTCCAAGGCCCAGAGAGGGCGGGCCACTGGGCCAGGGCCACACAGGACCTCGGTGGCATGAGGATTCGACCCTCAGCCTTGGTCTTCCCTCGCTGCGTCTGGACCCCCCTTTCACCTGGGAGCTAGGACCTGGGTTTGCTGGGCTTAAGCCTCGGGCAGACGGGGGCCCGGGTCTAATTATACCGGAAGTTCCCAGACCTTGTGCAGAGAGCACTGTGACGTACACGCCCGGGGACGGCAGCCCCGGGCCCCTTCCTGTGACAGAGCTGGACATTGAACGGCAGGCAGTCCACGGTCACACCGGATCCCGCCTGGTCCTGGCACTGGTCAGAGGACCCGTGAGACCTCAGCTCCTTCGGCGCTCCCAGCTTGGTTTCCTCTTTGATACAACTTAAACAAACAAACAAACAAACAAACAAATAAAAAAACGAGGGTGGGGTGGGGAAGAGAGGAAGTTCCTGCCTCATAGAAGCCTCCAGAGGACTGATAGGACGATCCGTTGTGGAGCCCGATTCCCCGGGGTCACACCCCAGCAGCTCCGCCTCTCGGCTGTGTGACCTTGGACAGGCTGCTCACCCTCTCTGTGCCTCCGTTTCCTCATTGGCGAAAGAGGACGCCACTACCGTGTTTCCCCGAAAATAAGGCATCCTCCGAAAATAAGACCTAGCCCCTGGAAAGATAGGACATCCCCTGAAAATAAGACCTAGCGCAACTTTGGGAGAAAAAAATAAAATAATATAAGACACCGTCTTATGTTCGGGGAAACAGGGTAGTTCCTACCTCGTGGCGCTTGGAGGATTCAGCGGGTTCATACGGACGCGGGTGGGCACTCGGGAGGCTGCCTGACCCCGGGAAAGCGCTCTGCGTTAATTGAGCACCTACGGTGAGAGTGCCATGCCACTCTCAGAGGCCCTGGTAACATCGCGGCGGCTGCTTGTCGCCTCCTGAGGGTGAGGGAATGCGTTGCAGGGAGGCCGGGGGGCTTGTCCTTCAGGGTCCGAGTGGCTGAGGCCGGAGGGTTGTCCTGTCAGAGGGCGGGGCCGGGCTGGAACCGCTGCTCCTGCAGCAGCCGCCTCAGGCCTGGCGGCCGGGCGCCGTCCTGGTCTGGGCAGTCAGACCCTCTTTGGACCTCGGCCTGTGCGGCCAGCCATGGTGGAGGGCAGCGCCTCGGTATTTAGGTTTTTTAAAAAAAATACATTTTATTGATTTTTTTACAGAGAAGAAGGGAGAGGGGATAGAGAGTGAGAAACATTGATGAGAGAGAATCATATACCAGCTGCCTTTTGCACACCCCCCACTGGGGATATGCCTGCAACCAAGGTACATGCCCTTGACCGGAATCGAACCTGGGACCTTGCAGTCCGCAGGCCGATGCTCTGTCCACTGAGCCACACCGGTCAGGGCGGTAGTCAGGGTTTCACCTTGCCCTGCATGCGGAAGGACCGTTCCCTGATACGCGTGAGGAATGGGCAGCCTTCTCCTGGGCTTCATGCGATGAGCTGGTCCCCGGCCCAGGAGCCCTCTGCCCGGAGCCCGCGCCCGTGGCGAGCCATCGGGGCTGGCGGTGGGATAGGAAACCCCTGTGTCTGGAGCCTCAGGCGGGCCCGGGGGACCCGGCGGGCTTGGGCCGAACGGAGAGAGGGTAAGAGCAAGAGCGAGTGCGAACTCGAGTGTGAGGGGGCATCCCTGTCCCCGGTGAGAGTGGGAGGGGCTGGGAGGCAGGCAGGCAGGCCCGGGTTCAAATCCCAGCTCTGCTGCTGTGTGCTGTGTGACCTTGGGCGGGTGGTTTGCCTCTCTGAGCGTGGCTGACAGCAAATGCTCTGGAATCGGCTGGAGGGGAGTCACTCCCTGCTCCCACTGGAGGCCCTGCACCTCTTCCAGCCTCAGTGTCTTCGCTGCAAACTGGGGGGCGGGGGTAACACCCCGTTCTGGGGGCCCCTGGCTCCGCTTCTCACTCTGGGGACCCTTGGCAGCGTCCGGAGATGTGTTTGGCTGTCACACCTGCAAAGGAGGGGGAGGGTACTGCTGGCATCTAAAAGGAAGAGGCCAGCCCTGGCCCGTGTGGCTCAGTGGATAGGGCGTCGCCGGCCTGCGGACTTGAAGGGTCCCGGGTTCGATTCTGGTCAAGGGCACGTACCTCGGTGGTAGGCTCCCGGCCCCTAGTTGGGGTGCATGCGGGAGGTAATCCATCGACATGTATGTATCTCTCTCTCATGTGGGATGTGTGTGAGTTTCTAGACGGGGCTGCCAGGAAGAGGGGACCCCTGGGAGGCGGTGGCCATCAGCTGAGACCCGAAGGAGGCGAGGGACCCAGCCCGTGGCGCTGGTCACTGACCAAACCACCCGCTCTCGGGGGTGGGAGGAGGGGAGACGCTGGAAGGGTCTGCCCATCGCCCTGCTGTAAATACCTCCCGCCGCGGCCAATGCCAAGCTCCCCGTCGCACTGTCAGCTGTCCGCCTGCTTGCGGAATTGCTGGCGATCGAACAATAGGTTCCCACAGGCAGGGCCAGAGCCCTGTCGGGCCTGCAGGAAGGGTGTTGCAGGCGAGGGGGACGGCAAGTACAGGAACCCCGAGGCTGGATGGAGCTGGTGTGTTTTTCTTTTTTCTTTTCTTTTTTTTTTTTTTCTTTTTCTCCAGAAACAAGGAGGGGCAGGTGTGGGTGTAGAGATGATCCAGGAGGAATGGGACCTGATAGCACATAGTAGGTGTGCCATGAATGCTGGTTGCCTCTGAGCTCCCCGTCTGTGAGAAAATATCTGTTTCCTTCTTTTGTCTTTAAGCCGAGCCCCTTCTGCAGAGGCAGCCACGCTCGCTCCCCATAGCCGGGTGGCACCTGGGCCCCAGGTTTCCCGGGACAAGGTGCTCAGGCCCACGGCGGGGCGCGGCCTGCCACAGGTAGAGGGGCCTGGGGGATGTCTGTCCTCCCCCTAATCTGGCCAGGCCGTGATTTATGTCCCGGCCCAGGGAGCCCGTGCTTCCTTCTTTTCCCAGCCATTGTTCTCCGGCCTGACAGGGTCAGCGGACAGGAAGGTGCAGGCCCCGAGGAGGCGCAGGGGCCGATCTCTGGGCGACCCCGGCTGGCATCCACCTTCTGGAAGTTTCTTTTTTCTTTTTTTCTTTTTTTTAAACATATATTTTACTGATTTTTTTTTACAGAGAGGAAGGGAGAAAGAAAGAAACATCGATGAGAGAGGAACATTGATTAGCTGCCTCCTGCCCACCCCCTACTGGGGATGTACCCACAACCAAGGTACATGTCCTTGACCGGAATCAAACCTGGGACCTTTCAGTCTGTAGGCCAGCACTCTATCCACTGAGCCAGGCTGGTTTTGGCATGGAAGTTTCTCTCTCCCCCCCCCCCCCCCCTTTCTCCCTGACTCTTTTTAAAAAAATATATATTTTATTTATTTATTTGTTTTTTTGAGAGGAAGGAAGAGGGAGAGAGAGTTAGGAACATCGATGCAAGAGAAACACCCATCAGCCGCCTCTCGCACACCTCCCACTGGGGATGTGCCTGCAACCAAGGTACATGTCCTTGACCGGAATCGAACCTGGGACCCTTGAGTCCGCAGGCCGATGCTCTGTCCACTGAGCCACACCGGTTAGGCCTCCCTGACCCTCTTCGTTGCAAAAGGAATCGTAACAGTGTGTGGCCATGGAGCACCCATCACGCCCGTTTTACAGATGAGAAAACCGAGGCTCAGAGAGGCAGAGTGATTTGTCCAGGGCCTCCCCGCTGGGAGGGAGGCAGAGTGCAGAGTCACACCGGGGCCTGTCTGACTCGGGGGCTCGTGCCTAGAACCACTACCTACGGCCCAGAAGGGCAGCTGATTTCCTTCCAGCAGATGCTCGGAATAAAAACCCACGCACGCGCCGTCTCGCCCCCTCCCGGCGATGGCCAGCCATGCCTGCGCTGATTATTCAAACCCTTACCATCTGTTCCCCACGACGGGCGCAGGGCCGGAGCCTTGGGCCTCGGGGCCTGGGGAGGTGGCTTTGGTGGGTCTGAGCCTCTACCTGCTTGTCTGTCCAATGGGTCCATTCAGGTCTCTTGTAGGGCCCCTGTCAACAGGGAGTAGCGGGCCAGAACCATTATCTTGTCTGTGGGGGGGAGGGGATCACCCCGAAGACAAGCAGATAGAAAGCACAATGGCGGGAATGTTCCACAGGAAGTGGACGGGTGTTGGGAGGGAGGGTCTGGGGGAGCGGGGAGGGCTGTGGGCCAGGTGGCTCTGACGTAGGAGCAGAGACCCACGTGGGGACAGAGTGGCAGCTCTCCCGGGCACCTGGCACCGGCTCAGCCGCCGGTAGGTGCCCGATGATGGAATGAGCAAAGAAGGGGGCTTTGTCCGCGGCAGGGGCCACACCTGCCTGGCCGCAGGGCTGGAGTGGGGGGCGGGGGGAGGCCCATTCTCCGGAGACATCAGGCGGCACGGCCACCCCGAAACCACGGAGACGCAGGAGGGGTGATGGGTAAGGTGACCAGACGTCCTGCTTTTGGCGGGACACTCCCGATGTTTAACAATTTAACTGTCTGGTCACCTTAGTGATGGGTGTTTCTCTCTCCAGAGGGGCAGGTGTGGGTCCCGTGGAGTGTTTGGCGCTGAGCTTGGGCGCCGTGGAGGGAGGGGCGCGATGGTGGCCATTGCGATGGGCAGAAATCGCCCAGGTGGCTGGATGGTTTAGGACCGCGGTCGGCACACCGCGGCTCGAGAGCCACAGGCGGCTCTTGGGCCCCCGGAGGGTGGCTCTTCCACAGAAATACCACGGCCCAGGCGAGTCTATGTTGAAGACGTGGCGTTCGAAGAAGTTGACGTTGGGAAAAAACGTGCCTCTCCAAAGACATGACCATCGCGGTCCTGTGGATCGTTGGCTCTGTGGACCCGTGCGTTTGCCGACCACGGGGTTAGGGTGTAAATCGGCGAGAAGACGGGTTGGAGATTTTAGAAAAACAGCGTTTTCTGGGAGCCCCTCGGCGTTTCCAACCCCCTGGCCCCGTACGCCCGCCTCTTAGGGTCTCTGTCTGTACGAGGTTTGGAGAATCAGCCCCTTGGCGGGTGCTGGAACGTCTCTGAAAACCACGGCAACCATGCCGATGGCATGTAAACGCACACGCGCCACCCCTGCTCTGTATGTAGACGCTGACGTGTGCCCCATGGGCCCCCGGGGCAGTGACGAGACAGGGGCGCCCCTCACCAGAGGAAACCCCGATAGTAACGGTGACCTGCTCCTTTGTCCCGGGCCCGGGTCCCCCTCCTGGGACAGAAGGGACAGCCCGCGCAGGGCTGGCTGGCTCGTCTCCTGGCTTCTGTCTCTCCCCAAACCCCCGCTGGCTGGGGACGTTCCCCGTTTTGCTTTTGGAAAGAAAGCCCGTCAGATCCTCCACCTCCAGCATGCCTCTTCAGCGGAGTCCGACAGAGTTGGGGTGACGAGGATGCCTGGGGAGCAGAACCCTCCTCCTGCCCAGACTGGGGTCCAGCCTCACCCCCCTTGAGTGTGAAGGACACACAGTGCATCCCCGCTTTGCCTGCCAGGCCCCGCGGGGACGGAAAAACATCTCCGGCTGTGGTTCCCAGGTGTTCGCTGGGTCTCTCTCTCTCCCCCACCCCCCTCCTCTCCCCAACTGTTGCCCCCTCCTCTCTTCCCTTCTTCTCTCCCTTTCATTCCTGGAACAATGGTCCGGGCCAGTTCCTTTGGGCCCTTCCACATTCCTGGCCCAAATCAAAACCCCGTTCTTAACCCCCATGACCAGGCCTGCAGCCGTTTTGTCTGGTATGTGGCGTCCGCCCGGGGTGGGGTTGGGGGGCAGGCATGCTTCCAATTTATATCCCGGCAGGCATGCCAGCTTCAAGGGGAGCAGGGGCTGGGGGCGCGGGAGCGGGGTGGGGCGAGGCCTGAAGGGGCAAGGGAGTCAGAACCAGAGGAGAGAGAGGGCGAGGAGGGGAGGGGCCATAGGCCCAGGGGCTCTCAGGCCAGGGGCCTGCAGAGGATTCTGGGTGAGGCCAGGCCCTGGCCCTTCACCCCGCTTCCCTCCCCTCCCCCACTTGTTAGCCACCGTGTGTGTGTGTGTGTGTGTGTGTGTGTGTGTGTATCTGGGGATTTCACTCTGTATTCTATTTGGTTATGATTATTTTTTAATGAGGTCGATCTGGAAATCCATCTGCCCGGGCTTGGCCTGCCTGGGTTGGAAAGCAATTAAACCGGAGACTAACCTCTTAATGAGGGTTTCCCTGTGTAAATCTCATTGGATAAATTCCTTATCATCCTCGGCTTTAACTACTGCAGGGTCGTGTTCCCTCCCTCTCCCTCCCACCCACCCCCCCCCCCAGCCCCGAGAGGGGGGATTGGGGTCCCCCCAGGGCCTCTCAGTGAATCCTCCCAGGGAGGCCCCCCGTCTCTGCACCCGGGGCGCCCTCCTGCCCCCAAAACCTCCCCCAGATTCCCCCCCCCTCCCCCGCCTCCCCTCCCCGGAAGGCCCGGGAGAGCGGTCCCTCTCCGAGTTAATTAATCAGACATTACAGTGGTGCCTGGCGGTTCTGGAGAACTCCTCTGCCACCTTCTCAGCCCCCTGGGTCCCCCTCCAGCGCCCTTTTAGGGTCTTTCTTTAAATTTTTTTTTTTCCCTTGGGGCGTGAACTGAAAACTCTGCTAAAGGAAATCGGCAATGCCCACCCCCCTGTCTTTTCTTTGCCACCCCCCCCCCTTTTCTGTGGAACCGTGGGTCCGTGTGGATGGCGAGATTGTTTTGCCTTCCCTATTTGACATGCAAGTGCAGAGGCCCGGAGTGGAAATGTCAGGGGTCAGGCTCCAGGCGGCAGGGAGCAGGGGGTGGCCTCAGCTGCTAGCTGCTGAGGTCTTTGCTTTCCTGGAGAAATCCCAGCCGAGCTTAACCCCTTGGCGCCCAGCCCCTGAGTTCTGGGGCTGGGCACGTCCTCCTGTCTGCTCTGGAGTCCGGGGATTCCTCTGTGAGGGATGGGGTGGGGCAGTCACAGCAGCTTGCCTTCGAGCAGGGGTTCTCAACCTTCCTCATGCCGCGAACTGCTGCTGTAGAGCCTAAGACCATCGGAAAACACAGATATTCACATTGCGATGCATTAACAGTAGCAAAATCACAGTGATGAAGTAGCCACGGAGATAATTTTGCGGCCGAGGCCGGTTTGGCTCAGTGGATAGAGCGTCGACCTGCGGACTGAAGGGTCCCAGGTTCGATTCCCGGTCAAGGGCATGGACCTTGGTTGCGGGCACATCCCCAGGAGGGGGTGTGCGAGAGGCAGCTGATCGATGTTTCTCTGTCACCGATGTTTCTAGCTCTCTCTCTCTCCCTTCCTCTCTATAAAAAATAAATAAATATATATTTAAAAAATAATAATTTTGCGGTTGGGGGTCACCACAGTACGAGGAGCTGGGTGAAAGGGTCGGGGCTGAGGAAGGTGGAGAACCACGGCCTCAGAGGAAGGTCACCTTGGACTGTGGTCCCCGCAGCAGGTGCTGGGTCCTTAGGCTGGGCTGGGGACCCCGCTCAGGGGCCAGCATCCTGGGAGACCTGCCACTTTACAGATGGGGAAACCAAGGCCCAGGCGGTCTGGGCCAGTCCCAGCCGATAACAGGCAGAGGTGGGGTTAGAGCCCAGCCCTTCCTGTTCCGAACCCTGGTTCCAGTACCAGAGGTTCTCCCTCCCTTCTCCCCCCCCCCCCATAAGGTGACCAGACGTCCCGCTTTTGGCGGGACAGTCCCGATTTTTAACCAGGTGTCCCGCGTCCCAAGGTGTTTTTAAAAAGTCCCGATTTTTGGAAAGAATCAGGAATTTTTTAATAAAAACGCCGAGGTTTTTTTTTTTAAAAACATCTGGTCACCTTAAACCCCCACTCCCCCAAAAGCAAGATGGTGTTTGGACTCCTAACACCACTTCGCAGCCGTGGAAGGGGCAGGGGGGCCAGTTTGGGAGCCGAGCGTGACTCAGCCATTCCATCCTCACGCCCCTGGGAAGCAGCTGCTTCTGCGGGCCCATTTTACAGATGAGGCGGGTGAGGTGCAGACCCGACCGTGGGTGTGGTTGGTGGCCGGCGGGAACACTGGATCTGTCCCCACCGGTCCAGGCTGCTGCTCCACCTGGAGACGCCTCCAGCCCGTGGAGACAGGAGAAGCCGTGCCGAGCCGTGCCCGCCCGGCCTCCCTCACCTGGGGAGTGACCCCAGGGCCATGTGGGACGGAGGGTCTGTGAAACGGGCTCGGGAGAAGGTGGAGGGGGCCGGGTTTGCCAGGCTGGCATGGGGCCTGGCCCCTGCCCCAGTACACAGAGCTGCATGGTTTCCACATCTGTGAAGGGAGGGTGATGGCGGTTTTAGCCTGTGGGTTCTGTCGGGAGGGACTGCACGGCTCACACATACAGCAACGACTCACACCGGCTAAGTGTCAATACACATGAGCTATTATTATTATTATTATTTATTATTACTAGGGGCCCGATGCGCAAAGATTCGTGCAAGAATGGGCCTTCCTTCCCCTGGCTGTGGGCGCAGCCTATGCGCCGGCAGGAGCCATCTTTCCGCCTCCCCACGCTGCCCAGAGGCCCGGAGCGCTGGGCGCCTGCATGTGCAAATTTACCCGCCATCTTCGTTGGGTTAATTTGCATACTAACGCCTGATTGGCTGGTGGGCGTCACGAGGGCACGGTCTATTTGCATCTTCCTCTTTTGTTAGTGTGGATTATTAATTCCTAATTATGGAGGAGAAAAACACAATATAGGCTCCCATGAAGTCCCAAAGGGAACAAGCCCCAGGGGGTGATGGGTGCCTCCCCGGAGAGCCAGGAGTAGGAGAGCTCTCAGTGGGAATCAGGGAGGGCTGGGGGGCGTCGACCTCGGAACCAGGGCTGTGTGGCTCTGGGCAGGTCACCTCCCCTCTCTGTGCTCCCGGGGAATCGGGGACGGGCCAGCTTCCTCGGTTACAAGTGGAATGAGCCTGGACCTGGGGTCTACAGCGGGGAGCAGAGGAGGGATTGCTTCCTGGCCTTGTCCTTAACGGGGGGGGGGGGGAGGGGGGAGGGGCGGAGCAGGGTGGGGGGTGGCAGCAGCTTTGGGACCCACCCTGCTGGCTGTGGTCAGTTTCCCCATCCGGAACGGGGACGCCTGGAGGAAGCCATGTACCCAGACGTGTTTTCGGGATGGGGTGGGGTGATGAAGGCAGCTCGGGTGTCAGGGACGACTATTAGGATAACAGAACGTGGACCTTTGCTCTGCAGCGTGGGGGGACATCTGAGCACCCCGGCAGGCATTGCAGCTGGCAGCTCCCGGTCTGCCCAGGGGTCCGGCGGCTCGGTGTCTGCCCGGGAGAGGGCACCCCGGAACGGTGAGAGGTGGTCACGCAGATAAAAGGGCCAAGGTGAGGTTTTGGGTTCTGGCTTTTCACCGTGGCGCCCTCTTGTATCCTGTGGTTTTGAGAAAAGCTGTGTTGCTGCCCTGCACCTCAGTTTCCTCGTCTCTAAAATGGGTGTCGTCGGCGTCCTGCCTGGCGGGGAGGCTGTTTGGTGAAGCGAAGGGAGGCGTTCAAGGTGCCAGCCCTGGCTCTCCCATGGGAGGATGATGCCGTGTTCTTGGTCTCTCTGGTCACCTGTCGCCATGACGACGACTCGGGCCCAGCCGGGCCTGGGAAGGCCTTTGGGGCCGCCTGAAGCGGAACTTGAATTCTCCCCCTGCAGGCCTGCGGCCTCCCCCCTTCCCTCCCTCCCTCCCTCCCCGTGACACCAGAGCCGGCATCTGCTTCCCCGGGAGCTGCTTAATATTCCGCCGCGGTGAGATGAACTCACTGGAGCCGCCCGCAAACAGCTGAATGGACCGGGCGCCCTCGGCCTTTCAGAGCCACTCCAGACCCGCCTGGGGCCGCGGGAGGCTGGCAACCGTGGCAGCTGGGGGGGACGGGCCCCTGTCCTTCCCGGTGCCCCCAGGGGGGGAGGCTGGAGGCCTGGGAGGGGCGGCCTGGGTGTCCTGGCCTGTTCGGGGCCTCGTGTGTACTTCTTGGCTCAGAGGTTATGTGTGTGGGGCCTCCATAGGGCGGCTGAGAGAGCTCGGCCTTCCCCTGATTCGTCCCCCGATGCTCCCCCGCCCCAGCCTCAAACTGGGCCCCGGGGAGGCAGGAGGCCCCCAGCCTCCAGAGGCACCGTTTGATGATGATGATGTAGAGAATGCAGCCGCCAATGAGCGCTCACCGAGTTCCAAACACCGCGCAAAGCGTGTTACCTGGGCTGTCTGTTGACTCCTCGATGCTACTGAGTCTCATTTGACAGATGGAGGAGTTGAGGCCTAAGAAACGAACTGGCTTATCTCATTTAAAAAGCATATATATATATATATGTATATATATATATATATATATATATTATTGATTTTCTAAAGAGAGGAAGGGAGAGGGATAGAGCTAGATAGAAACATCAATGAGAGAATCATCCATCAGCTGCCTCTTGCACACCCCCCACCGGGGATGTGCCCGCAACCAAGGTACATGCCCTTGACCAGAATCGAACCCAGGACCCCTGAGTTCGCAGATGGACGCTCTATCCACTGAGCCACACCGGTTTCGGCTGAACTGGTTTATCTCACGCCGCTAGGAAGTGGTCAGGCAGGCTTCATCCAGAGCCCCGTTCTCTCCCGGATGGCACACCGATGTCTGCCCTCGACCCTTTGGGGCCCAGTGGCCTCGTCCATAAATGGGGGCAGGGCGTCTCCCTTCCTCCTCCCCCCCCCCCCCCCCCCCCGCAGGGTGGTCTGAGGTTACGTGATGTCATGTCGGGGAGCCTTTTGGACAGGCATACAGTCGGCGCTCACGGAGGCACTTGCCGTGACCATTGCTGCGTCAGCCGTGGCCTGTTCATCCCTCTCCCCGTCCCCGTCCCCCCATCCCCCGTGGTGCCCGTGTGCCTCGGTGGGCACCCCGGCCCCTCAGAAAGCCAACAGGAATAAAGTGCTTCCAGGGAGAAGCTGAATGAACTCCATGTAATTATCCCCGATAAAATGAAACATTGCTTGCAATTAGTCTTGGGTGATTTCTCTATCGAGAGGCAGCAAAGCAATAGGGTGAGGACGGGCTGAGTTGGGGCTCACGGGGCCCAGGCCCGGGCCTGCGGGCAGCCGGGGACGAGCTGCCTCATGAATGTCGCCATCACCAGCGGGTAACCCCCAGCCGTGATTTCTCCCCGAGGCCGAGGGAGGGCCGGGCCAGCGCTCTCACGCAGCCCCTCTCCCCGGCCCTTATCACATCGGAGAACCCTCAGCTTCAGCACTGGCTTGGGCTTTTCCAGCAGGTAGCCTTTCTGGAATATTCCAACAGCGGACCTCCAGAAGGGATATCCGAGGTTTATTATTTTCTCCTCGTTGTTCAACCCCCAGCAACACCATTTCCCAGCCGTGAGATTTTTTTTTTTTTTTTTTTAAAGTCAAATCGCTTCCTCTCTCGGAGCCCCGGTTTTCCTCATCTGTGAAATGGGGACAACACTGGCCATCCAAGGAGTTAGCGCTGCAGCGGTCAGCGAGCTTTTTCTTTAAAGGATGAGAGGAACCCTATTTTGGGTATTTTCCCCAGGCTGTCAGGTCTCTGCCGGGCATGGAAAAGTTTCTACGACGTACAAATGAGGGGGGGTGTCTGCATGCTGTGAGCCATTGTGGACCCTGGCATTGGAATTTCTTATTTTCACTTGCCATGAAATACCCTTTTTATTTAAAAAAAAAAAAAAAAAAAAAAAATATATATATATATATATATATATATATATATATAATTGATTTTTTTTATAGAGAGGAAGGGAAAGGAATAGAATTAGAAACATAGATGAGAGATAAACATCCATCAGCTGCCTCCTGCACGCTCCTTACTGGGGATGTGCCTGCAACCACGGTACATGCCCTTGACCGGAATCGAACCTGGGACCTTTCAGTCCGCAGGCTGATGCACTATCCATTGAGCCACACCGGTTTCAGCCCAAAGAGGCCTCCTTTCCTTGGTGCCTTAGCAGCGTAAAAATCCCCTGTGCAGGTTGGTCTGGAGGCCCCAGGGTTGTGGTTCGAGTCTCCCTTATTCTAGGGATTTTTGGGGGGCGTGGGTAGAGGGGTAGGGGTGGGGGTGAGTTCCTGCTCCCAGGAGTTGAGGTGGTCAGCCCGTGGGCTGAGGACCCACTGTGTGTCAGTGGTGCATCGGCGAGGCGAGGCCCCTGATGTCGGGCACGCACCTTCTAGAGGTCATGGCGGAGAGCAGGGCAGGTCTGAGACGCTGCGGGGGGTGGAGAGACCGACTGTGGAAGGGCCAGGAGGGTGAAGGGAGACGTGACGGTGCTGGTCCAGCGAGAGGGGACAGCTGGCAGGACCGCGGTGCCACCGCTTGGCGATGACCATGTCCTCCGTGGTCACACCGTGAGTGTGACAGGAACTGGGTGCGGGCGTGGGCGGCCAGGCCGGAGTCCTCTGGCCTGGCCAGACTCCTGCCCCCGATGGAGTTTCCCCCGAGGTGCAGTGGCAGCAGCCAGCCCGGTCTCTCTGGGGTCCAGTCCTGCCTTCCTCCGAGGACCCCAGGGGCCAGAGGCCATGGTCTCCGCCCCGGGAGGGGAGGCACCGGCTCTGAGGCTGCTTCTCCAGACCCGAGACCTCGGCAAATCCCGACGATCCTCCCGAGAGCCGGGCGTGGTGCTGTAGGGTGTGTTGTGATGTAGGGTGTGGGTCTCGGGGAATTTGACAGAAGGCGAGGCTAGGTCGATCGAGTCCTTGGTCCCCGCCCGAGGGCCCACCTCTCCCTGGACTCCCCGCCCACGGACTGGGGCTGAGAGATGAGGCGCCTCCCGCCGCCGCCGAGGTTACGGCGAGGCCTCGGCGAGCTTAGAAGGAGGGACACCGGGTCGGGGTTCGCCGTCACCGTGCTTGATCGTAAGGTCACACGTCTGGCTCCCGGGGGCCCTCGCCGGCAGGTGTGCCTGGTCTCGCTTCGCGGATGAGGAAGCCGAGACGCGGCGATCGGATGACCTGCCCTCGGCCCTCCCCCTCGCTGTCAGATGACCCGGGACCCGTCTCGGTGCCTCTCCGTGCCTCGGTTTCCCCGCCTGCCACTTCAGAGAGGAACTCGTGGACGTTGATGCCCGGGGCCCGATGGTGATGCCCATGGTGTAGGGGTGGGGGACAGGGATGTGGAGGCACAGGGATGGGGGGACCCCCTCTGTGGGCATCAAGAGCCACCTGCGGCTCTTTGGCCCCCGGAGCGTGGCTCTTCCACAGAATACCACGCGTCCTAATTCAGTGACTAATAATGCACCTACCTGTATCGTTTTAAGTTGACAAAATGTGGCTCTCCAAAGCAATGTCCGTCGTTGCACTGTTGATATTTGGCTCTGTCGGCTAATGAGTTTGCCGACCCCCGGGTTAGCTCATGGACTCCTTAGAGCATGGTTCTCAACCTTCCTAACGCCTCGACCCTACCATACAGTTCCTCATGTTGAAGTGACCCCTCCTCCCCGCAACCATGACATTACTTTGGTTACTAATTAAAATTAAATGCGTTGCTACCGTTATGCATGGTAATGTAAGTAAGATCTGTGTTTCCCGACGGGCTTAGGCGACCCTGCTAGCGGTTCTCGACCTGTCGGTCGCGACCCACAGGCGCAGAACCGCTGCTGTGGAGCCTAAGACTGTCGGGAAACGCAGATACTTTTTATTTATTTATTGTAAATATATTTTTTATTGGTTTTTTTTTTTTTTTTACTGAGAGGAAGAGAGAGAGAGGGATAGAGAGTTAGAAACATCGATGACGGAGAATCATCGACCAGCTGCCTCCTGCACACCCCCTACCGGGGATGTGCCCGCAACCGAGGGACATGCCCTTGACCGGAATCGAACCCAGGACCCTTCAGTCCGCAGGCCGACGCTCTATCCACTGAGCCACACCGGTTTCGGCAAGACACAGATATTTAGATCACGCTTCATAACAGTAGCAACATTACGGTGCATTAACAGTAGCAGCGAACATGATTTTATGGCTGGGGGGTCCCCTCAGCGTGAGGGCCTGGATTAAGGGCCGAGGCATCAGGAAGGTTGAGAGCCGCTGCCTGATTGGCTGCCCCGGCCCGGGGGTGGGGAGTGATGGGACCCGGATACGGAGCGTCACCTGGGTACCGCGCAGGGCGGCCCCTCTTTGCGAGGCAGGAGCCTGGCCCCTCGAAGCCCTTCCCGGAGGACCTGCCTGGGTGAGCCCGCCGCTGCCCCGCCGACCCCCACGCGAGAAGGTCACGCAGGTCGCGCAGAGCTGCAGCGGGGTGAGCGGGGCCGATGTCCCCAGAACCCCCACCCGAAGCATCGGCTCTTCAAAAGCGTGCTGCTGCTTTTTTAAAAAAAAAAATTCAGACTTATCCCTGTGTCTGGTCTGTCTGCCCTCCAGTGGGCTAGAAGCAAGGAGATTCTAATTCTGCAGAGATGCGTCCGTCTACCTGCCTTACGTTATAAAAACGATGATTGTGGAGTGGCTCACCGGGTGACCGGCAGAGTGGGAGCCGGGAGCTCCGGGAGGTGTGGGCTCCGGTGGCCAGTGGTTAGGGGTTCAGGGAGGGACATGTTCCTCCCAGGGTGGCCCAGCGGCGGGTCCAGTGCCATGGAATTGTGGGTGAGGACGTGAAAAGACCCAGAGCAGGAGGGGGCCGTGCAGGAGGCAGGGGTGGAGAGGAGCACAAACGTAAGCATCCTGCTGGCATACCGCTTCCTGGGGCGTCGCTGGTGCCTCCGAGAGTGCTAAGTGCTTTGCTGACATTATCGCCGGACCTTTCCGATGGCCCCGTGAGCCGTATACCTCTTCCTACCCATTCCATGGGTGAGAAAACTGAGGTTCGGAGAGGTTCAGAGCTGAGGCAGGAACCTGGGGCCCCAGACTCGCTGTGCAATGCTGTCTCTGCACAAGCACCACCGTGGACGCTGTCAGGAGGAAGGTGCTGGCTGAGGGGGGGGTCTGTCCCTAGTTTTCTCCCCACCCCCCACCCCCCTGTCTGTCACATCTCAGCAGCAGGCAGGCCAGGAGTGGCCCTGGGGGTGCGTGGGGCTGATCTGTCACAGGTCACTGGCCACGTGGCTGGAGGCACCGGGAAAAGGAGGAGTCCGATCCTGCTCAGGCCGGGGAGAGGGGCCTGCCCGGTCCCTCCCGTGGACGGGAGTCCTCCTACGCCACCCCGCGTGTCTCTCCTCCCCCCTCGGGCCGGGGGATGCTCGGCGTCCGGCCCCCTCCGCCTCCCCGCCCCCCACGCCCGCCCTCGGCAGCAGCCTGCCTCGCCTCAGTGGAGCCCTCAGCCAGTCCTCAATCTAAATGACAGCTGCCCTCAGCCAAGTCAGCTCCGATTAATTCCCGAAGCTTCCAGGGCCCTGCGGGGCCTCTCGCAGGCCGAGCTGCAGGCAGGCCGAGCTGCCCCGGTGCTGGTGGGGGGCCAGGAACGTGGGGCGTCAGGGACCCCTCCCCGCCCCTCGGAGTCCCCATGCATTGGCCCCCGTCAGATGGGGCCTGTGGGCACCTTTCGGGCAGCGTCCATGGAAGAAGCCTTGAAGGAGACTCGGGTGTTTGTTTTTTTTTAAATCGGGACTTTTTTTTTTTTTTTTTTTAAATATATTTTATTGATTTGTTACAGGGAGGAAGGGAGAGGGATAGAGAGTTAGAAACATCGATGAGAGAGAATCATCGATCAGCTGCCTCTTGCATACCCCACACCGGGGATGTGCCTGCAATCCAGGTTCATGCCCTTGTCCGGAATCGAACCCGGGACCCTTTAGTCCGCAGGCTAGCGCTCTATCCATTGAGCCATCCCGGTTTCGGTGGGCCTTGGGTTTTGTCTCTGGTTCCTCGGTCCCCCAGGGCGTTGGGTCCCCATGGATGAGTGTCAGGGCCCTTTCCAAAAAAAAAAAAAAAAAAAAGAATATTGATCTCGGAGAAGGTGAGGGGCAGGGAGAGGAAGGGAGGGATCCAGGGGAGGAGAGATTGAGGAAGAACGGGGTGGGGGGTGGGGACAGGACAGATGGAAAGAGGGAGGCAGGACCTACCACGCTGGCCCCTGGCACTTTGCATTTTTACGAGACTCGGATAAAGCCACACACAGACCTGGGGGCGACCCTGGCGCTGCCCCTGGCCGGCTGTGTGGCTGGGGACCAGGAACGCTCCCGCCCCGAACCTCAGTTTCCTGTCCTGTGGAGGAGTTGGAGTGGGGGGGGGTCCCCTCTCCCCTGGTGTTGGGGAGGGGGATCTGATGAGATGGAATGAAGCCCAAGGTCAGTGTTCGCGCGGACATCCCTGGAGCTGCTGGCCGGTAGACGTGTGGCCGGTCTCCTTGGTCCGTGTCTCGGTTGTCATGGCGACGCCGTGGCTAGCCATGGACGGGAGCGCTCCGAGCGGGTGGGGGATGCAGATGGAAAGCTGGGCTTGATCCGTGGCCGGTCCCCCCAGGCCCCGAGGAGATGGCCGGGGGGCGGGGGGAGTGTCCCTCAGGCTGCTGGTCCTGGGTCCCTGATCCTTGGAATTCAGGTGCTGGTTCCGGGGGCTCAGGGGAAGGCATCTTAGTGCCTCTGATTTTGTAAACCCCCCCTCTCCCCAACTCCTCTCTACATTGAATGTAAAATCTCATCACCCCCATGGGTAGGAAGAGAGTCAGGGGCGGTTGTCCGTCCATCCACTCCCCGTCAACAGGCTCAGAGACGGGGAGTGACTTGCTCAAGGCCACACAGCTCCTGGGAGGGAGTGTTTATCCGCCTCCGCAGGTGGGGAATCTGAGGCTCGGCAGGTTATTGCATGGGCCCGAGGTCTCGGGGCTGGTGAAGGGGAGGGGTGAGACTCAGACGGAGGTGGTGGCGTTCGAATCGGGGCGTCCGCATGCAGAGCAGGGGCCCCCACCCCGAAACCTGCTGAGCGTGGGGGAGGAGTGGAGGGGGGTGTTTGGGTTGGCTGAGCAGACCCTCTTGGCGCTGCTGGTGTGGGGCTTGGCTTTACCGGTCCTGCCCCTGAGCCTGGCGGCAGGGGGTCCCCACCTCCCACGGGGCTCGGGAGGGTCCTCCTGGGGGTCGTGCATTCGGGGTGCCACACCCAGCCCTTTCTCGGAGACGGGGACAGGAGCGAGGAGCGTCTGGGAACAGGGATGTGTCCGAGGGACCTGAGGGACTCCCGGGCTGTGGGACGGAGCTGCGGGGACGATGTGGCTTGCTCAGCTCTGTGGCTCCCAGGCCCGCCTCTGCCTCTCGGCCCAGGGACCCAGCCTCCCCTCCCCCTATCCCCCCCCCCCCCCAAATCCCCCAGCTGAGTGGCAGCTGTCACAGATACCGGCGTCTCCCCCGGTCAGGCCCAAATAAAGGAGAAACCAAAATACATTCGCCTTTGTTGGGATCCTGCGAGGAGGGGGAGCGGGGCGCGAGAGTCACCGCTATTGTGCTCGGGGCCCACACGGCTCCTTACATAAGCCCGGAGTTAAAAATACCCCTGGAATTTCTGATTCCCGGGCGCTGCCGCTGCCTGGGGTGGCCCCCGGGCCCCCGTCCGCCCTCCCAGGCTCCCAGGGCAGGGGGTGGGGCGGGCCTCCGGGCCCGTGGGAGGCGGCAGAGGAACTCCAGGAGCTGGGGCTGCCGTCAGAGCCCCAGGCTGTCCCCCAACGGGGACCGGGAAACCCCCAGAGCCGCAGAGCCTTTCGGGGCTCGGGGCCTGCTCCTGTGTCCTCACCGCATCATCTCATTTAATCCTACAGCCTGAGTCAACACTTTGCCCAGCCCCCCCTCTCCTCACTCCCCCACCCCTGCACCCCGGGGTTAGCACCCAGGGAATTCTTGGCCCCCGGCTCAATGGAGCACCTTTAAAATAAATAAATAAATAAATATATATATATATATATATATATATATATATATATATATATATTTTTTTTTTTTTTTTACAGAGAGGGATAGAGAGTTAGAAACATCGATGGGAGAGAAACACCGATCAGCTGCCTCCTGCACACCTCCCACCGGGGATGTGCCCGCCACCACGGTACATGCCCTTGACCGGGATCGAATCTGGGACCCTTCAGTCCGCAGGCCAACGGACTGAGCCAAACCGAGTCAGCACTCAGGCCCCCCGCCGGGTGCCTGGGGTGCGTGGGGTGCTGGGCTGGACACACCAAGCCCCCCCCTCCCCCAGGCTGCCCGTCAGATGGGGGCGGCAGGCTGACGGCTAACACGTGGAAAACACACGGCAACGCCATCAGGTTCCGCGGGGTCTGCCTGTGCCGGCGCCGAGCTACTCCAGGGCTCCCCCCCCCCCCCCCAATCCGGGGAGCTGGGCGAGGGGGCGGCTTATCTCTGGGTCCTGCCGCCCCAGGAGCCAGGGACGGGCCTCTCGGAGCCGGGGCAGGCCCCGACGTGAGGCGGCTTCCGCGGGGCTGATTTATGGGCAGCCGCTCGGCGCGGTCGGTCGGGGCGTGCCGGGTCCCCTGGCTGGAAGGAATCCTGCAAGCGGGAGGATGCGTTCGGTCATGCTTGGGTTGTCAGGACCCGAAGGGGAATACACCCTCTTGAAACATATCCCCTGTGGATACCCCACGCCCTGGTGCATCCCGGGCAGGGGGCCGGGGAATCCTACCAGCCAGTGCTCTGTGATGGCAGGCGAGGCCCTCACCCTCTCTGAGCCCCGGGACCTCCTGTGTCGGGCGGAGGAGGGTCACCCCGTGGCCGGGCTTGCTGGGAGAGGGACGGAGATGATCATACCCGGATCTGCGCTGTGTGCTGACACAATCCTTTGTGCAAGAAGAGCCGCCGTGCCGAAAAAAACCGGTGTAGCTCAGTGGGTAGAGCGTCGGCCTGCGGACTGAAGGGTCCCAGGTTCGATTCCGGTCAGGGGCATGTACCGTGGTTGCGGGCACATCCCCAGGAGGGGGTGTGCAGGAGGCAGCTGGTCGATGATTCTCTCTCATCGATGTTTCTAAGGATCCCTCTCTCTTCCTCTCTGTGAAAAATCAATAAAATATATTTTAAAATAATAATAAGAAGAAGTTCCACTGTCTCGGCTGCATCACAGTCGACTGTAAGTTGGAAACAGAGCATCCAGAGAAAATTGGGCCAGTCCGGTCCATCCAGGACCATCCCTCAACAAACCCAGGTGGCAGAAGGGTCCCTAAGCCTCCCCCGTAGCTCGGGGACATGCCAATCCTGCAGCCACTGAGCAAGAAAACCAGGCGACGGGAGCTTGGGTCTGGGCCTGGTGCCAGCCTCGGCAAGCGGCCTCGGTTTGCTGCCTGTGAAATGGGCACACGCATTTCCGTGCCGGCCCCTGGAGATCACGCGTGGAAAGGGAAGTCGGGAACCCCTCTTGGCGTCGCTCTCGTTGGCGGACGCGACCCCGCTCGCCCATCCAGAGCTTGCAGTGCTCGGAGCAGAACCCCTCGGAGCAGAACCCCCTCTCCACGGGGTGCTAGGCCGTGGAGTCCCGGGGCGTCCGTCGGCTGCGTGGGCCCCAGAGCAGACGTGTGCAGGCTGAGCGCCCGCGTGGCTAGAACCCGGGGCTCCCCGTGTGCAGGGGAGCTGGGCTCTGGCGTGGAGTGGCCTTCCGGCCGCCCCGCTAACCCACCAGGCTCCCCACCCGGGCTCCTCCCGTGAGACAGGGTGAGGATGCCAACGCCACGGACAGGGGCGCGTCCGTCTGGCCGTGTCCGAGGAGGGGGCCGAGGTGTGGGGGCGTCGCGATGGGTGCAGGGACCCCTCGCCTTCTGACCACCCCCCCCCCCCCCAGATCCTAATGACAGCCCCAGAAGCCCTGTGTGGGGGATCTTTTCTGCAAACCGGGCGATGGATGACAAGGCCCCCAGGGAGGTGATGTCACCCCCACTTCGGCAACCGGGATCGGAGGCCGGGAGAGGGAAATGGGCGGGCGTCTCGGGGGCCGACTCCAGCCCCCCCCCCCCCCCCCGTCTGTGACTCCACAGTGACTGTGCTATGACACTGGCTCCCGGCGTGGGGCGGGGGGTGGGGGGATGGGGGAGTGGGATGAGGACAGTGTCTGCCTCATTTCCTGCTGGACCCGCAGGGCTAGCCCACACCTGGCACTTGGTCGGAACATTCCGCCGAGGCCGGTGGAGGCGGGAAGGAGCCAAGGAGAGAACTTCCTCTCCCGCCCCAGCTCCTCCCAGCACCCAAAGCCGGGTGTCTCCAGCGCCCCAGGGTGGGGGCCCCTGCAGACCCGGTTAGTCACCGCTTGGCCTTGGCTGCCTGGGCCCGTCCTTCTGGGAAGGGTTTTCTCGCTCTTAATCCCACAAGGCGAGATGGGCGAGGCGACGCCTGCCTGGCACAGGGCCCTGGCGGGGCCTGCCCGCTGTGCCTCTGAGGAGGGTGGGTTGGGTACGGAGTTCAGTATCGGGGCGTGCTCTCTCGGCCCCACGGGGGGCCCCCAATCCTCTGCTGAGTCAGAAGTGCACCTTCTGGGCTATGTGACCTTGGGGAGGTCACCTCTCCTCTCTGAGATTCAGGCTGTCTGAAAGGGGGGATCATGCCGAAACCCGTTTGGCTCAGTGGATAGAGCGTCGGTCTGCAGATTGAAAGGTCCCAGGTTCGATTCCGGTCAAGGGCATGTACCTTGGCTGCGGGCACATCCCCAGTGGGGTGTATCGATGTTTCTAGCTCTCTATCCCTCTCTCTTCCTCTCTGTAAAAAAAATCAATAAAATATATTAAAAAAATAAAAATAAAAGGGGAGATCATGAGAATATTCATCCGTCTATGGCGTGTCTGGCTCAGAATAGAACCACTGGTCACCAGGCGGCAGTGAGTGAGCAGCCCTCTGTAGTGAGTGCTCTAGGCATCCCAGGTCTTGTGCTCTTTGAGTCTAATTCACACTAAGGTGTGAATGGTTGTCCAGCAGCCGTTTCCTGTCCCGTGTGTCTAACGCAGGCATCCGTGATGTCTCTGGTGCCGTGTGACCGCGTGCGAAGGAAATGGAAGGGACTGTTTTGCTAAAGGTGTAGGGAGGACTGGACTCCCTCACCCTTATTCACCCTTATCACCCAAAGTCCCTTGATACAGCGCTTGGGCAAAGGGCAAAGGCCTGGTTTGGGGGAATCTAGACTTTCCGTCTTCACTGCACGGAGCAGTGTGGCACCTTGTTAAGGACGTTCCAGCCTATGGTAGACCCTTAGCCAATGTCTTTCTGGAAGATGGCGAGCGGATAAGCTGTGGTCTGGACCTGGACAGTCTTCCCTAGCACCCTTTTTGCTGCATCCTGAACGAACTCCTACACACGCTGCGATGCCCCGTGTAGATGCCCCGTCCTCTAGGAAACCTCCCCGACGTGGCTCGGGTCCAGCTTAAGTCTTTGGGGAACTCTAGTGCATCCGAGATGGAGCAAACCCTGAAATAGGATTGTCCCAACCATCCTATTTCCCAGGGGTCTACCGCAGTGACCCAGGAGGAGGGGGAGGAGGAGGAGGAGGAGGAGGAGGACTTCCATGGGCTGAGGTCTCATCCGGATCAGAGGCAAGAGCGGGGCATTTTAACCAGCCGTCTCCAGATCCCTTCAGAAGGCCTTCAGGCACGGCGCGAGGCCACGGGTGCTCTCCCTCCCCCTCCAGAGCCTCCTGCGGAGCCGAGCGCGCTAACCCCTCTCTCCCCCTTCTTCCTCCACAGCCCACGACCTCCCCGCGAACAAGGCCTCCGCCGCCCAGCCCGGCAGCCATCTGCAGTGCCTGTCTGTCCACTGCACAGACGACGTGGGCGACGCCAAGGCCCGCGCCTCCGTGCCCACCTGGCGGTCCCTGCACTCCGACATCTCCAACCGGTTTGGGACGTTCGTGGCCGCCCTCACTTGAACAGACAAGAATGCCCCCTCCCCCTGCACCAGGCCCTCCCCTCCCCCTCTCCTCCCCTCCCCTCCCATCCCCTCCCCTCCCCACCCCCCCGTCCCCTCCCCCTCTCTCACCTCTAATAACCGGAGAGGGCCACTGTCGCTGAAGGAATGGGCTCTTTTCTAGGTTGGTCCCGGCGTAGTGGCGGCGTATGGACCGGAAAGGGTTAATTTAAAAGGGAAGAAAGAAAAAAAGAAAAAGAAAAACAACCTCAAACATTTTTTTTTTTTTTAATTTTAAAAAAAGAGAAACTCTGTCTGCCACAGTATGTTACCAGTGTTAACCCTTCTGCCGTTAGCCAACTCTGGCTTAAGCCTCTTCCTCGCTTAGAGAAGTCCCCCCTTTTTGTTTCCCCTTTATTTTTGCTTCATTTTCCAGCAGCTGTACGCCCGAGGGTGGTTAGTTCACAGTAAGACGAGCGTTGCTTTTTCTTTCTTTCTTTCTTTTTTTTTAAATTCTCTTTTATTCTTATTCCTCCCCGCCCAGCCCCGCCTTACTGTTTTCCTCCTTCCCTTTATTTTTTGTTTCCTTTTTTTTTTTTTTCTTCCCTTTTCTCTTTTTTTCCCTTCTTTGCTTTGTTCACGGCTTATTAACATGGAGATCCCGGAGAAGAGTGGTCCTGGAATCTTGCGGAAAAAGTCACGTTGTCATCGCCATATCATCTATTGACATCCAACTGTCATCAGGGAGGCGGGAGCCAAACAATGAGTGTCCCCCCCCTCCCCCTTAGGGTATTCCACCGGGGGTGCTGTGCTGCCTGTTTCCCAAGGAGAGAGAGAGAGAGAGAGAGAGAGAGAGAGAGAGAGAGAGAGAGAGAGAGAGAGAGCTCGAGCGCGTTCTGGGCCTCACAAATGCCGGGGCTCCGAACGGTCACGGGTTGCTGAGCAGCCCTGGTCCGGTGGGGGATGGGGGTCTCCCAGCCCGCAGCGTCTGAGGGGTGGGGGTGTGGGGGGCTCCGGGCTCCCGCTCTGCTCCAGCCCAGGCCGCGGGGGCTTGGGTGCTGGAGGTGGGGGCGAAGCCATGCTTCCCCGTGGACCTCGGCCGATGGCTGTTCTCGGGAAGGAGGCGCTGGGGGTTGGAGGGCTGGGTGTATCTCCCCCACCTGTTCTCACGCCCCCCCCCCCCTCTGATCTATGTGACGCCCTCCGACCTGGGCCACGAACGCCCCACCCCTGGGAAGAAGGAGGAGGGAGCCCCAGGCTCAGCTTGCTGAGCCCCCCTCTCTCCAAGCCTGGGAATTTTTTTTTTTTTAATTTCTTTTTGGCTGGGTTTTGCAGACGGCTGGGGGTCAGAGGGAGGAGAAAAAGACCATAACTCATGACTCGGATACCTGGGCCTTGTTTTTTTGAAGCCTGGAATTCCACCATCCCCTCTCCACCCCCCCTTTTGACTTAATCTCCTCACTCTGTTGCAAAATGAGAGCCACATCCCATGTGTCTCACGGAGAATTAACTTTCTGAGACCTGACGAGGGAGGGAGGGAGGCTGGGTGAGGGGGGCTCCTGGGCCCCGCCAGGCATGCTCCCTGGTCCTCCCTCCCTGAGTGTGGTCACCAGAGGCTCTGGGTGACGGGAGCGGGCACCCTGGGGTGCCGTGGATGCTCAGGAGGGTCTCGAAGGACCTGGAAGGGTTGGGGGCGGGGGGCATGGAGATTCCAGGGGTGGGTCAGACAGGAAGTGACCCCGGTATCACTCCATCCCGATCGGCGGCCCCTGTGTTAGCGGTTTCTGTGAAGGGCCACGGCTTACGAAATCCCCCATTTTGAGCCTCCTCTCATCATCTCCCCTTTTGCTCCCCCTCCCCCTCCCCCCAGGACCCCAGAGTTTGCAGACCTGGCTTTTTTTTTTTTTTTTTTTTTTTTGGAGCAAGGGACCTAAAGGCTGTGGGCTCACCATCCAACACCCACATGGTTTATTTCAAAGACCTTCTCGGCCAAGGGAGAGGAGAAGAGAATCTAGGAAAATCTTGCTCTTTCCCTAGCCGCTCCTCCCACCCCCACCCCCTCTCTTTCTTTCCTTCTGCCGGCCTTTTCGGCTCGGGTCCGAGTCTGGATAGTGCAAGGTCCTGGCCTGGACGGGTGTCTGTCCCGGGGGCTGAGGCCCCACGGTGTGAATTTATCAGAAGGAGGTGTGTGAGCGGATCAGGTCGAAAGGAGAGAAAGGGGGCGGGGTGGGGAGGAGAGGGGGGAGAGAGACATGTCCCTTGCTGTCACTGGCTGCAGGGGGATCAGCCAGTCAGAGCAACACCCCACACTCCCTCCCACGCCGCCATGGACAGCTGTTTGAGAGCGTCATCATTTTATTTTATTTAAAAAAAAATAGGAATGATTTCTCCTCTGTGGCTTCAGGCTGAGGAGCTAAGTGTCTTTTTTGACTTCTGTCTTTTTGACTCTGCCCAACGCTTGGCCATCCGCTCAGAAACACCTGAAGTTTAAAAACTTTCTCTCTCCCGGACCCCGGAATGGAACAGCTTTAAAAATAGCCTTAAGCAAAAGGATGGTATTTCGTTAAATCTGGTTCCATGGGAAAAATAAAAGGCAAATGAGAAACACCCCCCCAGCCCACGAGGTTCCAAACACTGGTAATGGGTACTCCATCGCTAACTCTTCGGGGGAAAAAATAAAACAAAAAAAACGTTCTTGCACATGTAAAATAGGAAACCTTAACTCTGCTGTGTGTTAGGCAATCCTGTAATCTTCTTTGACTCTTAAACAAAAAGAAAAGAAATTCATTTCTGAAATGCTTGGTTGGGAGACTGTGACAATAGCTCATGAAATTGAGTGTTATTATTTTTTTTCTTCCTTTTTTTTAAAAAAAAAACTATGTAAAGTGCAGTCTTCTGTATTCATGCATATTGTATATACCTGTATATGTTTTCCTGAGCAGCTAAATAACAATAAATATGACGTTAATGGTGGCTGTGGCGCGCTTTATTTCCATCACTCCGCTCCCCCCACCCTCTGTCCCCCCTCTCTCCTCCCCACTCCCACCCCACACGCCTCCCCTTTGCCTGTAGGTCTCTTCAAATGCCATGGGAGATGAGAGTAGAGGTCTGGATGCTGGGGTGTGTGTGTGTGTGTGTGTGTGTGTGTGTGTGAGTGTGCATGCGTGTGTTGATGCGAGTTGGGTCATCTCAGAATGTCTCCACTCAGCACTACGGACATTGGGTTAGGGGACCCTGCAAGGTGGGGGCCATCCTGTGCATTGTAGGGGTGTTGAGCAGTATCCTTGGCCTGGAGATGCCAGTAGCACCTCTTCCCCCCACCTCCACCCCCTTGTGACAACCCGAACATTGCACAGTGTCCCCTGGGAGGCATCTGATTACTATCGGGGGGGAAGGAGTATGGGGAGACCCACCCTAGGCGGCTGTGCTATGTGAGGGCTCTCTTTTTTTTTGAGTCTTCGAGTCCACTTTCAGAAACCAGAAAGCTTTGCATCTTCCTGCGAGCCGTGCGCCTGCTCCGTGCCTCCATGTTCCCATCTGTGAAATGGGTCTAACAGCGGAGCTGTCCTAGCAGACAGCGCGGTGTGTGTGGACGCAGCGCCCCGGCGGGCCCCACGGGCACACACGGTGAGCATGTGGCGGGGTCCGTTTCTCCCGGGTGGGTTGCTGGTTCCGCCGCCTGTGGCCCTGGGCTGTGGTGGGCCCGCGGTCCCACCCAGCCTCCATTTTCGTGTCTCTGAAGTGGAGCCAGGAACACCCAGCGTGGAGGCGACTGTGAGCACTGGCCCTGGGTCTGCCAACGCTCTGGCTGTCCCCGGGGCTGGCCTTGGGGCAGTAGCTTCGCTCGGACACCGGAGAGATGCCAGGTCCCCGTGTGGTAAGCGGGCTTTGCCCGGGGACTGCTCTGAGCACACCTTCAGTCCGCGTCAGCCGCTGCGGGGGTGGAAGGAACCGTTAGGTGCCTCCGTGTCTCCCCGTGCCAACGGAGGCCCAGCGATCACAGGAAACACCTGTGTGGCGCCTGCTTGCGCCACGGGCCTGCTCAGGTGAATCCTAGTCACCGCTGATGAACGATGCGAATCGCTCCTCGTCGCCGGAGGAGCCCCATGCCCCAGAGAAGGAAGCTGAGACGCAGAGAGAGAGGGAAAGCTGCTTGGCCAAGGTCTCCGGGGCCCTTGCTGGAAGCTCTGCTCCGGGCACCAGGAGGCTGGGCCTTTCCATGTCAGGGGCCAGGTCTTCCTGTTCCACCTGCTCCGTCACAGTCACCGCTCTGCTGCTGGCCCCGGGCAGGGCCCGGCCACACCGCCCCAGGTCTGTGGCTGGTGCTGGCTTCGGAGGCAGGGTGGAGAGGCTGGGGAGGAGAGGCTGGGGCGGAGAGGCTGGGGAGGAGAGGCTGGGGAGGAGAGGCTGGGGAGGAGAGGCTGGGAGGAGAGGCTGGGCGGAGAGGCTGGGCGGAGAGACTGGGGAGGAGAGGCTGGGGAGAGGCTGGGGAGGAGAGGCTTTGGGTTTCCCTCCTCCCTCCGCTGCCAGCACAGGTATGGGCCCTGGGCTGAGCCAGCAGGTGCTCCTGGCAGCCTCCCCTCCAGCCCTCGGACAGGACAGGACAGGACAGGACGGGACGGGACGGGACGGGACGGGACGGGACAGGACGGGAGGGGAGATGATGGAGGCGGCAGGATCTCCTGTTCTCCAGCCCCTCTGCTTGGGGCTCGCGTCCTGCAGGTCTGGCCGGTGGCAGGAGGGCCGGGGGCGCAGGGGCCGCGGGGATCAATGCCCCGGGAGCTGTGGCCGCGGCCTTTGTCCGTCACAGCCCCACCCTGTGGGCGGAGGAGCCTGACCCCACCGGCGTCTCACCCTCCAGAGCCCATTCTTCCCGGGGCCTCCGAGCCCCTCTCCTCCAGCCTTTGTCCGGGAGAGGACCCCCCGGGAGCGCGGAGCCCCTCCGGGGACAACGGGCTCATTGAGGCGCCGAGGCCGGGCAGCAGGGGAGGAGGAGGGTGTAGGGCAGAGTGATGGGCGACGGTGGACAGGGCTGGCGTGGCCCGGGGACCAGGTTCGAATCTTGCTCTCACCACAGCGAACCCGGCCGGGACCCGAGGACCTTGCCTCTGGGAGCCTCGGTGTGCCCATCTGTGAAATGGGGTGAAGGAGGGACGGGGAGGGTCCACGGTGGCTGGCTATTGCCTGGGACACGTATATTCACAGTGTGTGGTGTGGACTATTTAAAAAAATATATATATTTTATTGATTTTTTTTTTTTTTTTTTTTTTTTTTTTTTTTTTTTACAGAGAGGAAAGGAGAGGGATAGAGAGTTAGAAACATCGATGAGAGAGAAACATCGACCAGCTGCCTCCTGCGCACTCCCTCACCGGGGATGTGCCTGCCACCAAGGCACATGCCCTTGACCGGCATCGAACCTGGGACCCTTGAAGCTGCAGGCCCGCGCTCTAACCACTGAGCCACACCGGTTCATAGGGCAGACCATAATCTTTCCTGGATAGAATGCACTCATTCGCTCAGCAAATATTTACTGAGCCTCGACTGTGTGCCAGACAGGGCTCCAGGCCCCGGGTAGGTAACCCAGGGGGCTCGCACTGAGGGGTGTGAGGTGCTGTCCGTACCGGCATCTACCTGCACCCAGTCTTTGAGGAAGTCCCAGTCCCCTCTTCTCCAAGCCCAGATACATTTCTAGAAAGTTCCAGGCGCTGAGACCAGAGGCCGTGACTCTGATCACCCCTGGGCAGGCGGCCAGAGGGTAGGGTGCCTGTGACAGCATCGGGCCGGGGAGAGGCTGCCATGTGCTGAGCGACTCAGCCGCTGCAGGGAGGGCGTCCGGGAAGAGGGCACGGCCTGGGCAGGGCTGAGGGCGCAGAGGGTCTCAGGGGAAAGGCCGCCAGGGCCGCGAGGAGGAGGGGTCGAGGCGAAGAGGGAGGTTTGAGCCAGAGGCCTGAGAGCAGACACTCAAGGGCCATGTGACTCCCAATCCCATCCCCCAGCTCGCCAGTTCTGGGCCCAGGACCCCGGCCAAGATTTCTCCTTGGAACTTGGCTGTTGGCACAAAGCTGACGGCGCCCTGGACGGCCCTGCCTGCCTCGTGGCCTAGATATGTCAGGTTCTCTCTCTCTCTTCACCTCTTTTCTTTCATTCCTCTTCTGTTCTCTTGCCTTCATTCTCCCTCTTTTTCTCCCTCCTTCCCTCCTTTCTTTCCTTCCTCCCTTCCTCCTTCCCTCCCTCCCTCCCTCCCTCTCTCCCTCCCTCCCTCCCTCCCTCCCTCCCTCCCTCTTTTCCTTTCTTCTCCTCCAGGTCTGTGGTCTGTACCAGTGGTCGGCAAACTCATTAGTCCACAGAGCCAAATATCAGCAGGACAACGACGGACATGTCTTTGGAGAGCCCCATTTTTTCCTACTTAAACTTCTTCGAACGCCACGTCTTCAACATAGACTCTCCCGGGCCGTGGCATTTTGTGGAAGAGCCGCCCTCCAGGGGCCAGAGAGCCGCAGGTGGCAGTTTGCAGGCCACCGGCCTAGAACCCCAGCGGTCCGCGGACCCCCGTTTGGCCCCTGCTGGCCTAGAAGGTCCTCAGCGGAGCTTCTCCTGATCGCACCTGCTGACACTGCGTCCAGCGCCCTGCCAGCCTGTGCATCTTCTCACCAAATCCTCCCCCCACCCATCCTCTCAGAGACGAGGAAACCGTGCTCCCAGAGCTGCAGGACCGCCCTCCCCCCAACCCAAAGCCGTTGTGGATGGGGGGGCGGGATCTCAGCCCCGGCCATGGAAGCTCACCTGTGGGCCCCGACCTGCCAGGCCCCATCGCCACAGGCGGACACGCTCGCCTCTCCCTGCTTTTCCTGCCTCCATTTCCTCTTGGGAACTCCTCCTCATCCGTCAGAACCCCGGTGAAGTGGCCTTTTCTTTGTTTCTGCAAATCTGCATGCAAAGAGCCTTCTAGTTCTCCACCCCACAACTCTATGTCCCAGGCTCGGTGCTAGGCCCCGGGGAAACGCCAACGGATCCACCCCACGGGCCCTGCCAGTTAACAAGCCAACACATCGTCACGAGACGTGAAAAGGACACGGGTCAAGTATTCTAATAAAGAACAGGGGGTTGGACCCGGCTGGCATGGCTCAGAGCGATGAGCCGGGAGGCCACGGTTCGATCCCCAGCCAGGGCACATGCCCAGGTGGGCAGGCTCCATCCCCAGCGTGGGGCATGCAGGAGGCAGCTCATCCCGGAGTCTCTCTCATCCTTGATGTCTCTATCCCTTTCTCCCTCTCCCATCCTTTCTGAGACGAGTAAAAATGTATTTTTTTTTTTTTTAAAGAAAAGAGCCAAAACCGGTTTGGCTCAGTGGATAGATAGAGCGTCGGCCTGCGGACTGAAAGGTCCCGGGTTCGATTCCCGGTCAAGGGCATGTACCTTGGTGGCGGGCACATCCCCAGTAGGGAGTGTGCAGGAGGCAGCTGACCGATGTTTCTCTCTCAGGGATGTTTCTATCTCTCTATCCCTCTCTCTTCCTCTCTGTAAAAAAAAAAAAAAATCAATAATATATATATATTTTTAAAAAAAGAAAGGGAAAAAGAACAGTGGGCCGTGGTTCCTATGTGTCAGGCGATCAGAGAAGCCCTTTGGAAGGAGAGACTGGCCAGGGCCTTCCCTGCAGGGAGACTGGCGAGTGCAAAGGCCCTGCGGCAGGAAGTGCTCGCCGTGTTCGAGGAATAGCGAGGAGGCCGGTGCGCCCGGAGCGGAGGGAGAGGGGAAAGGGTGGGGAGTCGCCGCTCCCCGCGCCCCCTCCCAGGGCAGAGGCCCTCCTGGCCTCCCCACAGCAGGCCTGGCAGCCGGGAGGGAGGTGAGCAGCTGGGGCAGCTCGGGGCAGTGGTGAGTCAGCAGGCAGCTCTGCCCCTTCCCTCCTCTCCTCTGCCCGGGGCGGTGGCTGGGCCCTCCCGGCGTGACTGGCTGCTCCTGGACGCCCTCCTGAGGGTCAGCTGGGTTGGGGGGAGGGGCACGTGAGCGATGCGGAGGGGGGACCCAGGACGGGCCAAGGACAGCGCTCCCCGGGAGTCAGGCACCATCTGCAGTTCATTGTCTCTTGTCATCTGCATTTTCTCTGAAAGCATTTATTTTTTTTTTTCAAAGGTTCCGGCCAAGTGCCTGTCACAGCCGACAGCTTTCAAAGGGGCATCCGAGGAGCGGGTGGGCGTCAGGTGTGGCCCCTGCAGGCCTCCAGCCCCCCTGCCACCCCTTGCCAACCCCCTCTCCTGCCCGAGGCAGCTGGCCTCATGGAGCAGAATGCACAAGATGCCACAAAGCTCTAGACGGTGTGGCTCAGTGGCTAGAGTGTTGGCCTGCAGATTGAAAGGTTCCCGGGTTCGAGTCTGGTCGAGGGCACACATGCCCGGGGTTGCGAGCTTGATCTCCAGTGGGGAGCGTGCAGGAGGCAGCCGATGGCTGATTCTCTCTCATCATTGATGCTTCTATCTCTCCCTTCCTCTCTGAAATCTATAAAAATATATATATATATATATATATATATATATATATATATATATATATATATATATATATATATTTAAAAAGAATCTCCTTAAAAAAAAAACAAAAAACAAATGCCGAAACCGGTTTGGCTCAGTGGATAGAGCGTCAGCCTGCTGACTGAAGGGTCCCAGGTTCAATTCAGGTCAAGGGCATGTACCATGGATGCGGGCACATCCCTGGTAGGGGGCGTGCAAGGGGCAGCTGATCGATGACTCTCTCGTCAATGTTTCTAGCTCTCTATCCCTCTTCCTTCCTCTCTGTGGAAATCAATAAAATATATTTAAAAAAAAAAAAAGAAAAAGAAAAAAAGCCACAAACCACGCGTAGCCAGTGTTGGCAGAGGCTTCCCTTGTGCCAGATGCCAAGCACCGCCCAGTCTCCCCGAGAGCCCTGTGCCCGGGGGAGGCCGTGACGCCCACGGGGTGCACACCGCATGCTCAGGGCGGCGAGCAGAGCGCAAGCTTCCAGCACAACTGCAGGGCAGCCCCCCTCCTCTCACGGTCAGGGTGGGCAGCTCTGCCAGCGGTGCCCCGGTCTGCCAGGTCCGCAGGCTGCTGTCCCCCAGCCGGCTGCGGACAGGAAGAGTTCTCTCAGGTCCCTGAGCACAACCAGCCATTGTGTAGCGGAGGAAGCCAAGTCCTTCAGATAAATAGACGGGAAAGGGTGGGGCTGGGATCCGAACCGGGAATGCTGGCTTCGGGAGAGGATGGGTGATGTCACTTCGGGCCTGAGAAAGGCGCACCCCCTCCAAGTGTGTGGCTGGCTGGCTCCGTGCGTCTTCGCCGGTGAAGGGGAGGGGGTGTGATTTTGAATTCCCTGAGACAACCATTTCCTTTCGATTCCTCCCATGACGTCAGAGAAAGAGTCCCGGGTGTGCTGACGGGTCGTCAATGCCCTTCTCCAGCTCTTGCTCCTCTTCCTTTGCAACGAAGAAGTTTAGAGCTGACTGCAGGCCATGCTGTCCATGAGGCGTCACTGGGAGCTCTGTCAAGAAGGAGCCATTTGAGCTGAGCCCAGGAAGGTGGGGACAGAGAGGGGCATTGTGGGCGGAGAGAACAACAGGCACCTCATCCTGGAGGCCTGGGGAGGGGTGGCATATTTGGGAGAGTGGGGTACCATTCAATGTGACAGAGACGGCAGGGTGTGGGTGACCAATTAGGAAGGGGCCAGGGAGAGAAGGGCCCCCCGATGTGGTATGGAAGAGCTTGGGATTATTCCATGGGCATCCTGAGAGGGCTCTGAGCGGGAGCTGGGGTTTGGAGGGGGTGAGACTAGAGGCAGGTAGGGGGGTAAGAGGGTCTACCAGTGCTCTGGGTTCAAGATGATGGGGGTCTGGAGGAGGATAGGGGCTGTGGGGCTGAAGACATCAGTGTTGGCCTGACAACTAGGCTTTGCTCGATAGCGGTGATGATGACGATGGTGATGAGGATGGTGCGGGGGTGATGGCAGTGATGGTGCTGATGGTGGCGATGGTGATGCTGCTGCTGCTGATGGTGATGACTGTAATGATGTCAGTCATGGTGGTGCTGGTGGTGGCGATGGTGGGGATGGTGATGATGGTGATGATGATGGGTCTAATGATATGGTGATATAATGATGATGATGATGCTGATGATTGTAATGATGTCACTCGTGGTGGTACTGGTGGTGCTGCTGCTGATGATGGTGCTGGAGGTGGTGATGATGATGCTGCTGATGATGGTGCTGGAGGTGGTGATGGTGGTGATGGTGCTAGAGGTGGTGATAGTGATGATGATGGTGATACTGATGAAGATGATGATGATGAGATGATGCTGATGATTGTAATGATGTCACTCGTGGTGGTACTGGTGGTGCTGATGGTGGTGATGGTGCTGGAGGTGGTGATGGTGGTGATGGTGGTGATGATGGGAGTAATATGGTGATATAAAGTTGCTGCTGCTGCTGGTGGCGATTGTAATGATCTGATGATGATGATGATGATGATAATGGTGGTGATGGTGGTGTTGTTGATGAAGATGTAATAACCTCAATGATGTTGATAACGGCGGCCATGATCATGGGGGTGATATTGGTAATAACACCACAAACAACACTGTGCACGAACATTTAGTTTTATAGCCCTCATCTCATCAGTATTATGGAAACACGATCCCAGAGGACCAGCATCCTTTTTTTTTTCAGATGAGGAAATGGAGGCTTGGTCATGGCCCCCCCCAGCTGGAGAACGGCGGAGGAGGGATGGGGCCAGGCTGGCCTGTTTCCTGAGCCCTGAGCATGGACTCCACGTCTCTTGCTTCTAGGCAGCAGTCGGGAGAGGCTGTGCCCCTCTCTCCCCCCAGGTTCAGGACTCGGAGGTAACCGGTTTCTCTTGTCCCTGGTCTTTGTCCTGCGCTGACCCTACGGGATAGACTTTGAAGGCACTGGCTCCGTCTTTGGCCAGGGAGTTGTCATGCCCTTGGACTTGGTGGCTGCACTCCAGTCCCCAGGGAGGGGGTAGCGTTTCCACAGCCCTCAGCCTTTTTGCGCCAAACCCGGGCCCCTGCGAGATGAGCGCTGGAGGAATTCGGCCCATGTGTATCCAATTTCTTGCGGGATAGCCAGCAAAGGATGCTGGGCAAAGGCAGGCTGCCTCAGCCAGACCTAAACGTTGTTCCCTTCCAAGACTCAGCAGAGAGGGCCCGGGGGCTCTGGGCTGTGGCCACGGGCTCAGAAATGAGTGACCGAACGCCACTGCTCATTTGGGGAGGGCGGTGGGGACACGTGGACGGGGCCCGAGGTGCAAGGGGATTCGGCCAGGTTGGGCGAAGTGCTGAGCAGGGCTGCCTGGGGCCCGAGAAACTCTGTCTTCCTGGAGACACGGGATCACATAGTGTTGGGAGTGACGTATTATTCTCCTGCCATGTGACATGAGTGGGTTAAAAGAAATTTATATATATATATATGTTAGAGGCCCAGTGCAAGAATTCATGCATGGGTGGGGTTCAGTCAGCCTGGCCAAGGAGAGGGGTCATGGGCGGTTGGCCAGCCTGCCTGCTGGTCAAACTCCTGGTCGAGGGGACAATTTGCATATTGGCCTTTTATTCTATAGGATAGACACCGAGTGGCCAGATTATTATGCGTTCACAGATCATCACCATCTGGCCACTCCGTGTATCTTGTCCAGTTGGTGGTATCGGACCTACTGAGGAAGACCTCAACTCCCTCTCTCCGCCTCTCCCCTATCTCTGCCCCTTAACGATGTGGCTCTGTAACCCCGTCCCTCCCAGAGGCACAGTCTCTTTCCCATCCCTCGAAGCCCGGCTTGGCCATGGGACTCGTGCCAGGCTGTTAGAACGTGGTAGACACCGGCACTCGGTCCGTTCCCGGCTGGGCTCTCCCGAGGGTCTGCAGGCCCTGCTCTTTCTCGGACCCCTCCCCGCCCAGCGGCTGTGAGAGTGAGCTGGGGCCGGCTGCTGGAGGACGAGAGGCACGTGGACCAGAACCACGCGGACGTGGCCGATCCGAAGACCTGCCAACAGCCAGCTGAGCCCTGGACGTGCCGGTGAGCCCAGCCAAGGCGGGCAGAGCCACCCGACCAACCAACCACCCACCCACCCACCCACGCTAGGCGCTGGAAGGGAGCCGGAAGGCTTGGCATCGGATGCCCCGGAGGTTATGTCATTATTTGGTCAGCGGGAACGGGCCGTGACAGCGGGGGAGGAAGGGAGAGTGTTTTCCTGGAGCCACCTCTGGCTGGCTGTGCCCACGTTGCTGGATGCCATAGCGAAGGACTGAGGGACACCACCTCTGTCCACCCCCCCCACCCCACCCCCGCTACCCCCTCTCCCTGCCTTCCAGCAGCTGCGAAGGTGTGACCTGGGTTTCCAGAGCCGCCCCTAAGTGCCTGTAATTAATAGCAGGGCTGACTCAGAAGGGCCGTCCTGCCTCCTACCCGGCCTGCCCGCCCCGCTCCGCGTGGAGTTTGCAGGAGTTGAGTAATTGTATTGTTTATGGCACTAAATGGAACATTCATCAAGCGGCGTGAAGGCGCTCTCTCTCTCCTCTCTCTCTCTCTCTCCTCTCTCTCTCTCGGGCTGTTTCCATGGGGCCGTGCTCTCCGCGGAGCGTCCTCATGGGAAGCAGGCAACTCGCTGGACCTGCGGGGTGGACACGGGGTTCCTGCCCTTCAGCCTTCCGGGCGCCCCCCTCCCCCCACTCGAATGTGTTTTGTTGTATGGGCCCATTTCACAGATGTGGAAACTGAGTCCCAGAGGACTCAGATCAGCCGCCGAAGGTCACCCGCTTCGCAGGGAAGGGGGAGGGAGGGGATGTGAAGCCAGGTGCAGCCTGTGGGGAGCGCCAGGCTGTGAGCAAGGCCCTGCACACAGGTGTCCCCGATCCCCAGCGACGCCCTGAGGTGGCGGGCATGTTTTCCTCAGCACCCCGAGGCCCGGAGGAGAGAGAGCAAAGCTGGTAGACAGCCCTGATCCTGGAGATGATTTGCCAGAAGCCCCCCCGCCCCCCTTACCCCTGCCCCTTTCCCCCCAGCACAGGCACTGGCAAATCTCAGAGAGTTATCTCCAGCGGGGCTCACGGTGGCGAGGAAGGGGCATTGTGGATGGGCACAGCCCTGGGAAGAGCTGGTGACTTCCCCCCTCACTCCTGTGGGTGAGGAGGGGGCGTCTCTCTTCCCTACCCCCCCTACAATATGGCTATTTTGTTTTAAAAATATTTTATTGATTTTTTTTTTACAGAGAGGAGGGGAGAGGGATAGAGAGTTAGAAACATCGATGAGAGAGATGAGAGAAACATCGATGAGCTGCCACCTGCACACACCCCCCCACTGGGGATGTGCCCGCAACCGAGGTACATGCCCTTGACCGGAATTGAACCCCGGACCCTTCAGTCCGCAGGCCGACGCTCGATCCTCTGAGCCAAACTGGGTTCGGCAACGTGGCTATTGTTTAAGCTCCTCTTTTTACAGTAAAACCTGGTCATGTCACAGCCGCCACGCGAGGAACTCCTTGGCATCCTGGGGAGTGACGCTCAGGAGACGCCGCAGCTGACGTCAGAGCGTGGGGCTGAGCTGGCGGCCCGGAGGGGGGCTCGGTGAGTCACCCCCTCTTCCTCAGGTCTCTCGCTCCTCTGCCCCTGGGGGCTGTCTTCCTAACGACAGGCACAGCCCTTCCCTCTCCCTCCCCTCCACGGACCCCCTTGGGCCGGGGCACTGCCCTTCTCTGCAGCCCCTGGGTGACGGGGCCCCCTCCAGCCCTGCCCCCTCCCCCAGCGCAGCCCCCTCCCCAGCCCGGTGTCTACACCACAGCTGCAGGGCTCCTTCCACAAACCAGGTCTGATCACCGCTCTCCCCTGCCTCAGCTCGCCCCCTGCCCTTTCACCGTCTTCCCCAGAAGCTTTGCAAACACTTTAAATACATACATATACATATATATATATATATTTATTTATTTCAGAGAGGAAGGGAGAGGGAGAGATAGAAACATCAACGAGGAGAGAGAATCCATGATCTGCTGCCTCCTACATGCTGTCCCTTCCCTCCACCCCCCCCCCCCCCCACTGGGGATGGAGCCTGCAACCCAGACATGTGCCCCTGACTGGGAATCGCACCTTGACCTCGGGGTTCATAGGTCGACACTCGATCCCCCCGAGTCACGCCGGCCGGCCGGGCTGTAAGCACTTTGGACACAGAAGAAATTGAGCGTAGAGGCAGCGGTGGGCCGGCCAAGGTCACACAGCTCTGGGCCAGGCTGTCCACCGACTTCCTCTGCTCTCTCTCTCTCTGCATGGAGGCGGGCAGGACATGGCGGTGGGTTCTGGGACCATCCTACGGCCGGGGCTCTAACGTCTGAGACCATCTATGGCAGTGCTCAGAGCAGGCTGTGTCCACGGGCCCTGGGCACCTCCAGCCGGGTTTTCCGCAAGCTTTCTCTCCGACGCGTCCCTCGCAGGCCCTCCATGGCGGCCCGGGACGACGGGGCCAAGGGGCCCAGCTGGGCGTTGGCACATGAAGGGCCCAGGAGGCGGGGCGGGGACATCTCCTGGCACCAGCCCCGGCTTCCTGTCTGCTGGCCGCTTGCACGGCGGAGCATGAGTTGCTATGAGAGAGGATCTGGGGGGACTCTGTCCTCCGGGCACTAATCATACTGTTAATTAAGCGGCCCCCGAGAAGGCCGCGGCTGGCGCCAAGGGGAGGACAATGGTCTGAAAAGGGAACAGAGGGGCGCGTCCGCGGCCTCCCCCCGCAGGGCTTTCAAAAGAGCAGCTGTGGGGAGCAGGCGGGCGGGCGCGGACAGAAGGGGCGTCGCCAGCGTGGCGATCACAATGTGGAGCCCCTGCCAGCCTCCCAGCTGTGCCCCTCCCCGGCACCCCTGCCTGCCCTCCCCGGAACCAGGGCTTCTCCTGAGAGGCTGGGAGAAGCAGGCTCTAGCTGGTCCGCAGAGACTCCTCACGAGACCTCCCTTTGCTCCCTCGTCTGCAGAATAGGCCGGCTGGCCGAAACCCCACTTCTTCCTCTGAGTTGACGCCGACCGACCGACTGGAGGTGGCTGCCTCCAGGGAGGAGAGAGAAGCAGGATCAGTGCTCTGTCGGGGAAGCATGCTGGCATCGATTAGTGATGTCTGCTGTGGGCATGGGATTGGCAACGGATGGCACGAGTGCTATCCGTGGATTGGGTCTCCAAGGCCCATGTATTTACCCGGTACGTCGCTAAAACACACACACACACACACACACACACACACACACACACACACTAGGTCCGTGGTCGGCAAACCGCGGCTCCCGAGAGCCACATGAGGCTCTTTGGCCCCTGGAGGGTGGCTCTTCCACAAAACACCACGGCCTGGGTGAGTCTATGTTGAAGACATGGCGTCAGAAGACGTTTGCGTTTTAAAAAAATTCACCTCTCCAAAGAAACGCCGATCGTTGTGCTGTTGATATTTGGCTCTGTGGACTGATGAGTGTGCCGACCACTGGCCTTGGTGAAGATCTTGGAACTCCCTCCGAGTATCCATTAGGGAGGGCGCTCAGGTTGGGCGTACGAGTGTGTGTTGTGTGTGGGCGTCTGGGACGTGTGTTTCCACGCCAGTGTGAGAGGGGACGGGTGTGCACCCAGGTGGGGGGCAGAGTGTGACTGTTTCTGGGGGGGTGTGAGCGGGCACACGCGTGTGGGTGAGCGTGTGCAGGGGCTGTGGATATGTGTGTGGGTGGGGTGGGGGGCGTGGGGAGGTCTGGATTCACGGGTGTGATGGATTTGCGTGGGTTCTGCTCTGAGCTCTGTTTTCCGCTTCTCACACACGACTGTGTCCGCACGCTGTGGGCCAGGAGGCTGCTGGCCTGCAGGCCTGGTGTGAGCGTGGGCGCTGAGTTTCTGCATTTGTAACCCTCAATTCGATGCTGCTGCTGCACCTTCCACACTCAGTGCCACCTCACTGCTGGCACCGGGATGGGCAGCTCGCCCCGCCAGCCAGCCAGTCAGCCAGCCCTGGGGCGGGGACCCAGGCCCCTGCCCCCAGCTCCGGAGGCTCCGACGGGGGGGCCCCCCTTCTGTGCCACCTCCGTTTTAACTGGCATCGAGGGGCATCCGCAGATGGGTGTCATGTGCCTGGGCAATTCTCACAGCGAGGTGCCGGCAGCCATAACTCACCTGCTAAAGGATGGCCATAAATCTCCTCCAGGAGATGGGTCCCCAGGCAGGTGGGTGGGCTGATGCTGGTATCATCGAGCAGAGTTCAGTCTTTTATTTTAATTAAGCGGGAGCGTGGGCCTGGGCACGGCCAGGGTAGCCTTGAGGGCCGGGCCCCACTGCCCCTGTACCCTCTGGGCAGGAGGGGGGGTGGGCCAGGCTCCCCTGGTGGCATGGGTGGGGGAGGTGAGCGTTGGTGTGTGTGTGTGTGTGTGTCTGTGTGTGTGTTGCAGAGAGAACCAGGAGGCTGTATTCTCAGTATCAATCCTGGTCCCCCCAAAAGATGTCCCCGATCTGGTGAACGTGCCTGTTTGGGAAAAGTCTTTGCAGGTGAAATCAAGTGAGGAATCTCGAGATGAGATCAACCTGGAGGAGGGCGGGGCCTCCATCCAAGGACATAGTGCCCTTCGGAGAAGAAGGAGAGAGGACAGAGGGGGAGGCCACGTGGAGACAGAAGCAGAGAGGGGAGCGAGGCAGACGCACGTCACCGTACGCCCGGAGCCCCGGACGCTGCGAGATGCGAGGAAGACTCTCACCTTGAACCTTGGTCCCTGCCGACACCCGGATGCTAGACTCCCGGCTCTCGGGTCCGTGAGAGAAGGTGTTTCCGCCGTTCGGAGCCACCGGGCTTGGGGCGGTTTGTTACAGCGGCCGCGGGAAGCACATTCCCTGCTGCGCTGGGACTCTGGGCTCCTATAATAGAATCCGGGAACCCCTGCGGGTCAGTCAGGGCCTGTCTGATGACAGGCGGAGCGGAGGTTCTAAATCATCCCCCTCCCCCACCCCCAGGGAGAGGAGGCCACACAGGTGACCTTGGGGGGTGAGGCTGAACTTGAGACGACTCCAGCCTGCTCCCCACAAGCCACCCCTCAGGTCCTCCCTCTGTCACACGGACAATGGCTGTCCTCTCAGCTTTCCGAGAAACGCCGAGGCTGGCCCTGCACCTGGGCTTCCCGAGGCACATCGCCCCTGGCCCACCGGGGGGGGGGCGGGGGGGGGCCTCAGCTGCCAGACAGAAACCTCTGGGCGGTGTACGGGGATGTGGCGTCTCCAAGGAGGATACCTCGAGTTACAGCAAAGAGCGAGAGAAGGCCGGCCTGGGGCTCAGAGCTCGAGGCAGGCAGTAGGACAGGTTGTCCTGGATTTAGTGGCATCCTCTTTTACCCTCTTACATGTATTTTTTAATATATTTTATTGATTTTGTACAGAGAGGAAGGGAGAGAGAGAGCTAGAAACATCGATGAGAGAGTCACCGATCAGCTGCCTCTTGCACACCCCCCACCGGGGATGTGCCCGCAACCAAGGTACATGCCCTTGACCGGAATCGAACCCAGGACCTTTCAGTCCCCAAGCCGACCCGACGCTCTATCCATTGAGCCAAACAGGTTTCGGCTCCTCTTACATGTATTTTTACTGCCTTTCCAGGGCGGGGTGTGTGTGTGTGTGTGTGATGATACTGCTTTTCCAGGTTTCCTGTAATGATGACAACGCTTCCTTTCGACACACACGCATGTAAGCGAATCTGTTTGGAGAAAACATCCATGCGGACAGGCTTCCTCCAGGGGCCGCGTGGATAATAAAGCAGGACTCGGGGGGGGGGGGGGGGGGACACGGGCCTGGAGTCTGGGCAGTGCCGTCCTGGGTGTCGGGGGCCACGGCGGCAGGTCTGAGAGCAGGGGAGGGACCCCGCCCCACGTGTCTGTCCCCTGGAGGTACCCGGTCAGAGGGAGTCAGGCCCAGGCCTCTCCCGAGTCCACGAGGCCCCGGGCCCCGAACTTTCCTTGGGGATGGAGAAATAGAAGAGAGACAGACAATAAGGCAGCGAACCGTGGCGGAGGGTTTATGAGGCGGCCATGCTCCGGTGGCCGGAAGTTAGGGGGGGGAAACGTATTTATTACAACACTTTTCATGGGCAAGTTATCATTTTGTCAAACTTTATTAGAGGGACTAATTAATGGGTTGTAAAGAGTACTAGTGCGTGGCCAGAGAAAGAGCTGGTCCCCGGCCCATTGGCAGCCCCAGGATTTATGGCCCCTCGGTTCCCCATTTATTAACGCGGGGAGGCACGTGGGGTGGGTTATATATGGGCTGGTGCAGGGCTGCCTCCCTCTCCTCTTCCCCCCCCCCCGCCGCCCCCCAAGGGGTCCTCCAGGCACTGCCTTTTGGGGACGGTGGAGGGGCAGGTGGAGAAGGGCAGGGGCTGGAGCTAGGAGAGGGACACCCGGCTGTGTGTGACCTTGGGTGGCATTCTCCATGCTCGGCCTCCGTTTCCTCATCTGTGCCCCTCCTGGCGGACGGGAGGGGCCACGCAGGCCCTGTGTAGGGTCGGACCTTGTCCACGGGGAGTGTCTGTGCAATCTGAGGCCAGCTGCTGCGGGACAGGGCGGTCCAGTGGTTGGTGGAAGGCCAGGCCGACAGCAGCAATGACCTTGACGGAGCAGCCCCGCGCTCTGGCTGCGGCTGGGGAAAGACTTCTCTCTCGTTCCATCCCCCCTAATCCACACTCTTCCCCCGCTCCCCAGCCCTTTGCATGGCGGCTCCTTCTCATCTCTGACATCTCCGCTCAGGGGCCTCCTCCTCCAGGCAGCCCCCTCCCCCCCGCCACCCTGGCTGTCCCCGTGTGCTGTGCTCACTGCTCGGTGCTCAGTTCTTTTCTCCTCGGGGGGCCCCGTGCCATCCTGCCGTACTCAGTGATGGGTCTGCTTGCCTGTGTACGGTTTCCACCTGGCAACGGAGCAGGGACTGTGTCTATATACACCTTGCTCTGTCCCTGAGGACGGACGGACAGAGGGGGCCCAGGAGGGGCTCATGGATGTTTGCTGGGAGGATAAGGGACGACCTGTGGGCATCGAGGCAGGGAGGCGGGACCACAAAGGGCGCCTGGAAGGAAATGATAAAAAGGGCCACTCCCTGGGCAGTGACCACAGGAGGTTCTCAATCAGTGCATGTGGCTGGGGTGGGGTGGGGGTGGGATTGGGTCTCGTCCTGACTTTCCCCAGGCGGCTCCCCAAGTGGAGGAACCATTGGACTTTTTAATTTAAAATATATATATATATTTTATTGATTTTTTTATAGAGAGGAAGAGAGAGGGATTGAGAGTTAGGAACATCGATGAGAGAGAATCATCGATCAGCTGCCTCTTGCACACCCCCTACTGGGGATGTGCCCGCAACCTAGGTACATGCCCTTGACCGGAATCGAACCTAAGACCTTTCGGTCCCCAGGCTGAAGCTCTATCCACTGAGCCACACCGGTTTCGGCACCGCTGGAGTTTTTGGTGGAGACGGTGCCCAGGGCCCTTGAGAGTGAGAACCGGTGTTCCTACTGGGTATTTCTCAAGGTCCTCTTCGTAGCAAACAGAGGGGGTGGGGAGGATGTCCCCGAGGCTAAGGGGTTGGGAGGGTCGGACTACCCTGCAGACACGAGTTTATATCCTGGCTCTCCCTACCTTCCCCCCCCCCCCCACTTACTCGCTGTGAAACCTCGGGCACCTCACTACACCCCCAGCCTCGGTTTCCCCATTTGTAGAGTGGGGATGCCCGTCTGGGAGCTCCTTGGCACCAGCCAGGGTGCCCTGCCCTGATTCACCTCAGCCGAGGGCAGGAGGCAGAGCCTCCGCTCCATGCCGGCTCAGCTTTCATGTGTGCGGAGTCTTGTGACTTGGGCGAGGACAGCTGGCCCCTGGCTGGGGACCAGTTCTCCTTGTGGTCTCTGGACTGGTGTTGTGTGAGGTCAGACAATCCAGGGTAATCGTCCCGGCTCAAGATCCTTAACTGAATCCCTCCCTCCCCCCCGCCCCGGCAGAATCCCTATGGCCAGGCAAGGTCACACATTCACAGGGAAGCACACACTAGTCGCAGGTTCCGGAGTTAGGATGTGGGTGTCTCTGGGGTCCATTGTCCCATCTACCATCGGTCCCCATAGCGCCTGCTCTAGCTGGGTGCAGGGAGGCCTCCTGAGGGCAAGAGCATTGCTGGGGGAAGGGTGTAGGGGGGGGGGGGGGAAGCAGAACCTCTTTCAGAGACAATTCCCCTCCATCATCATCATCATCATCTCTTCACCTCCTTCCCTGACCGAGAGCCAGGGGATGCGATACCAGAGGGAAAACACACAAGAAAGGACCCCTGAGCATTTCACCTTCTCTCCTGTGTGGTGGTGTTGTTTTTCTCTTTCTTGCTGCGGTGAACTACACCTTGATTAGACAGTAATGCAGAGTGCTTTGGACAGCACGAGGCATTAACAGCCTCCCAGGTGTTTGTAAGTGCCAAAGGCTGCCAAGAGAAAAATTTTATTTAGCACCGTAACCGGCTCTGCGGGTGCCACGTTCGCCTCCAGCCATGGCACCGTCACACCGGGGAGTGGGCACGGGGTCAGGGTTTCCTGCCCGCCGGAGAGGGCAGCCGAGGCAGCGGTGTGGGCGGGGCCAGGGAACAGGTTGGGAGCCAGGCAACGTGCCAATTCTGCTCCCGTGGCCAAGGCGTGGACTCCCGGGAGCCACGGCGTCCTCGCCGGTATGTCTGGGCTTGTGCTACCCACCTTCCCGGCTCCAGGATGCTGTGAGGTGATCCCGTTAGGAACGTGAGCTCTGGGTTCCAATCCAGCCGCCTCCGCTTCTTGGCGGATGACTCTGAGAAGGCTTCTGAATGGTTTTCGGTCTTAGCCTTTTTCTTTCTTTCTTTCTTTCTTTCTTTCTTTCTTTCTTTCTTTCTTTCTTTCTTTCTTTCTTTCTTTTTCTTTCTTTCTTTCTTTTTTTAATATATTTTATTGATTTTCCACAGAGAGGAAGGGATAGGGATAGAAGCTAGAAACATCGATGAGAGAGAAACATCGACCAGCTGCCTTCTGCACACCCCTCTATTAGGGATGTGCCCACAACCAAGGCACATGCTCTTGACTGGAATTGAACCTGGGACCTTCCAGTCTGCAGACCGATGCTCTACCCACTGAGCCAAACTGGTTTTGGCAGGTCTTAGTTTCTTCACTACAATGTGGGAATAAGAATAACAACCCTGTGGGCCACCTGTGGAATTGTGGTCAGCTGCTACAGAAAAAAAAAACAAAAACCGAAAGGCCTTAGCCCAGTGCTTGGCACCAATGAAATCAGCTCAGAAAACCAGGCTTGCATTATCAGTATTAGAAGTTGGCTGAGTAGTAAAGAAGACAAGGTATATGCACCTGAAAAAAAATATGTGTAAGGAGTATCTCATAGTTAAGGGGATGGTGGTTGTGTGAACACCTAAAGGTGATGCTGACATTCCTGTACGGGCAGTCCACCTCCGTACAGTGACTCAGGCACCCAGGCTCCTTCCATCTTGTAGCTCTTCCATCTTCCACGTGTGGCTTGGAGCCCACTCTATTCAGTGGGCCGGCTTTGGAAAGAAAGGACGGGGAGCCCCACCACCACTTGTTAACCATCTCAGTCCTGAAGGGAATCCATGGCTTCCCCTCACAACCTATTGGCCAACCCTTGTCACATGACCCCACTTAGATTCAAGGGATTCTGGGAAATATAGTCCCTGCCTGATAGCCATTTCCCAGCAGCAACTCTGATGTATGGGAAGAGAGCAATGATCCTCGGTGGTGACCATGACTTAGCCCAGCACCCTCCTTTCCAGGGAGTAACCTGGAAGTGGCCGGTGAGTGGGGTAGTCCTGCACAGAGTAACTCAGTGGGTTAGAGCTGGGTGGGTGAAGGTGTGTGTGTGTCTCCTGATTGAATCCGGGTGGTGGTGGTGCTGGAATCGTTGAGAGGCGTGATTCCCGTTATTAGAGCCTTGTGATCGCACTTAACACTCTAAACGGCCCCGACAGAGTGTCTTTATTATTCACGTCGCCCATGTCACCGATGGGGAAACTGAGGCACAGCATAGCTAAGTGCCTCGCCCAGGTTTTCACAGCACAGCAGGGGCGGCTGACCCAGGCCTTGAACTCAGATTGTGGGAGTGAAGAGGATCCTCCTGGGAGGCCAGGTCACAGCGGAGGGTCCCACATGGGGGGCTGGAGAAGGGGACCCTTCTCCTTCCCCCAGCAGATGTCCTACGTACAGTCCTGCCAGGCAGGGCCCAGCACCTACAGAGCCGAATAAACACACCGGCAGTGGCACAAAGGTAAAGATTCTTTCCAAAAATCGGGACTGTTTTAAAACGCCGCAGGACGCGGGACAAATTGTTTTTTAAAAAAATCAGGACTGTCCCGCCAAAAGCGGGATGTCTGGTCACCTTACACAAAGGCCAACAGTTGTTCTTTCTCAAAATCCGAGTTTGTCCTCTGAGCGGGTCACACAGGCCCCTGCCGCCTCGTGGACCTTCCTCAATGGCTCCCTAAGTCCTTGGGTAGCTGCCGGGGGCATTTTTGTTCACCCAGCACGCACCATGGAGCCAGACACACTGAGAGGCTCAGCGGAGATTTGAGGAATAAAAGAAGGGAAAGCCTCGAGGGAAAATGGATCTAAATGACAACTATTTGTGTGTGTGTGTGTGTGTGTGTGTGTGTGTGTGGAGTTGCGGATGGCGGAGGTTAAACAAAGCCCCATATAAGTGCAATGCCCTGCTCGGAATCCTCACGTCGTCCCAGGAGGCAAGTCCCATTGCTACACACACTTAGCGGGCAGGGAAACTGAGGCACGCCCTCAAGGCTCTTCATTGGTCAGGCCAGCCCGACTCCTTTTCCCTTGCCCCCTCTGCTGCCCGGTGCTGCCTCTCGTGGGCAAGCCCCGTGGAGCTAGGAGAGAACAGGGCGTGAGCCAGCCTGCGGGCAGAGGCCGTGTGACTGGCCCCAGGGAGGCCCTCTCTTTGGGGGTGACGGCCCCAAGCTTCCTTGGCCCCGTCCGGAGTCACAAGGGGCTGCAAAGTGACCTCTGGGTACCTATAATTAGGCCTCGCCTGGCCAGGTTTTCTGCCCGGGCTAAGGTTGCACCACGCTGAGCCCTTTCCATGCCTGCCCTGACCCTCATGGTAAGCTCCTGGCAGATGCACTAGCCCAGTGGTCGGCAAACTGCGGCTCTTTGGCCCCTTGAGTGTGGCTCTTCCACAAAACACCACGGCCTGGGCGAGTCTATGTTGAAGAAGCGGCGTTAGAAGAAGTTGAAGTTTAAAAAAATGTGGCTCTCCAAAGAAACGTCAATCGCTGTCATGTTGATGTTTGGCTCTGTGGACTCATGAGTTTGCCGACCACTGCACTAGCCTCTCTCCTTTTCCAATAAGGAAACTGAGGCCCAGGAGAGGCCTTGCTGTGATGGCTCCGCTGGGAGGGGATTGGAGCAGGATTTACACCCAGCCCCTGGCACCTGCAGCCCCCAGATGGGAACCAGCAGGCTCTGTCGCTGAGAGGAGCTGCACGTGTGCAGTTTCAACTGAGTAGGCAGGAAGGAGGCCTGATCAGGTCTGCTTGGCAGTGACTGGCCGCACAGGCCTTCCTCTCTCTGCACGTGTCTGGTTCCTTCCCCTCCGTTGGATTTCCGTGCAAGTGTCACCTCCTCCAGGAAGCCTTCCCTGACCACACCCACTCCCAATGTGCCCAGTTTTTTTTTTTTTTTTTTTTTTTGTTTTGTTTTGTTTTTTGGAACTGATCTCCAGGTGAAATAGTCTTTACTTATTTATTGTTTGTCCCGCCAGCTCAATGCAAACTCCATGAGGGCAGCCTGTTTCTCTTCTTCCCTGGGGGACCCAGATTGACAGCTCTTACACTCCTCTTTCTGGTATTCTAACCTTTGGAAAACGTCCCTAAAACAGGAGTCAGTAAACTACGGCCTGTGGGCCAAATCCGGCCCACTACTTGTTGTTGTTAATAAAGTTTTATTGGAACACGGCCACGCCCATTTGTTTACACCATCTTCATGCATCTTTCCTGCTACAAGGGCAGGAGTTGAATAGATGTGATGAGGCTGTATGGTCTGCACAGTCAAAAAAATATCTGGCTCCTTTTGGGAAAGAAAAAAAAATGTGTCTAACCTTGTTCCAACGCAGACCTTTCTCGGATGATGGAATCTTCTAGGCCCTCACTATCCACTCAGGTAGCCACGAGCCACGTGGGGTCACGGGGCGCTTGAAAGGTGGCTTCTTTGACGGAGAAACGGACCCGCGAACAAGGTACCTGATGAACGTGAATCTACATGGAACCTGCTTGGGGTGGCCTCGTGCTCAGGGGTTCTACCAGGGACTCTGGACACCCCCACAGCACACATCGGAGAGAGACCAGCGTGCTGAGCAGGGACACAGACGTGCCCCCAGGATTGGGTCTCCCCCAGGGAGGTGGTGGGTGAGGGGGAGGTGGCCCCATGCTCTCAGGCCGGAGGCTCTGGGGTTAACGAGGCAGCAGCTGGGGACTGCTGGGATTTCCTTCCGAGGGTTGTTTGTATTGATAGATGTTTGGATGATGCTATAGCAGTGAGAGAGAGAGAGAGAGAGAGAGAGAGAGAGAGAGAGAGAGAGAGAGAGAGAGAGAGAGAGAGAAGAAGGGGGGAAAAATAAGGAGGGAAAAAAAAAAATCAATGCCCGGCTGATTGTACCAGGAAGGGCAGTCGATCGGTGAGAACGTGTTGACCGCGTATTGGGAAATAGATTTTTCTGCCCTCCAGACATTAGCTTGAAATTCTTTGAAATGAGGGCCCGCAATCTGTGTCAGAAATGAAAGATTAAGGAGGTTAATATGCTGGGCTTCCCCCTCCTCCTTTTTAATTTCCACGTCCTGGGTGCCCTTGGCTCCTACAGCAGACACGCAGGTTCCTGCCACCCCGCCTGTGTGCCCGGCCCCTCCCCACCCCACCCCGCTTCCCCCAGTTCTCTGGGGGCTCACGGAGGGACAGGTGCCCCTAACACCTGCTCCCCAGGCTGCATGCAGACTGAGGGGAGGCAGGCAGACCTGTTTTGAAGGGCGAGGGGGAGGGGTGGTGGCGGGTGGAGGATACTCAGGGCCCCCGGATCTGGCGGTCTGATCCCTGGAGATGCTTTTTTTGGGGCCGGGGGCCCGGCCCTGGTCCCACTCCCACTCCGCACAGGCCTTCGGGGTCCCTGGGCCGCGGGCAGCCTCAGTACGAACCAGGGGGAGGCCCTGTGCTGAGATACCGCTTTTCCAAACTCTCAATTTCTCGAGTTTCCGATGTGCATGCATGACAGGAAATCCACATGCGTGACACCGGAGCTATACGCTCCTGCGTGAGGGAGAGGCGAGGATCTGGTTCCCAGACAGCTGAGCTCTGTTAGCGAGCCCTGGGTGGACTGTGTGCGGGCGAAGCGGCTGATGATCTTCCCCCAGAATGTTCCCCGCGTCTGCCTCGCTCTCTCCTCCAACAGCTGAACCGGCTCTCCAGCCAGCCCGCTGCGGAGGGAGGTGAGAGGTCGGCCGCGCCGGGCCTGCTCTGCGGGGTTTCCTTCTCGGTCTTGAAAATACCGGGTCTGGGGGACCCGCCCTGCGTGGTGGCGCCTGGGATCGGCCCCTCTGTGTGCCTGCGCCTCCCTCCCTCTGCTGACACCGCAGCAAAACCGAGGCCAAGGCCACACGCCCGCACCCCGTTGTGCAGGAGGCCGTGCAGAGACCGGCAGAGGGAGAGAGGGAGGCTTGAGGGATTGGGTTCGGGGACCTTTAGGGGGGGACCCAGGGCCCCCACCTGGGATGTGCAGACCTGAGGGAGGAAGAGACTCGGGTGTTGGGGTGCACAGTGAGAAACAACTGGCGGCTATTTCCTCAGGTGGGTCTGGGCGACTCCATCTTGGGGTCCAGAGACAGGAAGTGCCCAGGCCAGCCTGGCTTTTGCTCCATCCTGTCCCCTGCAGCCACTGGGCGTCTCCTGGGGTTGAGTCTCCCCAGTTGAGCGGGTCTCCCATTCCAGGGCTGCAGCACCGGCACTGGGGGTGTGGGGGTGGGTGGGGGTGGGAGGACCAGGCTGTGGGGGCTGCAATAGGCTGCTCGGGGCGCCAGCCAGGAAGAAGGCTCTGTCCAGGCGAACATCCCCGCCCCGGGGCAGAATGGGGAGGGGGGGGTATGAGACGTAGCAGAGAAGAGGGTCAGAGGGTGTCTCCTGGCTCTCTCTAGCGGCTCCAGCACCTTCTACGTAGCAAATACTACTGGCAGTGTTTTTGTTTGTTTGTTTTTCCTGTTGGTGCCATTTGTGGGTAGGATGGGCCCCCCGCCCCCAGGCTGGACGCTCCCCGCGGGTAAGGCTGGTGCTGCTCCTCACGCTCCAGTCACCCTCTCAGGCTCCATCTCTCTGTTCACTGCCATGTTCCCGGGGCCCAGCGAGGCGCAGGGACGTGCGTGAGATGTGAGGCGGCTGCAGGATTGCGTGGGGGCACCATGAGGGAAGAGGACGGTCTTGCGAGCAGTTTATTTCATGCTTACCGTGTGCCGGACACCCCCTGCTCCCAGCAATCCCCCCCCCCACACTAACCCCAAGAGAAAGCGGGAGGCACAGGAAAAGGCGCTCAACCGATGCTTTCTGTGGAGCTAAGCCCCACGTGGGGCGGGGCCTGTATCCCAGGGGGAGCCCAGTGTGAGGTCACGAGAGCAAACGGATTCAATTGCCCCTCGCTCTGCAGGAGGGAGGGCTGTTCCACGCAGGCACCTCAGGGAAGGAAGGATCTCTTGGGGTGCTTTGACCCGGGGTCAGGCGGCCCCGAAAGCTCTGTCTGTCCCGTAAGCTGCGCATTTCAGCCTGGATCCTCCCCTTCTGTCGTTCCGGCGGCGTGGATGAGACAGGGCAGGCGATGGTCGGCATCTGGTCTTGGAATCTTATAAGGGATCTTGGACTGGAAGGTCTGTGAAAGCTCATGTCACTCATTCATTCTTGTGGCAGAGTCTGACCAGCTGCCCACAGAGAGATCCCATGTCCAGCCTCCTTCACACTCAGTGCAACCACGGCGCGAATTCGGGCGAACAGGAACTTGGCAGGAGCGTCCTAAGCCACACGTGGGCCTGGCCCATAACCCCCTGCTCCCTAATCCTCTGGTCTTTCTCTTTCTCCATCGGCCAAGTGAATGCAATCGAATGCAATCGAACGCAGGAGACGCTGAGATCCTAAAGGAGGGCATGCGAGGAACACCTGTGCTGAGGCTTGGAGCCTGGCTGTGTGTGCCAGAATCGGAAGGAGGGGCATCCATCCCTGGCAGGAGGAACAGCATGAGCCAAGGCCCTGAGGTAGGCAGAGAAGGGGAGGCCAGGGAGGCCGGGGGAACGTGGGGATTGGGGGGAGGTGCGTTGGAAGAGGGAGGCGATTTATCCCACAGCACACACAGGGCTCTGCCGGGTTCTGATGGTCCTCTAAGGCCCTTCTTAGATTTGCAGGTCCCCTCCAGGCTCCGAAGTGCTCCCCGCTCCTGTGGCTGCGGAGAGAAGCCGGGCGGAGGCGGGTGTGTGTCCTGTTTCTCCATCGACCAGCTGAATGCGACTGAACGCAGCCGGATCTGGAAGGCGGAGCGCGGCAGATGGCCCATCTGACTCCAGCACGGCGGTCGGTCGTCCCCGTGTAACTTTACGGCTGTGGCGGCGGCAGGTTCTCCTCCCTGCTGCGTTTATGGGGGTGTCTCCGGCGTTTCCTTTTTGATATACGAGGGAGGGAGGGAGGAGGCGGGCGCGTCGGCGGGCCCCTCCAGCGGAGGGCAATCTGCGCGTAAATTACGACCAAGCAGCCGCGCGTGCGGGCCGCGCCCCGTGTGTGCTTTGGGATAAATCTTCCGAGTCAACAACGTGCCTGCGCGTGTGACCCCGGGGACCAAGCAGCACGCAAAGGTCAAGTGCGAGAGGCAGACGGGAACCGGCCCTGGGCTCCCGCCCTGGCCCCGAAGGCAGAGCAGAAAGGAGGTGGGAGGAGGGGGTGTTGGCTTCCCAGAGCTGCTGTGAGGAAGGGCCGCACAGGGTGAGGGGGCGCGCTTAAAGCCCCAAGTCCTAAATCGGGGTGTCCGCAGGGCTGGGCTCCCTCCGAAGAGTCCTTCTTGGAATCTTCCAGCTCCTGGTGGTTGCTGGCATTCCTCGGCTGGTCCTCGGCTGGTAGACACATGGTCTGAAGGTGCTCCTTCCTGAGCGGGGACTCTGACTCTGTGTCCAAATCTCCTCTTTTCCCTCCATATATTTCATGATGAATGGATATCATACTGAACAAAAGGGGCTCTACACAGCAGAGGGCATAGGGCAATGGTCGGCAAACTGCGGCTCCCGAGCCTCGGTTTGCCGCTCTGTTGACTGATGAGCTTGCCGACCGCTGACCTGGACTCTCGATTCCAAGAATCACAGGCTGTTGTTGTTTCTTGTGATGAAGCCCCGGTCCCACTGGTTGGCAAACTCATTTAGTCGACAGGGCGGCCAGCCGTGGCTTGCGAGCTGCATGTGGCCCGCGAGCCAATTTGCCGGCCAGTTTGCATATGACTCCACGTGTGCAAAAAGTACAGAAGCAGGTGAACATCGTCTGGGGTGAGGTAAGTCAGGGCAGGTTGCCTTGGTGACTAGGAATGGGCATGGGGGTACGTCAGGGGCTGGTTAGACTGGTGTGTCCACTTGGTGAATCTCCCCCTGAGCTGTGTGCAGCCGCTGTGTGCAGGTTTGTGCACGGAGGCTATACCCCGGCAGAGATGAAAAACGCCGGGTCTTCCTGTTCCTTCTCTAATTGCTGGAGAGCCAATGGGATCGTGTCTTATAGGAAGGACAGGTGTGCGTGGGAAAATCACACCCCGGAGTGGAAACAGCCTCGAGAACGCCCCGGGATGCTGGCATCTCGCCATGAGCCCAGCGCTGGGACTGACCCCTGTTCCTCCCTCAGACTCCAGACGAAGCAGACGCTGCATGGAGAGGTCACACATGGTGACTCAGAGGCCTATGGGACCGCAACACAGGGCGTGGCTCAGGGCAGGGACCCCTCAGAGCTGGGGGTGTGTGGGGGTCCCTCCATTCTGCAATCTTCCCCCTTACCGCATTTTTTTAAAAAATATATTTTATTGATTTTGTACAGAGAGGAAGGGAGAGAGATAGAGAGTTAGAAACATCGATGAGAGAGAGTCATCGATCAGCTGCCTCTTGCACACCCCCTACTGGGGATATGCCCGCAACCAAGGTACATGCCCTTGACCGGAATCGAACACGGGACCTTTCAGTCCCCAAGCCGACGCTCTATCCATTGAGCCAAACCGGTCCTGGCCTTACCGCATTTTTTAACCGGTATGTGCGTGCGGTAGCTCTTCACCGGTTAACAATGTGGATTTTGTAATCAAAGAAAACAGGATCATTTCAAGAGAAACATCAACAGTGTTTTAGTCAAAGTAACATCCCTCGCTTGCTACACACATTTCCCCGGGGCCCGGCTGGGGAGAAGGTGGTTCCAGCCACTGCAGGTGGACCGGGGAGCCAGAGGCACAGAGGGCAGGAATGCGGGGAGAGAGAATGAGGACGGACGGACAAAGGGCAAGAGAGGAAGCCGAGAAAGACCCTCACACAGCAAGACTTTTATCCACTCAACAAATATTTATCGAGCGCTCACTTGGTGCCAGAGGCTGTGCTTGAGGGAGAGGGAGAGGGAGAGAGGGAGAGAGGTAAGAATAGACCGAAAATAGATGAACAGAGGGAAAAAGTAACAGAGCAAAATGGAGACATATTTCATTCATTCATGTGACACTATTTATAGAGCATCTACTTTATGTTAGAGGCAGATTCAGAGAGAGAGAGAGAGAGAGAGAGAGAGAGAGAGAGAAGAAAGAAAGAAGCCTGCAGGATTGAGTTTGCAGCTGGCTCCATCAGAATAATACAGAAACACACACAGAGCCAGGTCCGATTGCAAAGCTCTGAGCTCCTCCCCGCTCCCATTCTACTCTCCTGACTTGGGGCCCATCGGTTGGTAGCACAGGGGTTCCCAAGCCTGGCTGCTCCCCACAAGTATCTGGGAGACTCTCAGAGAAACTCTAGACTCTGGAGCCCCGACTCTGGCAATGAGGCTGTGGAGGGGGGCGGGGGGGGGGAGGGCTGGGGCCCCGGGCTCTGTACCTGCACCCCCCTCCCTCCCTCCCTCCGTCCCGGGGCTCGGTGGGTTCGGGAGCCCAGGTGGTGGACACGTGTCCCCAGGGGGCCTCCCCCCCGGAGGCTCCCGCTGCTGTCACAGCCACACACGTCCTTCTGCAAACACACACGGCCCGTGATTGATCCTCTGCCATTCTCCTCACAGCCCAGCGCGCGGGGCTGAATGGCCGACGTGCTGCCCAAACACCCTCTGCTGGAACCACTTCTCTGCCCTCTGCCCCGGAAGTCGTTTGTTTGTTTTGAGACGCCGCCTTGCTATCCAGCGGAGTGGCCACGGGCCTCCTCTGGGCTGCCCATCCAAGCTGGAGCCGGCTGGAGAGGGCCCTGGGGCTGGGGGTGCGGCTGAGGGTGCTGCTGGGGTGGGGGACAGGGGAGGGGAGCTCTCATTTCCAAGGCTGGGGCTGGCTGGGGCTGGCTGGGGCTGGCTGAATCCTAGATTTTTTTTTAACAGAGAGGAAGAGAGAGGAGAGAGGGATAGAGAGCTAGAAACATCGATGAGAGAGAAACATCGATCAGCTGCCTCTGGCACCCCCCCACCGGGGATGTGCCCGCAACCAAGGTACATGCCCCCGAATGAATCGAACCCGGGACCTCTCAACCCACAGGGCGACACTCTATCCACTGAGCCAAACTGGTCTCCGCAACTTTCATCTGCCTTTAAACTGAGTGGCTCCTGGGCAGGCTCTCCCTCCCCCTCCCCCTCCCCCCTCTCTTCCTTTGACCTCCCAGGAGCCCGGGCTGGTCGGTTCAGGGCCTGCGTCCCCCTAGCCTGTCTGCAGTGTTTCCCAAAGTGTGGTACACGTACCCCCAGGGGTACGGGAAGCGTTTGGTGGGGGTACGCATTGCACCGGAGTTTGGTGGGGATATGACACTGCGCCGTGCTTAGCTACGCCTAATTCTACGTTCTCAGGAGTATGAGGGGTCCTCAGCGTTATGACTGTTACAGAAGGGGTACACATAGGTCAAAAGTTTGGGAAACACTGGTCTACAGGAATGAACCCACGGGCAGCCTGTGGTTAACACACCAGGTGCCTGCACTTCAGCAGCTGGGCTTGCCTCTGAGTCCCGCCTCGCACCTCAGCTTCCTCATCGGCTAAATGGAGCTGATAAAGCCAGCCTGGAGGGTAGCTTCAGGCGTGTGTGTGTATGTGTGTGTGTGTGTGTGTGGTGGTGGTGGTGGGGCGGTTCCCCAAGATCCTGGAGGAGAAGGAAAGGCTGGCACCAGCCTGGCACACAGTAGGTGCTCAGAACCTGTTCCTTTCGCCACATAGTGCACATCTTGCTGCAGGGCTCTGGCTGCCAGCCGGTGGCTCCTCCTCAGCAAGGGGCCAGGCTGACTGGTGAGGCCAAAGTGGGGATGGGGCGGGATTCAGGGGCCAGTCTGGCTTCAGAGACTCCCCGCTTCCTCTGCCACTTTGCTTCCTCCCCTCCTTTCTGGGTCTAGCTGGTCCAGGAAACAGAGCCCCACCTGCCACTCCATCTGCCCATCCATCCATCCATCCACCCACCCCGTCCATCCACACACACACCCATCCCATAAGCACTGGCCCAGCTGAGGTTTTGCCCTTTCACATCCCTGAGTCTGGGAGGGTGACAGCAGTGTAGTAGGTGCTGATCATTCTGGGTGACTCGGGTTCACGGGGCACATGGGAGCCCCACAGGGGACCCCTAAATCAGAGCAGGCTGCCTGGAGGAGGGGCTGTTTGAGGAAACCTCTGCAGGAGCTCAGCAGGGGAGGGATCAACGGGTGGAAGCGTTCTGGGCAGAGGGAACAGCATGTGCCAAGCTCCGAGTGTTGCCTGCAGCTCAGAAATGACTGGAAATGAAAAACCAGGAGCAGCAACACCCCCAAACCGCCATCACTGCCTTTCCGGCGTGCATTATCTCACTGAGTCCACCCAGACACTTGTCCCCATTTTACAGATAAGGAAACAGAGGCCGGGGAGGTGGCCACTGGTCTGAGGCCCCGTGTGGGAAGGGACCCGGGTCCCAGCTGCAGGAGTCCCTTCCCCACGGGGACAAACAGCCCTGCTCCAAAGGGGTCTGGGGCTGGGCTGGAGGGCCCCGAGGCCCCGGGGGTGGGGGTGGGGCGTGGGAAGGCTGCAAACTGGTTTGGGGCGGCAGGGCTTTCCTGCCACAGCCGGTGGCCCCTGCCTTTGTCCTCATGTGTCACTGAGGAATGCAGCTTCAGGCGGGATAAAGGCAGCTTTGTTCGGAGGCCCCGGGAGGGGGCGGGGGAGGCTGCAGGAGGGAGGCGCATGGCTAGGAAAGGGTTACTGTCCTTCTCTCTCTGCACCCCCCTCCCCGCCCCCCCTGGCTGGCCCCGGTCTGCGCTCTGGGCAGGAAGCACCTATGCCCTGTGGACACCCACATCCTCTGCTGTGCCCTCCAGGCACTTCCTGGCCTCTGCGGGCCAGTTTCCCCTTTTTCTGAGCCTCCGTGTCTGCATCGGAGAAATGGGGGTCACTGGCCAGCCTCTCCGGATGGTTTTTCTTTTTTTCTTTTTAATATATTTTATTGATTTTGTACAGAGAGGAAGGGAGAGAGAGAGCGAGTTAGAAACATCGATGAGAGAGAGTCATCGATCAGCTGCCTCTTGCACACACCCCCTACTGGGGATGTGCCCGCAACCAAGGGACATGCCCTTGGCCGGAATCGAACCCGGGACTCTTCAGTCCCCAAGCCGACGCTCTATCCACGGAGCCACACCGGTTTTGGCTCCAGATGGTTTTGAGGTTCCAGCCAAATACGCCACGCGGCTCAGGGTGCCTGCAGAGGGGACCGAGGAAGCAGGGAAAAGGCAGCTCAGAGAGAGGCAGGGTCTTGCCCAAGGTCACACAGCGTGATCTTGAAGGGGAAGGAGGTCGGATCCTCGGCAAGGGTGGTGGGTCGCAAGGGTGGTGGGCCGCGAGAGGAGCACCTCCTTGTCTCCACCTGCCCACGGCCGGGAGCCGGGTGGCACGCTGTGCCTGGGTGAGGAAGGGTGACAGGAGTCACCACATGGGCCCCTGGTCAGGGCGGCCTCCTGAGGGTGGGCACCGGGGTTGCTCTTGGTCACCCCCAGGGCTGGCACAAGGTGGGCAGGAAAGCCCAGTGGTTTAAGCCCAGGGACTGTGTGACCTTCGGCGGTGCCGGCTCTTTCCCTGCCTCAGTTTCCCCCTCTGTGAAATGTGTCTAACAGAGCACACATGGTGGACAGGGCGGCGGGGCGCACGTTCAAGGAGATCAGGTGCACAGTCAGCTCCGAACCCAGCCGTGGTGGGTAGGATTAGCGAGACAATGAGGGTCTGCCTGCTCGCCGCAGAGAGGATTTTCTCAAGGTCACGGCCGAGGGCGAGCCGGGACCAGCCCAGGGCTCCTCCTGGCTCTTCCTGCGCAGGAAGGAAGGGCGTGCGGCCTGCAGGGGCTGCGGTCCTGGGGTGGGCCCGCTGGATGGAGGAGAAGTACCATAGGCAGCTCTGCCTTTCGGGGAGGGGGTGGTGGTGTCTGGAGCTCAGGGACAGGGCCCCCCGCCCGCTCCCCGGGGTGACGGATGTGGACAGACAGATGGGGCAGGGCTGAGCATGCTTAGTCACAGCCCAGATATAACCTCGGCCCCAGGGGGCGGCTGGCTCCCTCCGTCTTGTTCCCTTCTGGCAGCTTTAGCCAATCCCGGTCCCTCTGAGGCAGCCACTTGGCTCCGTGAGTGAGTGGGTCTGAGCTCACTCCTTTTGGGTGTAAGAGAAGCCCAGAGAGGGGCAGTGATTTACCCAAAGCCACACAGCAAGCAAAGGCAAAACCAGTCTCTCACTCACTCACTTGCTCTTTCGCTCGCCGACGTGGCAATACTTTTGGAGTCCTGAAGGGGGATGCGTCCCCCAGAAAGCTCGCTCCTGGAGGAAGCCCTGCTTGTGCAGAGACACGGAGGAGAAGTCCCACGATGGTTAAGGATGTGGCTGCTGGGAAGCTGGTCTGCGGGTCCAATCCTGGCTCCGCCACTTGCTGCGTGACCTCAGGCAAGTGAGTGACCTGCTCTGTGCCTCCGTGTCCTCACCGGTCTGCTGGAGATAGTCATGGAGCTTATGTCACAGGATCTGTGCGAGGACGGCAACGGGTAACCCATCCGAGGGGCTTGGCAGGAGGCCTGGTCCACAGTAGGTGCTCAATGAAGAGGGCGTGGGAAATGAGAGACGGGGGGAGCGTGGCAAGCTCCGGGAATGTCCGGAGCCCAGCGTGGGAGGCAGGGGGCCAGGCCGGGTGTCTGGGGAGCCACAGAAGGAAGAGAAGGTGTCACGTGGGTGGACTTGCCTCTGGGAAGTGAGTGGGTGGGGGTAGGAGAGGCTAGGGGCGAAAGGTTAGAGAGGGGGCAACCCAGGGGCGTAATCCTGGGGCCGGGGTCCGAGCAGAGGCAGTGGCAGGGAGGAGAGGGGCGGCATCATCCAGGATAGCACCCCGCGTTCCCATGGAGGTGAGGGGTCCACAGAGGAAAAGGAAGAGGGAACCCAGTAGCAGTCCTGAGGAGCGGAAGCCGCTCCCCCAGGGAGCCTCCGGGATGCCCAGCGAGGCCTCGAGGGAGGGACCATCCTGCCCAGGGCTGGCTACGTGATTTGGGGGGACCCCGTACAAAGCACAAATGCAGGGCGCCTTGCTCACAAAAGCAGGAAAAAAGTGCCCATAAAGGTGTTAAAAGACAAAGCTGCTTTCCTTTCCTTCACGTACCCCATTTGCTCACACACTCTCCCCACTGTCCCGTCCGACTTCTCTCGCAAAACACAAGGTCAAAGGTGAAATGAAGAGTCCCAAAACGGCCACAGCAAAATCGTTAGAGCGGGTGCAGGGCCCCGCATGTCGGCAGAGATCGCAGGTCCGTCCAGCCGCCCTCGGCCGCGCCCATTTCACAGATGGCAAAACTGAGGCTCCAGGAGGGAGGGAAATGGCAGGGGCTATTTCCAATTTCAGAGCGCACTGTATTGCCCCTCCCCCTCTCCCTCCACCTACCCATGTCTGCTCATTCCAATTTCCACATACCCAACGCCAGAGAAGGGTCTGAGGTAATTTATTTTATTTATTTATTTTTAAAAAATATATATATATTTTATTGATATTTTACAGAGAGGAAGAGAGAGGGATGGAGAGTTAGACACATCGATGAGAAAGAAACATCGATCAGCTGCCTCCTGCACGCCCCTACTGGGGATGTGCCCGCAACCAAGGTACAGGCCCTTGACGGGAATCGAACCTGGGACCTTTCAGTCCGCGGGCCTGATGCTCTATCCACTGAGCCAAACCGGTTTCAGTCGGTCTGAGGCAATTTAGGTAACATGGCAGGAGCGATTCACCTGGGCGCAGAGGGAGGCCGGAGCTGTGTGACCCTGGTCAGGCCACGCGGACGCTCTTGGCAGACGCGGGCCCAGAGGCCAGCCCTCCTGCCTGCAGCCCCTGCCTCCCCCACCCTCCCCGCCAGCCCCAGGGCCTGCCCGGGTCCACTCACATCCCCCCTCGGTGTCTGAGGCTGGAAAACCGTCATAAAAAATGAAACCGCAGCCCCCCAATGTGCTCGCCGGCTTCTCAGCCCCTATTTTTTTTGGCCGCTAAGGAGACTAATAAATGGTTTGCCACTTGACGTAATCATTAAGAGCTCCACTGAGCTGTGGGCAGCGTTTCCTCTCCTCCGTGGCCGGCCCGGGGCGGCCAGCCACCGAGGGTGGCAGTGATGGATGGTGTCATCACGGGGCTTGCCCAGTGGGGAGTGCGGGCTGCGGCGGGCACGGCTCCCTCTCCCGCGGGCTCCTGGGCTATTCATCAAGCGAAGGGGGAGTTGAAAGATGGGGACGGCGGCCTGGGCGGGAACCGGCCCCGGGGATGATGGGCCGGGGTGGATCGGAGAACTCGCTTTTATTTTACTTTTTATTTAAAAAAATATATATATATTTTATTGATTTTTGACAGAGAGGAAGGGAGAGGGATAGTTAGAAACATCGATGAGAAAGAAACACCGATCAGCTGCCTCCTGCACACACCCCCCCTACCGGGGATGTGCCCGCAACCAAGGTACATGCCCTTGATCGGAATCGAACCTGGGACCCTTCAGTCCTCAGGCCGAGGCTCTATCCACTGAGCCACACCGGCCAGGGCTCGGAGGACTAGCTTTTAGGTGTGAAGAGTCAATTGAGAGATGGCCAGGGAACAGATGCAAGGAAAGAAGAGGGACCTCCGTATTAGGTCATCCGAAAGGACACGCGAAAACACGTTTTTAAAGTTACACGATGTGGCTATCATCAACGAATCGACAAACGACAAGTGCTGGCGAGGATGTGGAGAAAAAGGAGCCCTCGTGCACCGCTGGTGGGAGTGCAGACGGGTGCAGCCACCGCGGAGAACAGTATGGAGTTTCCTCGAAAAACAAAAAATGGAACTCCCATTTGGCCCAGCAATCCCACTCCTAGGAATATATCCTAAGAAACGAGAAACACCAATCAGAAAGGATAGATGCACCCCTATGTTCATGGCAGCACAATTCACCATGGCTAAGATTTGGAAACGGCCTAAGTGCCCATCAGCAGGTGAGTGGATTAGAAAATGGTGGTACATCTACACAATGGAATACTATGCTGCTATAAGAAGGAAGGCACTCCTACCATTTGCAACAGCTTGGATGGAGATCGAGAGCATTATGCTAAGTGAAATAAGCCAGCCAGAGAAAGAGAAATACCACACGATTGCACTCATTTGTGGAATATAATTCTGAACAACATAAACGGATGAACAGGGACAGATCCAGAGACAGAGAAACATCGATCAGAACGTCAAATCTCAGAGGGGCGATAGGGGAGGGTGGGCGTAAGGGGGAGAGATCAACCAAAGGACTTGTGTGCATGCATATGAGCCTAACCAATGGACACAGACAGCAGGGGGGTGGGGGGATAACGGGGGAATAAGGACCCATATGTAATACCTTAATCAAAAAAGAAATTAAAAAAAAAAAGTTTGCATACCCCGCGGAAGTAACTAAAAGACGAAACGGCTTCCAAAGCAAGGCGATAGGATACTTGGGTGGGCCTCAGTTTGCCTGACTGGAAAATGGGGGTAACAGGGCCCATCTCATGGCTTCAATGAATGGGTCAGACGCTTAAAACATGTCCCCAACGTGTTGCTTTCCTTTTTCTAGAAGCTCATCCCAGGGGGGTAAAGACACTCAGGGAAGCTCACGGATGGTCTCCGTGGGGGGCATTCATGCCTTTTTTGGACATGTTGGATTTATTTGCAATTCCTTTAAAACTCCCGGAGCATGTGTTTCCTGCGGACAGAGATATAGATCCATCCCGGCACCGCCGAGAGCGAACACAGGGAAACAGGAAGCTCGGCGCTGCGGAAGCCATTGCTACGTATGTTGCTGTTTATGGTCACGGATTTTACCTCAGATTGCTCGAATGAACGAAGAGAATGGCGAACGCCCAGAGACAGCATCAGCCATGAAAATCAGGTTTTGGAAGAGGGCTGACGGACATTGAAGTATCCAGGCTGTTACATTAAAGGGGGAGGGGAAAAAAGATCACATTACAAAATAAAATGGTGTGGCCCCAATTCTTGTAAAAAATATATATATTCCCCTCCCCCTCCCCCTCCCCCTCTCTCTATCTTTGCAGAGAAACTATCTGGAAGGCTCTGACCCACAGCGTTGTCCCTGAGGGCCGGGCCATGCTTCTCTTCTGTCTTCTTTAGAATGTTCTTTATGTTTCTTTCGAGCTGCTTCTATGCCAGGTACCTCCTCAAATGCATCCATCGGAGGTCAAGTGCTCACAGTGAACCTCAGAGGCGGGTGCAAGAACTGAGCCCATTTCTCAGAGGACAACACTGAGGTCAAGAGGAACTCAAGGAAACGTGAGTTACATCAGAGAAGAGAGAATGAGGGAGTGAGTGAATGAATGAATGAATGAATGAGACCAGAAACAGATGGCCAAGATGAGGGGCTCCGGAGGCCCCCCCACGAGAAGCAGGCCTCCCCCACGAGCCTGCTCCCCTCTCTGGACACCCCCCCCCCCCTTTTCTGTTTCCGTCTTCCTTCGCTCGGCAAAAACAGACCGGGACCCTCCTGCCTCTTTCGCTGGGAGCTCCCTGCCGCCCGGAGGAACCCTGAGAGATGATCTCGCTCTGCGTGCTCGCTGGTTCATTTTTAGAGCCTTTTTAAAAATAACCTTTTCACTCCGGCGAACAAAGAGCTATTCATTGCGGAGAAGTTGACAAAAATGATAAAAGTAGGAAGCGACAGAACTCGCCTCCCCCACCCCATTGTCCCCTCCCCCCCTTGCCCCCCCTAACCATCGGGGCTGACAGGCGGGTGGGTTCCCTCCCAGGCTTCGTGCCTCCTGCGTGTCTCTCCACGTGGCTGGCACCGTACCGGATGGATGACCCGCAACCTCCTGGTTTGACCTCGTGCCAACCAGAGGCGCTGCGGACACGCACAGTGGAGGGCTATTCCCAGGTGTGGAACCTCGGATCCTGCACGGGTCCCTGGGGCCTGTGGGACCCCCACTCGGAGCCCAGACAGCTCTTGCCTAGCTCCTTAATAAATATATATATATATATATATATATATATATATATATATATATATATATTATATTGGGTGGGGGTAGAGGGGGTAGAGAGAAAGCCACAATTTTGATCAAAAAGGAAAGTCTTTTGTTTCCTAAAAATCCAACCACCACCTAGAGAGGAAGTGGGATTTGTGTCCAAGCAAATCCGAGGCAGACCCGGGTGGGGGCGGGACCCAGACCGGCCGCCTTGTGCGTGTATAGGAGGGTCATGAGTGGGCGCCATCTGTATGCCGGGAGGCCTGGGATTGGGCTGCTGGGAGAGGTGGCCAGAGCGGAGGCGGGGGGAGCAGAGCAGCAGGGAGAGATGCTCTCTGGAGGTGGCCCCTGGGCTGGGGCGGTGAGAGGCCCGAGGGTCTGGCCAGGGCAGATGTCAGCAGACGGGGGCAGGAGCGGGAGGAGACGGGTCAGCAGGGCAGGAGCGGGAGGAGACGGGTCAGCAGGGCAGGAGTGGGAGGAGAAGGGTCTGAGCCGGTCCTGGTGAGAGGTGAGTGGCGGGGAGGGATGTGCCCGGATTCACGTTCTCAAAGGTCAGGCTGTAGCTGGAGGTCTGCCCAGGCCCTCCGGTCATGGCTCTGAAGAGATCCGAGACCCCCACCCCCCACCCCTACCCTCTGGCACTCCACTCGGGGCGCTCCACCGGGAGGGGGTCCACCAGGCCAACCGCACTCCACCCAGCTCCTGTGGGGGCCGGGGACCGCATGCCCTCACCACAAGGAGCCGGGAACAGCAAATCCCTCCCCTGGCCCGGCCTGCGTCCTGCCTGTCCTACCAGGCCCTGCTGTCACCCCTTGTTCTGGGGCGTCAGCCAGAGCCGGCTGCCTGCACTCTGCTCTGCCCACCTCCCAGGGCCCCTCTGACCTCCCGGACATGCCAGGATGGGGCCTGGTGACCAGGACTCACCGGGCTCTCCGGCTGGGGCGGAGCCGGAGCCGTGTGCCTCCCCTCCGCCCGACTAGATCACACCTGCCCCACGTGCTTGGAGTCCACGGTCACTCGGGGTCATGCGGTCCCTCGGGGGTGCATCTGGCCTGCAGGACAGGTCTGGGCAGAACCCACGGGCCCCATCCCAGGCTCTGGGAGGCCTGCCGTGGGTCAGAGGAAGGGGGATGGGGAAAGGCTGTTTCTCCAGTGGGAACAGCACATGCAAAGTCCTGCATACACTGAGTGGCCAGATTATGAGGATCTCTGAACGCACAATAATCTGGCCATTCAGTGTGTGTGAGTGTGTGTGTGTGTGTGTGTGTGTGTGTGTGTATTGGTGCATGCATTCGTGCAAGGGTGGGGTCTAGCCAGCCTGGCCAGGGGAAGGGGACATGAGCAGTTGGCCGGCCTGCCTGCTGGTCGAACTCCTGGTCGAGGGGACAATTTGCACATTAGCCTTCTATTCTATAGGATGCACACGGAGTGGCCAGGTTATTATGCGTTCAGAGATCATCGTCCTCTGCCCACTCCGCGTATGTGGGAGTTTTCTTGAGAACTTCCTCATTGAGATATGATTCACAGACCATGCGATCTGTTGGAAGTGTACAACAGTACTTTGTGGTATAGCCAAGGATTCTGTTACCGTCGCCACAATGAAGTTTAGAACAGTTTCATCAGCTCCAAAACAAACCCTGTACCCTGAACCCTCATATCTACCCCCCCTCCCCTCCCCTCCCCTCCTCACAATTCCTTCATCCTCCCAGCTTCTGGCAACCACGAATCTACTCTCTGTCTCTATAGATTTGCCTATTCCGGACATTTCCTGTAAGTGAACCCATACACTACCTAATCTTTTGTGACCGGCTTGCTTCTTTCCCTCAGCATGGTTTCAAGGTTCCTCCAAGACACAGTGTGTGTGTGTGTGTGTGTGTGTGTGTGTGTGTGTGTGTGTTTTGGGACGTTGTCCTTTTTGACAGCTGAATACTATTCCACTGTATGAACTCGCCATGTTTTATTTGTCATGTTCATAGATATTCATGTACATTATTGTATGTCCGTGTGTTTTGTTTTTCACGTGGGTGGGTATATTCCTAAGGGAGACATTGCTGGGTCAGATGGCTCTGAAATACATGTGCTTTTTTAAAAAAAATAATGAATGTTTCGGGCATGGACATTTGAATTTGCACATGCGTGTTAGGAACGCGTGTGCATCCGTGTGGGCATGGACACTTGAATTTGCACATGCGTGTTAGGAATGCATGTGCATCTGTGTGGGCATGGACACTTGAATTTGCACATGCGTGTTAGGAATGTGTGTGCATCCGTGTGGGCATGGACACTTGAATTTGCACATGCGTGTTAGGAACGCGTGTGCATCCGTGTGGGCATGGACACTTGAATTTGCACATGCGTGTTAGGAACGCGTGTGCAGCCGTGTGGGCATGGACACTTGAATTTGCACATGCGTGCATATGCGGCTGAGTGTTAAACTGCCCTCTTCGACCGTAGCGATGGTGGTCGTGTTTGCCCTCCTCAGAGAGCGAGGTGGGTCAGGAGGTCCTGGTAGCGGGACCCGTGTGGGCAGAAGCTGGGTGGCAGGAGTGAGAGGTAAGAGTGAGTCCTCTCTGTGGAAAGTCCCGGAAAGTGGCTGGGTTCCTCGCAGCCCACCTCCGCCTGTGAGCTCACATGTTCCCCTTCCACCCTCCCAGCCAGGGCCACCAAACCCACAGCAGCATCTCATGCAAATCGCATGCAAATCGCCCCCCGCCTCCCATCAGCCCCGCGGCACCCAGAGGAGTGGGAAATATTCTCGGCTGGGTCCTTCCCTTCATTAATTTCCAAGCCGTAGTACATTACTCATGGATAATTAAGAGTGAGCTATTAATACAACATTTAATATTCAAGTGCAGTGGAGAGGAGAGGCGGCAAGTCACAGGATCCCGTTCGACAAGACGTTGCAGTTTAGCAACGAGGTATTTTTTTTTTGTTTGTTTCTTTTTTCCGCCTTCCAGATGCTCAGGGCCCGAGAACTTCATTTATCGATGGAATACGACGACGAAGGGCCTTAAATCACCAGGAAATCCATCGGAAGGGTCCGGTGGAGGCGGACGGGCAATAATTACACCCAGAATTCTAACTGTCTCCATGGGGCACGGCCCGGCCACCCCACGGCTGGCAGGGGGATGGATGGCAAGGAGGTCGGGCAGCACAAAGGACTGAATGTGCTGATGGGACTGCGCGTGTCCACACTTGGGACAGGGGGAGGGTGGGGTGTGGAACCACTGGATTCTGATCCCCCGTCACGGTCCTTCCCCACCCCCCCATTCCGTATTCCTTTCTGGCCAGAGGCTCAGGCAGTCCAGACTGGCCCAACGCCCTCCCCAGGTGACCTTGAAAATAAGGTCCGCCCTGTGTTGCAGCCTCACTGATCTCCCCGATGTGACACAGGAAAGGAATCCCCCTAAAACAGGGTGACCAGCTGAAACCGGTGTGGCTCAGTGGATAGAGCATGGGCCTGCGGACTGAAAGGTCCCAAGTTTGATTCCAGTCAAGGGCATGGACCTTGGTTGCGGGCACATTCCCAGCAGGACTGTGCAGGAGGCAGCTGATCGATGTTCCTCTCTCATCGATGTTTCTAGCTCTCTACCCGTCTCCCTTCCTCTCTGTGAAAAATCAATAAAATATATATTTAAAAAGTAAAAATTAAAAATAATAAACTAGGGTGACCCGGGAGAGGACTCTGAGCACCCCCCGGCCTCAGTCTCCAACGCCATGGAATGGGCTGTCGGGGGCGCGATCTCTCAGACCCAGTTTTGACCATCCTCTTGCCTGAAGGGGGTCGCCGAGTGTGGTCTGCGGGGGTGAGACGTACATGCTGTCACGGAGCAGCTGTCTGTCACGGAGGCCAGGTGGCACGTGCAAATGGCAGACCCGGGTCCCTTCCCGGGCCCGCTGCTTCCTAGCTGGGAGGGAAGTGCCTGGGGGTTCCCCTGCGGGGAGGAGGTGGCTTTGTGGTTTGGGAGGTGGCTTTGGCCGTGGGCTGACAGCATGGCCCAGGGAGTGGAGGGGTGTTGGGTGGCTCTGGAGGAGGGTGGGCCTGCGGGCAGGGATGGGGAGATGGAAGGAGCGCTGCCCTTTGTCACGTGTGATAGTTCAACTCTCACACCCGACCTTCCTCCACTTGCTGGGCGAAGTCGAGGAGGCTCAGAGACGTTGCAGAGCCTCTCAGAGCCGCCCAGCAGAGCCCGGTCCGGGGACGCTGAGATCTCTGTCTGCAAGGCCTGTGCTGCTACACGCATGCTCTCACCTGGGGTCCCGGGGACTGCGTGGTGGGTGGCTGGGGCGGTGGTGCTAATAAGCTGGGGCCCGGAGCCAGACTAGTGAAGGTTAAGTGAGGTCATAAGGGTGGGGCCCTGGCCCCAGAGGATTGGCGTCCTTCTAAGAAGGGACACCAGAGAGTGCCTTTCTCTCTCCCGGCCCCGTGAGAACACCGTGGGAAGGCAGCCCCTGCATGCCGGGAAGAAGGCCTCCCTGGAAACGGAACCAGCCAGAGGCTGGCTCTTCGGCTTCCACATCCGGAACGGTGAGAAAATAAATGTCCGCTGTCCGTCCAGGCCAGGCAGGCGGCCTGTGGTACTTTGTCAACGGCAGCCGCGCTGACAAGTACACCTTTGCGTTCCTCTCCCCCTTCCTTCTTGCCTTATTCCTTCTTTCCTTCCCCCCACCTTTCCTTCCATCTTGTCATCTACCCGTCCATCCATCTATCCATTCCTACCCTACCCCTTCCTTCTTCCCTTTCTCCTTCCCAACCTCCCGCCCTCCCTCCCTCCCTCCTTCCCTCCTTCTTTTCCTCCATTTTCTCTGTCCATGCATCCCCTCGCCCTTTCGCCCCCATCTTCCTTTGTGCTGCCCGACCTCCTTGCCATCCACCCCTCACCCACCCTGACCTGCCGAGTAGAGTCTTTGCTGCTGGGACACCCCCACCCTGCACCCTGGCATCGCCTGGAGCACATCTCAGCCCGTTCCCGGGACTCAGCCTGGGGCTAGGATGGGAACCTCTCATACTTCCCACCTGTGGTCTGGTCTCCTCTCTCTTACTTAGTTGTCCCATAGGGGTATCTTGTTAAGTCAACTTAACGTACCCTCCCAATTTGATTAAATAATATTAAAAAAAAAATACCCAACCAGCCGTGAGTCTGCACCTTGAGGTACCAAAGAGGAGATTAATTTTATTTACCTAAATAGGACTCATTAAACCCAGCAGCTGCCCAGGTGTCTACGGCAGCAGAGGCCGGAACACACAGGGCCGCCACCCGGTCCTGCAGGGGCAGCCGGCCTGCAGGAGCCTGGCCCCTGGGGCCCGCGGGCCATTCCCAGCAGCCTCTCCCACCTGCTCCCCCTCGGCCCTTCCCCAGGCCTTACTCCATGCAAATCACCCGGGAGCCTCATTTGCATACACCCCAGCTCATTTCCATATCCCCCAGCTCCTGGTGGTGGCTGACAGCAGCTCCTTTTGTCTTCAGAGGCCATCCAGGGAGCTGCTCCTTCATCGGATTCTGGGGGCGGCGGCGGGGAGGAGAGGGGAGGGGTGAAGAAAGCGAGGAGAAAGAAAAAGGAAGGGAGAAAACCCCTCAAGACAAAGAGACAGGCACCATCTGGGCAACAGGAAGAAAATGCCAGTGTCTGGAGTTGGGACCCTGGGGGAGGCAGGCAGGCGAGGAGGGCCAGGCCCATGGGGGGTGGGGGTGGGGGGATTGGCTGCGGCTGGCCTGGACTCGCCAGACTTGGCTGCCGGCCCGGCCTCGTCATGTACTTGGCGCTGGCATCCCGGGCAGGTGACCGGGAGGCTGGTGCCTCTGTTTCCCCGTTGGTGTGTGCTTGTTGCCTGGCAGGTGGTGGCAGCCCCAGCTTCCGCTCCTGTGGCTGCTGCTGCTGCTGCTGGGGCTGGGGCTGGGGCTGCAGGACCCGGGCAGGGAGCGGGCGGGGGTGTCTGCACAGACAGCGTTGCCAGCACTCCCCCTTAATTTGGGTCAAGGGCAAGCAGGGAAATATAACTTGCTCCTTCTGCAGGAAGTACTAGTATTTGCTTCAAGGGCAGCTAAAGAGGGTCTCTCTCTCTCTCTCTCTCTCTCTCTCTCTCTCTCTCTCTCTCTCTCTCTCTCTCCCCTCCTCCATCTCCCTTCCCCTCTCCATCCCCTTTCTCCTAGGATCCTGGGCAGGTGGACAAGGCCCTTTGGGGGCTGGTAACTCTCTTGCTCTCCGTTTGGCCCCCGTCCTCCCCACCAGTGTCGTCACCCTGTCCCCAGGTTCGAGTTGCACGTCTAAATTTAGCAATGTGCAAAGCCTTGTGTAACCCTGGCTGGCTCATCTTTTCAATCCTGGCTCCCACCAGGAGGGAGGGACCGAGGGACCGCTCAGCGCCTTTTGGAAGGGATATGACTGACATGATCCGGAGTTAGGCCAGAGATCCCCCCCCCCCCCCCCGAGTCCCCCTCGGTCTCCCCATAAACACATCCCGCCTCCTCCTCATTCCTCTTTTCCCCAGAGCCCCCGGGCCACCGACCCCTTGCGTCTCCGTCGGTCAGAGGGAGCCGGTCAGGACAGGGGCGCGTTGCAGGGGTCAGGACGTTGCGGCTTTGAGACCCGGCTGACTTCCCATCGCCGTGCCACCAGTTCGAGACCCTGCTGTTCCGTGGACCTCCATCCCCCCGCCTACCCAGCAGGGTGTCACCCCCGCCCCTGGTTGTCCTTGCGGGTGGCGCGAAGAGGACACGGATGGGAGGCATCTGGGATCCCTGATGCACCATGTCTTCTCTTGAATTTCCCAGAAGCCCTAGCGCTAGCCATCTTGGTTGATTCATCGGTCGGTCGTTGGGGGAGGGGATGATGGGGTGGCAGCGGGGGTCCCTGAGGGGTACGTAGGAGGCGCCATGCAAACGGGGGCCCAGCGGATGGCACCTTCCGGGGTGGCCATTTCCGGAAGGTGGCCCGACCAAGGTCACTCAGTGGCCAGCACCCGCGGGTCCCTGTTTTCTCCGCTGTGAGCGCATGGTCCCCGGGAGTGACCGGGCCGGCCGCCCTGTGCGAGCCCCGTGGGCGCCTGCCCGGGGGGGAGGAGGCCGAGGCTGAGAGATTAGCACCCGGGGGCACAGGGCCACCCGAGGAGGCCGCCCGCCTGCTCCCTGGGAGCCAGCTGGTCTCGGGGTGAGGGGGGTGGAGAACCTGACACCCCGGACACTTGGTCCTGTCACTCCCGGGGGATTTGGTGAGCTTCTGGGGAGCCTGGTTGGGTACATGCCGTGCTGGGGACTGCGGGGTCGGGGAGCTGGGACATTCTCTGTGAGCCCAGCTCCGTGCCAGGCACATCGTAGCTACTCCCTACGTGTTCTTGTAAGAATGTAATCAATAGGAGAATTTAAAATATATATATATATATATATATATATATATATATATATATATATATATATTATTGATTTTGTGCAGAGAGGAAGGGAGAGAGATAGAGAGAGTTAGAAACATCGATGAGAGAGAGTCATTGACCAGCTGCCTCTTGCACACCCTCTACTGAGGATGTGCCCGCAACCAAGGTACATGCCCTTGACTGGAATCGAACCCGGGACCCTTCAGTCCCCAAGCCGACGCTCTGTCCATTGAGCCACACTGGTTTCGGCTGGATAGGAGAATTCTCGACCTCCCCATCTGAAACCGTCCGAGGCACTAGGCGTGCAGGACGGGGTCAGACCCAGGCCCCTGACCTCACGGAGCTTACGTTCTAGCGGACGCCAGACCAGCGAGACACCAGGGAGGTCAGCACTCATAACCTGTGGACAGGAAGGAAGGAGGCAGGGAAGACCGTCGGGAGCATCCTTCCCCGGAGAGAACCGCGAGCCCCCCCCCCCCCGCCATGCTGCGTGCCCTCCCTCGCCCCGGCCCCCTCCCGCCAGGAACGGGCGCATCCACCAGGCGCCCAGGCGTGCTGCGCCCCGCCCCGCCCCGCTCTCCCCGGACGCGGGCCTCCCACGGGCATGTGCCGTGGCGCTTTCTTGGCTCGCGGGCCCGGTTTGAGGATGATGCTTGTCGATCCGCGATGCTCCGGCGGCCGCGCTGTCACCGCGATGAGGCCGTCCCCCGGCACGGATGTGTCACCACGCGTTGCGTCCTCCTCCTGCTGACGGGCATGGAGGTTGTTTCCAATTTTTCCCCCTCCCCCCTCTTACCACCCAAGCGGGAGACCTTTCTTCTTATTATTTTTTTTAAAAAAATTATATTTTATTGATTTCTTACAGAGAGGAAGAGAGAGGGACAGAGAGCTAGAAACGTCGATGAGAGAGAATCATCCACCAGCTGCCTCCTGCACACCCTCCTACCGGGGATGTGCCCGCAACCAAGGGACATGCCCTTGGCCGGAATCAAACCCGGGACCTTTCAGTCTGCAGGCTGGCGCTCTGTCCACTGAGCCACAGTGGTTTCAGCAGCACCTGTGGATTCCATCGGGGCAGGCCCTTGATCCTGCTCATCTCTCTCTCTCTCTCTCTCCTTCGTGCGTGGCATGGCTACGGCATACCGTCAGTGCTCAGTAAGCGATGCTCCAGCAAAGGGCTTGCTCCATACAGACCTGATCCCGGTTCACCGTCCCCTTTACCTCCTGAGGTCGGGAGATAGTCCTCCAAGGGGAGGGCGGGCGGCCCGGGGACACTCAGTAACGTGCCCGGGGTCAGCCATCAAAGGCGAGCAGAGAGGGAACCTGAAACCTGACACAGGCCCGCCAGCCCATGTCCCCACCGCCCTCACCTGTCTCCCCGGACACTTGAGCCTCACAGAATGTGCACCTCGGGGTTCGGCGGTGACATCATCGCACCAAAGGGGAATCGTGGGCCCCATGAGGAACACTGCTTGCCCAGTGTCACACACACACGCACACACACACACACACACACACACACACACGTTGGCAGCAGGCAAGGAGGCCAAACTCCCAGCATCTCCCGGGCTCCCAGACCCCGGGCCCCTCTGCCCTGGTCTCTCCCACCCCCTCACCGTGAGGATGACATGGGTCACGTCTCTCTCTACACATGGTGGGGGGGGGACCCGGTGGCTGGGTGGGGGTGGGGGGCACGGGGCCCAGAAGGCAGCGCTTGGTGGCGGAGCACGGGCGGCGGGGAGGAGAGCTGTGTTTGTCCCCGGGGCTGGATGTTCCGGGCGCCCCGTTATTCAGGTCAGGAGGCTGCATCCAGCCGGGCAGCAGTGGGGGAGGGAGGGAGGGAGGCCAGCCGCTGCAGCCGGACGGTCAGCTGGCCGGGCCGCGGGGGGCCGCGGGGCCCCGGGAGCTGTCACCGCTGACTGATGGATGGAGACAGCTTCCAGTCGCCGGCCGTCCCGCCACGAGCCCCGTGGCCATCGCGGGGGCCGCCCACGCTGGCCCCCCGCCCGGCGCCTGTGCTTTGAACGTCGGACAAGGCCTTTTGTTCCCGCAGCGGGGGCCGGGCGGGCGGCGTGGAGGGGCCCCTCTCGGAGGAAGGAGCCGCCTGCTGGGGCTTCCCCCTGCCCCCTGACCCCCTCTGCGTTCCTCTGATTACCTGTGGGCGGGAGGGGCCTGCCCAGGCGTCCGGCTGGGGGAGGGGACGGTTGGGGTAGCTTCGAATTCCAGCCCCCACACCACAGATGGGCAACAAGGCCCAGAGACGGCCACCGCCTGGCTCGAGGCCACACAGCAAGTCCTAGGCATGGCCTGGGCTGAACCCAGGGGGGTTAGACTCCCCAGGGTAGGGCTTGAGCAGGGGAGGGGGGCTGGTTTTGAAAACCATGCTGAGCCAGGCACTGGCCACCCGCTGTCTTGTCTTCTGGAACCGGGCAGACCTGTTTCAGGCGGCCCTGGCTTCCCAGCTGTGTGTCTTCAGGCAGATGAGCTTCCTTCTCTGAGCCCCGTTTCCTCGTCGATGAAATATGCTTATGTATGGAGGACCTCCTGTGCTCAGGAGACGTAAATTAGTCACGACCCCTAACCGCAAGGATCTCTCTACCCATAGGGGGATGGATGGATCCGTGAAAAGCCTGGCACACGAGGTAATGCCTTGTGGGGGAGCAGAGGTAAATAATTGTGGGAACTCAAGGGGGACCCCCATCCAGCCTAGAGTCCAAGAGAACCCCACTGGGCCAGGGAGTGGTGGTGGGGGGGGCTCCAGGAGGGTTTGATCCGGAGAGCAATGGGGAGCCATGCATGGTTCTATGCGTTTGGAGATGATCTCTCTCGGCTGGAGAAGTGGGGACAAAGCCAGGGTCTGGCAAAGGTTCCGGTGAGAGGGGACCGGCGCTGGGCCCCGGTCCCTCCAGCTCCACACAGAACGGGCTCCGCGCGGGGGGACCGTGGGCTCGGAGTGCAGCGGAGCTTGGCGAATCCTTCCAAAGCTAAGCATGGAGGTCCCTGGTGCCTCAGCAATTCCGCTCCCGGGCCTGTCCAGACCCACGTAACTGTCCACGGGGACTCGGCCAGATCCCACACACCCGTGTTCATCACAGCGCCACTCCCGGCGGCCACACGGGGAGTCAGGCGCGTGGACAGAGGAGAGGGGGTGCATCCATACCACGGGCTCTTCCTAAGCCGGGACCCGCTGCCGGAGGGAAAGCAGCAAAAGAGACCTGGCTTCTCATTTCTGAAACACCTCCAACGGGCAAAGTCACAGAAGGCAGAGGGGAGGCCCACAGCGGCCGGGGAGAGCGGAGGGCGAGGGGAGACTCCTTGCTTGAAGTGCGAACTTCCTGTTTGGGGTGCTAGGAAAGTTCTGGAAGCAGACGGTGGTGAGGGGTGCCTGACACCGTGAGGTTATGAATGAAGCGCTTGATGACGCTCCTTCATTGTCCCCTTAGAACGTGTAAAGGGCGCATTTTATAGGATATAGATCTTACCCCGATTAAAAAAATGCATCGTGGAATATATCACCTCCCCCAAATGACACTTCTCACGGGCGGAGGGTGTGGCATGTGAGTTCTAGGGCCAAAAAGCGGTTAGAAAGGAAACACAGCGACTGGGAGCCGTGCTGGGGAGGGGAAGTCACCTTTGGGGAGACAAGGGGTGGCAGGGTGCCCAGTTTGGCCACCGATGGCCAGCTGCCTCTGCCCCCTCCTCTCCCCCCCCCCCCCCGCCCTATGGATGTATAATTTTCCCAGAGCCTTTGAGACATCCAGCCCTGCTCCTACCCTGTTTCCCCCAAAATAAGACAGTGCCTTATATTAATTTTTGCTCCCAAAGATGCGCTAGGTCTTATTTTCCGGGGATGTCTTATTTTTCCATGAAGAAGAATACGGTACACATTGATTGTTAAATGAAAATAAAGGAAATGTATTACCTGTATACGGTACGGTAGTACGGTAGTTGTCAACACAAACCAGACAAACTGTGAATCCTACAGGATCAAGAATTGACTCATTTATTCCGTGACAATCATGTCATCATCTTCTGGAACATCATCCTAACAATCCAATTCCTGAATTTCCTGGTGAATTTCTTGTGACTCCATTTCTTTCAGAATCAGTGGACCAAATCTCTCATGTTTAGCCTGGGGGGGGGGGGCTTATTTTCGGGGGGATGCCTTCTATTTCACTCAGAAGGAAACCTGTAAGTAGGTCTTATTTTCGGAGGGTGTCTTGTTTTTGGAGAAACACGGTATCTGACATGCTGAGCGCCTTTTGGCAAGTGATATACCTCTCTGGACCTCATCGCTGCACAAGCTCCGTCTGCGGAGGACCTACTGTGTGCTGGGAGCAGGGTCAGCGTTGTCCCTCTCCGTCCTCTCCATGCTCCAGAGTGGGACCACCTGGAGGCCCGGGGGAGGGGTAGAGCCTGGCGCGGGCCTCCCAGGGCCGCCATGGCGGCCGAGCCAGCCTCGGCCCCGCTCCCACCGGCCCCCGGTGCTCCCTGACCCGCTCCCCTGCCTCCTCCGCTCCGTGTCTGTTTGGAGCCGGTCACGGATTGTGTTCCTCCTGCAAATGATCTCCATGTGTCAGGGATTGAGTTTCCCCGCGTCTGGCCCCGTCCGGCCCCCTGGGAACCCGGGGCCCCCCACGGTCCCCGGACTGCCGGGCGGGGCCTCCCGGCCGCTCGGCGGTGGCTCACGCTGACCGGGCTGGGGCCCAGGCGGGACGGGGGCCGGGCATCTGGTTTAGCCATCAGAGCAGGCGCTTGTTTCGGCTTCAGTGACCCGTGGCGCCCCCGGGAGAGGGAGAGAGAACAGACTGGCAAGTGGGAGGGGAGGGGAGGCCGCAGCGGGGAGGGGAGGGCTGGAACTGAGCAAACAAATACCGGCACATTAATGGGGGCTCTGTGGCCGAGAAAGCGTGCGCTCCTGCACACACACACACACACACACACATGCACACATGCACACACACACAGAGACACACACGCACACACACACATGCACACACACCGCACACACACACACACACATGCACACACACAGAGAGACACACACGCACACACACGCACACACGCACACACGCACACACACAGAGAGACACACACGCACGCACACACGCATGCACACACACCGCACACACACACATGCACACACACATGCACACACACAGAGACACACACGTGCACACGCACACGCACACGCACACATGCACACACAGAGAGACACACATGCACACACAGACACGGACACATACACACATGCACACACAGAGAGAGACACACACGCACGCACACACACCACACACACATACACACATGCACACACACACACACACGCACACACATGATGAAAAGCCGCCTTTCACACACCTACTTGCAGACCTTCATGCAATGCCCCCTTTGCTCTGGCCGTGCAGACGGCTCGCTATTTTGCTGTTTTCCACGCATGCTCCACGCTCTCCGGCCTCTTGCCTACGCTGCTCCTCCCACCCGGAACGCCCTCCAGGCCCCGCGGTCGGCAAACCGAGGCTGGCGAGCCACATGCGGCTCCTTGGCCCCTGGCGTGTGGCTCTTCCACAAAATACCACGGCCCGGGCGAGGCTACGTCGAAGAAGCGGTGTTTGACGTTTAAGCAGTGTGGCTCTCCACAGACATGTCCGTCGTTGTGCTGCTGACGTTTGGCTCTGCGGACGAACGAGTTAGCCGACCCCTGGCCTAGGCCGTTCCTGCAGAGGCCAATTTTGCGATTTCTCACGATCACCCCCCTCTGCGCGTCCGGATTCGGAGGATGAGAAGAGAGGTTTCAGAAAGGCTTAGCCACTGGCCCAGGGCCGCCCAGCCGGTTCGCCAGAGCACCGGAGGAAACCGGAGCACCTGCTTCTGCTGCTCAGACAGGCCTGTGTCTCCTGTCCCCCCCCCCCCCTCCGCCCCCGGCTCTGCCAGCTGGCCCCTCATGGCTCCCGGCTCCCCCTTAACTGTCCCCCCTGACAGTGGCCTGTGATTTACAAGGGCCCACTGCGTCCCTGCCTAGCCCCTCTGGGTCTGAGCCTCCGCACCTGCAGGCGGCGGGGAGCCAGACTCCGGGCCTCCCGAGCAGCTATGCGGGGAGGGCCGAGGTGGTCCCAGCGCCCACCCCGGGCCCGGCCCAGAGCAGGTGATCGGTCACGGCCGATGAGCCAGAGGAATGGATGAAGCACCCATGTGCCCGAGTCCTCCTCTGGCTTTGCCTCACGGGGGTGGGGGGGCCCCCATCCCCGGCTCTGGTTGTCCCATTCCCCGGCCCAGCCCGGCCCGGCCCCTCAGGCCTGCTGACATCTTCCTCGCCACCAGCCCGGCCTCAGCATCCTCTCCTGCCTGGCGGCCGGGGGGCCGTCCTCTGGCCCGGAGCAGGTGGAGGGCCTGGAGCTTGGGGCCCGCCGGCCGGCCGCCTGGTTTATATTTTTAACACCCGGCTCTCGGGCGGTGACAAGGTGTCTGCTAAGTGAGGTAATAGGCAATTGAGTGGGTTCCGCTTTGCCGAGGGCCCTCATAAATCACGCCTGTCAGGGGCCTGTGTCACAGTCCCGGGCAGCGGCCGCGCGTCAGCAATTAGCCAGCCTGCACCCGGCGCTGGACCACGGCCCGCTCGCCGGCACCGCGGCCTTGGCAGGGCCCGGGGGGCATCGGTCCCCACCCCGCCACCTCTCTGTCCTCCCGGCGTGGCCCGGCCGTGGGCAGACAAGGAGGAGCTGACACGGTGCAGGGCCTGCCCTCAGGATGGAGGCAGCAGCCATGCTGCTCAGGAGGCCGAGGCACAACCCCCCCCTCCCCCCCCGCAAGCGTCTTCTCTCTGGCCTCAGTCTCCTCATCTGTAAAGTGGGCAGATCATTCCTGTCTGAGGACTAACGGGAGGAAGTGACAAGGGGGCGGGTGCATCTGAACAGAAGGAAGGTTTTTAAAAAAATAAAATAAAATAAATAAAGTATATATTTTATTGACTTTTTACAGAGAGGAAGGGAGAGGGATAGAGAGCTGAAAACATCGATGAGAGAGGAACATTGATTAGCTGCCTCCTGCACACCCCCTACTAGGGTGTGCTCGCAACCAAGGTACATGCTCTTGACCGGAATCGAACCCAAGACCTTTTAGTCTGCAGACCAATGATCTATCCACTGAGCCACACCGGTCTCGGCAGGAAGGGGTTTTGTCCTCTGAGGGATAATGCTGCCTCGGCTGCAATGATGATGATGGTGATCATGAACCCCTTGATGTCTCTCTCCACCTCCCCCTTGCCTCATTCCAACATTTTCTTTTTTGGAGGGATGGGGTGGGGAGGAGGGAGGCTCAGGAGGGGTGAGCAGCAGCTCAGATAATATGATTGGCAGCTACGAAGGCAGAGCACTGCTTCTGGAATCACCAACAGTCCTGAGCGGTAGCCCGTCCCATTTTACAGATGGGAACACGGAGGCCCTGTTAGGTCGGTAACACGGCTGATGTGGTAAAAGGCAAGTCTTTTTAAAAATATATTTTATTGATTTTTTAAAGAGAGGAAGAGAGAGGGATAGAGAGTTAGAAACATGGATGAGAGAGAAACATCAACCAGCTGCCTCCTGCACACCCCTCACTGGGGATGTGCCCGCAACCGAGGTACATGCCCTTGACTGGAATCGAACCCGGGACCTTTCAGTCCACAGGCTGACGCTCTATCCACTGAGCCACACCAGTTTCGACTAAAAGGCAAGTCTTGAACCCAAGAAGTCTGGCTGCCCAGTCCGGGTTCCTCTCCTGAGTTGTACCAGGTGCTTTAGGAGGGAGTGTGCCCCCATCTGGAAAGCAGTGTAAGCAACAGCTCAGCAGATCTCCTTGGATATTGAGGGGAGGGGGGCGCGAGAGTCCCACATCAGGAGGGGACAGACCCTCTCAGAGCCTTAAGCTGCTGGCAGAAGGTGCTGACAGGGAAACGGGGCCCAGAGAGGGTGAGGAACTTGCCCGAGGGCACACAGCCAGCTGGCGGCAGGTGTGAGACATAGAGCCTGCAGAGAGTCTCTTGGGTTGGGTTCTAATTGATTCCACGAACATTGCAGCAGCGGATGTGAAATTCAGCCCCAAAGGGTACCAGCGCCTCAGAGGGCCTACATTTCCTTCTGTCTGCAAGGCGGGGTTCTCCTCCAGGCCTGGTTTTAATCCCATCCTGGCATCGCCACTCAGCGGCCCAGCCCTGCTCTCTGGCTTCTCCTAGACTCACTCTGCCCATCTGTAAAATGGGCTCATGTCCGTGAGTGCCCCAGAGGACTGTGAGGGCCAGGAGGAACGAGGCTCAGGCTCAGGCGCAGGCTCAGGCACAGTACTAGGTGGTGTCACTGGAGGTGATTTTTGTTTTATTCTTTTTACATCACTTTCCCCCCCAAATTTGTATTTCACCAGCCAGGGATAGGGAGGCTCCCTCCATAGGGGGTGGAGGCCCGGGGCCAGCACAGGGTCCTTTCTTAGAAACCCAGGCTTGCCGAAACCGGTGTGGCTCAGTGGATAGGGTGTTAGTCTGAGGACTTAAAGGTCTCAGGTTCGATTCCGGCCAAGGGCATGTGCCTTGGTTGTGGGCACATCCCCAGTAGGAGGTGTGCAAGAGGGAGCTGATCGATGATTCTTTCTCATCCATGTTTCTAACTCTCTATCCCTTTCTCTTCCTCTCTGTAAAAAATCAATAAAATATATATTTTTTTTAAAAAGAAAGAAAAAAAAATGCAAGCCTGCTCAGAAGGGGAAAGGTGCCACATAGACGCACACGGGCACACAACCTCACACACAACCACACACATTTGCATCCTCACACTCACACACCCGCACACACACAATCCCATCATAGTCTCTCTCTCTCTCTCTCACACACACACATACACACACTCTCTCTCTCTTCCTCTCTCTCTCTCTCTCTCTCTCTCTCTCTCTCTCTCTCTCTCTCTCTCTCTTTCTCTCTCTCTCTCTCTCCTCACAGGCCCACTGCCACAGAAACACAGAGCCTTCACAAGACCCACTCTGCACATAGCTCTTAGTCCTACTGTGTGCCCCACAAGGAGATTCAGAATAACCCGGCCACAGAGGAACGCCTGCCCCCGGACACTGTGCCCCTGAACCCCACGCCATTGCACACACAGCCTTACCCCCCAACCCCCTGTCCGTCTCCACACCGCTCTCCCCTCACACACCCCCTCCCTGGTGCCAACGCTCCCAGCCCCTTCCCGGGGGCTCAGAGAGCAAACAAGGCAGAGTGGAGATCCTGCTCTCCTCCTGGGCTCCCTATGTCCCCGCCCTGCCCCCCTCACTCTCCCCCTCCTCCCCCCTGCGAGCTGGCCCTCCTGTCCCCCCTGCTGGCTGGACCAACCTTTGTGATGGGCAGGGAGCCTGGAGGCCCCAGGAAAAAAAACATTCTTCAAAGAGAGTTCCCGGCCCCTCCTCCGAGGCTGCTCTCAGAGCCCCTGAGGCCTGCCCCGGGGCGGCCTGGTCAGAATGGGGACGGAGGGGGCATCCGGGCGGTGTGGGGAGATGAAAGATGGCCTGGCCAGACCCCAGCAGGACAGTCTTTCCTGCATATTCCTGCCTCTTTTTGGAGACAAGGGGCCGGCCTGGTGCTCCGCCTCTGTCCCTCCGGACCCCATGGGTCCACGGGCGGGCGGGCAGGCAGGCGGCCCTGGCTGGGGGTGGGGCCCCGGCCCCGGAGACCGCCATCTGCATGGCCTATCTTGGCTGCCTCTCCTCTCGGGGGGTCACCGGGGCCGGGATCAATGCCGGGGCCCAGCTGCCCGGCCTGGCCTGGCTCTAATTGATTACGCTGGGGCGGCGGCTGCGTGGGCCCAGGTGGCAGGGCCTGGGCAGCCTCTGGCTCCCTCACGGCACAGCCCCGGCTGGGGACTGGGAGCGGGAAAGAAAGAAGGCACGGGGCAGAGGGGGGGGGGCGTCTGGGAGCCCCAATTAAGCCAGGAGCGGTGCGGCCTGGCCTGCGCCTAATTTGGTTTGGGATAATGAGCTGGGAAAATGAGCTCGTGTCTGCCTGGAGTTTGAACCCCATCTGGCCGGGGCCCTGGGAATAGCCTCTTCCATCCCTGCCCTGTGGACTGGGGGGGCACAGAGAAGGGGGGTGGAGGGGGAGGTGAGGGCTGGAGGTGCCTGGGCTCCTCTGGTGGGCACAGCGCTCGACAGCCTGTGAGAGCACTCTCTCCCCTGTGCTGTCCGGGGCATCGTCTTGGGGAGTGTGCCTGTGTGGGTGGGTTATCGTGACGGCCCCATTTTACAGATGGGCACACTGAGGCCCAGAGAGGAGACTCGGAGTCCCGGTAAGGCTCCCGGCTGGATCGAAGGCTTGGGCCTAGACCTTTGTATGCCGGACTCCTTCTCCTTCCTGGGATATGCTTTTGGCGCTTAGGGTTGGCAGGTATAGCCCACAGGATCACCCGAATGCCGCCCAGCTCCATGTCAATCTCACATCAACAGCGAGCAGAACGGACTTAGGTTTAAAAAATGATTTGTTCTGTATTTAAAAATATATATATATTTTATTGATTTTTTTTTACAGAGCGGAAGGGAGAGGGATAGAAAGTTAGAAACATTGATGAGAGGGAAACATCGATCAACTGCCATCTGCACACCCCCCACTGGGGATGTGCCCGCCACCAAGGTACATGCCCTTGACCGGAATCCAACCAGGGACCCTTCAGTCTGCAGGTCGACGCTCTATCCACACCGGCTTCGGCTGGATGTGAGGTTTGCCCGGGGCAGAGCAGCCCCATGTCCCCCACAGTGGCTGTGGCTCGTGGGAAACCTCAGTGGGGCTCTGAGGGCCCAGCTGCGGCCTCCCTCCCCGGGCCCCGCCTTTGGCCCAGCCAGAGATGTTCCCATGATGCCTCTGCGCCTGGGAAAGGCAGGTGGGATGCCGATGGCGGGCCCTCCAGCCGTCCGGTGCAGAGGTCTCCGCCCTGAGTTCCCGGAGCCCAGGCCCACGCCGCCGGCCCTGGGTCTCTGCTCTGACAGCACCTCAGAGCCCCAGGACCGCGATGTCAGGTCTGGAGTTTTAATCCGTGACAGAGTGGGCGGTGTTCTCATGTTTTGCTGTGGAAATCCTAGACTCCAAGCGCCCCGGACACCCCCAGTCACCCCGTTCTGGACGGAGCATCTGGGATCCCAGTGGATGGGGTGGCCTGGCCTGCGTGGCTTCCATATGCCACCCACTCCCGATTCCCCAAAGGATGGGGTACAGGCAAAGGCCCCCCAATGTCCTCATGTCCTCGAGGGGCTCAAAATCTACCAGGAGAAGGTGCTGGGGGCTTTATAAACAAACAAACAAACAAACAAACAAACAAACAATGTTGGTTAAAGAAATTACAGCCTAAACCAGTTTGGCTCAGTGGATAGAGTGTCGGCCTGCAGACTGAAAGGTCCCAGGTTCGATTCCGGTCAAGGGCATGTACCTTGGTTGCGGGCACATCCCCGGTGGGGGGTGTGCAGGAGGCAGCTGATCAATGATTCTCTCATCGATGTTTCTACCTCTCTATCCCTCTCCCTTCCTCTCTGTAAAAAAATCAATAAAATATATTAAAAAAAAAAGAAAAAGAAATTACAGACCTCAGGCCGTACAGGGGAGGGGAGGGGAGGGTGGTGGGGGGCTGAGGGAGAGAGGGGTTGCCCTCTGACCTAACCCCGTGTGCAGGAGGCTCTCCCTGTGGGTACCATCGGCTACCCCAGGCACACCGCACATCGTTAAGAAATGGGAAAAGCCAGCCGTTGCCTTTTTTATCCTCCTCTTTTTCTGTCCGTTTCCCGCCCGCCTTGGGATCTGAATACCCCCAGGCCCTGGCCGGCAAACTCATTCGTCCGCAGAGCCAAATAGCAACAGGACAACGATGGACATGTCTTTGGAGAGACACATGTTTTTATTTTTATATTTTTTTAAATACATTTTATTGATTTTTTTTGCCCCCCTCCTTCCCTCCCATACATGCCCTCCCTCCCCAGAGTTTTGTGTCCATTGGTTGTACTTATATGCATGTACACAAGTCCTTCGGCTGATCTCTTATCTCCCCCAGATCTCCCTCCCCTCCCCGCTGTAATTTGACAGTCTGCCTGTTGCTTTACTGTCTCTGTATCTGTCTCTTGGTTCATCAGTTTATAATGTTCTTTATCATCCACAAATGAGTCAGGTCATGTGGTGTTTCTCTTTCGAGCCACATGTTTTAAACGCCACGTCTTCAACGTAGACTCGCCCGGAGTTTTAATCCGTGACAGAGCGTTTTTGTGGAAGACGTGGCATTTTTGAGGAAGAGCCGCCCTCCCGGGGCCAAAGAGCCGCGGCATGTGGCTCGCCAGCCGAGCTTTGCCGACCACGGCCCTAACCCACCCCTCTGCTCGGTTTCTTACTTCACACGTGCTTTAAGGATCCGCTTCCTGTCCACAGGAGATCTGCTACCGCTGTGGAGCGGAACGCTTGCTCTGCAGCGGCGTCTCCCCAACTGCTCTCGTGACGAGAATCGCCTGGGGGAGTTGTTAAACTACAGATTCCTGAATCCCAACCAAGAAGGGCTAAACTAGAACTTTTGGGAACATATTGGTAAAATTGTATACTTAACTAGTGCTCCAAGTTCCCAAAAATTCTAGTTTAGCCCTTCTTGGTTGGGATTCAGGAATCTGTAGTTTAACAACTCCCCCAGGCGATTCTCGTCACGAGAGCAGTTGGGGAGACGCCGCTGTGACGGAAAGTTAACCATCGGATCGGAAACGCCAGGGGCTGGTGGCCGCGGGGGCTCGCCCTGGCTCCCGAGGTGGAGGTGGAGGAGCCAGGGCGAGCTCTGTCAGAGGGGGAAGTGCCCAGCGAGGCTTCGGGTGCCGTAGCCAGGAGGGCTGGGGGGGGTGGGGGAACCGGAGCAACTGGGTCCCCTGGCGTCCAATGCTGTCGGCCTCGCTGTCAGCCCCCGCCCACTCTGCTTCCCTGGCCGGATCGTCCCAGTCCAGGAGCTGACCACTTGTCCATCCCTTCCCGGTCACCCCCCCGGTCACCCTTCACATCCTTGCTCCCCCCTCGGGGTCCAGAGGCCCGGACCGGGGGCCACTGGCCTCTGCTCTCGGGGTCTCGGCTTTCTCTCCTGGCAAACGGGGCTCCGATCCGGCACCACTGCCTGGCCCCGGAGCCGCGGGAGGGCGAGGGGGACCCAGAGCTCAGCCCGAGCGCCCGGGGACCTGTCCTGGTGGCCGCTGAGCCTTTCCTGAGCCGTCCACCGCCTCCCGGGATCGTTTGGAATTTTTACTTCTTGGCCTTTGTCTGCCAGAGAGAGGGAAGCGTGGGCCTCTTCACATAACTGTCATTCCACGGGGCCGGAAAGGGAGTGCGCACAGGTGTTTTGGGGAGGGGAGGAAGCCGGGGAGCCGAGGGCCTGGGGCGGCTGTCTTTGGCAGGAGGCCAGCTGGGCCTGCTTTTTAGGACAGACAGGCCGGAGCAGAGCGGCAGGACTGACTGGCCTTCTGGCTGCTCTCCTGCGGGTGCCGGCTGCTGCGCACATACCCTGCCTTGCTGACTCCTTGAAGGAACCCACCGTGGCCGCCCATTTTACAGATGGGAAAACGGAGGCCCGGAGAGGGAAGGCGCTTGCTCAAGGTCACACAGCTGGGATGGGGCAGAGCCCGTCTCTGAACCAAGGTCTGCGTGGTTCCAAGTTTGTGCTCTTCCCACAGGAGAGCTGTGCTTTAAAAAATAAATAAATAAATAAATAAATAAATAAATAAACAAACAAATAAATAAATATAATATATATATATATATTTATTATTGATTTTTTTTACAGAGGGGAAAGGAGAGGGATAGAGTTAGAAACATCAATGAGAGAGAATCATCGATCAGCTGCTTCTTCAATCAACGCCCCCCACTGGGATGTGCCCGCAACCCAGGTACATGCCCTTGACCAGAGTCGGACCCGGGACCTTTTGGTCCGTAGGCCGACGCTCTATCCACTGAGCCACACCGGTTTCGGCGAGAGCTGTGCTTTTGGGGTTCTTAGAGGAAGACAGGAGGCCCAGAGAGAGAGGAGGCGGCTTATTGGGGAATCACTCAGCTGCCCCCCCACATCCCCCCGCCCCGCCCCCCCCAACCCCGGTCCCACAGTGGTTGGTGTCATACATACCCGGTTGCTTCTCTGTCTTTTCTGGAAGAATCTCACCGTGGTCTGAAGAGGCCTGCACCCAGGCCCAGTAGGACTGATGTGTGTGTGTATGTAGGGAAAGGGGGTGGCGGTGGGGTGATTCCTCAGCACTGGGAACTGGGGAACCCTTGTTTCTGTCCCCCATGTGAGGGGCTAGAGTGTCACTTGCCCAGAGGAAGATGCTGGCAGGGAAACCCTGGCTCTGACCCTGTGCTCTGGCTCCCTCTGCCTCTGAGTGACTCAGCTCTGGGGAGGGAGGAGGCGGGAGAATGTATCATAAAATCCAGGGGGTTCCCTAAGGCCAGGCATTCCCCGGCCCTGCTGACCAATGGCCACTCAGGCCTGCAGGGCCCTGCCGGCAGCCAGGCCTGGCATCCCCCGCCGCCCTCGCCTGCTCTCAGCGGTCCCGGCTCCCGCCCTCCCTGGCCCTTGGCCCCCTTGGCCCTCCAGGGGTCCACCTATCTCTCCTCTCTTGGTCATTCTCTCTCTCTCTCTCTCTCTCTCTCTCTCTCTCTCTCTCTCTCTCTCTCTCTCTCTCTCTCTCTCTTTCTCTCTCTCTCCATTCTATTTCCCTATCTCTCAGTCTGTTTTTTTAAAAAAAAAATATATGTTTTCATTAACTTCAGAGAGGGAAGGGAGAGGGAGAGAGAGGTAGAAACATCAGTGATGAGAGAGGATCCTGGATCGGCTGCCTCCTGCACACCCCACACTGGGGACTGAGCCCCTAACCCGGGCATGTGCTCTTGACAGGAATGGGACCCAGGACCCTTCAGTCCACAGGCTGATGCTCTATCCACCGAGCCACACTGGCTAGGGCTGTCTGTTTTGTGTGTGTGTGTGTGGGGGGGGGGGGTGTTTTGCTTCGCTTCCATTGCACTTCAAATCCTGAGCGTTTTACCCCAAAGGGTGAAATCGGAAAACAGATGGAATGGACACAACACTACCCACGTAAATACCTAGTGTCTTTTTTTTTTTTTTTTATGGGAGAGAAGCCAAGGGGAAAAAATATCTGTAACACACAGAGTGAACCTTTGACGGATGGAGTATAAGAAAAGACAAACCTTGTGAATGAAAAACTGAGGTTCAGCTCCCTCTTTCCCCCCAACCAGGTCTGACTCCGGAGGTCAGGGCCCCTCTGAGCCCCGGAGAAAGGCTGTCCCACCCTCCGGGGGCCACTGGTGAGGAGCTCAGGAGTCAGCCCCCTGGGGTGGGGGGTGGGGTGTGTGTGTGTGGGCCCCTTGCCTTGTCCCTCTCCGAGTGGGTGCTCATGGGGTGGTTCCCGCTGTGTGACCTCGGACAGGCAGCTTGCCCTCTCTGAGCCTCCGTTTCCTCGTGGGCAAACTGAGGACAGGTCTGAGTGTCCGTTTCCTGACCCAGGAACCTGGGAGAGGTGGGGGGAGGGAGGAAGAGGGGGCAGACGGAGTTCACAGAGGCGAGGCTGGCGGGGAGGGGAGCCGAGAGCAGGGAAGGCACCGCCGCCCAGCCATCCTGGCCAGGGACGCCGGACAGCACCTCTGGGCGCCTCTCCCGATGCCCCGGTCCCGGGTTCAAATCCTGGCCCCGCTATGGACAGACGCCCATAGCTGCTCCCTCGCCCTCATTGGCTCCATGAGGTCACGTGGCCACCTCTTTCCTGCTCCTCTGCTCCCGCTGCTCCCCCCTCCACCTGGGGCCTGGGACATTCCGTCCACTCTTGCCGGATGCTCCCGCTGTCCCCAGGACTCCTTCCCCGCCTCCCCCTCACTTCTAGCGGGAGCCTTTCCCTGGCTTCGGACCCGGTCCAGCGGCGTCTGCTGTCCATGAGCAGAAGGTGCTCAGGAAAGAGGCCTGCGGTTTGAACTCTGACCTCAACCCCTCCGGCCAGATGTGAGGACGTGTCTCCGGGTGAAGAGAGGGCGGTTCCAGGGGTGGCGGAGGGGAAGGAGCGGGGAGAGGGGGCGGCCCAATCCCTGACCCAGGCCACACAGCCAGGAGGCAGGTGGCAAAGCAGGGACCGAACCCCGGGCCCTGGGATGAGCCCGTTTTGGGGAGATCATGCCACCTGCTGCCTGCCAAGGGTGGCAGGGGGTGGGGGGTGTCACCTGGTCCAGGCCAGGCCCCTGGGGGGTGTTCCGGGTAATACGGAGGCTCAGAGAGAGGGAGCAGCAGGTTGCTAGGGGCCTGGCTGGAGCAGGCAAACAGACAAACAAACAACAAACTGGGGGCTGGGGCTGACTGAGGCAGCTGGGCTTCTTGCAGGCAGCAGCCCTGCCCATTCTCCCCTCCCAGACCCAGAAGGGGCACGGCGCCCTCCCCTGCCCCCCCCCCCCCCTGACATTGGCTGGGGCAACCAGGCCATATTCCAGCCGGCGCTGCCGCAGGCCGCCATGGGTGTGCGCAGTCAATCAGCCGGGCTCGGAAAGTTCATCAATAATAGATCCGGCGGTGGCTGCAGGTTGCCAGTGCGCGGAGGGCGGAGGGCACCCATAAATCAGCCGGATGGGGGCTGGCCAGCAGCAGCGCCCCCAAAGTGCCGCCCTCAGAAGTCAACTGGGTCCCAGGCCACGGTTCCCGGCCTGGCCCAGGGCAGGGCCCAGGTCCTGTCAGCTCTCCCAGGCTCCCTTAGTCTCCGGCTCCTCCCTGTCTCCCTGTCCCCTGCACCCCCTCTCCCCTCCCCCTCTCCAGAGGTCACCTGGTCCACTGGGTTCCCAACACTGCACTTCTCCTCTGAGCAAGCTCTTTGCTCACCCCCCGCACTCCCTTCCCCGCAACTCCGAGCCAGCCAGCCCCTCCACTTCCCTGATGGCTCACGGCCTCCCTTGGGTCAGGGTTCAGATTCTCCAGCGAGTTCCTGGTGCCTCTATGAACTGAGAGTTTCTGCCTCTATGAACTGACATACAAGTGTCCCTATGTCAAGTTCATGGGCATGCATAGGCCATTGCTGTGCCTGGGACCCATTACCACACCCAGAAATAGCTCTGCCCCTCCTTCCAGCCACAGGTGGCTACACCCAGGACCTGCAACACATGCATGTCCCTTCCCAGCAGTCCCTCCCTCGGTTCTCCTGTCTATGAGAACATGCCTGTGCTTTTCACATGCCCACATGTGTGCCAGGTACATGTGAGTCACAAACACACTCCTTTATCTAGGCATCACACACACACACACACACACACACACACACACACGCACGCACGCACGCACGCACATGCATCCTGGTGAAGGAAGCAAATCCCAGGTCGGGAGAAGGTGCACCTGGCAGAGGAGACAGCATGTGCAAAGGCCCTGTGGCGGGGACGCACAGATGTGCTCAGGGGCCGGAAGAGGCAGCTGCGGTTACTGCAGCCACATTTGCACTTCCCCCACAGGGACCTCAGAGACCAGGCAGTTTCATAACCCGATGCAGAGGGTGGCTCAGCCTCGTGCACACCCTCCGCCAGGCAAATGCTTCTCAGATCCAGGTTTTTCAGCTCCGCCATCCACCTGGAGGCTTCCTTCTAGCTTCTCCTCATTCAGCCCCTCCTACCTTGCCCACAGAGCGGCCTGGGTCTCCATGGTCAAGCCCAGGCACCTCGGCATAGGGGAGAGCTGGGCGGAGGAAGGAAGGGCGGGAGGGAAAAGGCCAGCCGTAAATTCCCAGTGAGTTGCTGCCGGCACTCTCCGCCTGCGCTCAGAGGCCATAAAATGTTACTGGAGGGGCAGCCGCACAGGATTAGAGCCAGCCAGGGTGTCGGCCCTCCATCACCTGCCGGCTGCCCCACCGAGGGCCATCCATTCTTCCTGCCCCCCAGCCAGCTCAGGGCTGGCCCCTGCCTGCCCACCAGGGCACCTTACGGTTCAGGAAGCGATGCCCACCGGCCTCACAGGGCCTCTCGGGGAGCGGGCAGGGAAGAGTCATGATGCTCCTTTGACAGAGGAGGAGACAAGCCCCCGAGGGCGGCCCCCTAACCAGCGCCACACAATGGATTAGGTTGAGGTGGCAGCTGGAGCCTGCGGCTCCCGAGTCCTATAGCCGAAGAGTGTTTTTTCACCCTTGGTTTCTCTCTGTGTATTCACCCACTCATCCTCTCATTCTTGTTTCCAGCTATTCATCCATCTACTCTCCTACCCATCCATCCATCTACCCATTAGTCCATCCACTTATTCATCCATCCATCCATCCATCCATCCATCCACTCTCCTACCCTTCCACCCATCTACCCATTAGTCCGTCCATCCATTCATCCATCCATCCATCCATCCATCCATCCATCCATCCATCCATCCATCCACTTTCCTACCCATCCATACATCTACCCATTAGTCCATCTCTCCATCCATCCATCCATCCATCCATCCATCCACTCTCCTACCCATCCATACATCTACCCACTAGTCCATCCACTTACCCATCCAACCATCCATCCATCCATCCATTTGTCCATTCATCCATTTTTAGTCCTTCCTTCCTTCCTTCCTTCCTTCCTTCCTTCCTTCCTTCCTTCCTTCCTTCCTTCCTTCCGTCCTTCCTTCCTTCCTTCCTTCCTCCCTCCCTCCCTCCCTCCCTCCCTCCCTCCCTCCCTCCCTCCCTTCCTTCCTTCCTTCCTTCCTTCCTTCCTTCCTTCCTCCCATCCAATAAATATTTGTGAACCACAGATCCATGCAAGGCAAGAGGTAACTAAAACACAGCCCTGCCCTCAGTTACACAGATGGTGACAAGGGAGAGGCCGGCACCCCCTCTCCCCTGCCCCCGAGGCGCCCACTGTGTGCGGCACGGTGTGCTGAGTGAGGGATGGGAGCGAACACGCTGACCGCGGCTCTAACCTTTCCTCGAGGGCAGGCCGGGTGCCGGAACGTGAGGCCCATCCTGCGGTCACGCCCCAGATTTGCATCGGGACCTTCCATGTGCCGGGCCCTCCACGGTGAGTCGAATTCACAGACTGTCTCTGGACGTGCTGATGTGTTTGGGTGCCAGGGAACTCAGCCCGGGCTGCGGCCATTGAGGGGAGCAGCGGGCGTCAGGTGGGGAGTGTGGGGCTCCGTCCCCGGGTGGCTGAGGAGCGGAGGCTTCTGGGAAAGGGCTTGCGGTGGCACCGGGCAGGCCCTGCCCAGCTGCACAGGAAACATCTTTGCCCCGCAAACAGGATGGTCGTTTGACATCTGGGCCTTGGCGTACGCGGGTGTGAGGGGAGAGGGGCCCAGAATAGTTCCTGCCCTCCCTATGCCCCCTGCCTGCCTCCTGCCAGGCCCCTGCAGCCCCAATTCTCCCTCCCCCCGCCGCCCCCTGCGGTGCCCACAGCTGGGAACCTTCACCTCCCCCAGTCCTGTGCTGGCCCTACGCGACCCTGCCCGTGTGTGGTGACCCCTGGGTGAAACCCAGTCTCTATGCCAGGCCCAGGGCTGTGTCAGCGGCTGGCAATGGAGAAGGAGTGGCATTTGGGGAAGGGGGGTGTCTTCCCTCCCTCTGGCAAAACTGCCATCTCAGCAGGTCTAGGTCCCCCTTTCCTTGGGGCTCCCGGCTCTCATCTCTGTAGCCCAGTCCCCAGGGCATTGCTCTCACCACTTTCGAACCCGGGACTCTTAGATGACCCTTCAAAGGCATTCCGATGGCGGGTTTCTGTCACCTGGCACCCTGGTGCCACAGGTGTGTGTGTGTGTGTGTGTGTGTGTGTGTGTGTGTGTGTGTGTCTCACCCACAAACTCTGCATCTCCCCCACCCTGACTGCTCCCCCTCCCAGTGAGGGGAGGAGAGGGGCACGGGCAGCTTCTCCCAAGCCTGGGGGCAGGGCACCCCGACCACCGCCCCAGACTGCCCCCCCCCCCTCCGTGCGCGCGGGAAGCCCAGCCTCCTGCTGTGCAGTCTTGGGCAGAGCATCGACCCTCTCTGGGCCTCATGGCGGAACTGGGAAGGGCACCAGCGAGGAGGCTCTGCTTGCTCCTGAGTTTTCCGATTGGATGATGTTAAGTTTCCATTGCCTTCGGGTTCCATGAGTTTGCTACAGGAATAGTCTGATTCTAAGATGCGTTGATTCTCAGGCTTAGTCTTTCCGGCATTTTCTGAGGAGCAGTGCGGCGAGGGAGGGGAAAGGGGGGGAAGAGCTGAGGCTCTGGGAGGGCCATGATCCCCCAGGGCCACCCGTCAGAGCTGTCCCTCCCTGTGGGCTCTGCTCCTGTGTCCCCAGGTTATTTGCATGGGAACTCCCTTCCTTCTCTTCTCCCCATCCTCCCAGCCTTCCTTTCACGTTCACTTTCTCATTCATTCAATCTCTTATTCATTCAACAAACACAAGGCAGACACAACTTCACATGCAGCGTGTGGGCCTTCACCTCAGGCATTAAAAAAAAAAAAACAATCCAAAAACCATTCTGTTTTTGGTTTAAAACATGTTTTTATTGATTTTTAGAGAGAGAGGAAAGAAGAGAGATAGATAGAAACATCCATGAGAGAGGAACATCATGGACCAGCTGCCTCCTGCAAGCCCCACCCTGGGGATGGAGCCTGCAAACCCGGGCATGTGCCCTGACCGGGAATCAAACCGGCGAACTCTTGTTTCTGGATGGATGCTCTCACCACTGAGCCACACAGCCAGGCCCTGACAATGTTCTCAACAAGATTTTGATAATGTATCATCAGAAAAGGCAGGTTCTTCGGAATGAGTCAAATGAGTTCAAATCTCTGTCCAACCACTTGTAGGCTGTATGAGTCTGGGCCAATGACGTTATCACCTTCCTGGGCCTCAGTTTTCTCATCTACCAAATGGGGATGATGATGATGCTCTCACCCTGCTCCCTTCCTTGTCTGCTGGGGTGGTGGTGGGGTGAGTGTTCCTGATGAGACACTGCCACCAGGGCTACTATTATCTTTGTTGTTGTTGCTCTTGCTGATCTTCACCCAAGGATGTTTCCCCATGGATGTTTAGGGTGAGTGGAAGAGGGAGTGGGAGAGACGAAGAGAGAAACATCGATGGGAGAGACACACGTCGATGGGTTGCCTCCTGCATGAGCCTGACCAGAGGGCCTGGGCTGGAGAGGAGTTTGCATCCAAGGTACGTGCCCTTGACCGGATTCCAACCTGGGGCTCCTTGGTCCACAGGCCGATGCTCTAACCGCTGAGTCACACCGGCCGGGAGGGCTATTATATTGGTGGGGAGACAAAGTGTCCGAGGGGGAGGGGGAAGCATCCTGGGAGCTCAGCGAGGAGCCTGAGGACCGAGGAGGCACCGGGCCCCCCCTGGCTCGGCCTCAAAGGCCCATCTGGGCAGGAGCCTCGAGGGGAGCCCCGGGGCCACAGACGCCCCGAAGCCGGGCGTGAAATCCGGGCGCACGCGGTGCCGCCGAGCGGGGCCGGGAGGACGCGGACCGTCCTTTTGATGTGCCCTCGGGGTGTGTAATTAACTGTAACCGAAATATTATTTGATCTTTTATGTGGAAAATCAAATTGTGTTGTGTCAGACGTGAATACACACACACACCCTCCCTCCCGCAGTGGCTGCGGCTCCTCCCCACCTCTGACTCCCACCCCATCGCCCCTGCGGCCAGGGTGGAAACACAATTCTCGCCTTTTAAACTTTTTCCTTTTGTCTGCTCAGTGAAAGGCCCCATTGTCCTGGGGGAAGGGCGGGGAGGGGCTGGGGCCGAGCTGAGCTGAGGGGCTGGGGCGGGAGGGAGTGTCAGGCCCACAGGCAGGGACTGGGGCTCAGGGACTCAGTCTTGGGGGGGTGGGGAGCAGGAGGCTGCACATCTCAGTCCCTGGCACTGGGTGGCCTTGAGCAAAGCGCTTCAGCTGCCCGAGCCTCAGTTTCCCCACTGGGCTCTTTGGGGTGTGTGTGTGTGTGTCACATTTTATGGGCATCTGGCCATCCCAGCTCTGATGTTTGAGCTTCTTTCGCAGAGAGGTCAGCGGCCCTGAAACCGCTCCCCCGTGGGTGGATGATCTGGGTCCTGACCTGCGAACGGTAAGGTCCCGGGTTCGATTCCGGTCAAGGGCACATGCCCTGGTTGTGGGCTCGATCCTCAGTGGGGGACTTGCAGGAGGCAGCCGACTCATGATTCTCTCTCCTCATGGATGTTTCTCTCTCTCCCTCTTCCTTCCTCTTTGAAATCAATAAAAATATATTTTAAAAATTAAAAAAAATAATAAGTTTTCCTACCCCTCTCTCCCCCAATTTTTAAAAGAAATGGAAATATCTTTAAAGCCCATAAAACTCTGGGGGCCCTAAGCTCTGTGACTACTGTACCTGATGGGTACGTTGTTCTGTACAGAAGGGAAACTGAGGCACAGAAGAGAAACGGAGGTCAAATTAGTGAGCACAGGAACCTTGTATTCCCAGCTTCTGGAACGTGCCTGGAAAATAGCAGGTGCTCAATAAATAGTTGTTGATTATAAATATTTAAGAGATGCATGAAAAAAGAGGCAGAGATAGAAAAAGACATAAAAGCACAAAAGAGCATAAGCGAGATAAAGAGAGAGAGAGGAGAGAGACAGACAGATGGAAGCATAAAAGGCAGAAATAGAGCTGGAGACAGACACGCAGGCCTGTGGGACATGGTCAGGGCCTGGCACGGGGCAGCTGACGTCCAGCTGGCCCGAAGGCAGAAAGACCTGGGCCTCGCACGGGGAGGTGGGTGTGGGGCAGCTTCTGGGGTCTGTAGCCTGTGAGCTGGGGGGGGGGGGACACCCACCCGGAAAGCACTGATGGTCAAGGTGAAGGAGGGCTGCATCCAGCCGGGGCCACGGCCAGCTGGGGCCTGCCAGTGGGTGTGGGAACCTCGCCTCCAAGGGCAATCCCCCAGAGGCCAGAGCTGCTGCGACCGCGAGTAATGAAACGGAGGAACCGGTGACATTTTTCCAAAGAGGAAAAATGCGGAGTTTCGAGTCAAACCGAAAGACTTATTGGGTTCGCAGCGAGGGTAGCGCTCGCTCTGGAGAACAAACTGCCAGATAAGGGGCAGCCGGAGTCCCAGGCAGAGCTCCCTCCCGCTGGCTGCCGCCGCCCGCTGCCTCTGTTTTGACTACACGGCTCACATTGATTCTCCTCCAATTCCTCAGCCCCTGAGGCTCGCACATCTCCGTCCCCGGGGATCCACATGGGGGAGGCTTAGCGGGTTCCTCCCTGAGCGGGGCCAGGGACGTGGGGCCTGGGGACTGCTGGGCTGCAGAGGGCACGCACCTGGCAGCTGGTACCTGGCACCACTGAGAAAACGAATAACAATATTCAGCACCATTCACCTAGCATCTCCCATGGTCCCACTAAGAACATTCTCTCTCTCTCTCTCTCTCTCTCTCTCTCTCTCTCTCTCTCTCTCTCTCTCTCCTATTTCTGATCCTGTTGCAATCCCACAAGACTCAGAGACTGTTTGGCTCCGTGGATAGAGCATCAGTCTGTGGACGGAAGGGTCCCAGGTTCGATTCCAGTGAAGGGTGCATGCCTGGGTTTGCGGGCTCAATCCCCAGTAGGGGGTGTGCAGGGGGCAGCTGATTGATGATTCTATCGCTCTCTTCCTCTCCCTGCCTCGGAGGGCTGTGTTGAGAAGGCTAGGCTGGAAAGGGAGCTGTGATCAATTAATAATGTCTGCCATGGGTATGGGAAGTGAGGGGATGGCACCTTTGCTGTGTATTTGCGATTCCAGGATTAGATGTTCTTCGAGGCTATCAAAGCTCTGAAAAGGCAGGGAGTTTTTCCTGATATCTTGTTCCTTATCTGTTCCGAGGAACCTGATATCTTGTTCCTTATAGGTTCTGAGGAACCATTTTTTGAGTTGGCCATGCGCTCTCAACTCTGGTCTGTCTGACTCTGGGTGGACTACGATGGAGCTAAGAGGCAGATGACATCCCGTTTCTGTCTCCTGATCTGCATCTCAGGGCACCGTCTTCAGGCTGCCAAGGGAGGACTGGGGATTTCCTGCGATTTCCGTATTCCGTCCCGTTTTTTATCATTTTAAGGTTCATGCGTTCCTAATTGTTATGAATACCATGGCGAAATTAATAGTTCTATGGTTGGTTTATTACATTTAGCGACATTACGTGCGTGCAAGTGTTTGCCAAGAGAAGACGCGGCAGGCTCCTTAATCATGGAAAGATGATAATTTAGTTGTTACACTTGTTGAAATGATGGGATTAATTTCTTTAAAAGTTTGCAAACGGGAGGAGAAATGTAAAACATTAATTTAGTCAGACAAGCAAGCCGACAACTGACAAATCCTTCCAGCCAGACCCGGTAATGAAGATGCTGTGGACCCGGCGGGGAGGAGACAGGCGCGTTGAGGAAGCACAGGAACTGGGAGCGTGAGGATCGAGGGGGCTGTGTGACTTCTGGGGATCCGTGCTCCCTCTCTGAGCCTTCATTTTTTCCCCTTCTTCTATGCAATGTGACCAGATGAATGGTTTTCAAATCAGGGCCGGGGTTTCAGAAACCATCTTGGGGAGCCAAAAAAAGGGGTGTAAAGATGGGATGAGGATTCAGTAGAGTGGATATCCGTTTTGGGGGGCCTGCTCACATTTCCTTTGCTGGATCCTAGCACCCTGATGTTACCATGGGGAAGTTCTCTTCCCTTATGGTCATGAGTCCAGGTGGTTCTGGAGGGGTGGCCCTAGAGGGTGGCTCTGACTCAGGATTGGCCAGTGAGATCCGTGGATTGCCACGGTGATGGTGATTGGTTTAGGGCAGTCACACGACTCAAATATGGCCAATCAGAGTCAATTTACTTTTTTTTTTTTTTCTTCTCCTAGCACCATTGCTGGAACTATGTAGACTGAGTCTCCCTCTTTCCAGTGGGATGGGAAACTAGAGTTTTGGGGTAATGATTTGGAAAGAGTCAGTCTGAGAAAGAAGCCTATGGAAAGCAAAGGAGAACAAACATCCAAAAACAGATTTCCCCAATCTCACCTTTCCTGTGACCCCCAATGTCTTGGGCTTTTTGGCTAAAAGAGCCTCTATGTTCCTTTTCGTGGCTTCAGCAATTGTGAGCTGAGTTTCCTGGAACTCCCGGTTCAGAGTCCCAACTCATGTGGTCTGGTCTCACTCAGTTCCACGGGAGCTGCCCTCCACTTGGGAGTTCCATTTTAAAATTCCGTTGGAGCAACAAGACTCTGTTACTGAAAAGAACGAGGACTGGGACTGGAGGCTTCCCCTGGCCCCTTTTTAGATGCGACATCCTGGCATCCATGGGTGATGACACGCGTGTGTGTGTGTGTGTGTGTGTGTGTGTGTGTGTGTCCACATGGTGGTGGGTGCTGGAGGAGGAAGGAGGCTGATTCCAGATCGAGTTCACAGAGAGGGCACCATTGGGATGGGGTGTTGAAGGATCAATAGGAGTTTTCCAGAGGGGAGGTGGAAGCAGGTGGGGTTCCAGGCAGAGGAACAGCATATGAAGACGGCCTGGAGACTGGCCGGCATTTGGGGCCGTCTGCACCATTGGGGTGGCTGAAATTGGGGACCTGTAGGGAGTACAGATGGAGGTGGAGGAATTGAGGTAGGAAAGCTGGTGGGGACTCACTGCCAAGAGGCATGAATGTCTTTGTGAGGAGCTGGACGGTGGCAGGCAGGCAGAGGCAGGGCAGCCACGGGGCACTCCTGAGCCAGAGAGAAGCAGGGCCTGTCGGAGGCCAGTGGCTGGGAACAGGACAGACTGGAGAAGGGAAACCACGGTCTCCCCGGGTTGCTCTGCATGAGCCTCTGGTCCCTTGTGGGAGGCGGGAGGTGAGGAGCACCAGACACCCAGCTCCGGAGGGACCCAGGTCCCCGAAGCCTGCATTCCAGAGCTGCCGGGGCCTCGCCATTCCCAGGCCTGCAGTCTGGGCACTATTTTGAGGAGGGGGCCTGGGAGGCTGAGGGGTGGAGGCCTGGGAGGTTGGGGAAGGCATTCCTGCCGCCGCCGCCAGCGGCATTTTTAATGGGGTGTGATTTACGGGGATGCTTCCCTGGTTCTCAGGGGAAACCGGTCCTTTCCCACCACGCTGGGGACGTGGGCTCTCAGGACATTATAAAAAAATGTTATAGGTTCTGAGGGCCTGGATGGTCCCTTCCCCCAACATGGCTACGTCACATGATCCTTCAGCGGCTTTTACCCACGCGGTTCCATCTTCCCGGATCGCCCTCCCCAGCTTTTCCCCGCCCGTGGGGTGACAGGGACAAGGATAACAGCAGGAGACCCAACAGCCTGGACAGCAGCCATGAGTGTGTATTGCAGGCCTACTGTGCGCCACGCTGAGTGCGTTACGTGCATTTTCTCACAAAAGTCTCTAGCAATCTGATGAGGCCAGAAGGCTTGGCTGTAAGGAAGTCTGGAGAGGTGAAGGGATTTGCCCGAGGCCCATAGCCAAGAAGAGGAGGAAGTGGGATTTGAACCCAGGCCTCCCTGGGGTTGAGATTTGCCTTGGATGTAGGGAGGACCGGCTGGGAATCTGTGGCCAGGAATCAGGGAAATGGGAAGATTGGGGAAAGAGGGAGAGATGATCCCTAACCGGTGTGGCTCCGTGGATAGAGCGTCGGCCTGTGGACTGAAGGGTCCCAGGTTCGATTCCGGGCAAGGGCATGTACCTCGGTTGCGGGCACATCCCCAGTGGGGGGTGTGCAGGAGGCAGCGGATCAATGTTTCTCTCTCGTTGATGTTTCTAACTCTCTATCTCTCTCCCTTCCTCTCTGTAAAGAAATCAATAAAGTATATTTAAAAAAAGAAAGAAAGAAAGGGAAAGATGAGACAGACAGAGGGGTGGGAGGAGAGTAAGACTAGGCAGGCATGTTTGTCCAGGTTCCCGGGCCCCTGGGCAGGCACAGGGCAGGCATCACCCCAGTGCTCAGCCCCCATGCAACGATCCTTGCCTTGCGAGTTAAAACCCCTTTGCCCGCTGCCTGCGGCCTCCTGATCGGTGACGAGAGTGAAGTAGGTCAGCGGGAGCCTCTCGCCTGTGACCCGGGCCCGTGACTCACGTGGAGGCCGAGGTGGCAGGGGCGTGTGTGGACTGCAGAGCCGCGAGCTGCGGGCCTCGGGCCTGTGAGTGCCATCCTGACAGTTAAACGGGTTGGAATTCAATTGTCTGTGACAAGAGGGCTGATTTCCCGGGCCGCTCTCCTCCGGGTGCTGCCTGGCTTCCCGGAGGGAGGGTGGGGAGGCCCCGTTGCAGGAGGGAGTCCGGCTCTGGCCAGCTGCCGCCACGGTGCCTTCCCTGGCGCCGGCCACACCGCTCCAGGCCAGCGCCGGCCTTCCTGTGTGTGCACAGCAGAGGGGGCGGAGGGCGGACAGAAGGTTGTGTTGAGACACTCTGATACTTGGTGGCTGTCTTGCTGTGTAACCTTGGACAGATCTCTTACCCTCTCTGGGCCTCCGTCTCCCTTATTTTAAAATGTGAGGGTTCATTGTCTCTCTCCCTCCCTCCCTCCCTCCCTCCTTCCCTCTCTTTCTCCTTCCCTCCTTCCTTCCCTTTATGAAATTCCTATGTGTAGTTCTTAGTGTGCTGGATGCTAAGAGTTCATAAGAATTGCAAGGGTCCTACCCCTCAAGGCCAAGTGGATTGCATTGCTGTGTGGCCTCAGGCAACACCCTTGCCCTCTCTGGGCCAGGGCTCACGCAGCAGGAGACCCCCGTGGAGTACGCTGCGGAGGCTCTGAACGGTAAGGCCTTGTTGAGGCCACCTCTGCCCCACGCTCTCTGGAAACTCCTGGTGTGAGCAGCCAGGCCGGGCCCAGCAGCAGCAGCAGCAGTGTCTGATTAAGAGCTGGCAGGGTCCGGCTCCTGCCTCCCCGCCAGGGTGACGTGGACACAGCAGCGCTCTGCCAAACCGGGTGATTTATGTACCTGTCCCGCCGTTTGCACTTTCTCAGCATGGGAGGCACAGGGGCCAGAGGGGCCGGGGAAGAGGGTGTTTAATGAGGCAGGTAAATAGTAGGTGAGCAGTGGTGAGAGCCACAGGCGGGGTGGGGGAGAGGGGGGAATGGTGGGGTAGGGGCACGGAGGCTCTCTCTGGCTGGGAAGTGTGAGGGTCCTGATGACGTCTGGGGCCTGTGGTCGCTGCTGGCTGCCACCTCCACGGCATGTGTCTGAGATCAGAGAGGCCACTCCTCCCCACCCATTGGCTTTCCCTGAACCCCATTCCTGTCTTGTCCTCCATGGAAAACTGAAGGAGGGAAGCTGGCCTAGGGCTCAGAGTCATGGATTGAAATCCTGCCTCCCACCCCGCACCCCCAGCTCTGGGATAGGGGGCCACTCGGACCCTCGGTCTCCTCCTCTATGAGCTGGAATGAATCCGGTGCAGCTGAGAGCTCAGCTGATTTGAGGCGACTGTGGGAGCGCAAACCCAGGGGTTGTGGGAGGGCAAAGCCTGGGAGTGGCTCTCCGTGCCCCCACCCCACGCCTGGTAAACAGTAGGCGCTCATAGCATCAGCTCGGGCCTAGTCTGGAGGCTTGAGAAGTGACAGCGAGGAAGGGCATCTGGGCATAGGGAACAGCATGGGCAAAGGCCCGGCGGTGGGGCAGATCTGGGAGTGACGGGAGAGAAGGGGCAGCAGCGAAGACCGGGAGGCCAAAGGTCAAAGACAGGGGTGAGAAGGCCTGGGGAGGGCCGGGGAGAGGAGCGTGGTCAGATTTGAGTGTGCTTTCTCCCCAGTTTTAACTCCTCTGTACGCTACCCGCTTACGCAGTTTTATGTGCCCGTGTCCATGTCATGTCACCCACGTGTTTCCTTAGTGCTGACAGTTTTATTTCTTCCCTTTTTTCTTTCTCCTCGGCTCCCTCTCCGGCCTCTGCTCCCGCCTCCGACGAGCCTCCCGCGCGGGTCCCCCCAGCGAACGGCCCCTCTCCCTTCCCTCCCGTCTTGATTCTCCTGCCGTTGTCACACCTGTCCCCGTGTTCCCATCCCCATCATCAGACACATACACGTGCACGCGTGAACTTGCGTGGCCGGCGTCCTGTTAGAGCCGCAGGCTCCGGTCCTACACCCCTCTCTCCGCCGCATCCTTCTCGCTCCGAGCATCTCCGGGGAGCTCCGGAGCCCATGGGCGGGCCCGGGTACCGTTCCCTGGCGTGGCATGCCCCCGCATCCTCCCTCCTCCGGCGCAGGGCACTGCCTCGGTTTTGCCTTTCTGATTTCTCGCCGCCGCCGCTGCCAATGATGCTGCAGGGAGCACTCGCGCACGCAGGGCCTTAAGTGTTATGCGTTCGCTTCCGTGGGAGAGAGTCCCAGGAGGGGGATTTGCCGGGCCCCGAGGTAGGTGTTTACATTTCCAGGGAGGTAGCGCAATCGCTTTCCTGAGAGGCTGGAACACTCCCCGGCGGCGATGATCGAGAGGGTATTTCCCTCCCCAGCCTCGCGGGGGCCGGGGAGCTGGGGTTTCCCCGGATCTCTCTGGCCCCAGAGGAGGGAATGGACTGGAAGGCAAGATGCCCTGACGTGGTTCATTATTTAATTCATCACGGGGCCAGACCACGGACCTCCATCGATGCATGGATTCGTTCGTTCGATCATTTGATAAACAGCTATGGAGGGTCTCCTGGGTGGCAGGCTCTGTGGGCAGGACGTAGGGAGATAGTGATAAATAATAATTCTCACGGAATTTACGTTTTTCAATGCAAATGTTACCAATGGGATATGGGCGGTGTTCAGCCCTGTTCAGTCGGGTCCAAGGGGGCATGTTCAGGGGCTGATTAGGTTCAATATTAAACAGATGTGTCAGCACCTGAAATGGGGAGTGAGCTCCCCGTCAGTGGAGGCATGCAAGCAGATCCTCGTCCACGTATTGCCATGGCTCCTGGCCTCCGCAAGGCGGGGGGGTCAGGGACTTGCAGGCCCCTCCTTCCCAGCGCTGGGTGTCCGATCAGGGGATAGACCTCGGCCAGGATGGCTTCCCACTGCATTGCCCCGGGCCTGATGGCTCGGAGCCCATCTGTGTTCAGGCTTCCTGGCTCCCAGCGTCCCACTGGCTTCTGGCTCCTCAGACCTGCCGGGGGCTGCCAGGCACCCCACCAGCCTCAGGCTGGCAGGGGCCCTGCCTGCCCCGCCTGCCTGCCTCCTCCTGGGCCCGTCCTGCATCTGAGGCTGCTGGCCTGGGTTGCCGGGGCAACGCTGGATCCGTGCCGCACTCCGAACCCCCTCCCCGACGCCCCCCCCCCCCAGACGTTCCGCCTTTTGCACGCTCTGGACACGGCAGCTGCTCCTGCCTCCTGCCTGGGAGGGGCCCCAGGGTGGAAACCCATTGACGTGGGTGATGGCAGGTGCCCTGAGGCCATAGCATGCCAGGTTCACCCCCGGCCCCTAGCTCCAGCTGGGGACCGTCTCCTGGCTGTGCAGCAGGGAGTAAGAACCCAGGCCTGGGTTCGAATCCTGCTCCATCATCATCTCCATCCTCTCTCCGTGAAGATGCTCTGACCCAAAGTGCCTGGATCCGCTCGGCTCCCAGAGAAGAGCCTGCTGTAACCTGTCCCAGCATCCCCTGCTCCCTCCCCGCCCCCCCTGTAGCTTCCTCTCTGATTCTGGCAGAGGGCTGGGGGTCCACGGGGACGAGTGGGCCCACTTGTTCCCGGAGACTCCCCCAGCCTGTCACCTGCCCCAGCGCCTGACGTGGGGCTGGGCTCAAGGAGCCTTGTCCTCCCAAAGCCCCATTTTTTATGCCTTTGTTGAAAAACGTAAATTCCTGTGTGTGTGTGTGTGTGGGGGGGGGGGATCCAGCAGCCCCTGCCCCCCCCCCCACCCCCCCTGTAAGCAGCACAGAGACCTCCAGGGAGCGGGAGGCGGCAAACCTGAGCTCCACCCACGTGACTAAACATTCACCCTTTGGCCTCAGTGGGCTGCGTCCCATCCACAGTTTGGGTTCGTCCAACCGGCGACCTCGGCGGGTCCGTGCTCTCCTCCTCCTTTCATGGGCAGCCGCGTTCTTCCTTTGAACGAAATCGCACTCGGAACGCGATGCACAAGCCCGAGGCCGAGAAGGAGCTGGGAAATTCTGCCGTGGAGAGAAGCAGAACCAGGGCCTGGCGAGCAGGAAGAGGGGCAGCAGGCGAGAGCTAGAACCACTGCCGAAGCCGGTGTGGCTCCGTGGATGGAGCGCCGGCCTGCGGACTGAAGGGTCCCGGGTTCGATCCCGGCCAAGGGCATGGACCTTGGCTGCGGGCACATCCCCAGCAGGGAGTGCGCTGGTCGATGGCTCTCTCTCATCGATGTTTCTAACTCTCTAGCCCTCCTCCTTCTTCTTGGTAAAAAAAAATCAATAAAACATATTTAAAAAAAAAAAAAAAGAGAGAGAGAGAGTTAGAACCACTTAGCAGCTCCCCCGGTCCTATCAGCGCGCCTCTGCCTGGCTGCTCCCTCCGGCCCCTGTCCCCTGTTCAGGACCCCCCCCCCCCAAGTTGAATGGCTCCCATTTGAACAAAAGCTTCCAGAGGCTTAACCGGAGTCTGCCCCGACTCCCAGGGTCTCCCCACAAGCTCTTTGGGGGCAGGACTCGGTGGCGGAGTCTGAGCAGCACGTTTCGTTCACGCGGGCGGGGCTCCGGCGTCTCAGGGAGAGTATTTTGGGAGCGCCTGTCTCCCCGACATCTGGACGGGGACAGGGACCAGCTGCCGCCGCCGCCGCCTCTGCCTTCACCGGCTGTCACTGTCCCGGGCGGGCGGGCAGGGACAGGCCTGGGCTGCCAAGCGGGCAGGGGGCTGAGCAGGAGGAATCCTCTCCCTCCCGCCGCTGCCTGCCTGCCTGTCTGTCTGTCTGTCCTCTGGTCTCCCCGGAAGATCCCTGGTTCGGATCCCGCCTTCCGCTGGTTCCCTGCGGGGCCCTGGGTGAGAGGTGTCCCCAGGCGAGCCGGGGTCCCAGTCGCTAAGATGGGGTGCCGCATGGGACCGCCTGGTACGGACGGAGCAGGGGAGGCGACAGGAGACCACACGCCCAGACGTTACTCCCGGCACCATACATACATTCACGCGTGTGCACACCCCGCCCTCCCTCGAACACGCACTCTGAGACACGACACCAAGGTCTGCATGTGTAGGGACCGGGGACCCTCACGGGGAGGCCCTGCCAGCCGCTCGCCAGGGGGCTGGCGGTGGGGCTTCTTCCCGTGGCACACGCACTCACGGTCTGAGCACACGCGTGACAGGGACACAGCCAAGGACGGGAGCCCGGGGGGTTGTGCTGTAGAGAAGATGGCTGAGGACATGGGCCCAGGAAGAGAGATGCTGCCGCCTGGGGTGACGATGCCGGGGACCCTGGCCAGTTGGGGGGCTTTCCAGCTTGGGGTCCCCCAGCCTCTGATTCCCAGCCTGACACACAGAATCTCCCCCCCCCCGGTCCCCCCCGCCTCCTGGGGTAGATGCGGGCCGCGGGGGCCGGGGCGAGGCCGGCGGGCTGCATATTTGTAACCGGGAGAAGCATGTCCCAGCCCCGGGCCTCCCTGGCCCAGCCTCCCGCGCCCAGGAATGCGCTGGCTTCCTGTCTTCAGCAGCCTCCCGGGGTCTCCCGGCCCGGCAGCCCCGGCTTCTCAAGCCCAGACAGCAAAAGGTCTTGGGAATTTTCGTGAAACTCTCAGACCTGGCCGCGAGCCAGCGGGGAACGGCGGGCCGAGGCTGTCTGGGAGATGATGGAAATATGGTGTGCCTGTGGCCGTGTTCCCGAGGGTGCGGGGCCCGCAGCCAGATCACCGCAGCACCAGGCCCGCAACGGGCAGGGCAGCGAGGGGGGCAGCGGCCGGGGAAGGCCCCGTCTTCCTCGGCCGCCGGTGTTATTCCCGCGAAGCCTCCAGGGCTGGATGCCGCAGGTGCCGTCAGAGGCCCAACATCCTCTCGAATGAAGAGACTGAGGCTCAGAGAGGTGCGGTGACTGGCCCAAGGTCACACAGCAGGGAGCGGTGAGCTGGGATTGGAGCCATCTTTTTAAAATTTATTTAAAAAAATATATATTTTATTGATTTTTGACAGAGAGGAAGGGAGAGGGATAGAGAGTTAGAAACATCGATGAGAGAGAAACATCCATCAGCTGCCTCCTGCACACCCCCTACTGGGGATGTGCCCGCAACCGAGGTACATGACCTTGATCGGAATCGAACCTGGGACCTTTCAGTCCGCAGGGCGACGCTCTATCCACTGAGCCAAACCGGTTTCGGCTGGAGCCGAGTCTTTAGCATCGTATCACCTTTAGGCACACTGGCAGGTACCTACGCCGACACACACGGACACAGTCCATGCATACACACAGTCACATGCACACACACACACACACATGCGTGGACATACGGCATCCACACACAACCCACACATGCCGACATTTACACACCATGGGCACCATCCATGCACACACAAGCACAACGGTCCCAGCACAAAGGGGGCACACACCAACACACACACACACACAGGTGCATACATACATTCACGGGTGTGCACACACACACCCCTCACTCGAACACGCATTCCGAGACGTGACACTGAGATGCTCACCTGGCTGTCGGGAGCCAGGCCAGGCCTCCCTCCGTCCCTGGGATCCTGGGAGCCGCAGCTTCCTTCCACCCCTTCTCCTGGCTTCCCTCCCTCCCTCCCTCCCTCTTCCCCCAGATGTTTGCCGTGTCCCAGCCAGCCGGCCAGATGTGCTCGCCGCCTCGGGTTGTCTCAGAAATCCAGAGGCCGGGGGGAGGGGGAGAGAGGGAAGGTTCCAGATTGCCCCCAGCTGTCTCCCCAGCACAGGGACACCGGGCTGAGCGGGGCCAGACCCTGGAAAGGGACCCATCGCTCTGCTGGGTCTCCGCGTGGCATCCCGTGGGGACGGCAGGCCAGGGGGCTGAGGTTCGTGCCTCACGTTGGGACGCTTGAGTCTGAGTTCCCCCTGAAGCCACCGAGAGACTCAGGACTGACTCTCTGCTTCCCATGAGCCTCCGTGTCCACGGGGGGTGTTGGGGGACTGTTGAGGCTATTTTATTTTATTTCTATTTTTTTATTAAGGTATTACGTGCACATATGTTACCATTGCAGGGCCCCCCCCATACATGTCCTCACCCCCCGTGTCTTGCTTCCGTTCATCATGCTTAGATGCATGCACACAAGTCCTCCTGTTGATCTCTCCACCTCCCGCTCACCTCCCCGCGGTGCTCTGACAGTCTTAACCCCAAACGGCGGCCCCAGCCGTTTGTTGTGTCCCCTCCTGCAAGTCGCTTCCCCTCTTTGAGCCTCAGTTTCAGTCTGTGAAATGGGGCTGCCACCCGCTCCGTTATAGGGCAAGGGGCACAGGAACCCTGTCCGGGGTCTGTCCGGGGACACACGCACCCACAGAGCATGGGGGCTCATGATCAGTGTTATTAATATGCCAGGGTCTTGTCTGGCCCCCCTTCCCCCCACACACACTCCATGCAGTCATATATATATATATATATATATATATATATATATATATATAATATTTTATTCATTTTTTACAGAGAGGAAGAGAGAGGGATAGAGAGCTAGAAATGTCAAAGAGAGAGAAACATCGACCAACTGCCTCCTGCACCACCCCCCCCCCCCACTCCCCACCGGGGATGTGCCCGCCACCAAGGTACATGCCCTTGACCGGAATTGAACCTGGGACCTTTCAATCTGCAGACCAACGCTCCATCCACTGAGCCACACCGGTTTCGGCTCCATGCCATCTTGGAGGCTGATGTCACCCATCGGTCCCCAGCCCCTCTCTCTGAGTCCTCAGCCCCAGCCTGAGGCAGACCCAAGAGCCGGGCCTGCTTCGGGGGCGGGGGGCGGAGGAGAATGGGAGGATGAGGCTCTCAATCCCCTGACCCCAGCCGCTTGCCTGACCCTCAGACCACAGCCTGCAAGAGGCTAACCCCCTCCCCACTGCCCCGGGGGCCCCCCTCGGTTGAGGAGGCCACCGCACCGCCCGCACCCATTCATGTATTTTGTATTATAAAACGGACTCCTGTAGCCATGGCAACATAAAAGGAGCCGATCTCATTACCGAGGCCCGGACACATTATTTTCTCCAAGGAATTTCTCCTCTTCTTTTCATTATTTCCCTCCAAAGGTCAGTTATCCTCTCAGGCGGGGCGGGGGGGTGGCGGGGGGGGGGGGCCCTCGAAAGGTGAGCCGGATTCGTGGCAGAATTCCCCTGGCGGAATTTACAATCATTTTGCTCCCCCCCGCCCCCCCCCCCCCCCCCCCCAGCTCCCACACGGTTGGAGAGAGATTTTCTTGCAGCGAGAGGCTCTCTTTAACCCCTGCAGCCCCGGCAGGCAGGCGGTGCGGCCCACGGGGCAGGATCTGTCTGCCCTGGGGGTTCCCACCCCTGCCTGTGCCTCCTGCAAACGGTCCCCTGAGGCCACTTGACTCCTCGGTCCTGAGGGCCGGGGCGTCTGGGGTTGGCAAATAATTCGCTGTTTTTCCGTCCTCCCAGTGAGGAAAACACCCCTTTGAGAGTCAGTGCCACGGGTCATAATAATTCACATTAAGACCTGCAATGCAGTGGTGGTGGTGGTGGTGGTGGTTGAGAATTTGGCTCCAAACCGGGCAGGCCTGGATTCCCACCCTGGCATGGCCCCTGTCGGGCTGTGTGGCCTTGGGCAAGTTGCTCCACCTCTCTGAGCCTCGGTTGGAAAACAAGGCTCATACTAGTACCTGCCTTACAGGTATGTATGTGTGTATATGTGTGAGGTGAGGAGGATGGAGTGAGACATGCATGTAAAGCATGAAGCAGAGTACCTGGCACATGAGAAACAACACATATTGATGATGGTTTATCCTTAGGTAACACCTATGTGCAAGTTACCGTGTGTATCAGCTACCTATGGCTGCGTAACAAACAGGCCCCTAGATTTAGTAACTTAAAACAACATAATCACTTACTGTCTTTCATCGTGCTATGGACCGGGAATTTGGGAGTGGTTGGGTTGGGTTGTTCTGGCTGAAGATAACTCTTGCTGTTGTGGTCAGATGTCTGGGGCTGTCGTCCTCTGAAATTGTGACCAGGACTGGACGATCTCATCCCAGGAGGGCTCACTCCTGGCTAGCTGCTAGACAGGGGTCTCGGTTCCTCTGGGTCTCCCCATGGGCCTCGCCCAGTGGTCGGCAAACCACGGATCGACAGCCACATGCGGCTCTTTGGCCCCTTGAGTGAGGCTCTTCCACAAAATACCACGTGTGGGCACGCACGAACAGTGCGATTAGAACTTCTTGGCCTAGGCGCAGAAGTCGGTTTCCAGTCTGGGCGAGTCTATTAAAAAAAAAAAAAAAAAAAAAAAAAAAAAAATATATATATATATATATATATATATATATATATATATATATAATTGATTTTTTACAGAGAGGAAGAGAGAGGGAGAGAGAGTTAGAAACATCGATGAGAGAGAATAATCGATGAGAGAATCACCAATCAGCTGCCTCTTGCACACCCCCTCCTGGGGATGTGCCCGCAACCAAGGTACATGCCCTTGACCGGAATCGAACCCGGGACCTTTCAGTCCGCAGGCTGACGCTCTATCCATTGAGCCAAACCGGTTTCAGCTGGGCAAGTCTGTTTTGATGAAGTGGCGTTAGAACACTCCAGGGGCCAAAGAGCCACATGTGGCTCTCCAGCCGCGGTGTGCCGACCACGGGCCTTGCCTCAAGGCTGCTTGAGCATCCTCACAAGGTGGCATCTGGCTTCCCCCGGCATGAGCGATCGAGAGAGCAGGCCAGCGCTACCAGGGCCTTCCTGACCTCGCCTCGGAAGCCACGCACTATCATTGAGTCCACCAGCTTCTGGGGGCCGCGCCGGCTAGTTCTGATTCCCCGGGAGAGGGTACCGCACGGAGGCATGGGTAGCAGACTCCGGGGATGACTGGGGACGATCTCGGGGCCTGGCTACCAGACACCACCACCTCCTTGAGGTACACGTCTCACTGACTCTTCCAATGAAGGTTGGAGACCGATTCCCATGTCCCAGGGGGAGGAAAAACGGAGGCTCAGAGAAGGCTTGTCTGAGGCTTGGAGACTACCCAGTCTGATTCCAGGCCCAGATTCTCCCCACCCCCCACCCCACCCCTGCACCCCGTTTCTTTTCTTTCCTTTTCCTTTTTAAAATATATTTTATTGATTTTTTTACAGAGAGGAAGAGAGAGGGACAGAGAGCTAGAAGCATCGATGAGAGAGAATCATCGATCAGCTGCCTCTTGCACACCCCCTACTGGGGATGTGCCCGCAACCCACGTACATGACCTTGACCGGAATCAAACCCAGGACCCCTCAGTCCGCAGGCCGACGCTATGTATCCATTGAGCCAAACCGGTTTCAGCTACACCCCGTTTCTTCTGGACCTAGTCCCCCTCCTGGTCAGATCTGGCTGGCCTGGAGGGACAGAGATATGCTGTGGGGGGGAAGGAGGGGACCCTAGGCTGTCTGAGTCTGTCTTGCAGCTGGTCGGGGCAGAGCAGTGCACAGACAACAAGGGAAGCCAGTCAAAACACCCTCCCCCCCCCCCCCCCCCATGAAGCCAGTGGGGTGCGTGCGTTTGTAAAACGGACCGCGTTTTTGTTGACAGGCAAATGTCTCTATCACACGGCAACGATGCGAGGACGCAGTCAGTCACCGGGGATGTTTTTTCTTCTTCTCCCTCTTTAAGAGAGGAACGTGCTCCCGCCGCCCAGCAGGATGAGTGATGCCTGCGGATCTCCATCCGGAGCCCGGTCCCCGGGCGCAGCCTGGAGATCCGGGAGCCGCACACGCCCCTGTGGGAGCCGGGCAGGAAGGGTTGGCTGTCAGGGTCTTTTCAGGAAGCGGGAATCCCTGACCCGCGCGAGAGGCCGGGTGGGGGCTGTTTCTCTGTTTTCCGAGTCCGTCTCCATCACAGAAAAGGAAACCATCAGGTTGCTGAGTGGAGGAGCTGGGGAGTGAGAAGTTAAAGAAAGAAGGAGACCAAGAGGCAGAAATAGATTGATCAGAGCTGGGAGCTAGGTGGGCGCCATCCCCTCTGATGGAGGGGCAGCGAGCCTCCTGAGCCACGCAGCAGGTTTATTTTAGGGGGTCAAAGGAGCTTATGTGCATTCTTAACTCGGCCCTCGCATTCCTGGATTTACGTATCTAGACCCGCCCCTGCTGACACCTGGACAAAGGTGAGTCAGAACTGACCACACCACCCACCTTCTCGAGGGGGGTGTAACCCGGACAGGACGCTGCCTGCCAGTGCCTCGGGCTCAGCTGACAATTTCAAGAATGTCTATGTGCCTTCTCAGGAGGCCCCCTACACGAGAAGGCCAGAACACCCTATAGGTTGTCAGTGCCTCGCTTCCTGGCTCCGGATTTCCCTCTGGCTCTGAGAAATGCCTGGTGTCTCGCCCTCAGAACCTCCTGGGGTGGCTGGTGAGGAGGCAGGCACTCAGGCACGGGTCCTGGCCATTCTGGTTCATCGGGCTGGGGAGGGCGGCCCCGTGTCTGTACGGTGCATACCCGTCCACCTCTCCTGGGAACACTGATGCCGGCGTTTCTGGGGCCGCTCTGAAAAACACGTGGGGTGCCTGCGAGTTCCTGGGCCAGCACGCTCTCCTGGCCATGCTAAGAGCCCGATGAAGAGCCGTGAGCGGGGACCAAACCCCTCTCATGTGGCTTGGCCAGGCCAGGAGCTTTGGACGAATGCCTGTCCCGCGGCCTGTTTTGGCCGAGGGCCGATCCAGGAACAGGAAGAGACCATTTCACGAGGTGTGTGTCTGAGGCTTCCTCTCTGGAGCCAAAGCGCCTCTTCCCGGGGCCCCAGGACTTCCTGGCAGCCCGGGACTCACACCCCCGGCTCCTGAGACCGGCTGCCCCGCGGATCTCCTTAACCCCCCTCTGCTCCTTCGGAACAGCTGCCGGGCCATCCGGCCGAGAGGCCCCGTTCACTAGGCGGATGAGCCAACGATCCAGATACGTCTCTTAGGTCATATTTTAAAATATATATATATTTCATTGATTTTTTTTTTTTTTTTTTTTTTACAGAGAGGAAGAGAGAGAGATAGAGAGTTAGAAACTTCGATGAGAGAGGGACGTCCATCAGCTGTCTCCTGCACACCCCCTACTGAGGACGTGTCCACAACCAAGGAACATGCCCTTGACTGGAATCGAACCCGGGACCTTTCAGTCTGCAGGCCGACGCTGCCGGTGCATTCGGCGTACGCAACACACCACCACGGGTGCTGACAATCGCTTCTTTTCGATTGCGTCTCTGGCCGGCGTGGAGGGACTGGATTTTATAACAGGTCAATTTCAGACCATTTGATATGGATATAAGGAGATCCTGGGGGATTACGGAATGCATTTTTCATCCCGCCCGCGATAGGATCATCTCAGGAAAATGGGATTGACTGTTAAGTACAAATTGAAAAAGACATGGTCATTTAAGATAACGCCTTATCTGTATACAAGGAAATGGTAGCGGGGAAATGGACCACCAGGTGACAGAAATAAATTTCACCTTGGGTTCCCCCCTCCGCCACTCCTGTCCGCACTCGTCTGGGGTTATTCAATTCTCTCCGAGGAGGCACCTGCGGGGAGCAGGGGTGAGGGGGAGAACGGACGGTCGATCGCTCTCTGTGGCTTCCCTCCTGGAGGAGAGATGAGGTGGGAGGCGCTGGGACCATGAATGGAGGGAGCTTTGCATGCATTAGGCCAGTGGTTGGCAAACTCATGAGTCCACAGAGCCCCATATCCACAGGACAACGATGGAAATGTCTTTTCTTTCTTTTTTTAAAATATATTGATTTTTTTTTTTTTTTTTTTTTTTTTTTACAGAGAGGAAGGAAGAGAGAAAGAGAGAGAGAGTTAGAAACACGGATGAGAGAGAAACACCGACCAGCTGCCTCCTGCACACCCCCTCCTGGGGATGTGCCCCCAACCAAGGTGCATGCCCTTGACCGGAATCGAACCCGGGAGGGACCCTTCAGCCCGCAGGCCGACGCTCTATCCCCCCACTGAGCCAAACCAGTTTCGGCTGAACTTTCATTGGAGAGCCACATGTTTTAAACGTCAACTTCTTCCAACGCCACTTCTTCAACACGGACTCGCCCAGGCCGGCCGTGGCATTTTGTGGAAGAGCCGCACTCAAGGGGTCAAGGAGCCGCAGGTGGCTCGAGAGCCGAGGTTTGCTGACCGCGGCATTAGGCTCCCTCATGCGCACCTAGCCGCTCACCCCGTGGCCACCGGCGTGGCCCGTGCCCGGCACGTGGCCTGGGGGCCGGGCGGGGGCTGTGCACGCGAGCACAGGAGACCCCTCCTGCCGGCCCACGTCGCTGGGACGTGATCTGGTCCCCCGATCTGTCGGAGTGGCCTGTTGGCCCGCGGGGTTGGGGCTGCTTTCCTCTCTGCCCGTGTCCTAGTCGAGGGACGATGGGAGGTGTGGGGTGAAAGCCCCTGTGGTTTTTATTTCCGTTTCTCTGATGGCAAATGATGTCCTGATCTGAGGTTTAAAAAAAAAAAAAAAAAAGTTTTGAATCCCTATGGGGTCCCACTGGCCCATTTCACAGATGAGAGAAACCAAGGCCCAGAGATTGCAATGGGCTTGCCCAGCGGCAGCTGGACCCCTGCCTCCTGGTGCCGCCGCGGTCTCCCGAGAAGAGAGAGGAGGAAGAAGCTCTCCGAAAGGATGCCGCCTCCCACCGGGAGGCGCGGAAGGTGCCGCCGTTCCGTGTCCTCGCCCGGATAGAAGGTTGGCGTCGGGGTGCCGACAGGAAAGAAGTTGTCCCGACAGAGCCTTGCTGGATGGCCATCGGACCGCACTATGCGACACACCCTCTTTGCAGACCCAGAGCTCCCGCGAGCTGAGTAGGACGGTGGGGTCTGCGCAGAGACGGAGGTGGCCGACTGTGAGGGTGGAGGCCGGGGCTGGCCAGGCCGAGCCCTGGGTCAGCGCCTCAGCCCCTCGGCGGGCAGGTACCCCCTCCCTGCTGCCCCTCGCCTCACCTCGAGGCTCTCTGGCCCCTCACCAAACATCTCCTCCTCTCCGTGGCCGCCTGGGTCTGCGGAGGGTCTTACTTTATCTTTGGAGCAAGCTGCACCCAGGAGACCCAGGGGGATGGCGGGGATGGGGTGGGGTGCGGTGGGGTGGGGGGTGGGAGGGACACAGCATCTGTGAAGGACGGGTGGCTGCAAGCGACAGTTTTTTTTGTGTGTGTGTTTTTTTAAAGCGTGGTAACAAATGCTACTCAGAGAGAGAGAGAGAGAGAGAGAGAGAGAGAGAGAGAGAGAGAGAGAGAGGAGAGAAACCCGCCCCACAATCTCGGGGAAACAGCCCATTGAGATGACAGGCCGAAAACCGTTCGCCGGGCGCCCACCCCGCTCCCTTTGTCCCCTGATCCTGCCTCTGACAGTTACCTTTCAATCCCTCGATTGTGCCGGGCGGGCTGGCTGCTATTCAGTGTGCTAATCACTCTGCGTATTAATGAAAAAGTGGGGGTGGGAGGGAGGCAGAAAAAAACACACACACACAAAAACACCAAACTTGTGAGAATGGTGGTTCCTAGGCTGATGGACAAGCTGTCTGGAGCCCCTGGCCAAGCCCCTCTTATCAGCGGCTCACACCGGGGCCGCCCCGGACGCCCCGTCCCGGCTCAGTCTTGGCCCCCCGCGATGGGAATGCTGGGATGGATGGATGGATGGATGGATGGATTGGTTTTTAGGAGGAGTATTCTTTTTTTTAAAAGGCTCGGTGACCTTCTCTCTTCATCGGGAGAAGGGGACGGATACGTGAAGGCCGTGACGTGACCCAGGGATGCGTACGTGCACCGAGACGTGTGTGGAGCGCCCGCTGTGGGGTCCACACACGTCTCGGTGGGGCTGCACGGGCTGTGGGGTCAGGCGTGGGTGAGGCAGGGAGCGTCCGACCTGGGCGGAGATCCAGAGACCAGGGGTTTGGCCCCTGACAGAAAGGTCAGCATGGCCCCCCCCACCCCTGACTTCCGGGAGATGGTGAGCCCCAAACGATTTCCTCCAGGTGCCCCTAAGCAAGGGGGCCCTGAAACCAGCCTTCCCACCTGCACACTGGTGAGGCAGGGAAGAAGGCGCCAGAGGGAAGAGGGCCGTGTGAGGTCTTGGGAGGATGGACGCAATCTTTGGGCCCCTCAGGGAAGCGTGGACATGTTTTCATGAAGGATAGCGCAGGGGTAAGTTTGAGTGGGTGGGTGGTCCATGCGGTGGTCCAGTGGGGTTCAGTGTCTTGCCCTCTGTATCCCCCTCCCCCAGTCAGTCCCACCTGGAAGGCCCTGCCCCTTCTGAAGGTATTGCCTCATCATCTCCCATCTCTGCCTTCTCCTGAGGCCTCAGCTCCCCAGCCAGGATGGGCTCAGGCCCAGTGATAAGCTTGCCTTTTTTTTTTTTTTTTTTTTTAGTGTTTTGAGGGGAGCTGAGCAGGAACCCCTCCTCCCAGTACATAATGAGTGCCCGCCCCTCGTCTCCCGGGCTTGGCGTGATAGATAACCCAGACATCATTTGTGTTTTGGGTCCCTCTCCCCGCCCCGCCCCGCCCCTCCGTGGTGGTGATCGCTGACAAGGCAGATTTTAATGGATTCCCATTGGCAGAGCTATTTGCATCCAGATGCAATTATGAGGCAGGACTGCAGCTTCCTCCGAGCGCCCGGTTTTGTGGGGAGGATTGGATATACCCCTAGGGGGTGGGGGTAGGGGTGGGGTAGGGGTGGGGGCTGGGGCTCTGAGGCTGGGCAGAGTGGTCCAGGCAGGGCTGGCTGAGCCCCATACCCCTGCTCTCCAGAGAAAATGTCCGGACTGGCACCGCACAAGCCCCCCTACCCCCACCCCCACCCCCACCCCCGTGCTCTGAGGCTTGGGTGGATCTGGCTTCGTTTGCTCAGCCTTGGGCGGGGAGCGATGCTGATGCTGAGGGAAATGCTGGCAGGGCAGTGTCTCCTCCATCTCTGCCTCCTCCGGGTCAGGCACTGTGCTTGCTTGTCCCCCACTTCCTCCTCCTCCTTCTCCTCCTCTTCCTCCTCGCCCTCACTTGAAGATCTTCCATCGTGGTGGGAATAAAGCTCTTCCTTGTTTATCTTATCCTAGAGGTCCGGTGCACGGAATTTGTGCAGGAGCAGGCCTTCCTTCCCCCGGCTGCTGGCACCGGCTTGTCTCTGGCACCCAGGACCCGGGCTTCCCTCGCAGCCCTGCCTTCTTCCGGAAGGTCGTCCGGAAGGATGTCTGGCCTAATCAGCATATTACGCTTTTATTATTGTGGACGGTTGCATAGTATTCCATTGTGTGGCTGGACCGTCATTTATTTCCCCAGCCTCCCATCCGTGGGAATCTGGCTTGCATGCAATTCTTTTTATTTTATTTATTTTTATTTTTTTATTTTTTCTAAAGGCCCGTGGGTACATTATTACCTTTAGTGCTTCTTTGAATAACATTAAACATGCACCCGCGTGTATGGGAGAAATCCCTGGACATCAACGTGTCCGTTGATTATATCGATAGATCATTTTTCTTCCCAACTTCTCCCCTCCCCCTCCCCGCCCCCAAAACCAGGATTATGGATGGGTTCTCTCATCAGCAAAATATGAGAGTGGCCTGGCTGAACCTTCATCATTTTAAAAAAATATATCTTATTGACTTTTTTATTACAGAGAGGAAGGGAGAGCGATAGAGCATTAGAAATGTCGATGGGAGAGAAACATCATGTGCCTCCTGCACACCTTTTACTGGGGATGTGCCCACAACCTACATACATGCCCTTGACCGGAATCGAACCTGAGACCCTTGAGTCCGCAGGCCGACGCTCTATCCACTGAGCCAAACCGGTTTCGGCGAACCTTTGTCATTTTTAAGATCATAAACAGCAGCCACCTCATCCAGGAAGCCTTCCCAGACCTTCCAGCTGAACTTAGGAGTCTTGTCTGGGCCCCCAGTTCAGTACTGAACACGTGGCACCAGATATTGCAATGACCTTTCTCCGTCCCTGTCATCAGACTGAGACCAACCCTTCCTTATTCAGGAGTCTTCAGGCCTCCTCAGTCCTTAGCCAGTCTCCTTCCTGCATGCCCCCAGGGCCTCAATAAGCCCCTCTGCCAGGGCTTCTGCCCTCTTTCCCAGGCACCTGCAGGCCTCCTCCTGTGCCAGCACCACGCCCCTTCTCCCAGCCTCTCCCCTGAACAAATAATAATGGTTAGAGGAAGGCCCGTGGATAAATTATTATCCTGACCCTCCTTCCAGCGCGGAAAAACTTTTGCTAGCTGCCAAGCGAAAAGTCAAAATTTGCATTTAAATAGAAAACGTTAGGCCAGCGGAACAGGGAGGCCAGGGCCCCCGGAGGCCTCTCCCTGGCCGGGAGCACCCCATCCTGGCACCCTCCCGGGGAACCCAGCGGGCTCAAGGGGAACCACGGAGCCTGGGCTGAACGGATGTTTATTGCGGTCGGCGGCCCCGTGGGGCCTACAATCTCCAGCCCCTGCTCCAGCTTCGCGAGGGGCCTGCGAACCAGCCAGATACATCTCCCCGATGCCCTCTGTTCAACCGCCAGGAACGTGAGTCTACTTCCTCCCGCGGTAATCACAGACTACCTTTTCAGGCGAGGGGTTATTATATAACCCACCCCACTGATTATCACTGGTAAATGGAGTTGTTTCTGTCGCCAGTTCCGTTCCGTAATGCTGGCTGCCTTTCCATGCTGGCGTCATGACAGGTGCTTGGTTACCTCCCGTGACGGGACGCTCACTACCGCACAGGCCGGTGTGTCCCGTGTACCTGCACCACTGTCACGCACGCCGGCCTCTCCTTTATATATATATTTTATTGATTTTTTACAGAGGGGAAGGGAGAGATAGAGAGAGCTAGAAACGTCGATGAGAGAGAAACATCGACCAGCTGCCTCTTGCACACCCCCCACTGGGGATGTGCCCGCAACTCAGGTACGTGCCCTTGACCGGAATCGAATCTGGGACCTTTCAGTCCACAGACCGACGCTCTATCACTGAGCCAAACTGGTTTTGGCCTAGCTTATCCTTTTCAAGGAAGGGTCTGACCTGCCCCATCAGCGGCATCCAGATAGGCCTCCTTCTCTCTCTAGAACCGTCTTTTGGGATCGAGCCTGTTGCTAAGGCGATGGGACCTGCCTGGGGGTTCCCGCAAGGGAGGATGGGCAACGTCTAGCCGCTGTCCGGACCCCAGACCCTCAGAGAAAAAAAACAAAACAAAACAAAACAAAAACCAGCCTGAGTCAGGCTACATCCCCCAAATTCAACTCGATCCACGTGGGCCAGCCCCAGGATGCGGGTCTCGGACCACCACTGTCTGTGTGTCCGTCCGTCCGTCCCGAGGCGGTAACCTGAGCCGCGTGCAGGGCTCGGGAGCCGGGCTAATTGCAGGCTCTCGGGGAGAGCCAAGCAGAGATTGGCCCACCGCGAGGAGTGAAGGCGGGGGGCCGGGGCAGGATGGTACCTGATTAGCGAAATTGCCAGCACCTGCTTGCTTTTATTGCAAACGTAAACACGGCGCGCAGGCGCTCGCCGACGAGCCCGGTGCGTCCCGCACTGGCCACATCTGTTGAGGTCCGGGGTTGGGTGGTGGTGGGGGGGGAGGCTCGGGCCCGGACAGGAAAGGGGAGGCAGGGGGAGGGGGGTCTGGGCGAAGAGGCACTGGATTAGGAACCAGGGAGGGGATTTACACTGGGAGGCGCCTCCTCCGTGGTGGGCGGCCTGTCTATCCCTGTGCAAAACCCGCTGACCCTCCCAGCCGTCTGTGAAATAGCGTTGTGATCGCCGAGACTCTGAACAATGAAGCACCGTCCTCCCCGTGAGCCAGCCACCAAGGAGGCAGCCGGCGCGGGATTCGAACTCGGGGCTTTCATCCCCGAAGCCGCTACTCTCTACCACCTGGGGGGAGGGGGTGTGTCCCTCCTGAGCTCAGTGACCTTGGCATGTGTAGGGCCCAGCAACCAGCTGGCGATGGCGTGAGGGCTCGAGACAGGAAGACAGCTTCTGCCCCTCTCTGTGTCCTCTTCCTGTGCCTCAGTTTCCCCAGCTGTAAAATGGTCATCTAGTCCCCCACCCTCTGCTCTCTCTCTCTCTTTTTTTAAAGATATATTTTATTGATTTTTTTTTTTTTTTTTTTTTTACAGAGAGGAAGAGAGAGGGTTAGAGAGTTGGAAACATCGATGAGAGAGAGTCACTGATCAGCTGCCTCCTGCACACCCCCCACCGGGGATGCGCCCGCAACCAAGGTACATGCCCTTGACCTGGAATTGAACTTGGGACCTTTCAGTCCGCAGGCCGACGCTCTATCCACTGAGCCAGACAGGGTTTGGCTCCCACTCTCTGCTCTTGAACCCCGAGCAAAGAGGTTGGAGCGTGGGAGCTTGGGACCTTGAAGGTGTGTCTGAGGTCACGTCCAATGCCGGCTGAGGTTACCCAGAGTTCTCAGAGGTTCTTTTCTGCTGCCCATCCCTCGGGCAGGAATCCGAGGCCTCCAGGACCTCTCCCTACTCCCACCCCCACCCCCGGTCATGGGTGGGACCCCACCGCCCGCGGGCAGCGTGTCCTTCTGCTAGAGCCCAGCCACTGGCCCACAGGACAGACAGCCGAGGGAGCCATTTCCGACAAACCCCGTCCCCGTTGCAGGTGCTTTTATTAAGATAAACTCTTGGGGGGATGTTTATGGGACAGGGCCCTTCGGCGCCGGCCGAAGGTCAGGGGGAGAGTCTGCGGCCTGCACGACTGTCAGTCAAGGCGGCGCGTCTCGGGTTCCGCCGTGCGCCTCTCCCCTCGGTGACAGGCGCTCAGAGCCGGTGACGGGCTTTGTCAGAATTGCATTTGTCCGGGCGGCTTCTGGATCGTGCTTGGCAGATGTGGGGGAGAGGGGAGGCGGGGTGTTTATAGTCCCTCCTGCGGTTCTTGGAAATAAAGTGGGGAGTAGCTCTCCATCTCACCGAGGAAAGAGCAAAAGGGTGCCCTCCAACTGGGAGAAGGGCAAATTTCATTCATTCATTCATTCACTCACTCATCCATCCTCTTGTGCATCTATTCACATCATCCTATTCATTTCCCTGATCACGTTGGTGGTGTTTTTTTTTTTTTTTTCGTGGAGGCCTGACTTCTTCCGTGTGCTTCACGCCAACCAGAGCCTCAGTGTGTGCACCTGGGAAATGGGCTGATGCGAATCCAGGGCTGCACCAGGGCTAATGGGGTTAATCCCAGCGAATTGGTTTCCTGCCCGGCACAGGGCAAACGGCCACTGTGATGGGACGGGTGCGATGGGCGTGGTGGCGGGACCCAGCCCCTTCCCCAGGAGGGTGGGGTGGGGTGGGGGTGGGGGTGAGGTTGCTGTTGACGGCCACGTGACAGGAGTGCGAGGCCCGTGGATGGAGACTGGGGCACCTGGTTCCAGGCCCTCTGGCCTGCTCTTCCGCTGACTCTCGGAAATGTCGAGGTGGGCTGCCTTCCCCCCACCCCCCCGCCGCACCGGCCCCCGGGGGTGCTCGCTGCCGTCTTTCCCAGCGGGCAGTGCCAGCCACAGGCCCTCCTGGGCCTGAGGGACGCCCTTGGCTGCGCCCCACGCCCCCCTCTGGACCTCAGCGTTCTCCGGGGGGCCCTTGGCTGGTCTCTGGGCCTCCTGCAGACGCGGAAACCCTGAGTTTTTGGGAGAGACGGGCTAGTTGTGGCTACAACTTGAGGACCCCTGTTCGGAATGCTCTGGGGACCTGGGTCCCACACCGCCAACATGGACCAGGGCCCAGAAACCCTCTCACACCCCCTCTCTGCCCCCAAGGATCTCTTCTGGAGCCACGGGCAGCTGGGGGCACCCATCCCCGCCCCAGAACCTGGGGATTCCCCCATCCCATGCCCCCTCCTTCTCCTTCCCAAACAAGCCATCAGCAAACCCCAAAGATGCTTCTGGGGTGCTCAGAGGGTCGCACACACCGCTGTTTCTCCTGCGCTCAATTCTTTCTTTAAAAATATATATATATATTTTATTGATTTTTTTTTACAGAGAGGAAGAGAGAAGGATAGAGAGTTAGAAACATCGATGAGAGAGAAACATCCATCAGCTGCCTCCTGTACACCCCTTACTCGGGATGTACCTGTACGTGCCCTTGACCGGAATCGAACCTGGGACCCTTCAGTCCGCAGGCCGACACTCTACCCACTGAGCCACATCGGTTTCGGCTCCTGGGCCGAATTCTTTCTCTTGGCCTGGGAGAAGGGGGGGGGCTCTACTCAGCCAGGCCGTGAGTACATTGATGCAGGGTGATGGGCTACAGCACATGAGGTCTGGGGAGCCGGATGGGACCTGCAGGCCAGGGAAGGGGGTGTCCCCAGCTGAGTGGCTTCTGGCTTTGGGGGAGAAGAGGGGAGGACCCACAGGGTCGTCTTGGCAAGAACACAGCCCCTGGCACAGGGGAGAAAAGAGCATTTCTCCCCCCCCCCCCCAAAAAAAGGAAGAGAGATCAGGCTGGATTCGCTGGGTTCACAGCCTGAGCAGGTCTCGGGCCTCGGGGAGAGGTTGTGGATCCAGATGTGGCTGGGAAAGCAGCGGGGGGCGGGGCGGCCGGGCAGGGGTGGGGTGGGGGGACGGAGAGGCGGGGAGGCCTGTTCACAATTAGCCTTGATTTTGTGTGATGACATTGAAATTGTGGGCAAACATGAAAGCGGAGCTGTGAGGACACGTCTGTCCGGGCAGCTCCGGCACTAATCCGCCGTGAAGGACGCGGGCCCCGGGCTGGCACCACATGGAAGCGTTTTGGGTGGGTTTTGATGTCCCGCCAGCCAAAGGGGGCTTCGTGGCAGCTCAGGCTGCTCGGGCCCTCCGCCCGCCCCCAGCCCTCCCTCCGGCCCTGCGGCCCCCTCCCCACCGGGGCCGGCTGTCTCTGGGCCAGGGGTTAGTCAGGAGCACAGAACATTCCTCCTCCTGCAAGCCTGCCCTCTGCTCCTCACCACCCCCCTCCCCTCGGACCCGAGACCAGCACGGCCGGTCTGCATGTTTGCACAAAGCCAGGCCCGGAGGATCCCCTGCCGGCCCCCGGGGCAGGGATGGGGGCCGTGGCAGGGAGCGTCTGTGAGCCATTTGCCATATTTTGGATACCACCAGGGCCCGGCTCACCCGCATGCTGGGCGTTTGGCAGGCCAGGGCTGTCCGCCAGGGCTCCACTGATTGGGAATAATCTTTTCTTTCTTTCTTTCTTTCTTTCTTTCTTTCTTTCTTTCTTTCTTTCTTTCTTTTTTTAATAAATATATTTTATTGATTTTTTACAGAGAGGAAGAGAGAGGGATAGAGAGTTAGAAACATCGAAGACAGAGAGTCATCAATCAGCTGCCTCCTGCACGCCCCCTACTGGGAATGTGCCCGCAACCAAGGGACATGCCCTTGGCCGGAATTGAACCTGGGACCCTTCAGTCCACAGGCCGACGCTCCAACCAATGAGCCAAACCGGTTTCAGCTGATTGGGGAATCTTGGCATTTCATGAGGACCTGGGGGGGGGGGGGGGAATGGGGGTGGCTGGGAGGGCCTGTGGGGGCGGGGGGGCCCAAGGTCACCGACCAAGGACTCTAGCTCCGGTCAGCCTCGTTTGTGAGCTCCACCCGGGAAGAAACACCACGTGGACACTGCCAGGTGGTGCCGGATGCTGGGCGCAGAGTGAGAGGTGGGAGCCAGGTGGGTTCCGCTGCCTCTGAGCCTGTTTCCTCATCTGTAAAATGGGAGAGCAGTTAGCATGTCCTCCCCTTCCCCTCCCGCCGGCTTCATGGGATAATTGTGACCCTGGAGGAAGTGCTCTGATGTTTATACAATGTTAGCATCTCATAAACACCCCGTAAATCCCATAAATGGCAGCCACTGCCCGCCAGCGCTCCTGGAGGCAGAGGGCACTTTGACAGGCAGAGCAGGGGTGACGCTCGGCCTCAGGACGGATGTTCTGTTTATTTAAGGGGACCAGACGTCCCACTTTTGGCGGGACAGTCCCGCTTTTTAACAATTTGTCCTGCGGCATTTTAAAAAAGTCCCGATTTTTGTGCGGGATGCGGCACAAATTGTTAAAATTCAGGAATCGGGACTTTTAAAATTTATTTTTTATTTTATTTTTTTATAATTTTCTTTTTTAAAAAATATATATATTTTATTGATTTTTTTTTTATAGAGAGGAAGGGAGAGGGATAGAGAGCTAGAAACATCGATGAGAGAGAAACATTGATCAGCTGTCTCTTGCACACCCCCCACTGGGGATGTGTCTGCAACCAAGGTACATGCCCTTGACCGGAATCGAACCTGGGACCCTTCAGTCCGCAGGCCGACGCTCTATCCACTGAGCCAAACCGGTTTCGGCATGGAATGGGGACTTTTTTTTTAAAACGCCGCGGGACGCGGGACAAATTGTTAGGAATCGGGATTGTCCTGCCAAAAGCGGGACGTCTGGTCACCTTACCCATCCCGTGTCGGCGGGCGGGCTGCCAGGACGTCTGGAAGCCCCGAGCCCCACCGATCAGAGCACACGGGAGCGTATTTCACACCGTCCGTCCCCGTGACCCCCGGAGGTCCGTGGGGAGCCAGGCAGGAAGGGGCTCTGTGTGTGTGTGTGTGTGTGTGGGGGGGCCTCTCTGCGGGGGAAAGGGAGCTGATGAAGTTTCAGGATGTGCCCAGGTCAGCTTCCAGCCGGCGTGTCTAGGTTCCAGGAAAGCGATCGCCACCCCAAACACACTCCTTAATGAGGCCCAGCCCGCGCGTACAAGCCACCCTCTTCCTGCTTTTCCCCTGGAGGGGGGAACCCTGAGCCCCCAGCGCTGGCAGCCACAGAATAATAGTTACTGGTAGGTTCTGGTGGCCCAGGGTTCGAGGGCTGGAAGCCAGGGGAGACGCCCGAGGTGTGTGCTCGCTGGGAGTGGTGTTTTGTAACTGTACCATATCGTTTCCTGGGGCTAGGCCTTCTCTGGAGATCTTCCCCTGCGTGGCTCTCGGCGTGGCTCTCTGAAATTTTGTGGAGATTGGAATAATCGTCCTAACAGTCGGGGTGCAGACCTATTCGGTCCGCCCCAAAGAAACTGCTTTGTAGTAGAATGATTTCTTTTCACCCCTGGGCCATCTCACAACTGATCTGTCCCGTGTCCAGGCCCTGTGTGCCAAAGAAGGCAGCTTGTATCTCTCCTTCTAAAACTTTATTTTATTTATTTTTTTTCCCCGTTTTATTGCCGTATCATTGACGTCTGTGGGGGGCGCGGCTACAGCGTGTGGACAGGTTCAAGCTTTAGGCTGGCGAGAGGGCACAGTCCTCTCGTGGCCACCTGCAAGTCCCAGCCTGGAGGGCAGAGCCCGCCCAGCACAGTGATAGCCAACAGCCGGAGTTGTAAGCCTTAAGGGCCTCCCAAGGTGGCTGCAGCCCCGGGCCCCGCAGCCTCATGCTAAGCCGGACTGGGGAGGCACCAGCCCTCTCTGGGCCTGAGCGAGGGGGACCGGTATGGACTCAGAGCTCGGAGCCCAGCCCCGGCCCCCAGGAGCCCACGGGGAAGCGGGGAGCACGCGGAAGGCTCAATCCCATTAAGCTGTTCTCGGGGGGTGGGCGTCCTGAGGTTGCGCTCTGCGTCTGCTTGACAAAACGCAGCCCCGGAGCGAAGCCCTGATCCCTCTCCCCGGGCGGAATGGAGCTCTCGCTCGCCAGCGGCGTCTCCGTCATGGCCGGCTCCGTGCGGCCGAAGGACCCACAGCAATAAATACGCCGCCAGTTTGCTCCCTCGATGTTCCTATTTGCGGCACGCCATGCAGAAAAAAAATATTAACGAAAAACAAACTCCTCTTTAGAGCAGCAATGCTTGCCTCCCTCTCCCCGCCCCTCGCCTTTCTTTTAAAAGAAGCTATAACGTGAGTCAGGCGGCGCTCCTAGCACTCTCCTGGGGCCCGGAGCTAAGAGAGGTGGGGGCCTTGGGGAAAGACTGGCCTGTAAGGAGGACAGTGAGAAATGGAGGATCCGCGTTTCCCTGGAAATAAGACAGCCTCCTAAAATAAGACCTAGCGCATGGAAAGATAAGACATCCCCTGAAAATAAGACCTAGCGCAACTTTGGGAGAAAAAAGATTAATATAAGACACTGTCTTATTTTCGGGGGAACAGGGTATCAACAGGACAACAATCGACATTTCTTTGGAGAGCCACATTTTTTAAGCTTCTGCTTCTTCTAAGGCCACGTCTTCAACACAGACGGGAGCTCCTAAGGGTAGTCTTAAGAATTCCCTTCGCCCTAGCCAGTTTGGCTCAGTGGATAGAGCATCGGCCCTTGGACTGGAGGGTCCCAGGTTCGATTCCAGCCAAGGGCACATGCCTGGGTTGTGGGCTCGATCCCCAAAAGGGGGTGTGCAGGAGGCAGCCGATCAATGATTCTCATCATTGATGTTTCTATCTCTCCCTTCTTCTCTAAAATCAATATATATATATTGACTTTTTCTCTCTATAGTCCTTGATCGCGGGAGGGGACTGGGTGTGTGAAGGAGCCACGCTGGGAACTGTGGATGCTGATGTGTGCATCCGACCTCAGCGTCATGGCGGCTGCAGAGATGTCAGCAAAGCCAGGGGCTGCTCCAGCGTGGGGGCCCCCGGTGCAGGTGGGGCCCAGGCCGGGGCCATGGAGAGGGTCCCGGGGGCAGGGAGGGCAGGGGGAGCAGGTCCCCTGGTGGCCCCGGTGCCTCCCCTCTCAGCGGCGGGAACAGACTGGGGACGACACAGATGCAGGGCGGGTCGGAGGCGGCAGACTCCCTGGGATGCGAGGGCCGGGGGCAGGGGTGAGGGGGCAGGAGAAGGGGCCTCACAAAGGCAGCGCACCGGGGAGGGAAGGGGAGGGCGGGAGGAGGAGGCCCTCTGTCTCCCCATGTGTTTTGAGTTCGGGGCTGTAGGCTGGGGCCCTGTTTGCTTTGGAAGGGCCTCTGGTTAACTCCTTCCTGCCGGGCAGGCCGTCCGAGGCAGCCCGGGGAGGGAAGGCGCTGGAGCCGGGAGGGGCGGCCGGGTCCGGGCAGCCCTGGCTCTGGGTCCTTCCCTGGTGCCCCGGGGGCTGTTGGGAGGAGATGCCTCCTTAAAGCCCGTGCCCTGGGCACTTCCCCGACCTCACCCTGGCCAGGCCTGGCGCTGGGGCTGCTCAGATACCCACCCTGACTCGTGTCTCTGCACACGGTGTGCACGCTCATGCACACATACTCAGCCGCACCCCGTTTCTCTCTAGTCTGCACCCCGCCAGCCGGCCCGGTGTCCCTCAGCCCACGTGATGGGGAAGCAGGCTGGGAGAGGGGCCATGACCGGCCTGCGGGCATGCAGTCAGTGGAGGAGCCAGAATCCAGGCCCAGGTCTCTGGGGCATCAGGGGGCTGATTTAAAACACCCCCCCCCCTTCTCAGCTCTAGGGTGAGGCCCTGGGTCCTGTCGGTCTGTTCATCACCCTGCCCCCCCCTTCCCCATCTTCCTTCTGTTGGGGCTAGGCCACCACGCCCAGTCTCTTGTCCACATCTGTCCACAGGCCAACCTTTACAAGGGATACGTTGAGCTGGAAAAATGACAAAGCAGACAGGAGGGCTCAGTGGCGTGCAGGAACGTGACGATGCTGAGGCTCAGAGAGGCCAAGGGACCTGCCCAAGGCCACACAGCAGTCTGTGGGAGGCAGGACCTGGGTCTTCTCCTGGGCCCCACACTCACTTTTTTAAATTTTTATTCCCCCCCCCCTTCTTTCCTGAAAACCATCCCAGGGGCCAGTTTGGGCAATTCCCAAGGTCACCAGTGGTTTGTTGCTGAAGCTCAAGGAAGTCTGGGTTTCAGAGTCAAGTGCTCCCTACCTCCTGGTCTCAACCATCCTGGAGCAAAGTTCTCCTCGCCCCCGCCCCCCTTCCCCTCCCAAGACATACACACAGGGACAAGAAAGGGAGGCAGAGGTGGAGGTAGCAATAGATACCAAGACACAGGAATAAAGGTGGACTCACAGTCCAGACTGTGTGCTCAGTGGTTGAGTGTCAACCTAGGAACCGGGAGGTCAGGGTTCGATTCCTGGTCAGGGCACATGGCCCATTTTCAGACCCGATCCCGATTAGGGGGCATGCAGACGGCAGCTGATTCTCTCTTATCATTAATGTTTCTATTGCTCTCTCCCTCTCCCTCTCCCTCTCCCTTCCTGTCTGAAATCAATTTAAAAAGTATTTGAAAATTTGCCAAAGCCGGTTTGGCTCAGTGGATAGAGCGTCAGCCTGCGGACTGAAGGATCCCGGGTTCGATTCTGATCAAGGGCATGTACCATGGTTGTGGGCACATCCCCGGTGGGGGGTGTGCAGGAGGCAGCTGATCGATGTTTCTCATCGATGTTCCTAACTCTCCATCCCTCTCCCTTCCTCTCTGTAAAAAAAAAATCAATAAAATATATATTTAAAAAAATTAAAAATTAAAAGGTGGATTCCCAGATTTCTACATGGAGGAGCTGGAGAGACCCCAGGAAGACACGAGAAGGGGAGAGGAGGGTGGTGAGAGGCACCCTCACCCCTCTCCGTGGTCCAGAGCTGGGGGGCCAGCCAGCATGTGGGTAGGGCCCGGGCCGGGGAGGGCTGCTGGCTCCGTGCCCGTTGGTCAGAAGCCACGAGCCTGGCCTGTTTGCGTCCTGCTTCAGGCTTCTTCCCCGTATCTTGGTGTATTTTGGCTCCGAATGGGCCCTCTCCCAGCCGGGGAGGAGATAGCTGTGCGCGGGCCAGGCCTCGGGGAAGGACTCAGGAAATAGCCGGGCCATTACGCACCTCCCCGCCCGCCGCCGCCACCGTCCCATCTCATTTTCGTGACGCGGAGAGAAGGCGCGGGCTGCCGGGGGAGGCCGGGACGTGTGCCCTCGCTTCCTGTGTGCTCCCCGTCCACCCTCTCCCCGAGACGCTACCTCGGGGCCCGCGGGCCCGGCCTCCTCCTGGGTCTGTGTGTCCTGCCGGCCCACACAGGCCCGTGCCCCCGTGTGCACCATACGGGCCCGGACTCCGTGAGCCTACGGACAGAGAGACCCAGGCCAGTGGTTGGCAAACTCCGAATGTCAGCCGAATGTTAGCAGCGCAGCGATGGACATGTCTTTGGAGAGCCACATTGTTTAAACGTAAACTTCTTCGAACGCCACTTCTTCAACACAGACTCGCCCAGGCTGTGCATGGAAGAGCCGCACACCAAGGGCCAAAGAGACGCAGTTTGCCTATCATGGACCTAGGAGAGCCCTGGAGGGGGGGGCTCTTTTCCCCTTTACACTGCTCCTTACTCTTGTAACTTCCGAAGAAAGAAAGGAAGGAAGGAAGGAAGGAAGGAAGGAAGGAAGGAAGGAAGGAAGGAAGGAAGGAGTTGGCCTAGATGCCTCTTCTTCCAGGAAGCCCTCCCAGATGCCCTAGTTGACCCCCTTTCTCTCATTCACCTCTGCACCTGCCACGCTGATCACAGGACCCAGTATCCAGTGAGAATAAAGAAACGAACCGGGGCTACACTTTAGTGACAGCCCCGAGAACAGTGGCGGTCTGGAGAGGGCCATGCACGAATTGCCCAAAGTCACAAGTGTCGTCCATGGCTCGTGACAGTCAGGACCCGGTGCTCCTGACCCTCGGCGCGAAGTGCATTTCTGGTCACCACACAAGACGCTCCAAGGAGCCCACCGTCCCGAGCGGTGGCTTTATATTTTTTCATTTCCTTCCAACGCACGACCAAGATGGAGCCTTCCTTTCCCCAACGTGACTGGTGATGAGGTCGGGGCTCGCTCAGGGACATCCTGGGGCCGCTCCCCATGCCCGAGGCCTCGTCCAAGGGCACACAGCAGGCCCGTGGCTGGCCGGGCCAGCGCCTCTCCTCGCCTTGACCAGAAGCTCGGAGTCAGGGCTCGCGTGCTATTTTCGGCTCTGGTAGCAGGAGGCCAGTGGCATTCGGCGGAGTCAGACGTAAAACCGACTCTCAGGGGGGTTGGGGGGGGGGGACGTGCTGCCAAGCCGAGCCCGCTGCTTCCGGAACCCACAGAGGCCCCTTGTGCCGGCGCTGGGACCAGCCGCCGGGCGCGGGCCGAGAGGCAACAGGGCCTCTCTGTCCCCGTGTCAACAGCCATTTCCCGTGGCCGCCGGCGGGCGGGGCTGCGGTGGGAAGGCGGGGGAACCGGGAGCGTGGAGAGCGTCCCAGAGGGCGGGCGCCCTTGGCAGCAGATGGAAGGTCACCTGCTCTGGATCCCTGGCTCTTACTCCCCGCACCCACGCACACCCACACCTGTGCCCGCGCGTGTGCGTGCACAACACGTGTGAATGTGCCTCCCCCCCACACACACACAGGTGTGCACGCTAGACTGGAGCCCTTGTGTTCATGTCCCTTAGATGTTACTTTCTTCCGTTCAAGGGAGTGACATTTTTAAAAATATGTGTTTTTTTTTTATGGATTTCAAAGAGGAAGGGGGAGGGAGTGAGAGAGAATCATCGATCGGTGGCCTTCTGCATGCCCCACACTGGGGATCAAGCCCACAACCTGAGCATGTGCCCTGACCGGGAATCATATACTGGGATCTCCTGGTTCATAGGTCGATGGTCAATCCCTGAGCCACGCCGGCTGGGGCACAGGGGGTAACATAATGAGTCCAGGATACACTGTGATAGGCCCAACGGCTTGCTCTCAGCACCTGAAGTCATTACGGGGCCCTTGTTCTGTGCTGTTGCCCACCCCCCCATCCCCACCCCACCCACACCTCTCTCTCCTTGGAGAGCAGCCGCCCCGGCCTTTCCTCCTAGGTCAGTGGTCGGCAAACTCATTTGTCTGCAGAGCCGAATATCAACAGCACAACGATTGACATTTCTTTGGAGAGCCACATTTTTTAAAAAAAATATATATATTTTATTGATTTTTTACAGAAAGGAAGGGAGAGAGAGATAGAGAGCTAGAAACATCCATGAGAGAGAAACATCGACCAGCTGCCTCTTGCACACCCCCTACCGGGGATGTGCCCGCAACCAAGGTGCATGCCCTTGACCGGAATCGAACCTGGGACCCTTCCGTTCGCAGACCGACGCTCTATCCACTGAGCCAAACCGGCTTTGGCAGGAGAGCCACATTTTTTAAACTTTAACTTCTTCTGACGCCACTTCTTCAACATAGACTCGCCCAGGCCGTGGTGTTTTGTGGAAGAGCCACACTCAAAGGGCCAGAGAGCTGCCTGTGGCTCGAGAGCCGCAGTTTGCCGGCCACGGGCCTAGGCGACTGACGGACTGCACGTTCTCCAATCGGCGTGGCCAGGTAGAGGTCACTTGCCCGAGACGCTGACGGCAGCGTGAACCCGGAGAGTTCATCTAAGTTTACGTCCGCCGGTGCCACCGCTTTATTTCGGTCCGAGACCTGTTGCTCGGCACCTGTTGGCATCTTGGAAGGCAAAGTCCTTCTATTTTTAAACGCCAGCCGGGCAGGTCCGATTTCAGGGGGCTCCTGGGGTGGGGGCCCCCCGGGGACACAGGCTCCGCCATCGGGGACGCCCGGCGCGAGGCGGGCAGGGACGGAGGGGGCGAGGGGTTCTAGTCCCTGACTCAGCCTCCTCGGCCCAAAGCAGAAAATAGCCCTGGAGACATGAGTATATAAGCTACTAGTCCTTTCCTTTCCTTTCCTTTCCTTTCCTTTCCTTTCCTTTCCTTTCCTTTCCTTTCCTTTCCTTTCCTTTCCTTTCCTTTCCTTTCCTTTCCTTTCCTTTCCTTTCCTTTCCTTTTTATTAGGAGAGGTGTTGGGTTTAGGGAGGTATAATATACTTACAGTAAAGTTCACATTCTTTTTAAAAAAATATATATATATATATATATTATTGACTTCAGAGAGGAAGGGAGAGTGAGAGGGAGAGAGAAACATCGATGATGAGAAAGAACCATCCATCGGCTGCCTCCTGCACGCCCCGCCCTGGGGATGGAGCCCGCAACCCGGGCATGTGCCCTGACCAGGAATCGAACCCTGACCTCCTGGTTCCTGGGTCAACGCTCAGCCACTGAGCCGGGGAGGACCCCTCTGCGGAAGGGAGAGTGGCCGCGTGCCCGGCGTGGGGAGACCAAGGAAGGGTTCATACTCACGGAGTATCCTCTGGGCACCGGGGGCATTGCTCATGTAACCCTGCACAACCCCCCGTTACAAGGTCAGCATAGCTTTTTTCTTTAATGCTCACCCAAGGATATGTTTTTCATTGATTTTTTTGAGAGAGAGAGAGAGAGAGAGAGAGAGAGAGAGAAACATCGATCGGTTGCCTCCTGTCCAGTCTCAGATCGGGGATCAAGCCTGCCGCCGAGGTATGTGCCCTAACCTGGAGTCGAACCCGCTACCTTTTGGTGTTTGGGATGGTGCTCCCAGCAGCTGAGCCAGCTGACCAGGCCACGATGAGCATCAGCCGCTCCAGTTTACAGACGCAAAAACAGAGGCTCAGAGAGACTCGCCCGCGAGCTTGGAGCCGCACACAGGGGTCTGGGCCCCGGTGGAGACCCGGGTCCGAGGTCCCACCGCCCTGGCTCCTGGGTTACCCGGGGCGAGCCAACCTCCCTTTGCTGGAGCCTCCATGGCCCAGAGGCAGAAGCGGAGGCCCAGAGCGAACGGACTTGAACATCAGCTCTCTCACGTGCACACCACCCGGCTTGCCGGGAGGGCTTGTGCAAACAGCCCGCTGCTGGGTCCACGCCCAGCAACCCACCGTGGGCTCCTGAGCTCCGGAACCACAGGGCCCAGAATGTGCATGGCCGGCCGGCGAGGTGCGGGGTGAGGCTGTGGCTGCGGGCGTGGGGACCGCCCTTGGGGAGCCAGTGGGCTAGAGGACCCCAGATCCTGGTGGTGGTGGTGGGGGGGGGGGGGGCAGGGACATGGAGTGGTTTCCAGCTGTGCTCACCTGCTCCATCCCTGCCATCCATGAGCCCCGGCGAGTGAGTGTTTGGAGGGGCCAGGCAAGCAGCCCAGAGCAGCCAATCCGAATGCGCTGCCACTGAGAAGACGATGGAGAGCTTTGGGATCGATATGCCCGCAAAGAATCGCAGAGCAGGGCTGGGTGGCGGTCAGGGGGACAGCTCTTCCCCCCGCCCCCCAGAGCCTCTGGCCCCCATCAGGCTGCAGGATTCTCAGCCTCTGCTGGGTTGCTTGCTCTGCCCCCCGGAGCTCCCCACCTTGGCGTGGGTAAACAAAGCCTTTATTTCCCAGGCCTCTATAATTAAGTGTCTCCGTGAAGGGCAGCTGGCTGAGGCCTGGCGCTGGGTGCTCGCCGGGCGGGTGATGAATGGCAACCACACGTCATCCCTGTGGCAGCCCGGCTGTGAGCTATGGGGGTTGTATATCATGAGGGGCGTCTGGTCTTCCCTGAACATGGGTGCAGGAGGCTTGGGACCGAGCGGGAGGTGGGGTGGGGGTGGGGGGTGGGAGTGAAGAGGGCTCTGGGGCAGTTGGGGGTGTGTGTGTAGGTGTGGGGGAGTTCTCTCACCTCTCATGGGGAAGATGAGGGAGCAGGAGGGGGCGGGGAACAGAGCAGGCTGGGGTGAGCCCCCACGCCTCGTCACTCCTGCCTCCCACGCTCTGACTCATCCCCCATGCCTCAGGGAGAAAGTCTAAGGCCAGACTCTATTCCGCCTTTTCCTCACTCCTCAGGTCTAAGCCTTCGGCAGCATTCCTGTGGGTTCTGCCCCTACATGGCTGTGGGATTCATCTGTTCTCCTCCTCCTCCTCCTGGTCACCATCCTCATCCAAGCCACCACCCCTCTTCCTCTCTTGCTCTGCTCTCCCACAATCAGTGGGATGTGTGTCTCCTCCACTCGTGCAGGTAGTCATGTGGCTTGCTTTGGGCTGTAGGATGAAGCAGGCATGTCGTGGCGTGTCCATGCCAAGTCTGGGCCTCAAGAAGTCTTGCAACTCCTACTTGTTCCTTTGTGCCTCTGCTATCACTATGCTGGTCGCAGGAACCAAGCTGAGTACAGAGCAGTGCACCCTCCGACTGACCTCTCCCAGGAGTGTGAACTATATAATAATAGATGCCAGCTCTTATACAAGTTCTCACAGCAAGTTTGGGGGATGTTTGTTAGGCAGCACTAGCTAACCGATACATACCCCCGACAGCCACTGCCTGATGTGAGCCATCAGATTTTTACATTTTAAAAAAAAATATGTTTTTATTGATTTCAGAGAAGAGGTGGGAGAGATGGAAACATCAGTGATGAGAGAGAGAATCATTGACCAGCAGCTGCCGTCTGCATGCTCCCTACTAGGGATTGAACCCACAACCCCGAGCATGTGTTCTGACCGGGAATTGAACCGTGACCTCTTTGGTTCATAGGTCTATGCTCAACCCCAGAGCCACGCCGGCTGGGCTGGTTCATTTATCCCGTGCCACAACCCGGCGAGGTAGACGCTGGGATGGCCCAGATTTTACAGATGAGACCACAGAGGTACAGAGAGGCAAAGCCATTGCCGTGAGGACTCGAACCCAGCTTGGTCTCACACCAGAACCCGAGTGGGGGCCCCCATAAATAATAGAAATTCATTTAAGCCCAAAGAACCTTCTGGATTCCCACCCCAGGGAACCGCTCTGGGGGCCCTCAGGGGTAAGGCGACAACCTCACCTCAGAGAGGAAAAGACGGAGGGCCAGCGAGGTAAGGGGAGTGAGTGGTCCCATGGAGCAGAACTCACCCCCACACAGTGCCTCCGGGAGGGAGACCCAGGATTCCATAGGAGGGAGGGCCACGCATTCACAGGGACCGGTCACGCATCAGAAAGGTGCACTTTGCCAGCAGCCTGTTGGTTGTGCCCATCTTACAGATGTGGAAACTGAGGCAAGGCCACAAGGTCACCCACAGGAGGTCTGACCCCCCCAAGTCTGCTGCTCAGATCACAGTGCCCCACAACCTCACTTTAGGACGGGGCTGTGGCTGTCACCACAAAGGAATGGCTCCCCTTACCTCCTCCCACTCAGAGACACCACCTGGTGCTCCAGTCCCCCTCACGTGGCCCAGCCTTTGCTCGAGCAGTTCCCTCCACCTGGAGCGCCTTCCTCTTCTTGGTCTGTCCTTCACACGCTGGGGGCAAAGGTCCCTTTTTGACCTCTGTGATCCCCTTCCAAGCTGGCCAGGCTCCTCCAGGGGATCAGCCTCATGCTCCCCGAACCCTTCTCCCTAACCCCCTTCCTCTCAGCACATTCCCTCTGGGCCCTGAGCTCCTGGGGCACCCGCCTGGTCGTCCTCCTCCCCACCCGCCCCTGCCCTGCCAGTCTGGTCTCCTCCACGCCTGGCACCCACGGCCTCGGAATGAATGGGCGAGAGCGAGCAGGCCCCGGGCAGGCAGGGTGGGAGCCGGGCCGGGGGTGGCTCCGTGAATGGCCGCCCTGTCTGAGCGGCTGCCTGCTGCCCCTCACGCAGGGGCCAGCCATGCGGTCATGTCTTGTGTGGGGCTTAGGTAATGGGGCGGCGGTGGGGGTGGAGCGGGGACCCTCGCAGGGCCCGCCCGGCCCGGCAGCGGCGGCAGGCTGAGCCGACTTTTCCAGGCCTGCAGAGCCGCGATCCCCTCCCACCGTCTGGCCCTGCTGCCAAGGCAAACACGGGGTCCCTTCTCCTCGGGGCTCCGGCTGTGGAGACGGGGGTCAGGGCACAGCACACAGGGTTCCCTTTGCCCGGCCTGGGAGGAGTTAACCCTTTGCACGCATGCCCCTTCCCCCCCATCTTCGTCGTCCCCCCACCCCCCCCTCAAGGCCTTGGGCCTGGCACACCACACAACGGCTGCTCAGAGCCGTGACTCAGTTTCTCCCCCAGAGCCCCACACGGCGTCTGGGCTGCCCCCGCCGTGCAAAGATGGGGCTTTGGGCTTCTCAAAGTGCCCCTTGCCCTGCCTCCTCACCGGACGGTTGGGGAAACTGAGGCCAGGGAAGGATGAGGTGGCTGATGGCGGAGTTCCGGGAGGCCCGGTTTCTCCCCCCGCTTTCTGGCCTGTGCATGGAGTGTGGGAGCAGGAGGTCTGGACACACAGGGGGTTAGAGGCCCTCAGGGACATTCTGCCGTGGGGGACACTGGGCTCGGAGAGGATCAGGGCCTTCCCTGAGGCCTTGGAGCTGGGTGGCTGCAAGGCTGGGCTGACGATGACGATGATGATGGTGGTGGTGGTGGTAAAGACGCTAAGAAGAGTGAACAGTTCCCCCGTTGGCCTGCCCTAAGCGCTTTCTGTTGCTAACTCGTTTACTCCCTGTGCGAGCCCCGGGATGTAGGAATCCATTAGCATCCCCATTGGACAGATGGGGAAACCGAGGCACACACACCTGTGACGCCGAGGGTCCCACCGCGCGCCCATAGCGGGATCTGGATCTGCTCCCCACCGGCCTGACCTCTCTGAGTCAATTGCCTCTGTCTCCTACCCAACCTCCTTCCCAGCTCAGTCCGGGTCCACTCTGACCTCAGGATCCTCCTCGGTTGAGTGGGGATCAGAATGTGCCCTCCCCCCCTCGCCCCCTTGCCAGGCTGCTCTCAAGGAAAGCATCTTGCACACGCTGAAGGCTGTGGGCTCTCCCTCTCGTTTGTGTGGGCCCGAAAAGCTGGCTGTCAGGGTGGCACCTCCCCCCTCTTCGCACTGCCCATCGGTGCCACTCCCAGCCCCTCAGCTGCCTCCTCTGAGCCTCCCTGCACCCCTCCACCCCCTCCACCCTCTGCAGTTTGGAGCCCCTGCTCTGAGCAGACATGGGCGTTTGTCACCGTTTTCGTGCATCGTCCAAAGCCAGGGAGCAGGTCCCAGTCAAAGCCAAGGACACCGAGTCTCAGAGAGGTGCAGACAGCTGTCCAAGTTCACCCAGCCCTCAACAGCCAAACCGGGACTCACACCAGGACCCCCAGTCCATGCCTGTCCCCACCCCTCCCTTTTTAAAAAAAATATATTTTATTGATTTTTTACAGAGAGGAAGGGAGAGGGATAGAGAGCTAGAAACATCGATGAGATGAGAAACATCCATCAGCTGCCTCCTGCACACTCCCCACCAGGGATGTGCTCGCAACCAAGGCACATGCCCTTGACCGGAATCGAACCTGGGGCCCTTCAGTCGCGCAGGCTGACGCTCTATCCACTGAGCCAAACTGGCTTTGGCTCCTCACCCCCCTCCCCCCTTTTTTTTCTTTGTGAATCCTCACCCGAGGACATTTTCCCATCGATTTTATGAGAGAGTGGAAGGGAGAGGGAGAGATAAGAGAGAAACATAGATGTGAGAGAGACACGTGGATGGATTGCCTCCTGTGCGCCCCCCCTTCCCGCCCAGGACCAGGGAACCTGAAACCAAGGCACCTGCCTTTGACAGGAATGGAACCCAGGACCCTTCCGCCTGGGGCTGGTGCTCTAACCACTGAGAAGACTGGCCAGGGCTCCCCTCTGGCAAGGGGTCAAGAAAAACTCCCAGCTTTTGCCCATTGTTCATCGCTTCCCACCCCACCCCCAGCCCCGGTTCCAAGTCAGGGGCAAAACTCAGGGAACTGAAGAAGAGTATGGGGGCGGGGGGGGGGAGAAATCTCTTGGCTAAGCATCCCTGCTCTGTTCCTTCCTGGATTCTTTTCGGCAAACCCTCCGGAGGTGGGTGCCCAGCGAGGGAGGAGGGTACCCCTCCCTGCACGCTTTGTGGCTAACTCCGGGGGGGAGGGGAGCGTTTTTTTTGAGGCCCGCTGCCTGGAGGCTGGGCCCCAGCCCCCTCCCCTTCCCAGGCAAGGGCCAGGGGGAGGGGGTGGGCAGAGGGGGGACCCTGGGCGCCTGTCAATGCATCTTAGCAATAGGAATGTACCCTCTGACCCCGCCGTCGCCTCCCCGTGAGTTTCAGAGAAGGTTCTTTTTTCCCCGAACTGCTGCCCCTCGGCCTTCGGGAAACAAATGGAGCTTGATTCGGTCTGTGTGTGGCTTGAAAAGCCGCGGGTTGGGGGGCCGGGGGCGGGGGAGGGGGGGTGCTTTAAAAAAAAAAAAAGGAGTCTTTGGGAACCCCTGCGACGTGCGTGCGTGCGGAGGACTCTGCTCGGAATGTGCTGGGCACCGGAGAGGAAAGGGATCCGGGAGGAGAAGGAGGAGGCCCTGGCTGGGCCGCCCACCCGGATCGGGTTTCTCGCGGGCTTTTCATTACAGTCCGCGTCCTCCCTGGAGGACTCAGGGCCCCGGGGACTCAGAAGGTCAGAGGCTGGATGGAAAAGTCAGAGAGGCGAGGTCTGGCTGCTTCTGGCCCCAACAAGACCAGAAAGAAGGCTGCTCGGCGGGCCTGGGGCCTTTCTCAGCTCCCCTGGCCTCCAGGCCCCCCTGGATCCCCTGGGGGTGAACCCCTTAGGGGTGAGTCAGCAGCGGCCTCCTCGAAGGAGGTCCCTTGGGTGCCATTCTCCTCCTTTTCATAACGAGCAGCAGGGATCCCACCCTCTGCGCTGAGGATCGAGCTTGGCAAACGCTTTCTGCAGAGGGCCCTCCCCGAGAGTAACTGTTCTAAGTGGTTTTGCAGTGTCTGTGCTAACCAATGGGCCATCCCTCCTACCCACAGGTGGGGGCTATTCCCCATCCCGGGTGCGGGTCTGGGCCCTGGGACCCACGTCAGCCAATGGGAGTGGGGGGAGTGATGATGGGCAGGGGGCGGGCTCTGGGCGCAGGCCTCAGCACCCAGGGAGGAAGCCCAAGCAGCAGGGACCGGCCGCCTGCTGGGGACTGAGATGCCCCAGCCCACAGCCCGCCCACAGCCTCGGGGCATGTCGGTGGGGCCTTCTGGGATCTCCAGCCCAGCCCTGCTCCCAGCTGAATGCAGCCCTGTGAGTGGATGAGCCCAGGATGAGCCTGGGTTTGTGGGACCCACGATGGACGCTCACCACTACACGGCATGGCCTCCTGGAGGCCCCCTGGCTGCCTCCCGCCCTCCTGCGTGTCCAGCCGCTGCAGAGAAGGAAGCAGGGCTTTGGGGACCAGCTCGCCTTCCCCTCCTTCCCATTCATTCTGCTCTGTTTCCTTTTTATTGATTTCAGAGAGGGAGAGAGGGAGAGAAACATCAATGATTCTCATGGATCAGCTTGCCTCCTCCACACCCCACACCGGGGACTAAGCCACAACCCGGGCATTAGCCCTGACTGGGAATCGAACCGTGACCTCCTGGTTAATAGGTTGACGCTCCATTTCTGAGCCGTAGAACGTGTTCGTACCTATTCCTTTTCCAAAGCGCCACCGCCGTCCGTCCTTCGTGAGGCTGGGGGAATGCATACCATCCCCTGTGCCTTCCTCTCTGTCCACAGAAGACGGGCTCTAAGACAGATGGGGAAACTGAGGCCCCACAGGGGGGAAGCCCGGCTGGCCTCGAGCCACATATGCCAGTGGACACCCACCATCCCAGCTTGCTCCCTCCTGGGCCCCCAGGATCCCCTCCACCCAGCGAAAGCATCCACAGACAGTCCGACCGGGTGACACATCTTCAAACAACTGGTTGACCTCCCACCCGTCTCGTTCCGTGGGTGGCATCTGGCTTCTGGGGGGTGGGGGTGGGTCCCTCCCGGGTGGGTCCCTCCCCACAGAGGACAGTCCTTCCAGAGACGCACACACACACACACACACACACACACACACACACACACACACGCTGTGCCGGTTTGGTTTGGACGGAGCCCTCAGGTAGGCCCGGCTCGGGCCAGGTGAGCCGGGGCCGCCAGCCCCTAGTGCACAGACAGGCCCCTCGGAGCCAGGCTCAGACACGAATGTCAATAAACGCCGCAGTCGGAGCGAGCTGACCCACGCCCTCGCTGGAATTAAGAGCTTATTCATAACACTCTCCCGCCACCAGAACACACGTGGCGGGGGGGGGGGGGGGGTGAGGACGAGAGTAAACAGCGCCGTCTTAACCTGACCTCCTTGGGGCTGCTGGCCTTGCCCGGGCCCTGCCACTCAGAGAGGAAACCTGGCACCTTCCTTCCCCCACAGGCCACTTGGACCACCCCCAACGCCTCCCCCTTAGAGAAATAATCAGATCATCTTCACAGTCCGCGGGGGGGGGGGGGGGGGGGGGACTGGCCCGGGGGCCGGGGTGTGGGGGGCGGGTGGTGATGGATGGGGCTGGAGAGGAGGTGACAGACGGCTGTTGATGGAGGGCACGTTGTGGAATCTGGATCCTATTCCAAGAGCAGTGGGAAGCCATGGAAAGGGTTCTAAGTGGGGGGATGATGGGAGATGATTTATGTTTCTGAAAATATGACGCTGGCCGCCGCTGCCACCGCCGCCGCTGACTCTAGAGGGAAGGCGGGCCTGGAGATGCTGGGAGGAGAGGTGGCCGTGGCCGTGGCTGTGGCTGTGACCGTGGCCGTGGCCGTGGCCTGGGCGGGATGGGGGCTGAGGCGATGGGCAGGAGGTGGTCAGTCCCGGGGTGGATTTCGCCAGGACAAGGCGATAGCCAGAGGGAGTGGAGGATCTGTCTTTAGCTAGAGCCGCGGTCGGCAAACTGAGGCTCGCGGGCATGTGCGGCTCTCTGGCCCCTGGAGTGTGGCTCTTCCACAAAATACCACGGCTTGGCGTGTCTCTATTGAAAAAGTGGCGTTAGAGGTTTTAAGTTTAAAAAATGTGGCTCTCACCAAAACCAGTTTGGCTCAGTGGATAGAGCGTCGGGTTCGATTCTGGAGTGGATAGGTCCCAGGTTCGATTCCGGTCAAGGGCATGTAATCTTGATTGCGGGCACATCCCCAGTAGGGGGTGTGCAAGAGGCAGCTGATCATTGATTCTCTCTCATCAATGTTTCTAACTCTCTATCCCTCTCTCTTCCTCTCTGTAAAAAATCAATAAAATATGTTTTTTTAAAAACGTGGCTCTCCAAAGATATTTCAATCATTGTTGCTATTTGGCTCTGTGGGCTCATGGGTTTGCCGGCCACTGAGCTAGAGGAAGATGAAGGATGAAGGCTGTTGTGGAGGGGACAGGAGCAGGGGAGGGGCGGGTGTAGATGCAATTCTTCGGGACGTACTGAGCCTGAGACAGCCAGGACTCTTCCGGGTACACACGCATGGACTTCATTCTGGGATGGGGATGAGCGTCTCGACCCCAGCCAGACGGGCTTGCGTGCCACGCGCAGAGGAGATGACCCAGGCTAGTGGTCGGCAAACTCATTAATCCACAGAGCCGCAGTTTGCCGACCACGGACCTGGGCTGTGGAAATACAGAACGAGGGACTCCAGGACCCCCGCCCGTGGCAGGTAGGAGGGACACCTGGCCTAGGAGAGCCGTGACCAGGAGAGAAGGACACAAGACAGAAGGAGGTGTCTGCACACCTGGTCCCTCGGAGGGGTCTCACGGGCCGAGGTCTGGGAAGACCCGATGGAACTGGGGGACCCCTCGCTGGAGCATATTCAGTGATGTGGGAGGGGCGGGGAGGCCCCGGGAACAGGGAACCCGGAAACAGGCTCCCGTGCCCATGACCACGGCGTCCGTGTCGGGGGAGGCCCGCCCGGCCAGCAGACAAGGGGTGGACCGTCTGCGGGAGCACTCCAGTGGAGAGCATCGAAATGAGCATCGAAATGAGCGATCGCACCGGGAAAAGACACGGAGGCGCCGCCACCAGAGTGAGAGCAGCCAATCCGAAAAGGCTGCGGGCGGTGCGGTTCCAACGTTATGACATTCTGGAAACGCCGAAACCATGGCGACGGCTGCGGCGGCGGGGAGACCCGCGGTTGCCAGGAACTGGAGGGAGGGTGGGCGGAGCAGGGAGGATCCGGAAGGCAGCAAAGGCGCTTCGTGAGATAACGGGATGACGGGTCCAGGCCAGGGCACATTTGTCCAAACAAATAGGATGCTCCAAAAAATTAAAAAAAAAATAGGATTAAAAAATAATGGTAAATAAATAAATAAATGGAAAAGCTGGTGGGAAAGAAAGAGAACCCCCAGAGAACATAAAAAAAAAAAAAATGGCTTCAAAAAAAAAAAGACAACAGCCGAAACCGGTGTGGCCACGTGGATAGAGCGTCGTTGGCCTGCGGACTGAAGGGTCCCGGGTTCGATTCCGGTCAAGGGCATGTGCCTTGGTTGCGGGCACATCCCCAGTGGGGGGTGTGCAGGAGGCAGCTGATGGATGTTTCTCTCTCATCGATGTGTCTACCTATCTCTCTCTTTCCCTTCCTCTCTGTAAAAAATCAATAAAATATACATAACAACAAGAAGAGACGTCTGGCTTTGCAGGGAAGAAGGAACCGTTAGCATGGCTGGAGGGGGAGCCGGGGAGGCAGTGTGCGGGGGTCCCCTCGTTTGGCGGGAGGCGTCCTTGATGCGGATGGGAGTGGTCGGTGGAGGGGATGCGGACGGTGGAGGACACAGGGGACAGCGGGAGGAGGCACCAGGCCGGAGCCGGAGAGGGAGGAGGACACGGTCCCCCGTGGCCACCGAGGCCCCTACCGGCGCCCCTCACGGAGGGCGCCCACCCCTCGCTCTCCCCGGCTCCTGCGGGGGAGATAAATAACGCCTGCCACACCTGTCACCGGCGTTTGGACAACATATTAATCACCTTAACAAATATTAGCTCAGAACAGCCATAAACAACCTCGAGAATCTCCTCTTTCCGGCTGTACTACAATGAAAAATATGCTAATACGGGCGCCTAATTGATAGTGTTTGAAGGACTTCCTTTATGACAATAAGTGCTTGGGGTGGCATCGCTCAGCGTCATAACCGGTGTCTCCCAAACCCCGGTTCCTGCAGGATTAGACCGTCGGCAAACTCTCCAGAGGAGCTAAGCCGTGGGCCTCCCGGATGCCCATTTAGGGAGACTTTGGGGCCAGGCCCACAGCTGGCACCTGGGCTGTGGCTCTCCTGGGCCAGCACCCTCACACACAACGTCCCCTTGAAGCTTCCTAGCTGTTCTCAAAGGCCGGGGTTGTGGTCCCATTTCACAGATGGGAAAACCGAGGCTGTGAGGCAGGAAGAGACTCACTTGGGTTTCCTGAGTGGCCCAACCAGGCTTCTTCAGGAGCCTGGGTGCCCTTTCTCCACCTGAGGCCAGAGCTCCTGGCAGAAACTTCTGGAAACATCCGTTGGCACTGGCTCAACATGCATCCCACACAGACGGCTCCCAGTTCGACTGGATGGACCATCGGGCAAGGCGATCCTTGAAAGTTCCTGGGAGCTTCCCCTTCGGGGCCCAGCACTGACGGCCACCCCTGTGCTGGCCGTGCAGGGTCCTCCCCGTCTCATATGTCACCTGAAAAATCAGTAATTTCCTCTCCCTTTCTCCTGTCCTTGGTTACATACATGCCAGACCCTTGCACCACGCACAAGGTGAGATGGCTCCTGGGGTAATATCTGCCTCTCCCCCGGGTCCTGCACCCTCACCTCCCCCCTCCGTCTGCCTGCACGTGTATCAGCCACTCATGCTGCCAGTGTGACCATAGAATTGTTCACGCCTATTGGAATTATTCTTCTTCATCCTCGCTGCCTCGCCCCAGTCCAGCCTACAGCCAGTTCTTCCCAGGCTCCTGCAACCCCCACCCTGGGCCCTGGGAGCGGGGTGGGGGTGGGGGGATACAAATGACTTGGGGTTCCACGGCCCCTTTCGTCCCCAAATAAAACCGCACCCAGGTCCCTTCCCAAGCCCGTGAGTGACGTGGCTTTCGGTTGTAGGTTTGGCAAATGTTTTCTGCAGCAGGCTGGCTGGTAAATACTTTCAGCGGGGTGGGCCACGGAGCCTCGGTAGCTGGGTCTGCGAAGGGGGTGCCGGTGTGCCAATAAAACTTTATTTACGGGCGCCGAAAGTTAAATCTGATCGAGTGTTTACGTGCCGTGAATTCTCCTTTTGGGTTTTTACAGCCGTTTAAACGTGGTTAGCGGCGGTTACAGTATATGGACCCGCGGGGCATCGCTGGACAACCTTTGTTCTGACTGATTTATTTTTCCTTAAAAAGGAGGAGGGGAGGGGCATTGGCTTCCCTCGGTGCTGGAGTGACCTATGCCGATGAGGCCGGTTGGAAAGGGAAGAGGCACTTGAAGGAATAAAATCACCCACCAAGGGTCAGGGTGATGCTGGGAGGGCCTGGGCCAACGGGCTTCACAGGTGGAAAGCAGCCCTAACCCGTGTGGCTCAGTGGATAGAGCATCGGCCTGCGGGCTGAAGGGTCTCAGGTTCGACTCCGGTCAAGGGCATGTGCCTTGGTTGCGGGCACATCCCCAGTGGGGGGTGTGCAGGAGGCAGCTGATGGATGTTTCTCTCTCGTCGATATATCTAACTCTATCTCCCTCTCCCTTCCTCTCTATAAAAAAAATTAATAAAACATATATATTTTTTAAAAAGGTGGGAACATTCTGCATCTTCCTCTGGGTGTGGTGACATGGCTATGGACTCGGTGAACATCTGTCAGCTGGACTCTGATACCGGGCGCATGCGTGGGTGTGTCTACGTCAATTTAGTACAAAGTAACGGACATGAAAAGGGTTGATGACACCTGCACGGGCGGGATTCTGGGTACCCGGCTGTCCCAAGCCTTGCTGAGAGGTACACGGAGCCACCGCCATAGAAAAGCAAAAAAAAAAAAAAAAAAAGACCCAAGGATGTCACCCATCAGGACGGACCCCCAGCACATTCGCGTGCAGAGGTGCGTGTGCAGGACAGTATTTCGGCATTCACTGGAGCAGGAGAGACTGAGAAAAATTAACCCGATAAAGGATGCTGCCTCCTGGACACAATGCGCGCAGCCACGGGGAGGAAGGGAGACCTTCTCCATGTGCTCATAAAAAAAAAAGAGTGGATACCGAGAGCTGCCAATCGTATATGAAAAAGGAACATGCAGGTGCACGCCTGTAGGTTTGTACATGAACAAGGAAACTTGCTGGGAAGATGCACAAGGAGTATGGGCCTGGCGGCGGGCTCAGGATGGGACCTGGGCTGTTTTAGCTCCTTTTAAAAAAAATTTAATTTTTGATCTATGCCTGGTGACTTTACATCAAGGACAAAGAAAAGTGAAGGGGTGGTTTCCATACACAGAGGACCTATGACACCCCCACATATTTCCCACCGCCCCCATGAGTCCACTGGCCCATCCCAGGAGGCCCCTTGTAGAACCTGAGACTGCTCAGCTGCTCCGCAGACCCAGCGCACTCCTGGCTGGTCGGAGGGGGCAGAAAGGCCAGCTGCAGGGGGAACAAAGGGCAGGACAAAGGAGCTTTGTGCTTTTCTCCGGAGCCCGGAGACCAGGCCTCTCAGGTTACAGCCCCCGAGGGCTTTCCTGCTCAGCCCAGCGAGCCCCGGGGCAAATGCTCTATGGGGATCACCTGTCAGGCGCAGGGGGAGGGTCCTCCTGGTCTCAGAGTTACCCGGGCCTCCCCTTTGTCATCTCAGCCTCCAGAACATCAAGTCCCCGGTGGTGTGGTGTGAACCAAGCAGTCGGTCAGAATCCTGAGACCCAGGCGGAGGGACCTGGGCAAACAGCTTCGCCCCTCCAAGCCTCGGTTTCCTCATCCGGAAAATGGGGTGATCGTGGTGCCCAACGGCTCTCTAGATTGAGGTGAGGATTCCATGAGATGATGTGGCTGAGTCATTCGCTCAGGAAATGATACCTTTGAAAACTGGGAGAGCGTGGGGGATGAAGCAAAGCTGTAATCATTTTGGAAAATAATTCAGCAGTTGCTGGAGTGATACCGTGTTTCCCCGAAAATAAGACATCCTCCGAAAATAAGACCTACTTACAGGTTTCCTTCTGAGTGAAATATAAGGCATCCCCCCGAAAATAAGCACCCCCCCCCTCAGGCTAAACATGAGAGATTTGGTCCACTGATTCTGAAAGAAATGGAATCACAAGAAATTCACCAGGAAATTCAGGAATTGGATTGTTAGGATGATGTTCCAGAAGATGATGACATGACTGTCGTGGAATAAATGAGTCAATTCTTGATCCTGTAGGATTCACAGTTTGTCTGGTTTGTGTTGACAACTACCGTGCTACCGTACCGTATACAGGTAATACATTTCCTTTATTTTCATTTAACAATCAATGTGTACCGTATTCTTCTTCATGGAAAAATAAGACATCCCCTGAAAATAAGACCTAGCGCATCTTTGGAAGCAAAAATTAATATAAGACACTGTCTTATTTTCGGGGATACAGGGTTACCATAGGATCTAGCAATGCCACTCTGTGGCATCGATCCAGGAAGAATGAAAACAGACATGCACCCCAAAAAACGGAGGCACAAATGTGCATAGTAGCATTCCACACAAGAGCTACAAGGTGGAAACAACCTACATACCCATTGATGGATGCACGGGTAAACCCACGGTGGTATATCCATACAGTGGAATATTACTCGGCCGTGAAAAAGGAACGGGGTGTGGACACAGGCCGCAATGTGCATGGGCCTTGGAAACATCCTGCTCAATGCAAGGCGTTGCACACAGCAGGCTGCATAGTGCATGATTCTATGCATGGACAACGTGCAGAATGGAAAAAATCGACAGGGACAGAGAGCCGAGGAGTGGTCGCCAGGGGCTGGGTCGGAGGGCGATAGCTAAGTGGTACACAGTTTCCTCCGGGAGAGGATAACAATATCCCACACTTGGCCGTGGGGATGGATGTACAAACCCGTGAATAGATAGCAGAAACAAACAAACGGCAACATTAAATTCTGCACGGTAAATGGCCTGTGAATTATATCCCAATAAAGCCTTTTCTTTACATTTATATACATTTTGTTGTTGTTGTTGTTGTGTTTCTCAAGTCGTTTTAGAGTTCCAGAAAGATTGCAAAGACAATGCAAAGCGCTTCTGGCTTCTGCACACCCTCCACCCAGCCCCCCTTAACGGTTCACCCCTCACACTCCTAGGGCACAGTCGTCACAATGGGGAGCCAATACTGATGCCTGAGCCCAATACTGTGTGAGGAGCAGTCAGAGGAGAAGCAGAGCTGCCTTCCTTGGGGTCCTCCCCCACCCCCCACACCCCTCCCCAGGATGGGAGCTGAGCGGCAGGCGGGCTCGGATCCCAGCCCTCGCAGCCTGCGCTCCTGCCATTTCAGTTCCAGGAAACTAACCTTCGTGTCCCGCATACCTGAGCTCAGGCCAAGAGATTCCTGATTGCATTAGGGGAGACGCTGGCATGCCTGACTCACTCACAAAGAACTCCTTCACCTGCACCCCAGCCTCCTCCCCACCTGGCCCTGCCTGAGTCCCCGCGCCCCTGGGCCTGGAGAGGCCCCAGGATCTTTCCCAGCCTGTGTGGGGAAGGAGACACCTGGGGGAGCAGCTGGCTTGGGGTGCTGTCTTCCCCAGACAGGAAGAGGCACCCTGTTGGGCGTGGCCCCAGGGCGAGAGGAGACCAGGAGAGGGCTGGGTGGGGCAGGGGGCAGGAGGTCGGGAACTGGGATCAAGCTGAGGCTCTCGGGGCCTGCTGAGCTCTCTTCCCTCCCCCCCCCCCCCCCCCCCCCCAGGGATCTGCTGTGTGACCCTGGGGAAGTCGCTGTCTCTCTCTGGGCTCTGTCTGGTCTGTTACCCATAGTGAACACTCTTTGAGTCCAAAGCGGTGTCATAAGAGGCACGTGCTTTTCCCCCTCTGGCTCTCTCCCTTCCTCCCGCCCGTCCTTCCTCCCTCGCTCTGCTCATTCATTCGTGCCCGCTGCCTTGGGCTCCGCCTTGCGCATTGTGCTGAGGGCGCAGGGATGGTGAACACGAGCCCTCCCTGCCTCCGGAGCCCAGTCTGGCAGCAGACAGGCATCTCACAGCCAGGTACAGGGGAGGGCGGCATCAGGCATGTTATCAGCGGCCGGTGAGTCTCTTCCGGAGGCTCACCCTGTGCCAGGCCCTGGGTGTGCCTGGCTTCACCGAATTCCCAGCATGTCCCCGGAGGTGAGGTCAGGTCCTTGGTCATGTCTGTTTTCCAGGTGAAGAAACCGAGATAGGAAAGGAAGGATTGGGATTGGAACCAAGTTCAAGGCCCAAGCTCAGAATCCTTTGGGTCATTAACTTCCTCTTGGAGCAGGAGAGAGCATTGAGCAGAGAGGAGGCATCTAGCTTGGTCCTGCTGGGAGGATGGGGGGTGGAAAGACCTGAGTCCCTCTGCCTATAGAGCCCAGACATTTTATAATTATTTATTTTTCAGAGAGGAAGGGAGAGGGATAGAGAGCTAGAAGCATCGATGAGATGAGAAACATCCAGCAGCTGCCTCCTGCGCACACCCTACTGGGGATGTGCCCGCAACCAACGTACATGCCCTTGACCAGAATAGAACCTGGGACCCTTCAGTCCGCAGGCCTATGCTCTATCCACTGAGCCAAACTGGCCAGGGCAGGAGCCTAGACTTTTTAGGAGCCAAACTGGCCAGGGCAGGAGCCTAGACTTCCTCTCTTCGGCCCTCAATGGGACTCCGCTTGTCCCAATGACATCCCTAAGCCGGCTAATATTTGTGGATGCTGACCCTCCTGAGCTCTGATTGGTTGGCTTGACTGGAGGGCTTGATCTTAACCAATCATGGCCGGATTCATGGATCCTGCCGATTGGCTGGCTGTGGGGACACACCCACGTTCTTGCCCTGGTGGTGGGCGTGGCCTGAGCCATTTCAATCCACACTGCGAGTCAAGGTGGGTGCTGCGAACCAAGGTGCTCTTAGCCGAGAAGGTGAGAACAGAGACACCCCCCAGCCCAGGGTTTTATGTCAATCAGCTCATTCATTTCCTTCCTGGGGGCGGAGCCACAGAGAGGCTGTAGCTTGCAAGTGGCCAACAGCCTACAGTTTGTAAGGGGCCATGCTGGAGTGTGAACCCTACAAGCCTGGCTATAGAATCTGTGTTTTCAATAAACCGCCCCTGAGAGCTAAAACCAACGGAACCTGCTTGAAAGTGGAGGTGAGGGGTTGGGGAGGTGGGGATGGGCAGTGGGAGGAAGGGGACAGGGAGAGGAGATTTTGATGCTTTAAATTCACCAAACGCCTCCCATGCTTGGCCTCCCCGCAGGGCATACTGTGGTCTCAGAGCCGGCAAAGACAGCCGAGCCCGGCTGGCCCCTGCGGGCTGACCTTGGCTCGGTGGTTATCGGGGACGGGACCGCGGCAGGGTCTGAAGAAACAGGTCACGATCACACCGGTCCCAGCCCCAGCTGCCACTTGTCAGCTCGGCACAGGGGACCGGCCGACCATTCGGGGCAGCGTCTGCGACAAGTTCAAGTGCCGCATCTCAGAGAAGGCCCTCGGGGTCAATAGCCCAGGCTTCTCTTCTTGGCTCTGCGTGTGTGAGTGTGTGTGTGTGTGTGTGTGTGTGTGTGTGTGAGAGAGAGAGAGAGAGAGAGAGAGAGAGAGAGAGAGAGAGATGGTGTAGAATCTACCTTTCTACCCTCATTAACATTCTTTCTCTCTCGCTTTAATGCCATGGTAAGCACACTGCGGCTCTCGGGAGCCACATGCGGCTCTTTGGCCCCTTAAGTGCGGCTCTTCCACAAAACACCATGGCCTGGGCGAGTCTGTTTGGAAGAAGTGGCGTCAGAAGAAGGTCACGTTTTAAAACATGGGGCTCTCCAAAGACATGTCCATCGCCGTGCTGTTGGTATTCGGCTCTGTGGACTGCCGTTCAGTGCCTCCAGTTTGGTTGTGGCTTTCCCGCCCACTGCGCTGTCCCTAAACGAGCACGTTTCAGCCCAAAGGTCCTCTCGGTGGCCTTGGTGCGAATGCGTTCTGGACAGGACCCCCGAGCCAATCCCCTCGTTTACTCTCCTCCTTTCCTCCCTCGTCCCCCTCTCCTCCCGCCAGCTGGCCTCGGATAAACCTGTGTTGTGCCTTTTACGGCTTGTCGGGCCCAGCGCTAACGTCCCCGGGGAGACGAAATGAACTTGTCCTTGGTCTGAAGGAGCTCCGGGCCTTGTAGGGGAGACAGATGAGCAGTGGCCGTGGCCCTTGAGGGCAGGAGGGAGGTAGGTCGTCTCTGCTGGGAGCACTTTGCCAGGCAGATGGCAGAGGTTGGGGGCAGGGAGGGGACAGGATGGGGGAGGCATCCTTTGCAGAAGGCTCAGCACAGGCAGAGGCGGAGGGGTATGGAGGAGAGTCCGTTCCATACGTCAGGGCAGGAGGGGAGGTCACAGCGGTGGAGACAGGAGGCATGGCCAGGGCTCAGCTGGCCACTAAAGGCTTTGTCACGGCCAAGAGGGGACAGATGGGTGACCCAGGGCCAGGAGAGCACTGGGCCAGCCTCTCCACTTCGAGGCTGACTTGGCTGGTCATGGGTCCTCTCTGAACCTCGGTCTCCTCCTCTGTACAGACAGAGGTTTCTTCTGTTGGGCTTGATGACTAAACGCCTGGTGTATTTCAGTGAGATCCCCTTTCTCGTCTTCCCTGGAATCCCTGCGCCGCCCTACAAGCCTGGGGAGGCCCAGAGATAAATGGGTCTTCCCCATCCTGGCGAGTCCATCCATCGGAGCTCGGAGGGGGTGCTCTGGGGTGGCATGGAACACCGCCTAATGGATTCTCATTGTATTCTCGCAGCCGTGGGGTAATTAGGAAAGCCGGTTGTAATGATCAAAACATAACTCCCGAGTATTTCATTATTAAAATACCCCTACGGCCTATTATTAATTCATTAGATAAATTTGGATGATATCACTCAATAATGAGCATGCAGGCCTGGGTCTGGGGGGGGTCCACTGCAGCAGGCTGTGGGAGGCTGGGGTCAAGGAGGATGGAGGTGGGAGAGGATAAAACTAATAAGAGGAAATAAAAAACTAATAACAGGTCCTCGTGGAGGCTTGGTGGCCAGCGGCTCTTCTGACATGTATTCAGCCATTCATTCAATGCCCATGTATTGCCTGCCTACTATGTGCTGAGACCTTTGAGCACCTTACCATCCATTAGCCTTTGAGCACCTTACCAAACGTTAACTATTACGAGAAGGTGCCTGGGATTTTCTTTCACTCACCTTTACGTTTGCCCACCCATCTTACGATGCATATGCCCACCCAAATCACCAGTTCATTCATTGGTTATCCACTCAGTTCATCCGGAACCCATCCATCCATCCCTCAATCCAGCCAGCCAGCCACCCACTTATCTATCCATCTACCAAACCACCCACCCCCCTACTCATCCATTCATTTACCATCCACTCGATTCATCCACATGGCCATCTCTTCATTTATGTATCCATCCATCCATCATCTCATTCACCCATTCATCCACCTATCTACCTACCCATCCATTTATTTATCATCCACGTATCCATCCACTCATCCATCCATCCATCTATCTACCCATCCTCCATTCATCCACCCATCCACTATCCCTCCACCTGCTGATCGAGCAGTTTCTATGTCCCACGCATGAGAAGTATAATAGATCCAGGAACAAAATATGAGCTCCGCTCTCAGTAAGCTCCCCTTCAATGTGTGTGTGTGTGGGGAGGGCAGGGGACAGACATGCAGACCAGAGTTGTGCTGGGGGACAGTGTGGGGGTGGGGGAGGGCTGTGGAGGCCCAGGAAGAGCCTGGCTTTGCTTTGAGGGGAGAGGCCGTGGTCAGAGAGAGCCTCCAGGGGAGGAGCTGAGGCTGAAGGGAGCCCTTGGCTGGGAACGGCCCTGTGTGCACTGGGTGGCTGGAGGCGTGGCCAGGTCATCGGGGTCAGATATGCAGGCCTCTCTGCCTCGCTAGCTTTGCAGGTTTCATGCTGGGAAGGATGGCTGTTATGCAGAGAGCAAGATGGTTTTCCAGCAGAACTGGCCGGAAGGAGCAGGACTGGAGGCAGAGGAGTCGGGGAGAAGGTGGGACAGGCATTCGTGTGAGCAGTCCTGGTGGCCGTGGCCAGGGTGTGGGCAGGGGATAGAGAGAAAACAGACCCTGGGTTGGAGGGACCCTGAGGAATCAGCATCCTGGCGGTGAGGGGAAAGGAGAGGGAGCATCAGGATGCCATGGGTCCCATAAGGTTAGTTCCGTCCAGCACACTTTTTCCAGGGGGCCAGTGTGCCAGGCTCTGGGTAGGGCACCAGTGGTCCCTAACCCAATAATTCATGAAGCAGCCTGTCACCTGCAGAAAGGTAACTACAGACAGTCCGGAGTGCAGACACTGCCAGAAGCAAGATGGACACGGAGGCTGTGGTGGTCAGCAGAGGTCCTATCATGGAGGGTCTTAATGGTCAGGCTAAGGAGGGTAGCTGCTTCTTGAGAGTCCTCGGAGCCAGGGAAGATTTCCCGCCAGAAACTGGCATGACGAGAGGTCAGGTTCAGGGAGGCGGATGGGATGGGTTGGCATGCTGACGGTGGGCTTGCTTGCAGGGCCTGGAGGCTTGGGCATGCTGAGCGAGCCGCTGCTGGCATTTAGGGAAGAGGCTGACGGGCCCTTCCAGGAAAGCATGCCTCCTCCACGTGTTTGCTGTGTCATTCTGAGCAAGCGACTGACCCTCTCTGTGCCTCTGGGAAATGAGGATCCTCCTGGTTCCCATCACACGGGGCTAACGAGAGGATTGCGTGCCGTTAACGCAGGAAAAGCATTCAGCCCTGGCACAGGGCCTGATGCAGCGGTCGGCAAACCGCGGCTCGCGAGCCACCAGCGGCTCTTTGGCCCCTGGAGTGTGGCTCTTCCACAAAACACCACGGCCCGGGCGAGTCTGTGTTGAAGACGTGGCGTTCGAAGAAGTTTACGTTAAAAAAAATGTGGCTCTCCAAAGAAATGTCAGTCGTTGCACTGTTGATGTGTGGCTCTGTGGACGAATGAGTTTGCCGGCCACTGGCCTAGAGCCCTGGAGATGGCCTGGGGATGGCCGTGACCTTGGACAGGTGGGTCTCCGTTCCCTCTCCTGTCAAACAGAGGTCACGGCGGTGCCTGCTTCTGGGGACGGCCTCGGGTCGCCCGTCTGTCCGTCCGCTGTGAAATGAAAACGCTGGGCCTCGTGCAGAGATAACGCAGGATTTCCAGACGGCAAACAGCCCGGCCTTCAAGCACTAACGCGAGCTCAGGCCCTTCCGTGTCAACTTGACAGGTTGACGGAGAGGAGACTCTGCAGAGGGAACAACGTGTACGGGGCCTGACGGGGCGCCGGGAGCAGAACATCTGAACCAGGAGGTCGTCTCTGAACACCCACGCCCGCCAGGACCCCGGGTCCCTGCCTCGGGGCTCCCCGCCGCCACCCCCCTCCCCTGATTCTGAACGAGGGCTCAGCTGGACCCCACGTGTCCCTCCCCGGCCCATGAGGGACAGGGCCTGAGCTGGGACTGGTTTTGGGGACTCCCCCCCGGGGACCCCTGCTGAATGCTGTGCACCCACAGATGACCAGCAGCGGGACCATTCAGCAAAGTTGGGGAAAAAAACCACCCTCTTTCGTCATCATCCAGCCTCGGCAGGCATGTGTTGGGAGCCGCGAGAGAGGAACGGGTCTGGGGGGACGCGGCGTTCCCCCGTGAGCGTTTTCAAAAGTTTTTGCACAACATGTTTTATGTGTGTTTATAGGAAAAAAAGAAAGAAAATAATCCCAGACTCGCACTTGATGGAAAAAACGTGTTGTTATGGGAAGGGCCGCGCCGAACTCTCCGCCGAGCGTGGCGTTCGCTCACGGAGACTTGGAAGGCGAGGACGTTACATAAATAGTTGTGCCGCGTTGTTATGGCAACCGAAACGCGAAAAGTAAATAGGTTTGCGGGAAATATCTCTCCCCGGTCGCCGGAGGAATGTGTCTGGGGGGGAGTCATCGGGAAGAAGGGGGAGTTAACATCACTTGTCGGGAGGCAGGCACGGGGTGCTCCCCGGGCTGGGGTCTCCGTCTCGGTCGGAGCGGGTTCCTTGAATACGGGGTGGGTGGGAGAGAGGACGTGGGCGAGGTTTTGGATGCTGTGTGGCCTTGGGCCAGCGACCTGCCCTCTCTGGGCCTCTCCCCTTAACTGTCTACAGAGGCTCTTTGCTGGGCCCAGAGGTCGCTGTGGATTTAAAGACCCCGCAGCAGCCAAGACCGGTTTGGCTCAATGGATAGAGCGTTGGCTTGAAGACTGAAGGGTCCCGGGTTCGATTCCGGTCAAGTGCATGGACCTTGGTTGCGGGCACATCCCCAGTAGGGGGCGTGCAGGAGGCAGCTGATGGATGACTCTCTCATCGTTTCTAATTCTCTATCTCTCTCCCTTCCTCTCTGTACAAAATCAATAAAATATATTTTTTTAAAAATAAATTAATTAAAAAAATAAAAAATAAAGACCCCGCAGCAAGCTGGGATGGGCTGGGAGGAGGTCATGAGGACGCGGATATGGAGCCGGAACTCTGGAGGTGCCCTGGTTTGAGCACTGCTGGCTCTGCCCCTTTCTGACGGCGACCCCTAAGCCTTCGTTCCTCCTCAGCAAGACGGGGTGCCATCAGTGACATCTGTCTACAGGGGCACCCCACCTCCCTTCCCAGGCTGGTGTCCTACAAACAACTGCCTCCGCGGCAGCCCTCCGGAGCGGTGCCAGGTGCCCCGGGGCAGGGGCAGGTGTGGGCACAGCCCTCCGAGCCCAGAGACATCCGGCTCCAGGCCCCTCCCAGCTCCTCCCAGCAGAGCCTGGCTCCGAGCCAAGGGGCCCCAGCCCCAGCTTCCTGTTGTAACTCAGTAGGACCAGGGCTTCCCAGCGCCATGGGGGTGGGGGGACACACACCGTGTGTGGGGGGTTCCTACTCGGAGAGGGAGGAGGCCGGGGTGCTGGGCTCACCGTGTCTGGGAAGGGTCAGCCTTGGCACATTGAAGCTGTGAGTTGTTTTTCAAGGGGAGAGGAGGAGGGAGGGAGACAGAGATGGAGAGAGAGACTCAGAGAGAGAGAGATCTGTCTCTGTCTATGTGTGTATGGATGTGTGTGTGTGTGTGTGTGTGTCTTTCCAACCCTGCTTCTCTCTCTTCCTTCTTTCCCTATTCCCTCCTGAAAACTATGCATCTGCTAGTATTATCTATCTATCTATCTATCTATCTATCAATCAATCTATTAAAAGACAGAGGAAAAGAGACAAGGACCCAGAGACAAGAAAGGCGGGAAAGGAAGACACAATTTCAATCGCTCAGGCTGAGCTCTATGAGAAAGTGGCCAGCGCTGGGTCTCCCAGAACCCCAAACCCAGCCCTGGCCTTGGCCAGCTGGGGGCGGACTTGGGGCGGCTCTCTCAGCGTGAGGATGGAGGGATGGAGGGTGCCTGGCAAGCCACGTGCCTTCTGATCTTTGGAGGGTCCAGGCCGGTGTGGCTCAGTGGACAGAGCATCAGCCTGTGGACCAAACAGTCCCGGGTTCAATGCCGATCAAGGGCGTGCACCTCGGTTGTAGGCTCCTCCCCAGCCTGAGCCCTGGTCAGGAGGCAACCCATCGATGAGTTTCTCTCACATCAATGTTTCTCTCTGTCTTTCCCTCTCTCCTCCCACTCTCTCTAAAAACCATGGAAGAATATCCTCGGGTGAGGATTAAAAATACTTTAACATTTTTTTTAAAAAGAGCCAAAACCGGTTAGGCTCAGTGGATAGAGCGTCGCGACGGCCTGCAGACTGAAGGGTCCCGGGTTCGATTCCGGTCAAGGGCATGTACCTTGGTTGCAGGCACATCCCCGGTAGGGGGTGTGCAGAGGAGGCAGCTGGTCGATGTTTCTCTCTTATCGATGTCTCTAGCTCTCTATCCCTCTCCCTTCCTCTCTGTAAAAAAAAAATTCAATAAAATATATTAAAAATAAAATAAAATAAAGAAAGAAAAAAAAGAAAGGAGAAAGCAAGAAGAAAAAGTCACTCCCCCGAAATTGAGCCCCCCAGGTTCTCCCTCCCCCCCTCCCCTCATGCACCTGCTTCCCGGGCCCCCGAAGACCAGGCCAGGCTGCGGCCCTGCAGGCCCGGCCCCCAGGCAGCGCCTCCGAGGCGGACCGAGGGGCTGCATCCAATTTCCCGGGCCTGCCTCATCGAAATGAGAAATCTGAGCTGGGCCTCCGCGGCGGCTGATAACACACTCTCAGGTGCACTCCCCACTTATCACGCGGGGTCACCTCTGCCTGCAAAGGCTTGCTTTCCTTGGAAAAAAAAAAAAAAGATTGCCTGGGACGTGTGAGGGGGTCGGCTCGCTGTGATAGGAAAAAGCAAAAAGCCAAGGACAAGGCAGAAGGAGGCTTGACTTTGCCACACTCGGGGGCGACGGGAGTTTTGCACCCCACTCGCCTCCCTCCCTCCCCCTCTGTGAGGGGCAGCCTGGCTCCCATGGGCCCCTGCTTGCCAAGAGGGGACGGGGGAGGGGGCACAGGAGATGGGAGAGGAAGGGAGACAGAAGAATGGACCTGTTCATACCAGTCACCAGGCAGGACCCCGGCGGGCCCCACGGAACAGCAGGAGGCGCTGTGGGACCCGGGCTCAGCCACAGCCCCCGTCCCCCTGCCCCCATCACAGCTCCTCTCCGTGTGGCCTCCGTCTGCGGGCAGGCCTGTCCAGGGGGCGGGGAGGGGGGCTTCCCGGAGTCCCCACATGAAACCCCTCCAGCATAGCACCCTGCACCCTTCTTCTGTCGCTGTGTGAGGAACAACCCAGCCCGGCCAGTGTGGCTCAGAGGTTGAGCGTTGACCTATGAACCAGGAGGTCAGGGTTCGATTCCCTGGCAGGGCACAGGCCCGGGTTGCGGGCTCCATCCCCAGGGTGGGGCGTGCAGGAGGCAGCTGAACTGTGATTCTCTCTCATCGTGGATGCTTCTATCTCTCTCTCCCTCCCCCTTCCTCTCTGAAACCAGTAAACACGTATATGAAAGGAGTAACCCGGAGACTGAATGTCTTCACTGAATGTCTTTTTTAAAAAATATATATATATATATTTTATTGATTTTTTACAGAGAGGAAGGGTGAGGAATAGAGAGCTAGAAACATCAATGAGAGAGGAACACCGATCAGCTGCCCCCTGTACACCCCTCACTGGGGATGTGCCCTCAACCAAGGCACATGCCCCCGAATAGAATCGAACCGGGGACCCTTCAGTCCCCAGGCTGATGCTCTATCCACTGAGCCAAACCGGTTTTAGCTCTTCCCTGAGTGTCTTAAAACATCCTTGATTTTGGTGACAAACCGGCAATGCCTGCAGGGCTCGGCGGGACAGCTTGTCTCATCGCCTGCAGCGACTCGAAGGCGGGGGCTGGTCTCATCCGAAAGCTCCTCCACTGACGGGTGTGACAGCTCGTGCTGGGCTGTGGCTGGAGCCTCGGCAGGGGCTGCCGCCCCGAACATGTGGCCTCTGCAGGCGGCCTGGGCTTCCTCGCAGCATGGCGGCCGGTGTCAGGGAGGACTGTCCTCCGAGAGAGAGCCAGGGGCAAGCCGCGTCCTCGTTTGTCACCGAGCCTCCGAGGGCGCGCAGAGTCTTCTGCCACCGTCTGCTCACCGGGGCGGTCACACAGGGCCGTCCCCTCCACGGGGAGAGGGGGCAGACCCCGCTTCTCCTCGGGAGCATACCGCGTCCGGGAATTCGCGGTATGTTGCCTGAAAACCACGATCCAGCCTCTGCTCTGTGGACACCAGGGGTGCCGGCGTGGACCGGTCCCTCAGACGGGGATGGGATGCTGTGATTGCCCGGGCCTGGGTCAAACCTCCCGTCCGGGGGGTCAGTGCGCCTGTTCGGAGGAAGGGCAGCGTCTGTACATGGCAGCCAGGCTGGAACGGTTGCCACGAGAGCCTGAGATTCCTCCAAAGAAGGGAGGGTGGGAAGGCAAAACAACATATGTTCTGTCCAGACAGCAAATAAACAAACAAACACTCAGGTGCGTCCTGACTCAGGATGATCAATGCTCTGCTGGCTCAGGACCGGATGCGGTAAGAGTGACGAGCGGTGGAATGGAGCCTCGAGCTGACTGACCGGGATTGGTCTTCGGAGGAGCGACTGACACGGAGCCAGCTTAGGCCGTGCAAAGGCCCTGGGGTATGAACGTGTGGCACATTCAGGGACTTGAGTGGCCATGTGGCGGGAGCCGAGTAAGCGTCTGCCACCTCCAGACGGGGCACGCGGGGGCTGGGCACACGGACCTCGGCCACAGCCTTCTCCCCATTTTACAGAGGAGGAAACGAGTCCAGGCTCCTTCCCAAGGGCCCCCCCAAGGGCGAGAACCAGCTCAGATGCACCTTCGAGTCTAGCCGTCCGCTGAGGGCCTGTTTTCAAGAGAACAACGGTGAGGCCGGTGCTGACAGAGAGGGAAGCCCACAGTGGTGAGCAGATCAACAACAACACACCTTTACTGCAATGTTCCCCCCCCCCCCCCTCTCTCTTCTCTCTCTCTCTCCTCTCTCTGCTTCTGGTAGTCACCTCCGAACACATTTCCTCCCCTGCATCTGTGTCTAAGGTCCTGCTTTGGCGGGACCCCAGCGGAGATGCTCTGTGCACCAGCTCTGGCTCCGTGGCCGTCCTTGTCGGCCGCTGGAAGGAAGAGCCTGGACACATTTGGATCATCGCAGCGTCCCAGCGCCCAGCACCCAGCACCCAGCCCCCAACAAGCATCCTCAGAAAGAGGGAGGGAGAGAGAGTGAGAAGGAAGGGAACGAGAAAGGGGGGAGAAGGGAAGGGAGGGGAGGGAGGGAGGGAAGGGGAAAGAAGGGAAGAAGGTCTGGAACCCGGGTGTGTCTTGCTTCCCATCCGGGACACGCCCCGTCCTCCCCAGAGGCAGCCGTGTGGACAGTAGCCACCGTGGACCTCGTCCCCCGTCGTTCTTGTCTGGACGCCCCTCGGCATAACGTTCGTTCCCACTCACCTCCCCACCTTCTCCCCCCCACACACCCACGCTATGAATCACATGCTCAGAAGGGCCCGCCCGAGCCTATTCTGGAAAAGCCGTGATAGAAGGCCGCGCCAGCCACTTTCCCCCTTTTTGACCCCACGAGCAGGTGCGCGAGGTAATGGCCCTGGTTTCCAGGATCTGATTAAACTGTCAGGGACGCAGCTCCATCGCCATAACTCCTCCTCCGCCCGGGGAGGCCCGGTGCGGCAGCCAGGGGGCACCCTGGGACGCCGGAGACCGGGGTCTGCCAGCGGCGTCCGGTCCCGGGGCCCCGTCTGGGGTTTTTGTTTGTTTGTTTATTTATCTATTTATTTATATTTTATTGATTTTCCACAGAGAGAAAGAGAGAGGGACAGAGAGCCAGAAACATCCGTGAGAGAGAACCATCCATCAGCTGCCTCCTGTACACCCCCCCACCGGGGATGTGCCCGCAACCAAGGTCCATGCCCTTGACCGGAATCGAACCTGGGGCCTTTCAGTTCGCAGGCGGACGCTCTATCCACGGAGCCAAACCGGTTTCGGCTGGAAATGACTTTCAAACAAAGCCCACGCTCTCTTTCAACCATCCCCTCCACCTTGCCAAGCCACGGGCTCAGATAAACGAATGGCGAGAACCCTGCAAATAAACAAACAATAATCCGGCCCCCCCCCAACCCTCCCACCCCTCGCCCCCCCCCCCCCCCACACACACAGCAGCTCCCACCTCGCCCAGCGGGCATCCTTTCAGAACAAGTATCGGGGTGACACGAGGGGCCCTGCGGGGAGGAGGGGCAGCAGGAGTTGGGCGGGGGGGGGGGGGGGGGGGGGGGAGGAGAACAATTGGAAGAAGAGGAGGTCAGACCCCCCCCCAAGCAGGGCCGCTGGTTTTAATCCCATCATGGGAGGCGGGGAGGGTTTTGCCCGCGAGGGGAGGGCTCCCTGTGGACTTGGGTCCACGGAGAGAGTGGCTTTTAGGACTCTTAGGAAGTGGGTGTGCTGGGCCGAGAGGGGGGAGAGGGGGCGGGCAGAGGGGGAATTAAAATTCCGCTCCCGCCCAAGGTTCCCGGGCTCCGGCTCGCCGCGCGAGCATCGATCTGATCTGTTCCAGCATCTGACTTTCAACCATGACAAAACTGTGGGCAAATTAATTGTTCTCCGGGATATTAAGCATCAGACTCCATTAATCCTTTCCGAGCGCGATGCCGGCTGCATACTAATCGGGGGAGGGCTGCCGGCCGCCGCGGGCTGTGTTTCTCCTGCCCGTGGCTGCCTCCCCCCGCCCTCCGGGGACCCCACTTTCTCCGTCTCCCCTGGGGTGGGGGCTGAGGGCCAAGCGCCCCCTCTTACCCCCCACGTGTGCTCACCTGTGGCCCCTGGGTGGCCAAGGACAGAGCAGGGGACAGGTAGGCCCAACCTGAACCTCTTCCCCCCCGGAGAAGCCTGGAACCCGTGGTGTGATTGTTTTATGCAAATTCCAATATCTGTATGCAGGCGCGGCGAGAGGAGGAACGCGAGAAATAATTACCAAATTATGCACGTTGTGCCGGTTTGCCCGAGCCCTTAAAAGGAAGAAGTGAAAACAGCGACGTAGGGAGGGTATAAACCAGGAGAAAAGGCCTGCAGCGCTGGTCACCCAGGAGTGGGGGGCTGCGGGGCGGGGGGGCTGCTGCTCTGGCTGAGGGTCTGTCTCCCTGGGGTTTTGAGGTGGGGCAGCGGGGTGACGTGGAGGGTCCAGGGCAGGAGTCAGGGGGCCCAAGCTCTTGGCGGTGGCGGTGACCAAATGGCAAGGTGTCCAGGAGCCAGTCACCGCCCTTCCTGGTGCCTCAGTTTCCCCATCTGCAGAAGGCGAGGGAGGAGGGAGGGCTGATGACGCCATGTCTTGAGATGTGGGTGGAGGTGTTGGGGGGCCCACTGAGCTCTGTCTGGGCTGACCAGACGTGCCCAGCAGGGCCCCATGGGGACAGGGAAGAACCCCGGGGTGTCCCTTTGCCCTGCAGATTCTCCGTTCCATTTTTCTTTTCTTTTTAAAAAAAAAAAAATATATATATATTTTATTGATTTTTTACAGAGAGGAAGGGAGAGAGAGAGTTAGAAATGTCGATGAGATAGAAACATCGATCAGCTGTCTCCTGCACACACACCTCCCCCTCCCACTGGGGATGTGCCCGCAACCAAGGTACATGCCCTTGACCGGAATCAAACCTGGGACCCTTGAGTCCACAGGCCGTTGCTCTGTCCACTGAGCCACACCGGTGAGGGCCCTCCGTCACATTTTCAACGGCGACATCCTTCTTACATCCATAGGGTTTCATGCCATCAGCGCACCTCAGGGGCCTGGGGTTATGACCCTGTTTTGCGGGCTGCAGCCCGAGCAGGAGGGGGCCAAGCCCAATCACGCCTTGTAGGAGACAGAGGAGGACCAGCTGACGTAGCCGTTTCCCCCATCGTGGGCAGCTCGGACCCCTTGAACCCCAAGATGCCCTCCCTGGCTACTGCTGCCCGCTCTCCTCCCACGTGGGGGAAGCTCAGTTCCACACAGCAGTGGGTGTAGCTCTTGCCTCCCACGGCCTCAGCACTTCCTGCGCTCCCCTGGGTCAGACCCCCATTCAGAGGAGCCCAGATCTAAGCACTGGAGGCTGGAGTCCCTGCCACCACCATGGCCACCAGCACCCACACACACAGGAAGGAAGCACTTGGTGCTAAGCTGTTTCCAGGTAGCATCCCTTCAACCTCTCACAAGCATGCCATGAGGCGCGGGTCCTACCATGATCACTGTTTTCCCAGATAAGGAAACCGAGGCTCAGAGAGGCCAGGCCACTTGCCCAAGGTCGCACAGCACGTCAGCGGCCGTATGGGGATTCAGACGGCCTCTGCCTGCCTTCCCGGCCCACTAGCTCCATTGTATCTTCAGTTCCTTTTTCCCACTGTCCTGGCCAGGGGGTGGGGCAGTGAGGCAGGCTTTCCCTACCTCCCCCCCCCCCCCCCACTGGCTCCGCTGCTCCCCATCTCTCCGAAGATGCCTCCTCAGACCTCGGTGGGCAGCGAGGGAAGCGTGCCAGCCGCTTGCTTGCTAACGGAGCGGATCTTGATGCCTGTGCAAACACCACGCACACCTTCTGCCTGATTGGGAGCTAAATGCAGTGTTCCTTAATGGATGCGCATGTAGCACGCGAGGATATTACACCTATTAGCACTCACAGGCGATTACCACCACGTCCCCTGGACAAAGGCTCTGGAGTCGCCCTGGCGCTGGATTCCCTGCCCGGGGAAACGCTCTGTCCACTTCGTATTTTGTGCATAAACGTTTCTACCCGCGGTGCTACCAGGGCTGATGGGGCATCCAAGGCTTTTTTTTTTTTTTTTTTACTGTCCAGCTTCCCTGAACCTCCAGGGGACTCGCTGTGGATCTTGCTTTTGACTGTTTCTAAAAAAACAAAAAAACAACAAAAAACAAAGCGCCGCCTCCTCCAGGAAGCACTCTCGGATTGCTTCAGCCCCTTCAGGTACTTTTCTCCACCTAAGCCATAGGAGGGCAGGGACCCCCGCTGGGACACACCCGGGACAGCCAGAGGGCCCCAGCTCTCACAGCGGTGAGGTGAGGTCCAGAAAACATTCCCACGGCTCTCGGGAGCTGCAGGGGGAATGGAGCGAGGTGTGGGTTTTGTGCAAACCTGCAGCGACTTCATGCAGCATCCTCTCTGTGCATCCATGGTTCCCTCTGCCTGACAGGCATGCCTATTCCTTCCTGGGCGGCTAGGGTGTTTGCCGAAGGGAAGAGCCGAGCCTGGTGCCGAGTTCCTGGGACCCAGGACCCAGGGCCTGGAACAGCACGTCAGTCAGGCATCTTGCCCCTTTTTGTAAAGCATTTGCTGGGCGCCTACGTTGTGCAAGGGGACGATACTGGGAACGTAGACACAGACATGACCTCCTGCTTCCGGAAGCTTCCCATCTAGCGGAGCGTCAGGGTATGGGCAAGAAGCCCACAGTCAAGGACACGGCTAATCCTGGCTCATGACCTATGTTAGGAAGGAAATCATCTACAGGACAAGGGATGGGTAAGGTCTCTTTTTCCTTTTTTTGGGGGGGGGAGGGGGTCCAGGAGGGCTTCCTGGAGGAGGAGGCAACCTCTGGAGCAGAGGCCCGAGGAAAGAGGAGGCGTTGCCAGGTGACAAGGAGGATGGGCAGCCTCATGTCCCCCAGCTGATGGGATGGTGGCAGGTGCATGTCTGGTTTCCCCTGCGGTTGCTTTTTTTTGGGGGGGGGGGGGTTCTACTCCCAGATACACGGACCCTGGGGTGCTTCTCGCAGGGCCTACCGATGACCCCTCCCAAGCAAAGACGCTCTCAGGGGTCAGGGAGTAGCAGATCGCTCAGGGCTCCCAGCTTGGGGCACCCCTAGAAGAAGGACCCCCAGGGGTCCCCACGCCCCACCTGCCCAGGCTACAGGGATGAGGAGGGTCCCCCAGAGCTGCCTGTCAGATGCCTCCCCAGGCACAGTTTTCAAAAAGGATTAAATAAATACGCCCCACAGGACGGGGACCCCCCTGGCCCTCGCCGCCCACCGCCGGCGGGGAAATTAAATAATGTTCATTCCTGCCGCCGCTGCTGCCGAGACCGGGACAAGGTTGGCCGAGCTGCGGGGCCCGGCTGGGAGGCGGCCGCGACCGACTGGCAGCTCCGTGGCAAGCCCTAAATCAGAGGAGCCGATGAAATTTCTAATGGCAGGAGCGCGGCAGGCATCGGCGAATAAATAAAGTTCCCTCTGGAACGGCAGCTTATTCCGGCCTGCCTGGCCGCCAAGGATATTAAGCCCCGGAGGACCGGCGGCCTTGGCTGGCTAGAGGCCAGAGCCAGCTGGGCCCAGGAGGTGAGCCTCGCCCCAGGGGAGACCCTACTGCCCCTGCATCGTCCCCCGGGCGGGCGGGGTGAAGGCCCGGAGCGTGCCCAGCCCCGAGCTGGGGGCATGCACCCAGCTCAGTGGGCCAAGCTCCAGGGCAGGCGCGGAAACCAGAGCACGTGTGAGAGAGGGCTCTGGGTCCTTCCTGCCCATTTTGCAGATGGGCAGCGGGAGGGTGTGGATGTGTAGGGCAGCTTTTATGATTCCCATCATCCAGGTGAGCAATGAGAGAGGCCAGCTGGTCTGAGCAAGGTCACAGAGCTGGGAATGGCGCCTTCCTGTGTGCAGAGTGGAAGAGGATGGCCTCAAAGCCGGATCTGATCCCACCGCCTCTCTGGGCCTCCTTCCAGGCTGGTCCCTGCAGAGACGAGCCAGCCCAGCCTCCCAGGGACCCCAGCCCAGTGGGGGTGGGGAGATGTGTCCGCACATCACTCTCTGGGTGCCTTTTCCACTGGCCCCGTCGAGCTGAGTGGCTGGGTCCTTGGAGCCTGGAACCAGGCTGCCTGGGAGGTAACTGAATCCCGCCTCTGCCACCACTTGGCTGTGTGGCCTTGGAGAAGTTACCCAGCTTCTCTGGGCCTCAGCTTGCTCCCCTGCAGAATGGGGATGGCGACAGCGCCTTCCTGCCTTCTAGGGTGGATATCAGAATCCGCTGAGGTGATGTGTGCAGAGGGCCTGGCGTAGGGCTGGCACGAGTGCCTGGTAAGCAGGTGCTTTCATTTATTACTGTTTGTTCGATCGTTCATTCGTTCGTTCGTTCATTCGTTCGTTCATTCATTCATTCATTTTTCTGTCCATCGTGCATCCATCCTCCGCCGTGGCCGCAGTGCCTGGCACATGATTGGTGATCTGCACATATTTACTTTCCCATCCTTAGACTTGCCGCCGTGGTGCTGGGGACACTGGCAGGGACAGGGGCAGCAGGGCAGGCTGGGTCCCAGCCCTCACCATCCTGTGGTCTAGAAGGTCTCCGGAAGGTATGAAACACGTCTTCCTAGAAATGATAGGGGTTTGGCTCCGTGGATGGAGCGTCTGCCTGCGGACTGAGGGGTCCCAGGTTCGATTCCGGTCAAGGGCACATGCCTTGGTTGTGGGCACATCCCCAGTATGGGGGGGGGAGGCTGTGCAGGAGGCAGCTGGTCGATGTTTCTCTCTCATCAGTGTTTCTGGCTCTCTATTCCTCTCCCTTTCTCTCTCTAAAAAAAAAAAATCAATAAAATATTTTTTAAAAAAAATAATAAGGTCAGAAAGGGAATGTTCAGGTCTGCAGGGTGTAATCTGAGGTCCCTGGTCCCCCCCAGAGCAGATAGGACTCCCTGAGGACTCCTATCCCCTAGAGCCTGTGGATGAGGGAAATGTTCCCCCCCATCCTAGCCCACCCCCCTCCCAAGCCCCTCCCTTGGGGAAGTGGGGAGCAGCCTGGGCAAAAGCCAGGAAACAGGGAGGAAAAGCAGGGTACGTCCCCCGAACCCCTCAGTGGGCCAGGCTCCAGGGCAGGCGCGGAAACCAGAGCACGTGTGAGAGAGGGCTCTGGGTCCTTCCTGCCCATTTTGCAAATGGGCAAACTGAGGCCCGGGGGCCACCCAGCCGAGAGCCGAGAGCCGGAACCAGGATGGATTCTGGGTGTGTGTCCTTGAAGGAGGACGAGTGCCCTCCAGCCGGAGGAGGCGTTCAAGCCACAGCCAAGTGGTGTGCCCGTCATCTCAGCTCCTCGAACCCTGCCCACAGCCCCCGGGAGGAGGCGTGCGGGTCCTTGCAGGGCAGCAGCCTGGGGCTTGGTGTGCCCAGCAGAGCTGGCAGGAAAGGAGCTGGGATTCCACGTAGGAGCCAAAGGCTGGGATCTGGGATCTGGGCTCAGGCCTGGGGGAGGATGGACGTAGAAGGGGGTGGGTGGGGGCTAAGGGAGGTGGGGGGCGAGGTCCCTGGTCCCCCCCAGAGCAGATAGGACTCCCTGAGGACTCCTATCCCCTAGAGCCTGTGAGTGAGGGAAATGTTCCTCCAGTCCCCGCAGGCCTGGCCACCGCCCGGGACAGACCCTCGCTCCCTCCCCGCTCCTCCCTTCCTCCCCATTTTCTGGGTTCTGGTTCCATTTCAGAGTCTGACTTCCCGCGGCCCGGGCCCTTGTGTGCAAACCGCAGAGCCCCTTTCTTTGTGATTTTACATTTTTGTTGGTGTTTTTTTTTCTTTTTTTCTTTTTCTTTTTTGGAATCCAGAGTCTCTTGACAGGAAAATCGGCGCTGGCGGTTGTGAGGAGAAGCTGATTTCCTCCTCCTCCATGCGAAAGCCATTACGGGGCTGTCCGGGCCGGAGCCCACGCATGTGTGCGCGCAGACGCGCCCTGCCAAAGTGCGTCCAGCTGTCAGCCTGGAGCCGGCCCGGCGGGGTAATGTGAACCAGGCCGCCCGGGGGGCGTGCTTTCATCAGGCCCGTGGCCGCCCGCCCGCCCGGCCGCCCGCCCGGCCGGCCCCGCTGCCACCAGTGCCCGCTCTTTCCCTCAGGGCGGTGTCCGCTGCAAATGACCCTGGGCCTGGGGGTCCCCCGGGGGGAGGTGGCGGGAGATTCCTGGCCGATCCAGGTCCCTCTGCCTCAGCATGGCCGTGGAGCCAGGGCTGGGGGGTTTGGCAAAGGCAGAGGCAGCGGGCACCCTCTGAAGGTGAGGGTGGGGATGGCACCAGCACGGTGGGTAGGGAAGGGGGGTGCAGCGGAGAGGGAAGGGAGTCTCAGGAGAGAAAGGGAAGACAAGGAAAGAATGGAGGGCGGTGGAGGGAGGGTGGGGGACAAGGACGTGGAGACATGGAGAGAGAGAGGCACAGAGAGAGGGAGGTGAAGGGGGGGAGAGGGAAGAAGAGAACAGGAGGAGCCTAGGAGGAGGGGTAACTTGAGGAAGGAAAGAGGAAGGGAGGGAGGGAAAACAATGCAGAGAGAGAAACAAAGGAAGGAGGTGAAGTAAGGATGAGAGCAAAGTACATCAGACCCTGAGACGAAGTCCCGGGCCTGAGGGAGGGGCTGGGATCTGGGCCCGGGTCCGAGCCACGGGCCGCTGTGTGACCCTGGACCAGTTCCTTCCACCAGCCCCGTCTCTGCATCCTCAGGGATGGGGGGACGGGGCAGGAGGCGAGGGCTGTGCAGCCTCGAGGGAGCCGCCTGGGGAAGGGCGTCATTTCATCACGTCCTCCTCGGCCCACGGAACGGGAGGGCGCTCAGCGGCCAGCGCGGTGGGGAGCATTCGCTTTCTGTGTTTGCTTCGGTGCCGGCCTGGAGTCCGGCAGCCTGAGACCCGCTGCTGCTTCCAAGGACATGAGATTCCCTGTGCGTGCGTGTGTGCGTGTGCGTGTGTGTGCACGTGTGTGTTCACACTCACATAGGTAACACCCCCTCCCAATGCTTCATGGCACGCCCGGAGGCCTCATTGGCCCAGGGAAGCGGGCTCTGGCCCTGACGGGAGACCCGCTCAGAGCTGCGAAGGTGCCCAGTGCCTTTGGTCATGCCGTGACCCGGGGCGGCCCCGCCAGGCCTCTGCCATCCACCACGGACGGGGCCAGCCTTCAGGACTCAGAGAACCCAAGTCTAGGATGGTCCTGAGGATGAAGAGATGGGGAAGAGGGAGTCCAAGGTGGGGGTCCCAATTGCACCCCCACCTCCACCCTGAGGTCTGAGTTCTTCTTCCTCCTCTGTGAAACGGGCCTCAGCTTCCACATCTGTGAGATGGGCCTCAGCTTACACCTCTGTGAAATGGGCCTCAACTTACACCTCTGTGAAATGGGCCTCAGCTTCCCCATCTGTGAAATGGGCCTAGCAATGCCAGGGCAGCCTCCCAGAGCTGCTGTCAAGATGAATGCAGCAAGCCGAAACCAGTTTGGCTCAGTGGATAGAGCGTCGGCCTGCGGACTGAAAGGTCCCAGGTTCGATCCCAATCAAGGGCATGTACCTTGGTTGCGGGCACATCCCCAGTGGGGGGAAAGGGGGGGTGCGAGAGGCAGCTGATCGATGATTCTCTCTCATCGATGTTTCTAACTCTCTATCCCTCTCTCTTCCTCTCTGTAAAAAAATCAATAAAATATATATATATATATATATATATATATATTTTTTTTTAAAGGTGAATGCAGCAAGAGGAGCTTCTCTGACCCTCACCCTTGGGGGTCCCCCATCCCTGCCCGGCCACCGCACCGTCCTGTGGTGGGTGTGTCTCCCACCGCGTGCTGTGAGCCGTGAAAGGGCCGGGGCCACGCCCGTCGGCTCACCCTGGAACCCAGTGCCCGGCACATAGAAGGTGCCACCACATGTTACTGCCTGTCTGTCGTGCCATCCCCCCCTTGCCACCTCAGGACCCCAAAATGCCCATGCCTTTCCTGACTGGGAGACAGGAGGCCGGGGCTCCACCCCAGCCAGCCCCTCTCCCCTGTCTCTCTGTGAGGCCTTGGGTATAACCCGGGGCCTCAGTGTCTCCATCTGTAAAATGGGTCTAGGCAGGCCTGCAGGGGCCACCTCTCCTGGTTGTAGAGGGGAGAGGGGAAAGGTTGGCAGAGGCTTGTCCTCACTGCTGGCAGGAGCACTGGATCGGGAGTCTGGAGGCCGGGATCTGTGCACCGCCGGCCCCTGCAGGGTGGGAGGCAAGACTGGTCGGTTTCCCACGGGGGCCTCAGACTTCCCACCTGGGATCAGTCCATCTCGGGGTGTCTCCGGGTCCCCGCTCCCCGTTGTCCGCTGGCTCCTGGCTCTGGCCCCACGGCCCCATGGTTCCAGCTGCCTTTTTATGTTCTTATCTCCCCGCTCTGTTCAGCGGCCTTGTTCCCCCCCCCCCCCCCCCCGCACCTCTGCCCGCCCTGAATTCACCCCTTGCAGGAGGTCATGGGAGGGCGAGGGAGGGCCCCTGCCGGCCTGGCGGGCTTTATCTGTAATCTAACGCTGGCCCCGGGGAGGGACAGGGGTCAGGGCACTGCCCAGGGAGACAGCGGCCATCTAGCAGGCCTCCCGGAGAGGGAGTTGGGGGGAGGGGAACTGGGGAGGGTGGAAGGAAAGGCAGGGGTAGGGAAGTTGGGGCCACTCTGGCTTTGCTACTTTGCTCCTGAAAGGGGGAGGGGCATCGCCAACTCCAGGCCTGCATCCCTGTGTGGCTTTGGGCAAATCATTGCACTTAAAAAAAAAATATATGATTTTTTTTTTTTGATTTTTCACAGAGAGGAAGAGAGAGGGATAGAGTGATAGAAACATCGATGAGAGAAAATCATCCATCAGCTGCACACCCCCTACCAGGGATGTGCCCGCAACCAAGGCACATGTCCTTGACCGGAATCGAACCTGGGACCTTCCAGTCCGCAGGCCGACGCTCTAGCCACTGAGCCAAACTGTTTTCGGCTCATTGCACTTCTTGAAGCCCCGGCTTTCTCCCCAGCAAAATGGGGCCAGGGAAGGAGCCAGGAGCCTTGGCCTACAGTCCTCACGTGGCTGGATGGCTGGCTCCGGGTGGTTCCCTCCATCCTGGTACAGGGGGAGCTCCCCTGGAAATGCTTAGTCCGGCTGCCTGCCTGGATGGCGACCCCCCACGGAGCCACCCCCCTCTCTCCGCCATCACACATTTCCTTGGAGGGTATTTTATTTTTCAGGCAAGAAACAGCACGCAGCGCTCTCCCCTGCTGCTGCTGGGCCTGCTTTCTTTCTAGTTCCCTTTGTTCTATATTTAATTTTCGGTTTTAAACCCCGTCGAAGGGAGACGGGTGTGTATCACCGGTGGCTATTGATTTATTATTTATGGCGAGTCGTGCGTCGCTTTCATCGCGTCTCCCGTCCTTCCCGTCTCCTCCGGAGCTGAAGGACACCCCGAGGAGGCCGGCCCGGACGCCGGCGGCCCTCGGCGGCGGCGGGGTTCCGGTTTGTCTCCGCGCGGCCCCCTGTGGGAATGGGGCCAGGCCCCCTCTTTGGGGGTGCGCTGGCTCCAGCTTTTTTCAGAGGATGGAGGATGGGACCTGGGGCCTAGGCTGGGTGGCCTGAGCCTGGGGGCACCTCCCTTTGGTGACGGGGTGTGGCCCTGGTGGAGGGGGGGGGATGCTGAGGGGAGTCACGAGGCTGCTCGTTGGCCTCATCACTAAATGGCCCTCCTCCTCCTCCTCCTCCTCCTCCTCCTCCTCCTCCTCCTCCTTCTTTCCTCCTCCTCCTCCTCCTCCTCCTCCTCCTCCTCCTCCTCCTCCTCCACCTCTCCTTCTTCTTCTTCTTCTTCTTCTTCTTCTTCTTCTTCTTCTTCTTCTTCTTCTTCTTCTTCTTCTTCTTCTTCTTCTTCTTCTTCTTCTCCAACTCCTCCTCCTCCTCCTCCTTCTTTTTTGTAAATCAATCTTTATTGTTCAGATTATTACAAATGTTCCTTCCCCTCCCCCATTGCTCCCCTCCACCAGGTTCCCACCCCACCCTCTGCCCTCCCCCCCACCCCATTGTCCTCATCCATAGGTGCACAGTTTTTGTTCAGTCTCTTCCCGCACCCCCCACCCCCCTTTTCCCGGAGAATCGTCAGTCCACTGCACCCCACTCCTTATTCTGGCTTCTCCTTCCACATCCAAGGGACCCCAAGACTTGCTCTGAGGGCCAGTTCCCTGCCACAACCCCCTCCGTGACGCTCACTGCAGCACAAGCAGCCACGTCCCTGAATAATCACACAAATAAAACCCAGTCTCAACCCCTATCACCCGGCCTCTGCTGAGCGCTCTGCTGCCGGCACATGCCCAGCGTTTTGTCGAATCAGCTTCATCAGACTCAGCCGCGTGGCCTGGGCTCCTGGGCCATCCCACGTTTACAGGTGAAGATGCTGAGCCCAACGGAAGCGAGGAGCTTGCCTGGGGGGAGTGGGGGAGCTGGGCTGGCCCCTGGCGCCTGAGCACTTAGCTAGGAGTCCATCCTGCCTTCTCAGAGGGCCAGGCAGGGGAGGGACCTGGAGGGACCCAGACGGTCACTGTCCATGAGCCTGGTATCTGGATGCTGGGCTGGGGGGGGCAGGTGGGCAGTCCAGCACGAGGGAGTCAGTCTGAGGTCGGTCTGGGGAGGGATGGGGTCCTGGCACCTGGGCTCTGTCAGAGGATTCGGCGACCACCGCTGGGGCCCCTGGCGAGATGATCAGATTTTCATTTCCGGAACCTCAGATGGTAACCCGGAGGCAAGCCCTTCTCAGGCATCTAAGATCGAAATCCCCCAGGAATCTTCGTGAGGGGGGGTGGCTGTGCCGGGTGAGAGACGGCTGCCCATCCTCTGCCCATCCTCCCATCGGGGGGAGGGGAGGCAGGGGTGCCTCCCTTTGGGTCTGGGCTCGCTTGTAACTCGCTGTAACCACTACAGAGTGATGGGAGGAATCTTCTGGGACGCAGGGAGCTCGGTCAGAGAGTGCCCTGCAGCTCCCCCCTGCCACTGGCGGGACCTCTGCTCTGGGGGCTCCGGGCGGCCATGTTGGGAGGAAGCCCAAGCCACACGAAGAGGCCTGGAGGGCCGGACGCCGGTGGAGGCGGAGGGAGGACCAGGGGCCGCACCTGTGAGCACAGGGGCCTATGGGAAGGGGATCTCCAGCTGCGGCCTCACAGACCAGCCACGAACCCTCTCCCATGAGCCCTTCCAGAGCTCCTGACCCAGAATGCCCCGGGCGAGATAAAGCAGCTGCTTACACCACGCGCCTTGCAGGGAGCTGATCACACCGGCAACGGCAACTGGAACGGTGAGTGCCACGGCTGCCATTTGCCGGGGAGGCAGCGGCTTCGGAGAGGGGAAGGGACCAGAGCCCAGGGCAGTGGCCCCCCGGGCTGTGCCCCGCTCCCTCTATACATTCCCAATCGATTCCCGTTGGTTCTTGTAGATCATCAGGAAACCCTGACCGGCCAAAGGGAAGAGGTTCCTCTTGGTCAACACCCTCAGCAGGCAATAGGCTGAGGTGACCAGACGTCCCGCTATTTGGCAGGACAGTCCCGATTTTTAACAATGTGTCCTGAGGCGTTTAAAAAAAAAAGTCCAAAAGATGTAAAAGAATCTTTCCAAACATGGGGACTTTAAAAAAAAAAAAAAAAAATATATATATATATATATATATATATATATATATTTTTTTTTTTTTTTTTTACAGAGAGGAAGGGAGAGAGATACAGAGTAGAGAGGTAGAAACATCGATGAGAGAGAGAGTCATCGATCAGCCGCCTCTTGCATGTCCCCCCACTGGGGATGTGCCTGCAACCAAGGTACATGCCCTTGACCGGAATCGAACCTGGGACCTTTCAGTCCGCAGGCCGACGCTCTGTCCACTGAGCCAAACCGGATTCGGCCATCGGGACTTTTTTAAAACGCGAGGGAAATTTGTTAAAAATCGGTACCGTCCCGCCAAAAGCAGGACGGTCTGGTCACCTTATTTTATTGGCCGATGCACAGAGGTGGGGGGGCAGGCCGGCCGGGGGGACCCGTGCAGATGTGAGCCGGGTCGGAGGCTGCGTGATCAGGGGGTGACCAGCCCCCGTACCCGGCCCCCGGCCCCCTGAGCCGCCTGGTTTTCCAGCGCCTCCTTCCCCCGCCCCGGGGGGATGACCGCAGTGTTTTCTGTCTGGCCGGCCGGGCTGGGCCGTGCGGGGAACACAGGCCCCTTCAGCGGTGCCCCCCGGCCGGCCGAGCTGTCCGGAGCCTGACAAGCGCCCGAGGGGAGCGGGCGTCGCGGGCCCAGCTGTGTAAATGTTTTCGGTTTTCCTGCTGGGGCCGGGGCTTGAGCCGGTGCCAACACAAGCCTCGCCGGAGTTTTCTTTGGCATGGCTGCCGGCTCAGGAATGTCAGGAGGAGGCTCCGGACGGGACGGCTGTCGGTGGGGACGGGGGGGGGGGGGGGGGGGGGGCTGAGGGAGCCTGGGGGGGGGAGTCCTGAAAGCTGAGCCGGGGTGCGCTCTGCCATGGGCTCAGGACCGCACCCCAATTAGCATCAGGGCGCTGGGCCCGGCCTGGTCCGAGGGGAGCTTGGTGTTCCCTGGTCCCTTATTGGAGGGGCCTGGGCCGTTTCCGGGGGGCTGCGGGGGCAGGGGAGGGAAGGTGGCTGTCGGCATAGAGGGGGATGCGGTGTTCGGGGAGGGGAGGGGAGGGTGGGTGCTGAGCTCTGTCCCGGGCCCTGGCTGGGAGGCTGGGAGAGGTGCCGGCGGAGTCACGGTGAGCTGTGTGTTTCCCCTCGTTGGCGCTGGGCCCTTCCTCGGTGGATCTCACGGAACAGAAACCTTAGGGCATGGTTTCCACACGCAGAACCCTCCCTCCTGGGCAGGCGGACTACCTCCGTGCGCTGCGCCGGCCAGGAGTGAGGCAATAGGGCGGGGTGGGGCCTGGGGCAGCCTGGGGAGCTCGGGCCTCATCCAAAGGGGTTCGAGAGCCTCTGCGTTCCAGCGGACCTTGGCTTCTCCGGGTGGCTGAGCGTGACTCCGACGGGGCCCACCCTTTCCGACGTTCCGAGAGAGACCCCGAATCTGTATTATTATTCTTCTTCTTTTTTTTTTTTCTTTTCTGTGAGAGAAAAAAAATCTCCCATCTTTCCATGTTTGGCAACTCATTCGATGGTTTAAAAATGGATGAGGCAACCCTTCGAGCCAAACAAAACACATCTGGGAGCCGGACGGGCCCTGCAGGCCACGCATGTGTGGCCTCTGGGCGCCGGCTTCCTGACCGGGGACCGCAAGTGGAGTGGACGGTGGGGGACGCGGGCGCTGTTGGCGACAACAGCAGCCACCACCACAACCGTCTGCCCTCGCCCCGGGCTGGCCCGGGGTTCTGCTGAGCCCCTTTGAGCTAGGCTTAATTCCCCCCCGGGTATTATCCGGCCCAGTTGACAGATGGGAAAGCTGACGTCTCTGAGCAGGGATGTACCTCGGCCAAGGTCACAGGGTTAATAAGGAGCAGAGGGAGGATGTGATCCCAGGCCTGGCCTGAGTCCTAGCACTGGGCTGCAGGCAAGAGGCTTGCTTTGGTGGTTGCTGCTGTTTGGTTCATTCGTATGCCCAGCAAACGTTTATTGAGGTAGTACTATGTGCCAGGCACTGGGCTGAGTGCTTTGCTACGATTAAGGGAGGGAATGCAAGCCAAGTGCATAGAGCGGCTAGTAAGCCTTCAGTTTGTTGGCTCCGATGATTGTTACTATTGCTAGTGGCCCAGTGCACAAAATTCCTGGGGGGGGGTAGGGGGGTGGGAGGGGAGGTGTTCCTTAGCCCAGCCTGCACCCTCTCCAGTCTGGGACCCCTTGGGGGATGTCTGACTGCTGGTTTAGTTGAATATCCCTCTCACAATCCGGCACCGCTGGCTCCTAACCGCTCACCTGTCTGCCTGCCTGATGGCCCATCACACTCTTCCTGCTGGCTTGCTTGCCCCCAACTGGCCCCCCCCCTCCCACCAGTCTTTTTGCCCCCAACTGTCCCCCGTGCTGGCCTGATCGCCCTCAATTGCTGCCCTCACCAGCCTGCTCGGTCCCAACTGCCCTCCCTGCCAGCCTGATTCTGATCAAGGGCGTGTACCTTGGTGTTGTGGGCACATCCCCAGTAGGGGGTGTACAAGAGGCAGCTGATGGATGTTTCTCTCTCATCGATGTTTCTAATTCTCTCCCTCTCCCTTTCTCTCTGTAAAAATTATATATATATATAATTTTTTTTTTAAAGCATTGACTGTGTGGCTTAGAAACAGACATGTGTTTCTCACAGTTCCAGACGCTGCAAGTCCAAGATCAGGGCGCCAGCACAGTGCCGAGCTGGGGGGGGATAACTAGGGGGGCGGGTTCCTTGGCTGCAGACTGTAGGCTCCTTGTTGTGCCCTCAGGATGGGAGCGGAGCGGGTGCATGCTCCCTGAAGAGGACAGGAATCCCATTTATGAAGACCCCACCCTCATGACTACATCCCACTCTCCTCCCTCCCCAAGGCCCCGCCTCCACATGCCATTGCAAGGGGGGGGGGGGGCACGGCGGGATAGGGTTTCAGCCTATGGGTTTTGAGGGACCACAGACATTTAGCCCAGGACTGAGCGTGAGCCGGCCTCAGACTCTGGAGCGAACCCCAGTCTTGACCGTGACATCCATGACCGCGGGCGTTCACTGCTGTGCCGGGCACCATGAAATGCCGTTGGATCCCGACGTCGGCCCTGTGATTCTCATTCCACAGGAGGGGAAACTGAGGCCCAGGGAGTGGTCCCGTTGCAAGTGAACGAGGAAGCCAGAACTCGAACCCAAGCCTGTTCGCATCTGGACGCGGCGGCTTTCACCGGCACGTCCTGCTGACCCACAATCCTTAGCAACATCCCCACTGACAGGTGGAAGAGGCCGCAGGCCCCCCTGCCCTATGGGGAGACCCCCAGGTCTCAGGTCCACCTCCCCACATCACCACCCCCCACCCCACAGCCCTACCCCCACCCCCACCATGGCAGATGTGGTTAAAAGCTGATCAGACGTGAAGGATCCCCCCCCCCCCAGCAGGGTCTCTGGGGGCTCCCAGGCTGGGGTGTTGCAGGGGGTGGACGTGTCCCCTGGCACCCAGGGAGCCTCCTGCAGTGGGTGATTCGGCATCAGAGCGCAGGGCGGCTTCCAGGTCTGTAAAGAGCAGGGAGGGAGCGGATGGGTATGCTAATGTCATTATATTATTCATGCGCATAATTGCAACCCAGAAGTTGGCAGCCTTCTGGGTAATGACAGGAGGGAAGGGGAGATACACCTAACTTTTCTAATACATGTGCGGCGTTATTTAACTCTGAAGCTAAGGCTGGGGGCCTAATTCATTTCGCAGGGCTGGCGGCGAATATACTGCATCTCTGCTCGGTATACCTCCTTCCTTCCTTCAACAGAGAGCTACCTGCGGGTGCCAGGCCCTTCCCTGCCCTGGCTGCTCATGGTCCAGGTCATAAATAAGCCAAACAAGAAGCTGACAGAGCAAGAGAGACAAGATAGAGGAAGAGCTGGAGGGGCAGGAGGGGCTGGGGGATACCGAGAGAGGCAGTCAGGGAGGGCTTCCTGGAGGAGGCGGCACTGGCACCAGCACAGAACTTGAAAGGTGACGGAGGGAAGTGCTGTCCATTGGAAAGAGGGGGATGGCATTGGTGCCAGGTGGTAGGGGGAACGGCTCTGGCAGAGGCCCAGAGGGGAGACCACGTGGCATCTTGGGGGACATCAGGCTCAGAGAATGGGAAAGGGGCATTGGTGTGCCGTTCGGAGAAAAGTCTGAAAGTCGCACGTGCTCCATCGGTCTCACGGGGAGTCACCCTCCGCGGAGAAGGCCTGGGAAAGGGCAGCAGAGGCTCCTGTGAGGCCCTTTGGGGCCTGCTGGCCTTCGACGGGCACCCCGCTGGGGCCGACAGAGCCCGGGCCCAGAAAGCCCTCCATGGATCCATGGAGAGGTGGAGCCCAGCCCTCTGGACAGGGAGGGGGCGCGGCCCGGAGCAGGAGGCGGGGGCGGGGAAGAAGGAGAGGGGCCTGGGGTCCCCGTGGCCTGTAAACAAAGCCAGCTCTGGGCCTTCCCCCAGCTGGAGATGGGGGGGGGGGGCTTTACAGAGCAGCCCAGGCCCCTTGGGGGTGTGAAATTCTTGGTTAGGGCCATGGTGGCCTGCCCCCTCCCCCATGCTCCCCTTCCTGCCCCCTCCCCGCATGTGGGGGAGAGGCAGCAGCTGCACAAACACAGGCCCAGGCGGGGAGGCCGCTGAGACGTGGGCCGAGGTCTGCCCAGCAGCCCACACCCCAGGCTGCCCTCCGTGGACACTTTCCCAGGACGATATGTACATACGTGTGCGGCCCTCATGAGCACATGGGCTGGCCAGTGGAGGGTGGGAGGGTTCTTGCACATGCATGTGCATTTGGCATGTGCATACGCTGGGTGTGTTGTCATGCATGTCAGGCATGTGTTAGGATGTGCGTATATCAACTGTGAGGGCACATGGGTCGAAAACACAAATGGCTGGGAGCCTGTGTGCATGCGTGCATGTGGGCGTACACACGAAGCAGGCACACACACATGCGTGCGGGCACATGGCCATCGTCTTGACTCGAACATGTGGACGTGTGTCGGTTGAAAACACAAATGACTGGGAGCATGCATGCGTGTGGGCACATGGCCATTGTCTTGACACAAACATGTGGACGTGTGTGGGTGTGGGGTGTATGCCTGTGCAAGACTATGTGGGTACATGTGTATAAAGGGTGGGTGTGGGTGTGCCACTTGTGTGACGGTGTCGGGGTGTATGTGTGTGGAAGGTATAGGTGTGTATGCAAAGGTGTGTGTGTGTGATCTTCTTTCCCACGTGGGTATCCAGGGTGGGTGCACATGTGTGAGAGTGTGTGTGTGTGTGTGTGTGTGTGTGTGTGTGTGTGTGTTGTATGGGGAAGGAGGAGTGGTCTCTTGGGAAAGTAATAGCAGGTGAAGGTCTGAGTCAGAGCTCACCCCTTGCCCAAGCCCCCAGGTGAGTGACAACCTCCTGGGGTGCCGGCCTCCCGGGGTACCCCTGCCCAACCGCCTGGCAGCGCCCCCACACCTGACCCTGTCCCCCCTCTGGCCGGTCTTGTGCGGTTGCGTTCTGGGGAGGGAGCGTTTGTTTTCCTTCGGGCCCGTCTCTCTGTAATTGTTTCCATGTATTTCCCTTGATTTGTGGTTTGAAACCCACCCCCGCCCCCCCCCCACTCCCCCACCTGGGGCCTCGCTCCGTTCCGGACGGGCAGATGGAGGCCCCCCACGGGATAAAGGGAGGGCTAGGTGAGGACCTCCGTGTACCAGGCACCTGATGGGGTCCCTGACAGCCCCTCCAGTCGCCCAGCCCTCCCCAAGGTCTTGAAAGCCAAGTCTTTTCCATAAAACAAGAGCCTGGGATGTGTTTGGTCCACCGGTCAGATGCCCTGCCTCCGGCCCTCAGCCTGCAGGAATGGCCCCGCCTGCGGAGCAAGCCAGGGGTGGAACCTAGATCCCATTTCAGCAGCTAGGCCTCACTGTGCCTACGACACTGCCTCCTGGACCCACCCCCCTGCCCACTTTGTGCCTAAGGAGCCAAAAGGAGCAAACGGGGCTGTCCGGAGGTCCCGGGTGAGTCTGCAGTAATCCAGGTTCAGATGGAGATGGAAGGAAATTTATAGGATTCTACTCTCCGCACCGCTCCGGATCCCTCCTCGAGCCAGTAATATATTCACCCTTCTTGCTAACACACTTTTTAAAATGTTAATAGACTGTAAATTACTTTTCTTTTTTATTCTTCTTAAGATAAGCGTTTTCCCTCTCGTAGACGGGAGCCGACGCGGGAGTTACGGGCCTGGTTTTATTACTGTCGAGATGAGATGGACTGTACAGAGCTCATACAGCTTTTATAGGAACTATTTTATTTATAAGAATTTTCCTAATGTCAGATGGATGTGACATGCCTGGCTTCTCTCGGCCCAGCCTGGAGAGAGAGGAGAGGAGAGGAGAGGAGAGGAGAGGAGAGGAGAGGAGAGGAGAGGAGAGGAGAGGAGAGGAGAGGAGAGGAGAGGAGAGGAGAGGAGAGGAAAGGAGAGGAGAGGAGAGGGAACATGGCTGGGCCTTGGTTGCATTTCTTCGTCCTGGGAAACTCCAGAATGGCAGGAGGAATTCATTCTCCAGCAGCCCTCCTGGGTAGTTTTCCAGCTCCTGCTTGCATACTCCTGGTGACGGGGAGCTCACTTCCTACCGACACAGCTAGTCCCCAGTGAAGGCTCCAAGTCTTTACATCCACTTACGGGTCTGAACTCGGCTCTCTGAGGCTAGAGAGAAAATCTTCCCGTAATACACCTGGACACCCTCCCAAAGATTTGAAGGCAGCCACACGCCCTAGCCTGGTTTTTTTCTTTTCTCTTCTTTTTTCTTTTCAAACAGCTCCTTGGTCCTTCAAATATTTCTCCATCCTTCCTGATCTGACCCACCCTCAGAAATGTATTCAGGTTCTTTTCTCCAAGGTCAGAAGGACTAGCTTCTCTTCCTTACCAAGACCGTTCTATCTCACTAGAGGTCCTATGCATGAGTTCATGCTCCGGTGGGATCCCTTGGCCTGGCCGGCGACCCGGGCCGATGGGGGTGGCTGGCCAGGGAGAGGGATGGCGGGAGATTGCCTGGCTGTGGGAGGTTGGCTGTGGGAGCTCACGGATCACCAGGGAGATGATGCTCCAGCATGGAGCATCTGCCCCCTGGTGGTCCACACACATCATAGCAACCGGTTGTTTGGTTAGTGGGTCTTATAGTCACTTAGGCTTTTATATCTATAGATGAGCGCTCCCGGAAAATAACAATTCAGGGGATGTTTGTGAGGGTTGCGTGCTCAAATCCATTTTGGGAAGGCGGGGCTAAGGAAATAGAAACAGGTTCCTTCGCAGCAGGACTTATCAGAGCCTTTATGTGGTCCACGCACACCGTGACTCTCGAAGTGGGGACAGGAGGCAGCATTTTACAAACTCACGCGATCTGAGCCACGGACTTTCAGAGGGCATCACCCTAGAGGGTAACATGTACCCCAAATAGTTCAGAAATGCCGCTTGGCCATGGCACGGGGGCTCTGCGAGGGGTTACTCCAGCGGCATCTGTTTCCGGGGGGGGGGGGGGGGGGTGTCGGAATGATGCTCTGCCCGAGGCAAAGATGCACTCAGGCCTGCTCCTTGGCTGCGTGGCGGCGTGCAGTCTGCCTCCTCGCTCCAGGCGGTGTTTCTCGTGGCGTGCAGGGAATGGGGTGGATGAGATTAGCCTTCCAAGGCCACCCGCCCCCCAGATGTGCTGGGAGGGGGGGTCTGCAGCAGGCGGGTGTGGGTTCATGGGACAGTCATGTTAGAAAAGGAAGAATCCATGCTCCTCCGCCGTGGATCATCCCTGAGACTTTGGCAGTGACCTCGCCTCTCTGACCTTCAGACGCCTCCGCTGTGACCTGAGTCATCTCACGGGCAGAGGGAGCCCAGGGCCCGGCCCAGAGAAGATGCTTGAGAAACGCCAGCGGCTCACCCCACGAGTGTAGAAGGCATCCTCGGGTGCCATCTCCTCCTGGCATCCTGGCTCCCGCCGGGCTGGACTTCCTGCCACTCCCGCCCCTGCCAGGTGCCACTCCCGCCCCTGCCCCAGGACCTTTGCACATGCTGCCCTTTCTGCCGGCAACACGCGTTCGGGCTGGGAGACCGTGGCGCGTGACAGATGCTCCATCCATGAGCACGGAACAGTTGGGAGATGAAGGTCCTCACCTGCCGTCTTCCCCCTGAAGCCTCCGGCCTGGCTGAGCGTAAAAATCTTGTTCTGCCTGGAGAGAGACACAGCCTGCCCCTCCTGCACAGCCGGCCCCACGTCCCCCGCAGAGCAGTTCCCAGCAGCTCCTGGGGCAGGGGGGATGTCAGCAGGGGGGCTGGCCAGCCATGCACCCTGACCACCCCGCCCGGCCAGGCCCCCTCGCCGCAGTCACGTCTGCAGGACGCAGGCGATGTGATCGGAACAGACCGCTGTCCCCTCTCCCCGTTGCCCGTGGCGGCCACCAGCTTCATCAGTCGCCAACAATTGGCCACAGGCCTGTTCCCTTCCAAAGGATGTTCCCGCTAATGGTCTCTGACAGGACGTGGTGCCGGCACCTTCCTCTCCCTTTTCAACTCCTCCGGGCGTGCGTGTGAGCATGGCGGCCGAGGTCATCAAATACCTTCTTCAAACCAGCAGGCTGGCCGGGGCGGGCTGGCCTCCTGGGGGCTCAGCAGACCTCCTCGCGGGGTTCCAAGGAGGCCGGTCCGGGGCATCTCCTGAGAGCAGGGCAGAGTCTGCATCCCCGGGAAGGCTCTGCCCACCCCAACATCACCCGCCGTCAGCTTGGTGCTTTGCCTGACAGCCCACTGTGCGTTGGACCTTCTGGGTGAGGGCCGCTGGGATTGAGAGCCTGGAGGCCTGGATTCAAATCCCATCGAGGCCACGTTGGAGCTGTGTGGTCCTGGGCCAGTTGCTTAACTTCTCTGTGCCTTCGTTTGCTCGTAGGTGAAACGAAGGCACTGGTATCTCCTGGGTTGTAGGTAGCGCAAGGCCTGCACATACCCTGTTTCCCCGAAAATAAGGCAGTGTCTTATATTAATTTTTTTCTCCCAAAGTTGCGCTAGGTCTTATTTTCGGAGGATGTCTTATTTTCGGGGAAACACGGTAGTAGGTGCTATGTCAGTGACCGCTATTACATTCCAAGGCCCTTGATTGGGGGGGCATAGGCAGGGTGGGGAATGAGGGATATCATGGAGGACCTTATCCGCTTGGGGAATTCTATTGTCAAGTTAACCTTCTGACCCTCTGGGCCAGGGCGCGTGAGACGAGGGTCAGCGCAGTCGTGGCTGCAGAGACACGGAGGGTTCCAGAGGCAGAAATGGTGGCGTGAAATGCCGAAGCAGCCAGGGGCCCGGGAGGTCATGAGGGCCCACCCACCGCCTTGCTTTTGAAACGGGGACACAGAGGCCCAGAGCAGCGTAAGGACTTGCCCAAGGCCATGCAGGGAGGAAGAAGGGGACCAGCTCAGGAGTAGAAACCGAAGGCGTCGTGAGATGTGTCGTCAGAAAGAGAATGCCTTTATTGAGCATGTCCTATGCGCCAAGCACACCCGTTGGGTTGGTGTGTGGGGAGTGGGGAGGATGAAGTGGGGGGTGATAGGAGGGCTTCCTGGGGAAGCGGTACCCCACCTGGAGCCTGAAGGGTGAATTCGATGTAAGTGAAGAAAGGGAGGAGGAAGCATTGCAGCCAATAAAAACGGCATGTGCAAAGGCCCTGTGGTGACCCCTGAGGAAAGTACGTTCCACGTGTCTAGAAGGAGGCGCAGTGTGGCTTAGAGGAGCTGCCAGGGGCTGGTGCTTGTGGTTACAGCAGGGTTTGGGGTTTTTGCCTTTTATTCAAAGATCCCCCAAAGCCAGGTGAAGCCGGTTTGAAGAAGGGTGTAACAGGTTCCTATCAGTGCGTTCCCTCTGATGACCCCAAACCTGGCTGGACGGTGGCCTCAGGATGACACATGTCTACAGCAGATCCTTCTGTGTCAATGGGTCCTTCCTCCAGGGAAATTGGGCTGCATAGCCAGTTTGGAGGCAGGGAGCCAGGAGCCCCCCCTCACCCTCAAGCTGGTGGTGGGCTCATTTGCATGATCCCAGTTTAATTCTCCCAGGATATGCAAATGTATGCAAACCACCATCCAGGAGAGGCAAAAATAGCAGGGCGCATTAGCATCCCCCACAGGAATATTGCTTCATGCAAACGAGGAGCTCGGGGCTTGCAGAGTGGGCGGAAGTGAAAGATGCCGGCCTGGGGGCTACAGGGAGTGTGCCCCGTCCTGGCCTTTTCCCTTCCGGGGTCTGGCCGGACCCCTGCTGCCAGGGGAGGCGCTCCAGGGAGTGGGGCAGGTGGTAAATGGAGGGCCCTGGCTGCCCAGTGTCCAGGGACCAGAGTGGGAGACCCCTGATCTCACTGCTACCCTGCCCTGGCCTGGCCTCCACCTTCTGACTGTCTCACCTCCCCCCTCCTTCCCACCCTCGCCCTTTCCACTCCAGTTCTCTCTGCCTGCCTCTGCTCTTAATATAATCTCACCTTCCTCCTTGCTTCCCTCTAATCTTTTGCTTCCTTTTTTTTTTCTTTTTTTCTTTTTTTCTTTTTCTTTTTTTTTTCCTTTTCTTTCTGTTCTCAGCCTCTTCCAGTCCTGCCTGTTCTGTGGCTTCTCTCTGCCTGACCTCCCGGCCCCTCCCCCGCTGAGCTCTGGTGCCCTCTGGATGCCTGTCTCCCTTGGAGTCTCTGTTTCTCCCCCTCTCCGTCTCTCTGACTCCTCCTCCCTTTGTCTCTGTTTGCCCCCGAGGTTTCCCGTCTCTCTTTGTCTGTCTGTCTCTCTCCCCTTCTTGCCTGTCTCTCTCTTGATTGGCAGCTTTCCTTGCCCCTGCCTTTTGGACTCTGCTGGTCCCTCTCTGTGTTGCTTTCATTTGTTTTGCTGTTTCTTTCTGCCTCTCTTGTCCTCTCTCTGTCACCGTCTCTCTTCTCTCTACTTCATTATCTTTCTGTTTGTTGTTGTTGTCCTTTTTTCCTCTGTGGCGACTCTCCCCAGCCTCCTCCTTGCCTCTCCCCTGCATCTGCCTCCTCCAGGGCATGCTGGAGACCAGACATGGGAGCCTAGGTCTGGCCCAGATCTGGCCCTGCTGGCCTGGGGTTGGTTGCCCGAGGCTGGCGTACTGGGGAGAGAAGGCAAGAAAGTCCTCTCATGGCAGCAGACACTTCCTCACTGTGTGACTTCTGCTGGCGGCTTCCTCTCTCCGGGCCTCAGTTTCCATCTCTGTAAAATGGGCTTGCTGTGGGACTGGCCGGATTCACTGCCCCTGTTGACTTGCATTCAGTGGGCATTATCTGCTAATGTGATCATCACCATCGTTGCTTTATTTCCACGTAGGCTCTCTGTGCCTCAGTGTCCTCGTCTGGAAAATGGGGAGAATATCCCTCCTGGGTGTTGGGAAGAACTGGATGAGATGGTTGCATAGGAGCACATAGTAGGTGTTCTGTAAGAGGCCTATTTTTTCCTTCCTTCTGACGCTGCCCTGTTTCCCCGAAAATAAGACAGTGTCTTACATTAATTTTTTTTTCTCCCATCATTGCGCTAGGTCTTATTTTCGGAGGATGTCTTATTTTCGGGAAAACACGGTAGTTGTGTGACTTTGGCAAGTGTGCCCACCCCTCTCTGGGCCTGGGTTTTCTCCTCCTGAGGCACATCCTTGCACAGAGACCCTTTCCGCTCTCCTCCTGTCTCCTCTGAGGTCTCTTCCCTGAGCTGGACTGGACGGGGGCTCCAGGAGTGGCTGCCACCAGGTGGCGACTCCACAGTGCCACCAAGTGGCCGCCCAGGTCACCACGGGGCAGGCTTGGGGGCTGGGGCTGGGGGGCTGGGTGGGCCTGACTTCTGTGACCTTGCCAGGGCCCCCAGGACCGTTACACGAAGGAGAAACCACCTGCCCGAGGCTGAAGAGGAAAGAAGAGTCTCAGATTCTGGGCTGCGGTCCCGGAGCTGCCTCAGACGTGCTGGGTGACCTTGGGCCAGGGCATTGCCCTCTCTGTGCCCTGCTTTCCTCCCACACCAGCCCAGCATGGAGGTCTTCCTCCAGGGGCGGCGTCCTCCATCCCTGTGGCGGGTCCAAGGCCACATGACCTTGATCGTTCACAGTGTTATTAGGCTCCTACTCTGCCGTATACAGGGCAAACAACAACAATGACGGCGGCAATGATAATCATAGGAACTGTTCCCTAACAAGGAGCGTTTATCCCAGGCCAGGCCTTGTGCTAAGCCTCTGGTGCGTGTGTGCGCCAGCTCATTTATTTCACGTGACGTGGGATTCTCGAAGCCTTTTACAGAAATTAACTTGTTTAATCCTCACTGCCAAGTGAGGTTCGGGGAGGAGGGCTGATTTTTGTTTCTCAATGTATTCCCTATATGCTTGTTGAGCACCTACTATGTGCTAGGAACTCCGGTCAGCACTAGGACCAAGAGTAAAAGGCACAGATCCAGTTGAAGCTCAGGTAGGTTCCCAGTTTCGTGGTGGTGGGTGGTGTGGTGCTGTGTGTATGGGGGGTGCTGTGTGTATGGGGAGAGGAGGTCTGAAACACATAGTAGGCAAAAAACGCACCAACGAATGCAACGTGGAATAAGTGTTATAAGGGATCTAAAGGAAAAGAGAAGGGGGCTGTCAAAGGGAAGAGGAAGAAAGGCAAAGCAACCAGGAAAGGCAGCCTGGAGGAGGTGGCACTTAAGATGAAGCTTGGAGAAGGATATGTGTGTGTGTGTGTGTGTGTGTATGATAGGTATAATAATATATGTATATATGTTTCTCTCCAGATGTGTGTGTGAGTTTATATATATAATGCAGAATTAACAATTTCTGGAAAGATAATGCAATAACAATAAACACGAGGCATTAATTGCCTCTGGGGATAGGAACCGGGTCAGGGGCTTTGCAGGTCATTCACATCTATAACCTCAGAGTCCAGCACATAGTAGGTGCTCAAAAAACACTGGTCCGATGGAGAAACATTTTTAAGAAGAGCAGTTAACCTTCCCACTGCGTGCCCTTCCACGCAGTTAGAATCTGCTTTCGTCACGTGTGAACATACAACACGGACTTTGATTTTTTTTTTTTTTTAAGACCAGGCCATAATTCCATTTTCTGATCTTCCTCTGCCACAGGCTCTAGAGGAAGCCAAGACTTGGATTCACTTTTTTTTTTTTTTCCCCTGCAGACGCACAAAGAGCAGTAAATAAGTGTAGCTTTGAAAAATCAGGGGGAAAACTGCCACGTCAGTCCTATTTAAAAAAAAAAAAAAAATCCCGAAAAATAAACGAGAGTGTCCCGCTCGCCATGCTGCCGTGGCGCAGATATTAGTCTTGTGCGGCCTCCCTCGCTCGCCGCCCGGAATAAGCCTGCCAGGGAGATGGATCGCCCCCGCGCTCCCCCCACTCGCTGCCCTACACGGGGGCTCAATTAGCGGGATTTGTCCCCCCCGCGTCCCGGGGACAGAACAGCACCCCGCGTCTGCTCCCCCCGCCCCCCACCCTCCACCTCCATCCACAGCCCGCCTGTGCGGAAGCAGCCATATATATATTTTTAAAAATCGTATTTGTTTTAATTGCTTGTGTGCTGATTTCTTGCCTGCCACCTCCTCCAAACCCCCTCCACGCCAGAACCTCGATTTTCTGGGAGAATAATGTTCCTGCCGCGGAAAGAGCTGGGCTGCACTGCATCATGGGGCCCGGGATAACTGTGTGGGGAGCGGGGAGTGGGGGGGGGGGGTCTGTCTGAGTGGATGTTGGAAGACAGGGGCTGATGGCCTTGGGCACGGGGACCTCCAGCCTGGAGAGGTGGAAAGGCCTTGCTTGGGTTCCACGGGCAGCCTGGGTTCGAATCCTGGCTCTGCTCAGGCAGGCCCAGCAGTGCAAGCCTTGGCTGGGTGACTCTGAGGTCCTGGCCTCGCTTTTCCCATCTGAAAAATGGGCACGAATAATTACAGCTACTTGCTGCGAACACTGAAGAAGATGAAGATGGTAAAAGAAGCATGGGGATGTCTTCGCTTGAATATTTTAATATATTTTTTTTATTTATTTCATTGTGAAACCACTTTCTGATAGACTGGCCATATTGTTGGAGACGCATGCAAATATCTCGTCTTAGGAGATTTCTACTCAGAGAGGCAGCCGCCAGCTCTTCTGCGTCTCATGGATGTGGACGTACTACTGGACAAAGGACTCGAACGTTCTCTGCAGAACTTTAAGTGGAAAGGGAGAGAATGGACATCGACCGAGGGTCTGTGTGTCTGTCTGTGTAGGGTGGTGAGCTAAAAATAATTTCTACATGTGTAAATCATTGAAAAGAATGAAGGAAAAGCATGCTATTCTGGGACATCTGAAAATGACACGGAATTCACATGTGTGACCGTAAATAAAGTTTTATTGGCACACAGCCACGCTCCCTCATTTCCACTTTGCCTAAGGCTGCTGTGGTGCTAGCAGGGTAGAGCTGAGTAGTTGCAATAGAGACCATCTGGCCTGCAAGGCTGAAAATATTTAATATCTGACCCTTTACCGAAAAAGCTCTCCGATGTATTCTTCTTCCACTGCATGGAAGGCTCAAAGCAACGTGGTGAGGTTCGTTATCACTATGGATCCATTTTACAGGCGAATAAACCGAGGCTCTGAGGTTATTTTAGCCCCAAGGTGGCAGGGAAAGTAGTTATGGACACCCCCTTTATTGGGGATGTGTCCTCAACCAAGATAGTACATGCCCTTGGCTGGAATCAAACCCGGGACCTTTCAGTTGGCAGGCCGACGCTCTATCCACTGAGCCAAACCAGGTAAGGTTCTAATCATTTTTCTTAAAAGCAAAAGGAAGAATGGAGTCTGTTTGTGAAGGTGGGGAACCAATGGCAAAGCCAATCTAGGTATTTCTAGGTGGGGACATTGTGGCCCAGAGAGGGCAAGTGATTTGCCCAAGGTCACACAGCAAGTCAGAGGAAAGGGGGTGGGGTGGGGGGGACTAAGATCCAGGGCGGTCCTGGAGCCCTTTCCACCAGGTCTCACTGCACCCCCAAACTGCAGAGATTTCAGGGAGAAGCACCCGCAGGAGTCTGGCTCCGCCTGGCGTCCTGTTACTTCCCCCTCACGGGGGAGGCATAGGGCACCCACATCATGACTCACTCTCTGAGACTGACTGACCTGCCTGGGCCACTCCCTTTGGTCCTCACAGCAGCCTCTGCCGGATTCCACTGCGATTCCCCCTGTGGAGCCTCTGTGCTCAGCACCCAGTAGGTGCTCAGCAAATACTGTTGAGTGAACAGCCCCTGCTAAGACCTCCTTAGCCCCAGAGTCCAGGGCAGAAACCAAGGCCCTGGAGAAGCGTGTGGAGTCCAGAGTCACAGTGTTGCTTTCGGGTCTGTCTGCCTCCACAGAACACAGTGTGGTCACCGACCAAGTCAGGGACATCTAGACACTTCCTGGGCCTGGAGCGGCGAAGGGCCCAGCTCCCCTCCGGGTGGGATGGGGAAGATCTTTGAGAAACAGCAAGACTAAGAGGCGCTCAGGGCAGACGGTTTTTTTTTGACACAAAGCAGGGAAAAAGAAGATAATTTCCCCCTTTTTAGGCTATTTTGGGGGAGGTCCCAGGATGGAATGAATAATTTGCTTTGCAGAATCCAAGTCTCTGGTCCCTCCGCTCAGGGCCCGCATTGATATGCTGATGCGAGAGGCCCCAGGGACCCCTCCTGGGCCCCTTTGTTCCCAGAGCATCTGTGCAGGAGGCTTTGTGCTGTGTGTGTGTGCGTGTGTGTGTGTGTGTGTGTGTGTGTGTGTGTGTTTGTGTGTGTGTGTGTGTGTGTGTGTGAGAGAGAGAGAGAGAGAGAGAGAGAACAGAGAGGCCTGCATGGGTGGAAGCCCTGGAGTCCTGGGAGCCTGGGGGGTGTAATGTGCCTGTAGGGAGGGAGAGAAATGTAGTCATTCAGAGATAGGAATGGCCTTTTGGGTGCGAAAAGCTCTGGCCACATGCAGGGAGTATTTCAAGTTCATTTACCCTCCCTCCCTCCCTCCCTCCCTCCCTCCCTCCCTCCCTCCTTCCCTCCCTCCCTTCCTCTCTCCTTTCCTTCCACCCAGCCATCTACTCACCCAGCTATCCCCCCCTACTCACTCAACTGGCCATCTTCCTGCTGCTCCACATGTAAATCAACTATCTACACATGTACCTACTCACCAATGCATCCATCCATCCATCCATCCATCCATCCATCCATCCATCCAGTCATCCATCCATCCATCCATCCATCCATCCATCCATCCATCCAGTCATCCATCCATCCAGTCATACCTCCAACCATTCATCCATCCATCCATCCATCCATCCATCCATCCATCCATCTATCCATCCAACAACCAGTCATACCTCCATCCATCCACTCATCTCCTCTTCTGTCCAACTTTCCATTCATTCATGTACATCCCTACCCCACCTCTGCCCAGCTCACCCCCATGGTTTGCCAGATTACCATTTTATAGGCGAAGAAACCACATTCTGGATAGAAAGGACACAGAACTCAAATTCTGCCCTCGGATGGAATTGGGTTCAAATTCTGCCTCTGCCATTGGCTGGCTGGACGCCCTCGGACAAGGGACGAAGGCCCGTGTGTCTGTTTTCTATAAATGTGAAGGCGGGGTGGAAGGAGGACATGAGGTGGCCCGGGAAAAGGGCCATCACAGGGCCCCCTGTGTGACATAGGCCCAATAGGTGCTTCTCTCAGTCCTTGCTGAGCACTCCCTGCGTGCCAGGACTGGGAGGGGCTTTACATGAGTTCTCCCACCGTTAGCATCTCGGGGCTGGTATTTGATAGATCCTCCCTTCCTCCAACTGATGGACGGACATAAACTCCACCTGCAGCCAGACATTCCTGAGCACTGACCCACCCATCAGCACCTGCCAAATGCCCTACGCCCCCGATTCCTAAGTCCCTAGGTCCCTAATCATAGGCCTTCCAGGAAGCCATCCATCAGCGTGTGCTGAGTGCCCTAAGCCCTGTCCTCTATCCTCCCCTTAAAAGTACATGGACCCCGGCCTTCGCTCTCTTCCTCTCTCTCTCTCTCTCTCTCTCTCTCTCTCTCTCTCTCTCTCTCTCTCTCTCTCTCTCGAAGCAGCCGGCAGGGGGGTACTCTTCTCTTCAATAAAGCCTGTGTCCTGGCATCCCGGTCTCCGGCCCCCACTCTCTGTCATCTTTCAGTATTACCCTCCCTGCTCTCCAGACCGGGAGCCTGTCTCTGGGAGGTTAAGGGCAGGAACAGAACCCAGGACCCCAAACCAGGGGCGGGGGGGGGGGGAGGGAACAAGTCCCCTAATTCCACTCTGAGACTTAGATACGGTCTCGAACTGCTGAAAACGAAGCAAGAAGAACCAGCTTGCCAAGGTGTGCGTAGGGAACAGAGGGCCAGGGAGAGGGAACAGCAGGTGCAAAAGCCCTTGGCGGGATCAGCCTGCTGGGGAGATGGCACAGGGGACCAGGGGCCTCGCCCACCGACCCTCGGTGTGGGGCATCGTCCCGTGGCTTCCATCCCATCCCATTCAGAGACGAATGCCCAGTGTCACCTCCCCTGGTACCCGGTGAGCGGGAGCCTGCCCGGGTCTATCCTATCCTTCTCCCTTATGGTGATGACCCGCATTTCAAAATGATGTCCCCAGCCCCCACTCCGGAGGCCCTTGGGTACCAGGTCCGTTTCTCCAAATCCCAATAAATAAATACAGTAAATCCACGCGCTTGCGGGGATTTTTACGAGCCGGTCTGCCGGGGAAATGGGCCGGCTGCCTCGGAGGGCCGCGCGGCGAGGTAATTAGCAGCTGAGTTATGGGGGCCACTTGAAGTCTAATTATTGCGGGAGCCGAGGCGCCCGCCTCATTTGGGTCCAGATTTACACGGTGCTGGCAGCTCCTCGGGCAGGCGCCTCCGTGGGGAGGGATGTGGAGGGGCAGTGGGTGGGTCTCAGAGAGGAGGGAGGTGGAGGGGAAACAGCCAGAGGGGCACCTGGAATGGGGTGAGTCTGGGCCGGGGTGGGGGGCTGGGGGGCCGTGTCTCCTCCAGGATCCTTCTCCATTCTTCCAGCAGGTTCCTGCAGCTCTTTCCTATGCTGTGCTTCCATCGTGCCTGTGGTTTAGGGCAGCGGTCGGCAAAGACAAATTAGTCAACAGAGACAAATATAGACAAATCTATACAGACTGGAAATATCTCTTTATCAAATGAATGAATGAATGAATGAATGAATGAATAGATGGATGGATGGATGTGTATGGGGCTAGCAAATGAGAGAGGCTTACGGGCAAATAGATATCATGGGGTAGCCCTAAACCCATGATTGGCAAACTGCGGCTCGAGAGCCACAAGCGGCTCTTTGGCCCCTTGCGTGTGGCTCTTCCACAAAACACCACGGCCTGGACGAGTCTGTTTTGAAGAAGCGGCGTGAGAAGAAGTTGACGTTTAAAGAACGTGGCTCTCCAAAGAGATGTCCATCCTCGTGCCGTTGCTATTGGGCTCTGCTGACCGATGAGTTTGCCGACCACAGAAGACCTGCACGAGAGCCCCAGACGGAGCCCGGATGGAGCACCCTGCAGAGGGACACAGTCACATGGGGATTCCAGAGCAGCATCCTCGGTGCCAGTGGCCACGCATGGTGGCAGCCAGACGGCCCAGGGAGGTGAGAACATAGGCTGATTCCGGTTGGTGACACGGGGGCCAGAGAGAGGGACAGCCTGCAGGGGGGGCAGCAGATGGGATCCCTGCAGGGCTGCAGAGGGACTACAATTGCAGCATCTAGCATGTGCCAAGGGCATCCTGGCACCTGGCTGGCTCCTGATAGGTCCTCCCTTCCTCCAGTTGATGGACAGATGTAAACCCCACCTGCGGCCAGACATTCCTGAATACGGAATCACCAATCAGCACCTGCCAAATACCCTAAGCCCGCCCCCCATACCTAAGTCCCTAGGTCCCTAATCTCCCATCAGCCTGTGCTGAGTGCCCTAAGCCCCGTCCCCTATCCTTAAAGGTGCTTGTACCCTAGCGCTCGCTCTCTTCCGCCCCTCTCTGTGAGCAGGGGTACCCTTCCCTCCAATAAAGCCCGTGTGTGTCCTGCCCTCCTGGTCTCTGCACTTCTCTATTTCATCTATCAGCCCCTACCTCCATTCACCAGATTTTCAAAAACTGTCATTGCAGCCCCCCTCCCCCCGCCCCGCCCCGTCCTCCTGCCCTCCCTCCTTTTCTCTTAAAAAATCTCCTATTATCTGTGCTTTCTGACAGCGAGGCTCCGCGTGCTGTATATTAAGCAGAGTGGCAGCTGGGATATGGCCACGCGAAACACAATCCAGAATGTTCCGCCGTAAATCCTCCTCTCTTCGGGGTGGTTAATTATCTTAATCACTTTTATTGTCTTTTATCTCCGAAGATCCCAAATTGCTTCTCGCTGCCTCTCCCGCCAAAGGCGACCACATCTCTTTCATGGGTGCCTGCTGAGTAAAGACAGTTGTCTGTATAGCTTTCTGGTGACACGCAAAGGGATTTTGATTTATCCCTGCTGCAGTGTGGGCCTCGAACGGTGGCAACCAGTGCAAACAAAGCCCCTGGAAATGTGGACGGACGGCAGGAAACACACACTCATGCACACACACATGTCTGTGCACACACTTACATGGGCCCACATACACACACACACACTCCAAATCTGATAGATGCTTTCTTCTTTGTAATATGTGTTTTTTAAATATATTTTATTGATTTTTTTTTTTTTTTTTTTTTTTACAGAGAGGAAGGGATAGGGATAGAGAGCTAGAAACATCGATGAGAGAGAAACATGGATCCGCTGCCTTCTGCACACCCTCTACTGGGGATGTGCCCGCAACCAAGGTACATGCCCTTGACAGGAATCAAATCTGGGACCCTTTAGTCCACAGGCCGACACTCTATCCCCTGAGCCAAACTGGCCAGGGGTGTAATATGTTTTCAATTGATTTCAGAGAGGAAGGGAGAGGAAGAGACAGAGAGAAGCATCAATGACGAGAGAGAGTCATTGATTGGCTGCCTCCGGCACGCCCCCATTCTGCGGACTGAGCCTGCAACCTGGGCAGGTGCCCCTGGCTGGGAATCGAACCAGGGGCCCTTCAGTCCACAGGCCGGCACTCTGTCCACTGAGCCAAACTGGCCAGGGTTCTTTTTCTTTTCTTTCCCCTTCTCTCTCTCCTGCTAACGCCATGTGACCTGGGAAAAAGCATTTCTCTGGAGCAAACCATGACTCAGGCGAGAAGAATGACAGGCCTTGCAAACTGTCACCCTTTCCCGGGACATGGGGAAAGGGGATTCGGCTGGAAAGCAATCCATTGGTGGGTGGCATCTGACAGCAGAGGGTGGAAAGGGGAACACAGCACCAGGCTGCTAGACCTGGTGTGTGTCAGGCGGGGAACTCTGAGTCCATTCAGCCAGCTGCAAATGGACCGAGCTGGCCAGGTGGTGGGAACTCGGAGTGGGAGGGGCGTGGAGGGCCTCGGTGCCCAGCCAGTGCCGTCCCTAAGGGAGGGGACGGCAAGGCCGAGTTTTGAAACGCCTGTCTCTCAGGCCACCGTCCCATAGCCAGGCCTGGGGCCCCGCAGTGTCCTGGGATTTGGAATTACTGTCGGAGGTCAGAGAGGGCGCTGTCCTTGGGGCAGCCTCTGGAGAGAGCGCTCTGGCATCCTGACTCAAAGCAACAGCCCGGGGCCCAGGCGGACCCGAGCGGGAACCCCAGCCAGCGCTGCCACGTCTGGGTGGTGAGGCCAGGGCACGCCCCTCGCCTCTCTGTGCCTCAGTTTCCTCATCTGAGCATCCCATGCCAAAACTGGTTTGGCTCAATGGATAGAGCATCGGCCTGTGGACTGAAAGGTTCGATTCCAGTCAAGGGCATGTACCTTGGTTGGGGTACATCCCCAGTGGAGGGTGTGCAAGAGGCAGCAGATTGATGTTTCTCTCTCATTGATGTTTCTCTCTCTCCTCTCTCTTCCTCCCTGTAAGAAATCAATAAAATATAAAAAATAAAAAAATAAAAAGAATGGCATCCCTTCCCGGGGTGCGGTGAGGATTGACTAACAACATGAAGCGGGCGGCCCACAGGTGTGCTCTGCAGGTCTCCTACGTGCCAGGCACCCTCTGGGCGGCCGGGGCCTCCACCACCCCAACTGCTGATGGGGAGACAGACATGGAGCTCGAACCCGTGCAGGGCCAAGAAGCCCGCGCCCATGGGTGACTCCCAGCCCCTCATCTCCTCTCCCAGCGGCGAGGCTGAGGGCTCTCCCCGTTCCTGCGGTCGGAGAGGCGGGGAGCTCTGCCCGGACTGTGTACCACCCCCCCCCCCCCTGCAGCAGAGGCCCCAACCCCAGCCTGCGGGCCCCTTAAGTCCCCCGGGCCCTCCTCGGAGCGGGCCCCAGGGGTTAGGGGTGCAGTCCCCCCTGCCCTCCGTGACCTCGCCTCTTTCTAACCCCCCCTGCCCCCCCGTGCACCCCACAGCTCTCTGGAACCCATTGTGCTGCTTTTAATCTCAGCCCTCGGTGATCCAGGGCGTATTTTCAGCCCGCACCCCCTCTGGGGATAATGACTCTCATACGTTCACTCCCCGCCGAGCAAAGCGCTGCAGCACTTTAATTTTTCCTAAAAATGCATTTGGATGTCCCCGGGAGATGTAGGTGAGAGAGAGACGTGGAACGGGCTGCTGCTCCTCACCGCCAGCCTCGGCCTCCCCGGGGGCTGGCCCTGCAATGGAGCAGCTCCCCCCCCTCCCTCCCCCCTGCCACCCTGTCCCGGTCCTGAGTGGGAGGCTGTGGGCGAGAGACTCCCCCTGGGTGAGGCCGCTGTGCTCCTCGGTGAGCCCGGAGCGAGGAGAGCATCCTGCAGGGGTGGGGCACGGGGGTGCTGGGGAAGGGGAGGAGGGGGGGAGGGTAGGGTGCTGCCCCAGTACCTGTAGGGGGAGGAAAGGGTGGGGGTGGGGAGCACTGTTTCTAATCCAAGAATTTTATTTATTTTTAAAAAAATATATTTTCTTGATTTTTTTTTTTTTTTAGCAGAAAGGAAGGGGGAGGGATAGAGAATTAGAAACATCAATCAAGCTGCCTCCTGCAACACCCCCCACTGGGGATGTGCCTGCAACCAAGGTACATGCCCTTGACCGGAATCGAACCCGGGACCCTTGAATCCAAAGGCCGATGCTCCATCCACTGAGCCAAACCGATTAGGGCTAGTCCAAGGGTTCTAAAACGCACAGGAGGTGAGCCGAAGTCCTAGTGGTGGCCCTGCACCCCCTCTGTCCTCGTCCCTTCCACTCCCTGCTCCTCACTCTGCTCCAGCTCCACGGACAAGCTAGGCACGTCCTGCCCCAGGGCCTTTGCACTGGCTGTTTCCCCAGCCGGAACCACCCTTCCACTCAGCGTCTGCCTCAGCGCCTCCCTCGGCTCCTCTGGCTGTGGCTCAAACGTCCTTTACCCATTGAGGCACCCCGAGGCCACCCTATTGGAGAGCAACTACGAGCTGTGTCCTAAGTGTCCGGGAATCCCAGGCCTTCATCCTCCGAAGCCACGATTCTCCGCCCTGGCTGCTGGGAGGCCCGCACGCCTGGACTCCTCCCCAGGCTCATGGACGGAGGCCTCTGAGGGTTGGGTGGGGCCTGGGTTTGTTTTGAAAGCTCCCCAGGGGATTGTCCTGTGCGGCCGGGACTCGAGCTGTGGAAGGTGGTGCATTTATTGCACATGTATGGCCTGCTCCCAACCCACCCCCATCCCAGTGAAGCCCACCAATGGCAGCCGCCACCCAGCATGCCCCCCGCCCCCATCTCCCCGCCCAGGCTGGTGCCTTGCCTGGCATAGCCGGTCGCTCAGCTTGCATTTGGGAATGACTTTTCCAGAGAGGCTGGGACTGGCATTCCACCTGGCAGCGCCCCCATTCCCCGGATTGGGAATCCATCCGAGGGGGGGACATCGGGACATCGGAAAGCTCCGTGGCCACCGGCCAGCTCTGATGGGAGCAGAATATCACATACGCCGCCTTGGGTAGGGAGGGGCCATCAATGTGTCCATGCCAAGCCTGACAACCAAGATTTGGAAAAAAAAATAAGATAAAAAAATAATAAAAAGGAAGAAAAACGAGCAGGTGTTGCATCTCTCTCTTTGGGAAAAAAATAAATACACGATGAAGCAAGGACCAGGTATCTTGAAGGCGGTGGACGTGGCGAGGAAATAACGGCGCCCGGTCCCCGGCTCCTCTGTATTCCGGCCGCATAACCATGCGGCACACAGCACTCGCAGACACTTTTTAATAGAATCGCTTAAAACAATTAATTACCAGAGTTTTCATTCAGGCTGCGGCGCGAAAAGCTACGCCGGCAATAAAAGGCATTTATCCGCGGGTTTCTCGCGGCCTGTTTGTTATTAGGATGTAAATTAAATCATCGCAGATGTTCCGTTTTTTAATCCGGGGCCGCCGCGGCCGGAGCGGGCTTACCTCATTACCCGCACGTCCGTGAGGACCTGCCGCCTTCTCCCAGACCATTTTTTTCTCGGGGGCCTGGTTCCCCCTCTTCTTAAACAAATTACCGGGGCCATTTGTTCACTTCCCGTTCGTGTTTGTGCTTCACGCTGGCCAGCCCCGAATGGGGGGGGAAGGGGTCCCCGGCTCCTGGGAGAGGGGCTCTGTTTGGGGGTCCTTTTTCCTCCTGGGGGTGATGGGGGTGACTCAGCATCTACTCCAGGCGTGGAGTTGGGGAGAATCATCTGGAAATCTCTGGGAAACCATCCCCTTCCCTAACAGGAGGGTGAAATCCTTGGCTCTAGCTCGTAAAGAGTTTCATGCCTGATTGGTTTGGCTCAGTGGATAGAGCGTCAACCTGCGGATTGGAGGGTCCCGGGTTTGATTCCGGTCAAGGGCATGTACCTTGGTTGTGGGCACATCCCAGCAGGGGATGAACAGGAGGCAGCTAATCGATGTTTCTCTCTCATCTAACTCTGTTTCTAACTCTGTGTCCCTCTCCCTTCCTCTCTGTAAAAAATCAATTATATATATATATATGTATATATATATATATATATTTTATGTCTGAGTTGGAAGAAATGGTCACCTGATTAATAACCCACCCACCCCACCCCACAAGGAGTCCCCACTCTCTACCCAGGTCCCTCGCTATCGTGTCACCCAGAAGCCTTTGCTTTTTTTTTTTTTTTTTTTTTTCCTGACTTCCTGTTTGGGTTGCGAGGCGCAGTAGGGCTGTCTCTGTCCTGTTCACCATCGCAGGCTCAGAGCCTCGCACTGTAGGTGGCGCATAGTAGGTGCTCAGCGAATAAACCCAGGCCTGTTCCCGGCGATGCTTGTGGAGCGACTGGGACCCTCGGGGCTGGAGGGCCGTAGAGAGAGCAGTGATGGTGCCCAGCCTGTATCCCATCGAATCCCCTGACATTCTAGAAAAGAGAGACTACCGGCCGCGTGACCTTCAGCAAGTCCCCTCACCTGTCTGCTTCCTGCCCGGCGTTTGGCTGTTGGAGGAATCATCTCAGAGCAGACAGTGTGCCTTGCGGATGAGGATCCTGTGACCCCTGATGGGCGGATTCAACTGGAAACTCTGAGGAAGGTGCAGAAAGAGGCGGGAAGGCAGGGGGTCAGGGAGGAGTGGTGGGGGCAGGCTGTCTGCTCTGAGAGGATTTCTTGCGTTTCTCCAACAGCCAAATGTAGGAGACGTCCCTCTTCCCACTGTGCAGGGCAGGACGCAGGCAGGAGGGGGGACTTGCTCAAGGTCACGCAGCCGCTGGTTTCCGATCTCTGTGGCTGTTGGACTTGCTTCCTCGTGAAAAGAATCGTGAAGCGGAAGCCCGGGGCTCCACAGAGGCGCAGCCGGAGGGAGGGATTCTTGTGGGATGGGGTCGTGCCTGAGCCCTTCCCCTGCGTCCCCTGGAGCGTCAGGTCCAGGAGGGATGTTCTTGCCCCGAGGTGTGTTCTTTGCCAAGTTCGAACCGTTAGGAAGAGCCCCTTGAACTTGGATCTGCCGGTGCCTCCCAAGCTCAGCTGCCTGGACCTCGTTCCCTCCTCCTGCCTCCCTCCCCGTGGGGTGTGACCTCAGCAGATGCCAGGGTCATGGAGCCTGCGTGCACCCAGGGAACGTGGAGCGCCTGAGACCATCCGAGCGGGAGGGCCGCAGAGAGGGCAGCGATGGGGACTCCCGGGGGGTTGGGGGAGAAGGGACCCCATGGGGCTGAGCGAAGAAGACGGTCCTCCAGAGGCCCCGGCCCAGCTGCCCCTCCCGCCCGATGGCGCCGGGCACAGGCTCGGCCACCTGCTGGGAGATGATCATTTTCTGCCTCCTGCCCGCGCGGCCTCATGTTCCCATCGAGTCCTGCAGGAGCTGGTCCCCCCTGCGTGCGCCAGAAATTGCCTTTTTATGAACGTCCTCGTGGCCGCGTGAGCGTGTCCCAGGCTCCCGGGGCCGGGAGACCCCTTATCCGTCCAGCCTCCTGTCTCCCAAGCTCCCTGCCTTCGGGAGGCGCAGAGACACGGGGGGGCCGGGGTTCTGAGGAGGGAGAGCAGGGCACATGGGAGCCAGGAGGAGACGATTGGCGCTGGGGCCTCTACCCCAGGTGCTGAGAGGGACCCGAGTCCTGCAAAAAGCTCCCGGTTTGATGGGGATGCGGGCTGGGGTTCAAATCCCCTCTGCGCAGGGGGGGGGGGGGGCGGGGGGGCTGAGCGACCTTGGGCCATGGCCAGGGCCTCTCGGAGCCTGCTCCCTCATCCGTGAAATGGCATGCCGATCCCCACCGCGGAGGGGGTGATGAGGATTAAATGAGGGGCTGCTTAGAAAGACCCCAGTGTGGTGCCTGGCACACAGCATGCTCCCAATGCAGGACGATTTGCCACCAGCCCAACCCCCGTTTCCCTTGAAATCCTGTGAGGACTAGCCGAAACCGGTTTGGCTCGGTGGATAGAGCGTCGGCCTGCGGACTGAAAGGTCCCAGGTTCAATGTCCGGTCAAGGGCATGTACCTTGGTTGCCGGCACATCCCCAGTAGGGGGTGTGCGAGAGGCAGCTGGTCGATGATCTCTCTCATCGATGTTTCTAACTCTCTATCCCTCTCTCTTCCTCTCTGTAAAAAAAATCAATAAAATATAAAAATTAAAAAAAAGAAAGAGAGAAATCCTGTGAGGACTAGAAATAGCCTCATTTTTAATTTTTTTTTTAAATTTTATATTTTGGACCTGCCTCCTCCATCCTGCTTACCCCCTCGCAGAGGGTACCTGCTGAGCGCAGGCACAGGATGGGAAAAGGCGTGGGCATGTCCCTGCGTCATTGCGCCAAGGCCTTATTAAGGTCAAACACGGGCCATAAGACACGTAGCGGGCCCTGTGCCCGGGTCCCTGGCTGCGGGCGGGCTGCTGGGTGGCTGGCCCCGGGCAGAGGCGGCCGGGCGTGTGGTCGGCCCAGCCAAAGGCCTTTCTCCGTGTGCAGAGTTCATGGAGGGATTCATGTATTTCCTCATTGAATTCTTTTTATTTATTTTTCTCCCAAAATCGAGTCCTTCACGCGTAGAGGATTCCCTCGCCTCCCTCTAACGGCCAAAGGAAGCTCAGCCTCATCCTTCAGCCGGAGGTGCGGCTACATTCACATCCCCCCCGGGGCCACGGCTGGCCTCCTCACAGACCCCAAGGGGGCATCTCAGGAGTATCTGCTGAGCTGCTCAGATTATGCAGAGTGGGGGAAAAGATAATGTGAGAGAGAGAGAGAGAGAGAGAGAGAGAGAGAGAGAGAGAGAGAGAGAGAGAGAGAGAGAGATCCCTGCCATTTGCATCTCCTGCCCGATAGGATGGAGCTGAGGATGCTGGTACCCGGGCCGCCAGGCTTGAGAGATCGAGCTGCTCTGGGGACGAAGGGACCAGCTTCTGGGGTGACTGGATTGACTCTTAAATCGGAAGTGCCAGCGCCAGGCCCGGTTCGGGCTCCCCCGCTGCCCACCTATTCCCAAGGCTCCAACATGAAGACGTCGCACACGCAGGCTGGGAGCGTTCCGTTAGGTTTCCTGTTATTAATCAGTCAATTAAGCCACCATCTCCGGGATATGTATGTTCGCTCCTAAGGAGGTGAGAGGCGTGAAGGGGGCCCAGTCAGGTTTGGAGGGAGAGGCCAGCGGCCTGGGGACCGCGGAGAAGGGAAAGGAAGGGAAGGGGGAGGGGAGGGTGGCAGGAGAGCATGGGGGCCTGTGGGCAGCCAGATGCTTGGGTTCCAGAAGCTTCCAGGAGGATGCTCGTTCAAGGTGTTCTCCTGGAGGAAACACCACGTGGAACCCGAGCAGGAGGTGGCCCAGGAGCTGTGGGGTCTGGCAGACGTCAGAGGGCTTCTCGGACCCCGAGCCTCAGTTTCCCCACCTGCAAAATGGGGGACTCTAAACCCTCTTTTTGCGAGGTGCACGTTCAATAAGAGAAGGAAGGTGTTTTCCGACGGTCTTAGGCTCTACAGCAGCGTTCTCAACCCGAGGGTCGCGATCCACAGGTTGAGATCTGCTAGCAGGGTCGCCTAAGACCATCGGAAAACACAGACATCCGAATTACGATTCATAACAGTAGCAAAATCACAGTGATGAAGCAGCAACGAAGATCATTTTATGGTCGGGGGTCACCACAACAGGAGGAACCGTATTAAAGGATCTTGGCAATTAGGAAGGTTGAGAACCACTGTGCTAGAGACCACCAAGAGGCAGCCTCGGCTGTTGACAGACAAAACAGTGACATTTAGGTGTAAATGCATCAAAGGGGCAAAATGACTGCATAGAGCGAGTGTCTAATAAGCATTTGTGTGGGGCGCGGCCACAGTGTGTGGACAGGTTCAAGCCTCGGACTGATGAGCGGGTACAGTCCTCTCACACCCACGTGCAAGTCCCAGCCTGGAGGGCAGAGCCCTCCCAGCACAGTGATAGCCAACGGCTGGAGTTGTAAGCGTGAACCTATGGTCCGAACACGTGGCCCCACGTGCCTGAGTGATACAGGCTGCAAGTAAACAAAGCTTGGTCAGGTGCATGCAATTGAGTAGGATCGAAAACCACGAGAATGTTGTAAACATCTTGACCATGCCCTTCCTTTGCCTTGTGACACCTGACTACAAAATGCATGGCTTGTGGGCGCTGTGGCTAGCTCTCCATCAGAGAGGACAGCGTCCCACTGAGACCTTGCCTTCATTCTCTTGTCTGTCTTTTCTCCATCCTTCACCGGCCCCCACTCAGGTCCACCCTTGGCCGTGCTGGCGCGGCACACATTTGTATTTCATTTATTGATTCCCTTGGATGGTTCTAGAGTCTAGACAGACAAAGGACAGAGCCCGTTCTTACCCCGGAGAATGCCTTGGGGCCTGCTCTGAGAGACGGCTCTTCAGGTTCGCAATACTCCAAATGGGACCCACACTCACATAATCAATACCTGGGCAGGGCCGAGGGGGTAGGGGAGCGTCCGAAAACCTTTTCATGGCCGAAGAGAAACTTGATTGGGGTTCATCATGAGTGTCAAGTGGAAGAAAACTGTCAATCTGTCGATGACAGTGGGTCCTTAAAGGAAACAGATAAGAACAACTAATAATGAGTCCATAAATCAATGGCAAAATAAGTGCTCAGATTTGTGATTAGCATAACAAGTAATTTGTTGTTTGACATTTTTGAAATTAAGAATCGGTGTAATTAGCACATAAATCATTTGCACATGGGTGTTCCCGAAGTGTCTGGTGTGTAATTAAACATAAATCATTTGAATTTGGGGGTTCCTCAGGTGGTGTATACGTCACGCGCACATAATTCATACATCGGTGTGTTTTCCAAAGTGTTTACTGTGGAATTAGCACATGGATTATTCGCAGATACTGGGTGTGGCAGGAGTAGGTTTACAGTTGTCCTTCTGGAAAATAATGCGATCGTTAATAAGTAATAATGCAAGAATACACGGTGTTTCGAGGACTCACAGCTGCACACCTACATGGGCCCCACCCCGTGGGTGCTTCAACGTATTTGCTGTGTGATTCACATGGAAATCATCGGTGCACAGAATTTGCTATAGTGTTCAGTGCACAGTGAGATCTATCCACTGAGCCAAACCAGGTAGAGCAATAACATTATTCTAAAAGGAGGATTCAACTTATCTGAAAGTACTTCCCCCCTCCCCCCCGCTAAACTTCTCAGTCATATAAATAACTTATACATAAATATCGATAATAATAAAAGCATAATATGCTAATCAGACCGGACATCCTTCCAGACAAAGCCAGGGCTGCCTCCTGCACACCTCCTACTGGGGATGTGCCTGCAACCAAGGCACATGCCCTTGACTGGAATCGAACCTGGGACATCCCCCCCCTCCCCCCAGTCCGCAGACCGACACTCTATCCACTGAGCCACACCGGTTAGGGCAGGACTTTCTTAGATTGTACAAAATATGTGCAGGATAGGCCGAGCTCGATTTGACCTGACCTCACTGGTGATTTTATTGGTGATTTTTCTAGTGTCTTGTGTTCGGCTGACTCCCCCCCAAAAAAAGTAAGATTGTTCAACCTAATATAAGGGGGGAGGGGGAAGAGAGAGGGGGGGCGCAGGCATGTCCCCCTGGCTGAAGCCTGGAGAGATGCTTGCTTAGCACCGGGAGGAGAAGGGTAAGCAATCAGGGTGTCCGCTCCCTGTGCCTGCGGAGACTAATAGATGTTTATTTAGTCTGGCTGGTTGTGCTGTGTGTGACATTTATCCGTCACAGGAAGCTGCTACGTGGCAAACGCCAGCCTCTGGATGTTGACAGCTCACTGCGAGGCACCGCCGGAACCTCACAAACAGCCTTCGTGGTCCCCGTGGCCCCCGTGCCCACCCCCCGGCCCCCGGCCCGCCGGGCCTGCTGGAGCAGCCACCCCTGAGTCTCTGTGGCACCCGGGACTGGCGCCTGGCTGGGTCCCTTCTGGCCCAGGTAGGCCTGACCCCGAGTGCCTCCAGCCAGGTGTTCTGGTTGGGGAGCTGGTCAATGCCCAGGACAGCAGAGGTGGGGAAATGGGGGAGGCCTTGGCTTGGGTAGCTGCTGTGCAGGGGTCCAGGGTGGGAGGGTGGGGGGGAAGAGGGAATGTTGGGGGGGGGTGGCCATGCAGCATCTGAGCCCCACTCTCTGATTAAATCTTCCGCAGAGATGCGCCCCATCTTGTTCATGTGCCCCTCTAGGTCCATCTCTGCGCCCTCCTCCCCTCTGCTATGTACCCCAGAACCATCTTTCACCCGCTTTATCAAGGGCCCCTTGACCTCCTGCTTCTGGCTGGCTCAGCCAATAGGGAGCCTCGGCCAGAGACCTGGGGGCGGGACGAGAGAGAGGTGAGGGTGGGTATTCCTGCCTGGCCTTCCTCCCTGCAGTGGGGGTGCAGGCCGGCTGCTGCCCTTGCCGAGGCCTCAGCTCCTGCAGCTGGCTGGAGTCTCCCGCCCCCCCACCCCCCATGTGGTGAGCTGCTCTGCACCCCCATTCCAATGACCCTGAGAAAGAGCCACTGCCCCTTCGACCAGGCTCCAGGGGCCAGCCGCGGGCGTTGCCATAAGCTTCAGGATCCAGCTAACAGCGATGCGAGTGAGTGAGCTCCCCGCCCCTGGAGGTGTGCAAGTCAAAGAGACCAAGCGTCTCTCTGTCAGGGGGGCTGGATCGGAGATTTGTGCGACAGGTGACGTGAGAGGAGGGGGTAAGAGGAATAAGCCCCAGGTTGCCAGCCCGGGGTCGGAGCTGCTCAGCATCCAATCGAGATGGAGGTGACAATATATATATATAAAAAATGCCGACGCCGGGGCCACGTTCTGGTAGGTTCTGACCCCGCGGGGCTGGATGGGGCTCAGGCATCGGCACGGTATAGGACAACTTCCTCAGGGTTTGAACCGTAGACCCCGCAGTGTCCGAGGTCCCCTTCAGCTCAGCCACGAGGTCCCTGCGACCCCAGTCTGGTAAGGGGGTAAGGGTTTGAGGTTCCCTGGCCAGCCAACGCGCACTCTGGCCAGGTGACTGACCCGCGTCAGGGCAAGCAAGCAGAAGCAGGCCGAAACTGGTCCGGCTCAGCGGATAGAGCGTCGGCCTGCGGACCGAAGGGTCCCGGGTTCGATGTCTGGTCAAGGGCGTGTACCTTGGTTGCGGGCACATCCCCGGTAGGGGGTGTGCAGGAGGCAGCTGGTCGATGATTCTCTCTCATCGATGTTTCTAACTCTCTCTCCCTCTTCCTCTCTGTAAAAAATAAATCAATAAAATATATTTTAAAAAGAAAGCAGAAGCAGGAGGAGAACCCAGGTTCAGGGATGGGGCCATACAGCCGAGTCCTGGGTTTTGGAACTGCTCAGGGTACTCAATCTTGTGCCAGGACAGAGGGGCAGGCGTGAGCGGGTCGGGGCCAGCAGGGCTGCTGCTGGGATGGTGCAGCTGGCAGACCTGAGCTCAGATGCACACGCCGGAGCTGTATGCCGCTGGGGTGACGTATACCGTACCTGCTTTCCCCCTTGGACCACAGGTTAGGACAGGGACACAGGCCCCCCATCGCGCCTCCACACCTCTCAGGACCAGGCCTCTTTCAGACGTTAGAGGTTTCCCCGTGACCTTCCCGGTAGCACTTGGGCAGCCCACGGTGTGGGCGCCCGGGCCTCTCAGGATCCTTAAAAGCCCCCGGAGAGCCTGGAGTCAGTTTGGGTCAGGATTTGCCGCCAAATGTGTTCAGAGGCTTTCGGGTGTTAGGATGGAGGACGAGGGATTATATCTGCCTACAAGTGCTCCTTGTGAGGATTACAGCAAATCCTGTCCCCCCCAGGCCTGGCCCGGGGCCCTGGCTCAGCGAGGGCTGGCTGGTTAGGATCGCCCTCGGAGGGGCATTCCGAGGACTGAGATGCTTTGGAAACAGTGCGTGCCCAAAGGGAGGGCGTTTGAGGGAATGATTAGTGTGACTTTTTATTTCATTTCTTAAAATACGTTTGTACTGCCAAAGCCGGTCTGGCTCAGAAGATAGAGCGTCGGTCTGCGGACTGAAAGGTCCTGGGTTCGATTCTGGTCAAGGGCATGTACCTTGGTTGCGAGCACATCCCCCGTGGGGGGCGTGCAGGAGGCAGCTGATGGATGTTTCTCTCTCATCGTGATCGATGTTTCTCTCTCATCGATGTTTCCAACTCTCTATCCCTCTCCCTTCCTCTCTGTAAAAAATCAATAAAAATATTATATATATATATATATATATATATATATATATATATATATATATATATATTGATTTTCCAGAGGAGGAGAGAGGGAGAGAGAGAGAGAGAGAAACATCCATGATGAGAGAGATTCATGGACCGGCTGCCTCCTGCATGCCCCCCCTACTGGGGATCCAGCCTGCAACCCGGGCATGTGCCACCATTAGGAATGGAACCACAACCTCCTGGTTCACAGGTCGACACTCAACCGCGGAGCCATGCCAGCTGGGTAAATTATGATGATGACTTTAGCGTCCGGTCCTGCCTTTGCCCCATGGCTTCTCTGATGATGAGTAACAAAGGTGGAGGAGACGCTGGCCCCAGAGCTAAGAGTTTGATCTGGGGGGAGGGGGGTGATGCAGGGGTGGAGGGGGTGAAGCGGTCTGATCTTTGTAGAGCCCCAGGCCCCTCCCCCCTCGGTCACGTGACGCACCCAGCAAGGCCCCCCCCCTCCTGCTTCTCTTCCCTCACCGTGAGGTCCTTCTGTTGGGTTAACTGGATCTTAAAAAAACAAATGTGCCTAATTAGGAACACAACGTTTCCAACAGGCTCCAAATAAAAGAGGTGTAATTACTAATGATATTTAAATGCCGTAGATATTTCATTTTACTTTTTCCGCACCCTTAATTAAAAAAGAGGCATGACTTTAATTTGGTGGAGAGCACAGCCGGGAGGAACGTGGCCTGGCCCTCGGCTCGGGATCTCCCCCTGTGCTGTGGGAAGGAAGATTGGGGCTCCCTAGGGCAGTGTTCCCCAAAGTGTGGTCCGCGTCCCCCCAGGGGTACGGGAAGAGTTTGGTGGGGGTACGCGCTGCACCGGAGTTTGGCGGGGATGTGCACTGCACCATGCTTTAGCTGCGCCTAATTCTACGTTCTCATGAGTACGAGGGGGTACTCGGCGTTACGAAAATTATAGGAGGGGTACACATAGGTCAAAAGTTTGGGAAACACTGAGCCAGAGCATTCCCGTGGCCTGGCAAATTGTCATGCAGATTTATTGGGGGCGGGGGGAGGGTATCTTCTCAGGAACCCTGTGTTCTCTTTTTGTAAAAAAACAAAAACAAAAACATATCTTTTTGTTGATTTCAGAGAGGAAGGGAGAGGGAGAGAGTGAGAGAAACATCAACGATGATGAGAGAGAATCATGGACCGGCTGCCTCCTGCACGCCCCACCCTGGGGATGGAGCCCGAAGCCGGGCATGTGCGCTGACCAGGAGTCCAGCTGTGCCTCCTGGGTGAGTAGGGGTGATAGTCAAGCTAACCCAGGCTCGGCATCCAACACAAGACTCACTCCCAGCGAACTGGTTCGCTTGCAGCCCATTGGCCTGCCGCTCATTGTACGTGCTCGGTGAGCACGTGTGGGGTGAGTGAAGGGACTGCTTAGACGGGGTCTGTCCCCCCTCAGCCTTTTAGGATAACTATACCCTAAGGGCCTGAGGGATGGAGGCGTGTAGGAGAATGGAAAGGGATCGCCGAGAACAGTTTCATTCAGTGGACAGAGCATCGGCCTGTGGACTGAAGGGTCCCAGGTTTGATTCCGGTCAAGGGCATGTACCTTGTTGCGGGCACATCCCCAGTAGGGGGTGTTCAGGAGGCAGCTGATCGATGTTTCTAGCTCTCTATCCCTCTCTCTTCCTCTCTGTAAAAACCAATAAGATGTATTTTTTAAAAAAAGAAAAAGAACCTCGAAATGTTTCAGATCCGTGCTGGATTATCTGTGCTCTCAGCCACCGTCCATTCATGTATTTATTCATTCGTTCAACGTGAGATGAAACCTTTGCTAGGCGCCGGGCCATTTTTACTGTCAAGGAGTAAAAACAAAACCAAATCGCCATCCAGCCATCCTTCTGTCCACCCCCCCTGCATCCGCGCCTGCTTTTCCCGTCGCCTTTCTGTCGTGTGGCTCTGCGTTCGGCGGGCTTCTCGGCGTTTATCCCGCCGTCCTGCCCATCTGATACTCTTGGCAAACGCCTGCCTTCTCCCCTGCTCCGGGCCCTCCCCCCGCTTCCACCGCGGCCCTCCCGTCGTGTGGACGGGACGCCTGCCGGAGCGCACCTGTCGGCAGCCTCCCGGGGAGGTCCCTGCAGGAAAAGCTGCAGCTCGTTTCTCTCCAGGGCCCCTCACACGCCACGTGTCCGTGAATGGCCATGGCGGGATGAGCGTCTATCCTCGGTCCATCTGTCCTTCCGTCTATGTTCCGTCATAGTGCCTACCTCAACACGGTGGAGCGGAAACTTTACGCACAGGGCCCTGGCCCGGCAGCTCAGAGGGTCAGAGCATCGTCCCGATTGACCAGGGCTTCGGGCTGCATCCCTGGCCAGGACACACACAAGAGGCAGTCGGTGACGGCACAGATAGGAGGAACAGCAGCTCGATGCTTCTCTCTCTCTCTCTCTCTCTCTCTCTCTCTCTCTCTCTCAGATCAACAAGAACAACAAACACACTCACACACAGGAAAGTGTATCCTGCAGGACACAGACCTTCAGGTTATTCGTGGACGTGCGTGTAACCACCGGATCCAGATCGAGAGCATTTCCACCCTGGCCCGTGTGGTTCATAGGCTGGGTGTCTTTGTTTTGTGCATCCGGTTCCCGGTTTGATGCCCGATCAGGGCACATGCCTGAGATGGCGGGCTCGATCCCTGGTAGGGGGCATGCAGGAGGCAGCCGATGGCTGTGTCACTCTCACATGGATGTTTCTCTCTCTTTCTCTCTCTCTCTCTCTCCTTCTCTCCTTCTCGCTCTCTCTAAAAATCAAATTTTAAAAATCTGAAAAGAAGAAAAAGGTTGAGCACATATCCCCAAACCAGAAGGATATGTCCTGTCCGCCCCGGCAAATGCCCCTGCCCGGTCCTCCCCTCCCCACTCCCCGGCTGAGGGAACAAGCCTTCTGACCCTGCTGGCTCAGTTGCACCTGGTTTCAAAACCATGCCAATGAGATGGAGCTGGTTCTCCCCCTGTGCCTCTGCCTGTGAGATCCAGGTGGAGGTGGCAGGGTAGAGGGCCCTCCTTTATGGAGTGGGAGGTGCTAGGTGTTTATACCCAACTCAAACCTCCCTGGTTTCCTTTCCTTCCCTCCCGCCCCCGTGCCTCCTCCCTCATGTCTGATGCGGGCCATCCGCTCCCCACCAGACCCAGCACTCAGCCCCAGCCACACAGACAGGGACAGGGACCCTCCCACCCGGGGAGGGGGAGGGGGAGGGAGAGGGGGAGGAGGGGGGGATGACAACGGCAGAGCGTGTCCCCCCAAGGCCCAGGGCGAAAGGGAGGAGGATGCGTGCTGGCCCACGGTGTTCGTGTGTCCTCCCTCTGTCCCTCCGTCCGTGCCTCCACCCACTCACCCCACGCCAATGACCCTTCCCAAGGTCAGCAACAGGGAGCATCTCGCTCCTTCCCTCCCTCCCCCTCCCTGTGCCCCTCCCGATCCCCCTCCCTGTGTGAGCAGCCACTCTCCCCGTGCCAAGCAGCCAACTGCACCCCAGCCGGGAGCCTGCGTGTCGGAGCTGGATCAGCTTGGGGGGGGGGGGGGCGCGGCGGGGGAGAAAGAAAAAGACGTGGCCAAATGGTGGGAATCGGGTTTCGGAGTTCGCACCCCAGGACGCCGAGCCTGGGGGAGCTCACACCTCCCTTGGCTGGGAGCCCCTCAGTCTGCCCGCCGGCTGCTGAGCCCCAGCCTGCCTCTCGGGCCCCCCCGCTGCACATCCCGCCCCCAACCCCCCAGAAGGAGGAGGGTGGGTTGAGCTGTGGCGCCTCAGCTGCGGGAGCTGACACCCCAGGTTTGGGAGCCACATGGGGACCTGCTGTCTGGGGACCGTGGGGACTGGTCCCCCGGAGGGTGCCAGGAGGGGAGGGGGCCTGGGGAGAAGGAATGTCAGGGGTCACTGCTTCCCAAGCCAGGAGAGCACCAATCTGCTTGGGGGCTGGCCAGATGGCAAACACCCATCCCGGGAGCCAGGTGGGCATGCCCAGGTGGCCTCGGCCAACCCACTTCCCCTCTGAGCCTCCAGTGGCTCTTGCTTTTTTTTTTTTTTTTTTTTTTTTTTTTGATTTCAGAGAGGAGGGAGAGGGGGAGAGAGAGAGAGAAACATCCGTGATGAGAGAGACTCACCGATCGGCTGCCTCTGGCACAACCCACCCTGGGAATCGAGCCCATCACCCGGGCCTGTGCCCCGACCGAGAATGGAACCCTGACCTCCTGGTTCGTGGGTCGGCGCTCAGCCACGGAGCCACGCGGGCCGGACCATCTGCTCTTCCTTCAGGTGGGACCCGGGAGGGGATAATGCTCCGAGTATCAGGCAAAACGTCAGGTGCCCAGGTCTCCGCGCAGGGACAGCCCCCAGCCAGCCCCCCAAAAACCTTAGCATGGCTGCTGGGAGCAGAAACTCGGTGCCCGGGGCTGGGTAACAAGCGCACGTCACTGCTTCGGACCTCAGTTTCCCTGTGGGCCCTGAGGCCACTCCGGGCTGCTTCTCTGCAGTTCCTGACTTCAGAGAGAAATGGCTCCGGCGCCATCCAACCCCGAAGATCAGTAGGGCTGGGGGCCCTGGCTCCCATTTTCCCCCTGCACCGTGGAGAGGTCTGCTCCTTGACTCTGAAGGGCATTCATTCTCACCGTGGCAACCAGATTCCTTTCAAATTTATTATAGCGGAGGGCCTTCATTTACCAACCTCAAATCTAGACCAAGTATCACGCTTTAAGAAGATATGCCCTGGCCGGTTTGGGTCCAGGTTTTTTTGTTTTGTGATTTTGTTGTGTTTTTTTTTACAGAGAGGAAAGGAGAGGGATAGAGAGCTAGAAACACCGATGAGAGAGAAACATTGATCAGCTGCCTCCTGCACACCCCCCCACTGGGGATGTGCCCGCAACCAAGGTACATGCCCTTGACCGGAGTCGAACCCGGGACCCTTAAGTCCGCAGGCCAATCCTTTATCCACTGAGCCAAACTGGTTAAGGCTGAAGGGTCCAGGTTTGATTCCAGCCAAGGGCACGTGCCCGGGTTGTGGGTTCGATCCCCAGTAGGGAGGCGTGCAGGAGGCAGCCGATCCATGATTCTCTCTCATTGATGTTTCTCTCTCTATCCTCCCTTCCTCTCTGACATCAATAAAGAAATATTTTTTAAAATAAAAATAATAAAGAGAAGATATTAGCTGGTAAGAACATGTGATAACTAACTTCCAAAGGCCGTGGGCATTTCTGTACAGCGGTGTTTTGTACTCGTTCAGCAGAAATTTACCCGGCCACCGGGTAAAGCTGGCCAAACACCCCAGCCCGCCATATGCTAAGCTGTGTGCCTCGCGTGGCCACGGTGGAGAATGTCGCGATGAACATCGGGGAGCACGTATCTCTTTAAATCCATGGTTTTGTTTTTGTGTTTGGGTTCATACCCAGAAATGGAATTGCTGTGGCCTCTGGGAGCGGTCTTCTCCATCTTTTTGATCAAAAAGGGCCTCCGTAGTGGCCGCACCGATTTGCATTCCTGCCAGCCGTGTAGGAGGCCCCCTTCCCTCCACATCGTCCCCGACACTTGTTACTTGTTGGCTTTTTGATCGGAGCCTTCCTGACAGGTGTGAAGTGATATTTCATTGTCGTTTTGAGACATACGGAACTCCCAGAAGGAAATGCAGGAGAGCATTTCCTAGTGTCCTTGAGCATGGCAGCGGTTTCTTAGATAAGACGTGACAAGGACAAAAACACAAACTATAAAAGCAAAAAAAAAAAAAAAAAAAAAAATCAATGTATTGGATTTCATCAAAATTTAAAAACATTTTTTTTTTTTTTTTTTTTTTTTTTTACTTACAAAAGATACTGGTAAGAAAGTACTCACTGCATGGCTTCATGATGTTAGCATCCTTTGAAATGTCCACTGGCCCGTCTGGATATCCTGTTGGAGTGACGTCTATTCAGGTGCCCATTTCTTAATTTGATTATTTGCGTATTCATCTTTGGTGTTGAATTGTATGAGTTCCTTACATAGGTTAGCTATTACCGCCTTATCGGCTGTAATTATTTGAAGATATCTTCCCCCATTCAGTCTGTTGTGTTTTTTTGTTTTGTTTTGTTTTCATTTTGTTGATGGTTATTATTACAACTTTCTTAACAATATCTTGAGCGTGAAGATCGGGTCTCAATAATGAACGGTGGGCCGGCAACGGTTGAATAATTCACCCCATCTTCCCAAATCACCCCCCCCCCTCACCCCACGAATCCATGTGCATCGATGACAGGAGGTAAACAAGTGAGCCAAACACAAAAACAAAACTGTCCCGCCCATTTGTTCCGAAGCTTCCCTGACACCCACCGTGAACAGAGTCCCGTTTTGTGTTTTTTTCCCAGAAGATCACCAAGATTCTGGGTTTTCCTGAGAAAGCATTAACCGGAAGAGCCATTTTGCAAATGGAGCCTTTTTTTTTTTTTTTTTTTTAAACTTGTGAAAACATGCCTTCACCCAAAGACAATTCGAGAGAGAAAAGGCAAGGGCCGAGCTGGAGGAGACCTCTGTGGTGCAGGTCTCTCGGGTCAGGATGGCTCAGGCCAGTCAAACAGACACCAGCAAGTGTTGACAAGGAGGTGGAGCACCCGGAACGCTCAGAGGCTGCTCACGGGAATGCAGAATGGGTCAGCAACTTGGCTGTTCCAGCCGGTAGCTTCCGCCAGAGCTGGACCAGCACCTGCCCTGTATAGCCCAGACTCCTAGGGACACACCCAGACGTGGGGTACCCCAAAGATGTTCACCGGAATGTTGAGAGCAGCATTATTTGTAAGAGACCTGAACTCAGAACTGCCCCCCACCCACCCAGCCGTAGAACAGGTAAGTGAACTGCCGCCTATTCACACAGTAGAATATTAACTTAGAAGTAAACATGAACAAATCCCTTCTACATGCCACAGCCTGGATGAAACTCCACGAAATAATATTGAGCGAAAGGACTTATTGAATGCCAGAACCGGTCTGGCTCAGTTGGCTCAATGTGTAGAGCATTGGCCTGCGGACTGGAAGGTCCCGGGTTCGATTCCGGTCAAGAGCATGTACCTTGGTTGCAGACACATCCCCGGTGGGGGCTGTGTAGGAGGCAGCTGGTTGATGTTTTTCTCTCATCGATGTTTCTAGCTCTCTATCCCTCTCCCTTCCTCTCTGTAAAAAATCAATAAAATATATTTAAAAAGAAAAAAAAGAAAGGACGTATTGAGAGACTCCATTTGTGCCAAGGTCAAAAATAAGTAAATGTTGTCTATGGAGAGAGTGGTTTTCTGAGGGGGGGGAGGGGCAAGAAGGGATTGGTATTGGGAAAGGGGTGCGAGGGGGACCTTCCGGGGCGCTGGTCATTTCTGTGTGTGTGTATTTCAGGGCTGGATCCTGGGGCGCCCACTTGGTAAACAGCCAGCAAGCTGTATCCTCCTGGTACAGGGTCTTCTCTGTCTCCTGGGGACACATCAGAAAATATTTATTAAAACAAGATAGCCGAAACCAGTTTGGCTCAGTGGATAGAGCGTCGGCCTGCAGACTGAACGGTCCCAGGTTTGATTCCGGTCAAGGGCATGCACCTTGGTTGCGGGCACATCCCCAGTGAGGGGTGTGCAGGAGGCAGCTGATGGATGATTCTCTCTCATCGATGTTTCTAACTCTCTATCCCTCTCTCTTCCTCTCTGTAAAAACAATCAATAAAATACATTAAACAAAAACAAAAAAACAAGGCTGCCCATCCAGTGACGCTGAGAACTGTTTTGCCAGCTGCCCGCCTGGGGATGCCTCAATGCCTGCCCTCAGTGCCCTCGGGGCCAGGGGGGACATGGCCTTCCCTCGCCGTTCCTCGGGGCCTGTGGCAGGGAGCAGAAATCTTTTTTCCCTTCTTATTCTTGCCTCTGCCTTGGCCGGGAGCTATTGTACATATGCAAATGCGGGGATGTCAGCGATTGAGGGGAGCTCAGCTATTTATAGCTGGAGTCTGCAACACTCATCACAGCTCCTGCAGACTTGAGAGAGCCCAGCCTCCCTCTCTCTCCCTCTCTCTCTCTTTCTCTCTCTCTCTCTCACACACACACACATGCACGGGCACACACGCATGCACACACACACACACTACACAGAGTATGTTCTCCCTCCCCCCACCCCCCCAGGATATAAATTTCCCATCCCATTGCAATCCGGGCCGTCGCATGCAACATTGATTGTCTGTTATATTACATTTATTAAGAAGTGATAACTTGTAATAATTGGATGTTAAATTAAAGAACTCTCTCCTAGTTATTGCCGTCTCAATTATAACTGTCGCTGGCTGGCAGTTATAATGATGTATGAGGGCTGTATTTTACGCAGCCGACCGTGACCCGGTGACTAATATTCCCCGGGCTCCGGGGGCACTCATGCACTCCTTCCTCCCTAATGCCGTGCTTGGGTGCTGATTGGAATATTAAGTTTCTGCCGAGGCCGCGGCGCCGAAACCCCACACGGGGAAGGAGAAACCGCGGGCTCGGCGACGGAGAGCCCCCTCCGGCGGTCTCCACCCACCTCCGGCTCCCCCCCGCCGGCCGGCCGGCTGGTACCGGGCCAGCTCGTTCGGCTTTGTTTTATGGTTATAGGAATCAGGTTTATTTGGTGAGTTATAAAGTCGTAAAACGTGAGCGCGAGCGTGTTTGTGGTTTCCTCTTAAATGGAGCCGAGGCAATTAGCTCCGAGGGGCAAGTGGCCGTGAGCAAACCAGGGCCGTCGGAAGAGGCAGGAGGCGGCGATGGGGATGGATGGGCCGGATTTCTATAGAAAGAACCGGAGCTTGCCAAAAACAAACAAACAGACAAACAAACAAACAGACAAACAAGCAAAAAACGGTTTGGGTCGAAACCGGTTTGGCTCAATGGATAGAGCGTCGGCTTGGGGACTGAAGGGTCCCGGGTTCGATTCCGGTCAAGGGCATGTACCTTGGTTGCGGGCACATCTCCAGTAGGGGGTGGGCAGGAGCCAGCTGATCGATTTCTCTCTCATCAATGTTTCTAACTCTCTATCCCTCTCCCTCTCTGTACAAAATCATATATATATATATATATATATATATATATATATATATATATATATATATATATATATAGTAAACTTATCCAGAGCTGGGGTTTATGTCCTGGCCAGAATGCCCACCGCCTCCGCACTCCCAGCTTCCTGTCCAGACCAGCCCAGAACCGGGCCCCTCAGAAGGGGGCGACCCCTGGACACCCCATGACCACGTTGCTGCCGGACACGTGTGCTCCCCGAGTATACAGGAGACCTGGCTGCCTTGCAGGGGTGGGGATGGGGGGCCCCTCTGTGTTCTCCCTGGCTTTCCTGTAAACAGAGCGCCCGTTCTCTCGCCCGCTCTCTCGAAATGTTGTTGTTGAAGAGTGAATTGCCCTTTTCGTGGCTTGGGGGTGTGTGTGCCTGCGAGGGCCCTGGCACCTGTGTCACCACAGCGGCGTCCTCCGCGCGCAGGGCGAGCGCCTGCCGCGTCCTCAGGCCCCAGCGAGCGCGGGTGTATCAATGGGCAAACGGCGCCTCTTCCCCCAGCACAGCCGGACCGTGGATCCAAACCAGAGCGCGGCCATGTCTGTTAATTTTGGCAAATTACAGGGAGGTAGCAGGAGTAGCAAAAGCGAGGGAGAGGGAGGGAGGGAGAGAGAGAGAGAGAGAGAGAGAGAGAGAGAGGGAGGGAGGGAGGGAGGGAGGGAGGGAGGGAGGGAGGGAGGGAGGGAGAGAGAGAGGACGAGGGAGGCAAAGGTTACCAGGAAGCCACCTACCCTGTCAGAGGGAGATGCTGCCAGCCCCGGGGAGCTGGGCTCCCTCCAGGGACTGGCTTCTCTTTGAGGGCCCCCCCCTGCAGGCCGGTGAGTGCAGGCTCTGTGAGTGAGAGAGGGCCAAGGCCGGGCCCTGACGCTGGGAGGAAGGGGAGGCCCAGGCCCAGGCCTCTGGAATGCCTCCCTCCCCTCTCAGCTGCATTTCGGGTGCTATCTGGGCCCCAGACTTGGGCCACCCCTGCCTCTTCCCCCCTCCCCCTCTCAGTCCCCCTCCCCCACGCCCGGCCCAAGTCTGGTTCTGACCCGTTTCCTTTGGCGTGGACCACTCACTGCTCTGTCTATTCCGGGACTGAACCATGTTCAGGGCTGGGGGAGTCGGGGGGCTGCAGGCTGCGCGTCAGTGTGTGCATGTGTGTGTGCGCACGCGCGTGTGTGTATGTATGTGTGTGCATGGGAGAGCATACACGTATGTGTGTGAGCACATGTGCGTATGAGTTTGAGCGTGCATGTGTGTATACATGTATATGAGTGAGTATGTGAGCATGTGTGTGCATGTGTGTGACCATATGTGTGAGTGTGTGTTAGCGTGTGTGGGGGTGAGTGTGTGTGTGTGTGTGTGTGTGTGTGTGTGTGTATGTGTGTGCCCGCTCCCACGGGCCTGGGTGCTGCAGTGCTGAGCGGGGCTCGGGGGTCTGCGGGTGTCACTCACAGCTTTGGGTAACAAAGAGCAGCTTCTCTCCTCATGGAAACAAAACCCCGTCTTGCAAAGGCTGCCTCCTGCCCTCTCCGTCTCTCCCGCCCCTCCCCTGTCTCCTCCCCCCTCCCCTGTCTCCCCCCTCTGTCTCCCCCTTCCCTCCTGTCCCTCCCCCTCCTCTGTCTCCCCTCCCCTGTCTCCCCCCTCTGTCTCCCCCTCCCTCCTGTCTCCTCCCCCCTCCTCTGTCTCCCCTCCCCTGTCTCCCCCCTCTGTCTCCCCCTTCCCTCCTGTCTCCTCCCCCCTCCCCTGTCTCCCCCCTCTGTCTCCCCCTTCCCTCCTGTCCCTCCCCCTCCTCTGTCTCCCCTCCCCTGTTTCCCCCCCCCTCTGTCTCCCCCCTTCCCTCCTCTGTCTCCCCTCCCCTGTCTCCCCTCCCCTGTCTCCCCCCTCTGTCTCCCCTTTCCCTCCCATCTCCTCCCCCCTCCTCTGTCTCCCCCTTCCCTCCTGTCTCCTCCCCCCTCCTCTGTCTCCCCTCCCCTGTCTCCCCCCCTCTGTCTCCCCCTTCCCTCCCATCTCCTCCTCCCTCCTCTGTCTCCCCCTTCCCTCCTCTGTCCCCCCAGAAGGGCTGCCGTCTACACGGCTCCTTTTCCCTCGTTCCGGCCTCCTCGCTCCCTCTCAAATCACTTTCATGTTTCTGTCTCCTGCCACCCTTTTCTCTCCCCTCCTCTTTCTCTTCCCTCTCCCTCTATCGCCCCCCCCCCCCCCCCGCCCCAAACACACTGGTCTCAGTGGCGTTTGGAGTCGCCAGGCCGCAGGCTCCACTGGAGCAGGAACCACGGCCTTCGTCTCTGTGACCCGGTCTCCGGTCACAGGTTCCGGGGACACAGGACCCGTCTCCCTGGGGGGCGGGCCTGGGCCGGGCGGGCGCGGGGGTCCCAGGCGCTGAGGCTCACTTGACCCTTTCCCCGGGGGAGGGCATCTTCTCCCCCCGCTGGTGCCGCCCCGGCCAGCGGGTGGACGGAGGCTCCAGGGCGGGGGGGGGCCTCTGTCCGCCGTTCCTCACAGAGGCAGCGGCTCCCCTGTGTTCCCCACGGTGACTCGGCGGAGCTGCCGGGGGGGGGGGGGGGGGGGGGGTGGCTCTCGCGAAGGAACCGCTTCCCCAGAGGTGACCCTGGGCGGGCGATTGCATGTCACGGCGTGAGGAATGGCCGCGGCGGCGTGATGGGTGGGCTGTCCGCCTCCCTGACCTCATCGCTCTCCTGCCGCGTGGCCGCTGGGGGGGGGGGGGGGGTGACACAGAGCGCTTGCCATCTCTGCTGGAAGGCGGTGGGAGGAGAAAGGGGCGCCGGGCCCCTCCTGCTGAGCCAGCCGAGGGCCTGGCCTGTGTGGGGGCTGGACCCCCTGGCAGGAGTGGCCACCCTGGCAGGGGCGGGCGGGCGAGGAGGTGGGTAACTGAAGAGATGCCCCAGAGAGGAGGAGGAACAGGGGGTTGTGGATTTAAAAAGTCTGGCTCTCAGGGGCCTGAAGCAAGCAGGCGAGGCCAAGGACCGAGTGTATGTGTGTGTGTGTGTGTGTGTGTGTGTGTGTGTGTGATGAGCACCTACTGTGTGCTCGGCACCTACTTGTGCTGAGCACCTACTGTGTGCTGGGCACCTACTGTGTGCTTGGCACCTACTGTGTGCTGAGCACCTACTGTGTGTTGGGCACCTACTGTGTGATGAGCACCTACTGTGTGTTGGGCACCTACTATGTGCTTGGGACCTACTGTGTGCTCGGCACCTACTGTGTGCTGGGCACCTACTGTGTGCTCTGCACCTACTGAGTGCTCGGGACCTACTGTGTGCTGAGCACCTACTGTGTGCTGAGCACCTACTATGTGTTCGGCACCTGGCCGGGCGCTCACAGGAATGTCCTCCCATCCAGACGCCCGAGGCCCCGTCAGCATGTGCCTACAGCACTCCGTGCCCAGGGTCCTGATGGGCTTGAAGGACCCTCATCAAGGAAACACCTGCCTCCCAATGAACCTGGCCGCAGGCCGCACAGCCCAACTGCCCCCTGCCCTGGCGGGCACTCAGTGGGAAAACATAAGAGCCATCAGGAAGGGATGGCAGGGAGGAAATGCATACATTAGCATACATTAGCACACCCTTCCCGTCAGACCCCGTCCTTAGCACGCCTTATAGAATTCAGATATTTTTCAGCCTCTACACTGCGCAGCACAGTTGTGCCTGTGGCTATTTTTTATTTTATTTTTATAAAGTTCAAGTCTGGCCTGGTCCAGCCCCGTGGACTGGTATAGGGGCCTGGTGGTTGCTTCCCACCTGGCTCTTGGATATCCTAGCTGGATGGCCTTGAGCAAGTTACCTCCTGTCTCGCCGCCTCGGTTTTTTGACTGTTAAATGGGGACAAGAAGCAGTAGCTGCCCCCGTTGGGTTGAGACAAGACCTGAATGAGAACTTAGTTCTTATCCCCAATCCGATCCATCCCCACCCGTTTGTGCACCTCTGTCTCCAGGCCCGTGCCCTCCCCCCCTCCTCCCCTCACACACAACAGTGTTTAACCGCCTGTTGACTCTGCTGCTTGCCCCAGTCCTGTGTCCCAGCTTTGAGCTCCATCTTGTCCAACTCTGCATTCCCAGAGTCCATGTTCAACATCAAAGAGAAACACACACACACACACACACACACACACACACAAACACACAAAAAAACAACACACAAGTCCCTGGAGACGGGGGAGGGCAGAGGCCTGGAAGGAGAGAGATGCCAAACCCCTGGTAGGTAGCAGACATCGGCGGCAGCCAGGACGAGGACATTTTTCCTCTGGATGTGGCCCCAACTCCGGCCTCCCCCCGACCCCACCCCCATCCACCCACCCCATCCACCCAGCCGGCTTCAGGAGCAGGGGGAGGGGAGAGGGGACCGCACCCTTGTCGAGGTCCGTGAATGGGAACAGATGAGTCTGAGATCATCCTTGGCAGGCGCGGCCGGGAGGGAGGCAGAATGCTCCTTTTTTGGAGTTTGACGGCCCGGGCTGGGCTCGGCGCCTGGCTCCGTGTCCGCGCGGCTGACACCTGGAATCGCTGCGCACAGCCTGAGATCATCCCTGGGCCCCGACGGACGCCCCGAGGTGGGCCTGGGCCAACGGGTGTGCGTCAGGGATGGGCAGCTCGTGCCCAGGACGCCGCTGAGCTCACCTCCACGGCTCCAGCCTCCTTGGCCGAGACGCTCAGAAAGACGGGTGGGGGCCGCTTCTGGTGTCAACCCTTCCTGTGAGAACAGAGAGTGGAGAGACCTAGACAGGGCGTGGCAGGAACTGTACAGGGAAGCGGCTTGTCAGAGCAGGGGTTGTTTGGGAAATCATAGAGGCTCTTAATACTTTTCTTTTTTTTTTAAAAAAAATATATATTTTTAAAATTGATTTCAGAGAGGAAGGGAGAGGGAGAAAGAGAGAGAACCACCATGATGAGAGAGAATCATGGATCGGCTGCCTCCTGCCTGCCTCAACCTGGGGAATCGAGCCTGCAACCAGGGCCTGTGCCCTGACCGGGAATTGAACCGTGACCTCCTGGTTCCTAGGTCGACAACCACTGAGCCACACCGGCTGGGCCCCCCTGAGCTGTTAGGAAGACGGGATGTGGTGTCCCTGACTAGCTCCAGGTTAAAGCATTCCCAACAAGGTCGCAGGTGATGCTGACCCTGATGCTACTGTAAGAGCCACTGGGCCAGCAGGCAGCGGTTCTCAATCGGGGTTGCAGCCTGGAATGGCCAGCGGGGATTGAAAAGCAATCTGTTTCCCGAGGTCCTCGCCCGGGGAGCGGTGGCATCGACCCGGGGTGTGGCCAGGCTTCAGGCGTGGGTTTGTAAAAGCTCTCCCCATGCTCCCAACGCGCACACACACACACACACACACACCTACACACACACACACACACACACACACACACACGAGCAGATCCTCCGGCTCAGCATCTATCTTTTGGCTCCTTACGTCGACTTTCTGTGTGATGCTGGGGTTCTCTCTTTAATATGATTTTTATTATTATTATTTTTTAATTTTTTTATTCATTTCTTACAGAGAGGAAGGGAGAAAGACAGAGAGCTAGAAACATCGATGAGAGAGGAACAGCGACCAGCTGCCTCCTGCACATCCCTGACCGGGGATGTGCCCGTAACCCAGGTACATGCCCTTGACCGGAATCGAACCTGGGACCCTTCAGTCCGCAGGCTGACGCTCTATCCACTGAGCCATACCAGTTTCGGCATAATATGGTTTTGTGTTTTTTTTTGTTTTTTTTATTGTTGTTGTTAATCCTCACCCAAGGATATTTTTCCTTTGATGTTTAGGGAGAGAGTGGAAGAGCGAGGGAGAGACAGAGAGAAACACCGATGTGAGAGAAATACATCGATTGGCTGCCTCCTGGGCCAGGGAGGAGCCTGCAATCAAGGTACGTGCCCTTGACCGGAATCGAACCCGGTGAACCCTTTGGTCTGCGGGCCGATACTCTATCCACTGAGCCACACCAGCGAGGGCCATATGTTGTTGTTGTTTTAGTTGATTTTAGAGAGAGGGCAAGGGAGAGGGATAGATAGAACATCGATGAAGAGACCCATGGATTGGCTGCCTCCTGCACGCCCCCTATTGGGGATGGACCGGGCAGCCCAGACAGGTGCCCTGACCGGGAATGGAACCCGGGACCTCTTAGTTCGTGGGTGGATGCTCAACCACTGGGCCACACTGGCCGGGCAGGTTGGCCCTTCAATGTCCTCTTGCCCCTCCACCTGACAGAGACCTGCCATGTGTTCCCTGACGCAGAGACCCCAGCCCAGCCCTCCCCGCCTCCTACCTGGCGCTGGTGTGGATCAGAGCAGATGCTCGCCCGTTTCCAACAGGCCTGGAAGCTGATGCGCCGCCCAATGGATACGGAAGGGCCCATTTCTCTGCGCGCGGAGAGAGGGAGTGAATCAACGCAGGCGCGAGCCCCCGAGAGCCCGAGTCGAGGCTGGGGGGGAGGGGGGACGCGGTGGCTAAATCTACGGTTATAAACGCGCCCCGTCGTTTCTCATTATTTGTGACATCGGAAAGACATTCCCCTTTTCAAATGCGGTTGGGAACCCGTTTGGTCAAAAGGCGGTGAGCAATCTGATCGCCTTTGCCCCGGAATGCATGCGCGCAGCCTCTGGCGCGGGGTGGAGGGAAGGGAAATGGCCCAGGTTCTCCATCCGCCCCAGTTCAGGCGATGGATGGGGCCGGAGTGGGGTGTCGGGGAGGGGGGAGGAGGGCACTGCTTGGGGCAGAGGCTCCATGGTTTTTCAAACGGGTTGCCTGTGGGTCCAAACCGGGACCTGCAGAGGGTGGTTCGAGCTGAGGCTTTGGAGACGTGGGGTATCTCCCCTGGATACCCCACCGCTCGCCTCCGGTGGGGTATCCAGGGGAGAACTCACCCCGGGATGCTGGCTCCAGCCTCACGGGCACCTTTGAGGGTCCACGAGGGGTGAGCAGAGCATCCTGTGTGTGAGTTCAGCTCCCCTTCTGAGGTTCCAGGTGGACACGGCTCTCACAGGGACCACTATTCTGCCCGCCGTGGCAGGCAGGGACATAGTATAAGGGCAAGTCAGCCGATCCCAGGTTTTATCCGCTAATACGCTCACCAGTAGAATCATAAGGAAGACGATGATGTGTATAAAGCACCTATGCTTGACATGCCTGTCGGTCGTCTAAATTATTAATCTTTTAAAAACAACTCCGTGGACTGGATTTGGCAGTTGAGAAAACTTGATCCCATTTTACAGATGAGAAAACTGAGGGCCACCCTGTGACCTGCCCGCGTTCACCCAGGTCCTGAGCATCCCTCAGCACCCACCGTCCAGGCCCCCTGGTGTTCACGCCCAGGTGGCAGTCTTTCTTTCCAAATCCCTGCTGGGGACGCCACTGTCCCCTGCCCAGTGGCCACAGGAGCCAGACACTTAAAAACAAACAAAAAAAAAAGGAAACAGGAACCAATGCTCTGGGCAGGGAGCCTCGAGGAAGGGCATTGCCACCAGGTGGGCTCCCGCCCAGCCGAGGCCGCCCTCCCAGGCACGTCCCGCCTGCTGCCGGCCAGGCCCAGGCAGCCCGCAAGTAAACAGTGTCTGAAACCTATTCTCATTAGGCTAATTTACGAATAAATTACCATATTCAATGGCCTTATTTTTACTGCTCGTTAACGGGCCCATGATAGGATGATAATTACGGGATTTTAAGTGGCTAATGGCAGCTGGGGCGTCAAAAGCAGTTTTTACGAATCTGTTTATGGCAGGGAAGGTGACAGGAGGGGAGGGACACTGAAATGTTGAAATCACACTTTGGGAAAAAAGGCTTTAATTGTCGAGTATTTATTAGAGAGGAGGGAAGGCTGTAATTTAAAAAATGAAACTCGGGAAAAACAAAGGAAATTATTAGTCCTTCCCCCCCTCCCCCTGGGGGGGCGCTGTGACCTTCAGGGAGCGGGCGGAGGGGTAGGCAGGATCCCAGGACGGAGGTCCCAAGTTCAGGGGCGTACCTGCGCTTGTCTGCTCTCTGCTAGGCTGCTGCCGCCCCTGCAGAGAAGGCCCCTGAACTTCCGGAAGTCTGACCCTCCCTGCTAGTCATCCAAGAAGGAACCCTGCCGAAACCGGTGTGGCTCAGTGGATAGAGCGTCGGCCTGTGGACCCTCGGAGGGGTCCCAGGTTTGATTCCGGTCAAGGGCATGTACATGGTTTGCAGGCACATCCCCAGTGGGGCGTGTGCAGAAGGTGGCTGGTCGATGTTTCTCTCTCATTGATGGATGGTTCTAGCTCTTGTCCCTCTCTCTTCCTTTCTGTAAAAAAACAATAAAATATATTTAAAGAAGAGGAGGAGGAGGAGGAGGAGGAGGAAGAGGAGGAAAAGGAGGAGGAGGAGGGATCCTGAGAGAGGCAAGGAGCTGGCAACCTTAAAGCAATGCCAGTGCTAGCCACCTGACTCCTCCTTCCTTCAGGATGGGTGCCATCACCATCAGACCTCAGCTATTTCCGGTCCCCTGCTAAACTTCTCGGGCCCTGGTTCCATCCAACCCTTGCGCCAATTAGATGAAGAGCGAACAATGACTCTTAACCACCTATCGAATGCTCCCTGTGTTCTTCCTGTGTAATCCCTCACATTTGCCAGGTAACCCCACCGCATGTGCTATTCCTACGAGAGGAAGGAAGACGTCGAGCCCAGAGAGGTTAAGTAACTCGGGCAATGTCACACAGCCAAGGCTGGGGGTCGCCTTCCTCTTCTAGAACCCACAGCGAGCAGATGGGGGCCGGCTCTCGGGCCCTTCCTCTGCCCAGGGTCCCAGATTTCTCCTGAGTCGAAAGCGGCAGCTGCCTCGCCCTGGAGATGGGACTCTCATGAGCAGAGAGGAGGCAATGGGGTGCTGGGCTTGTGAGCCTGTGTCTAGAGGAGACACTGAGCCTCCGGCCGGCCATTTCCCCGGCTCTCCGCTCTCTTTGGATGTCTCCCGGACCCCTCTCCCCGCTGCCCGGGGCCCGGCCGCTTCCCCTAGCCATATCCCTAGCTCTGCATCCCCTTGCCACGGGCCCAGCCACCCCGCTCCTCTCGGCTGCGTTAGTATGCAGGCCTCGGAAAACAAACTCGCTGCAGCCTGACAGTGGGAATAAATATCCTGGCTCCGTTGATTAGCATTTGATCCCAGCTGGGGCTCTGGAAGCTGAAGTACTGGAATGTCTTGGCAGTTTTTTAATGCTGAATAATTTGATTAGATCAGTGACTGAGCCTGCTGCTCCTGGTGAGATAAACCCTCCCCACATGACAGGGGAGAGAGGCAGGGGGTGGGAGGGAGCCCTCCCCCCCCCTCCCGCACCTCCAGCCTGCTCCTCCCCCAGCCCTCTGGCTTCCAGCTCTGCCTGCCTCTGCCTCCAGCCCAGCAGCCCCTTTCTCTCTCCCCTCCCTCACCTCTCTTCTTTACAACCTCCTTTTCTTCCCACTTCCTTCCTCAGCTTCATCCAGTTTCTTTCTCTTTCCTCTCTCTCCTCCCAGTCCTGCCTCTCCCTTCCCTTCCTTCCCTTCCTCGCTTCCTCCTCTCCCCCTCCCACATCTCATCTTTTCTCTCTCTCCTTCCTCCCGTTTCTTCTTCCAGATTCTCCATTCTGTGCCTCCTCCCTCCTCTTCTGTATTATTATTATTCTCTTCCCCCACCCCGCCCCGAGTCTCTCTTTCTCCTTCTCCCTCTCCCTTCCTCTCTCCTCCCCCTCCTAGCTGTCTCCATCTTTCCAAGTCTCCCCCCCACTCCCCACCCCACCCCCGCCCCTAACCCACCTCCTCTTTTTATGAAGCTTTAAATACATCATTTAATCAACTCCACAATTTCAATTTCACACAGTTGTCAGCTCGAATGTCTGATGAGGCGGTGAGGACCCCACAGATTGTGGGCAGGGGTGACGGGGCCACCAGACCTCCCCCCACACACTCCCCCCTCTCCCCCTCACACTCCCAACCTCCCCCACCCCCCCACCTGCTCCCAGCCCAGCCTGGGCCTGGCCCCCACCCCGCCCTCTGCAGCCAGCCAGGGAGGGATTCCTGAGGGCGCTGCTTCCTCCTGGCAGCTGTCAGTCAGGGGTGTCCATGTGTCTCTTGTCATCAGAGGGAAATCAGCAGCGCGGCCTCATTATCCGCTTGCTCCAGATTTGGCGGCCACCTTCCCGTTGGAAGGGTAATCACCTCCATCTAAAACACACACAGCCCGCCGTCCTCAGGTGCCGGTGGAGGGGAGGGAGGTCACAGTTCAGGCGGGGACAACCCGGGACGGCAGGCACCATCCGGGTTTTTCGATGGAGACAGACACACCAAGTCCTCTGCTGACCTGACACAGACCTCCCTCTCCTGAACATTACTTAATTTTATGTTTTTTCCCCCGAGCTGGGAGGACCCGGGGAAGGAAGCCCCCCCGCCCCCGCCCCGTGACTTGAAAAATACGCATTCCTGCTTCCATCCCTGTTGCCTCCATCGTATCCGAACCACCTACGAGAGGCATGGCTCCCTCACGCACAAGTGATCGGATCAGATGGACAGAAAGGAGTGGCCAATGTTGAGGTTTTCATGCAGATTTGATTACCGGCTCTCCCCTGGGCTCACGTGCTGTCGGAAGAAATGAATAAATGAATGAATGCTTTAAGCATAGGATGAGTGCTGAATGCTTTCTGTGTTAATGAATGAGTGAAAGCTCCTTGCACAAGAGGCATGCTCCATGCTTACCATGTGAGTGAACGAACGAATGAATGAATGAATGAATGCAAGCTCCTTGTATAGGAGGCATGCTCCATGCTAATCATGTGAGTGAATGAATGAATGAATGAATGCAAGCTCCTTGTATAGGAGGCATGCTCCATGCTTACCATGTGAATGAATAAATGAATGGATGAATGGATGAATGAATGAAAGCTATTTGCATAGGAGGCATGCTCCATGCTAATCATGTGAGTGAATGAATGAATGGATGAATGTAAGCTCCTTGTATAGGAGGCATGCTCCATGCTTACCATGTGAATGAATGAATGAATGGATGAATGGATGAATGAATGAAAGCTATTTGCATAGGAGGCATGCTCCATGCTAATCATGTGAGTGAATGAATGAATGGATGAATGTAAGCTCCTTGTATAGGAGGCATGCTCCATGCTTACCATGTGAATGGACGAACGAATGAATGAATGGATGGATGAAAGCTTCTTGCACAGGAGGCATGCTCCATGCTTACCATGTGAGTGAAGAATGAATGAATGAATGAATGAATGAAAACCCCGCCACCTGCAGGCCAGCGCCTCGTCGTGTTTCCCGCAGGACGCTGCCTCTCCTTCCCCACGCACAGTGGCATTCTGAAGCCCCAGAACACAGGGGCCGACAAGACACCGGGAATAAAGGGGGTTTGATCTGCGCGCCGCAAACACCTCTTGCAAAACAGAGGAAGAGGGAGAAAGAAAAAAAAAGATGGCAGTTCCGTCTAGGGGGGAAGAGAAGGCGTCAGGACATGTTAAATGGTTGGGAGGAAGGCGGCTGCTTGCTTTCCTTCTGCCTTTTGCACGCTGGAGGGGAGGCGTGTGTGTGTGTGACGGGGGAGGAGGTTCATTATTTCTCGCTGCTCTGAAGGCAGGTGAGCGGGGAAAGGCAAGCAGCAGCCTGGCACCCCGTTCGCTCAGCAGCTTTGAAAGATGGAGCGCTCTCCAGGCGCGGGAAGGGCTGGATGCCGTTTAGAGAGAGACAGACTCCCACACCTCTCAGATCCATCTGTTTCCGTTCAGATGCGGCTCCCCTCCGGGGCGGCGGTGCAGCCCGGCCCGGTGGTGTGCTGCCGACGCCGCGAGGACCCGGGGCTGCCCGAGGAGGCGGCCGGGCTGAGCCACCGCACGGGCAGGTGGGAGGGAGGTGACACGGGCAGACGCTGGCCCGGACACAGCAACAACGTGGTGGCAGGGCTCAGTCGGGTGGCTGTTCTCCGCTCTCCGGGGAAGGGCAGAGGCTGAAGAGATAAAGGAGGAAATCAATGACATGGTTGTTGTAGATGGACCAGGCCTGTGGTCGGCAAATGCGTGAGCCAACAGAGCCAGATAGCAACAGGACAACGATGGACATTTCTTTGGAGAGCCACATTTAAAAAAAAAAAAAAATATATATATATATATATATATATATATATATATTTTATTGATTTTTTTACAGAGAGGAAGGGAGAGAGATAGAGAGCTAGAAACGTCGATGAGAGAGAAACATCGACCAGCTGCCTCCTGCACACCCCCTACTGGGGATGTGCCCACAACCAAGGTACATGCCCCTGACCGGAATCAAATCCGGGACCTTTCAGTCCGCAGCCCGATGTTCTACCACTGAGCTGCACCGGTTTCGGCGGGAGCCACATTTTTTTAAACTTAAACTATAGTCGAAACCGGTGTGGCTCAGTGGGATGTGTTTCTCGTCGCTCAGGTGGGAAGGGAAGGCTGGGGCGGGCTCAGGTGCTGCGAGGGCTCAGGTGCTGTCTGGGACGGAGCCTTCTGCATGCCAGCTGCCCCTCCTCCCGGCACCGCCACCAGCAAAGACGGACAGCCTGGCCTGGGCAGGCCCGCCTTGGCGTCCGGCTTGGGACGATCTGGTGACACCCTGTCCTTGCCAGGAGACCTCCAGGCAGGGAGGGGGCGGGTGTGAGCGTGGGCTCGCCTGCGTTTGGACACGCTCCCTGTGTCTGCGGCACACCAGATCGCAATGGAAACAAGAAAAACGGATTCTGCATCCATGTATGTTTCCTTCTCTCTCTGCCTCATCCGCCCTCCTGCCGCTAGGATCCCGGGGGATGTGGGTTTGATTTTCTCCGATGAAAGGAGGCCCCCGGGGATCAGATGTTTGGGGGTCGGCAGGCAGGAGACCCGGCCTGGGGTCTGGGCATGGAGACTCACGGAGTTTTCTCTGGTGAAACGGGGGGGGGGGGGGGGGGGCGTGCCTCCTGCCCTCGGGGTTTTCCTCGTCGCCTCATTCTCTGATCCGATGATGTTCGATAGAGGGAGAAAACGCCCGTGAGTATGTACAACCCAGATGTGGCTCCAGGATGTTCATGCAGCGTTACGTACCTTCGGAGAAGGCAATTGCAGACAAACCCAGCAGTCCAGCGCTAGGGGCTGTATCTGATAAAGTCAGCATGTGGGTGGCCAAGCCATTTAAAAGCAGCTGTAGAAATATGTTGAGTTACCTGGATGCACAGACCCGCTCTGTTGTATCAATATTTTTTGAAGAGTTGTTGCAAATCATGAAACCACAAACTATTTTTTTTTAAAGTACACATTTCCAAAAAAAAAAACAAAAAAAAGAAGAAGAAGAAGGAGGAGGAGGAGGAGGAGGAGGAGGAGGAGGAGGAGGAGGAGGAGAAGGAGGAGGAGAACAGCACCACAAAAGATAAAGGTTGAGCCATTTACCTTGGATAGGCTGGGGGTAGGAATTACAGAACATGCTGAGGTCTCGCTCGCCTATATGTTTTTGTAGTATGCACACTTTCGTCATAAAATAACACAAAAGGAACGCTGCACCCCACTGTCATCTCACCAGGTTGTTTTTGCGAACCAAGCAAGAGGGGATGCACTTGCGAAAGTTCCAAGTGGAACATAAAAGTAAGACATGATATGGAATTTAACAAATATTATTAAATTAACTGCCTACCTATCTATTCCAAGGCCCAATTTTAATAGTTCAGTATCGGGAGCATTTCTAAGGAGTGAACTCCTACTCATCTCACAAGGCCCAGCTCACATGGCCCTTCTACCAGAAGTCTCCCTCCCATGTCTCCCTGCCTACAGAGCATCGATCCATTTCTAAATCGAAAATTTCATCGATGGATCTCTCTGCCTACCTCACCAGATTTCTTGCCCCCTGAGAGTGAGGGCCGTGGTTACCTCTGAGTCCCCAGTTCCTTACAGAGCACCCCTTACACAGTCGGTGCTCAATAATTGCTGGTTGAGGGAAGTCAGGTGAAGGAAGGACGCTCACACCCGCTTCTTCCACTCACACGAGGGCCTCTGAAAGCGTGCGTGTCATCCCAGGCTAAAAATTGAATTGTATTTTTAAGTGCGCCCGGGACTGGCTATTTATAGAAACGCTGATGTAAATCCCTTTTATAAAATGAAGACATCTTGAGCAATGTGAATAATTGCTCCCTGACATATCTGTTTATAAGTTGAGATATTTTTTTTTTAGGGATCAGGAGACTGGTGCGCTTTTAAAAATGCATTTGACAAACATTGGCAAGTCGCATGCCCTGTGCCAGGCTCTGTGTTGGCTGGGGGCGTGGCGATGGAGCAGCCCAACCTGGAAGGAACACGATGGGGTCAGAGAATGAGGCGATGAGAAAGCTCTAAAGGCAGGAGACATGCCTCCCATTTTGCAGGCAGAAGTGGGTGTTGGGAGCAGGAGGTAGGCACAGGCTGGCGTCTCACCGTGAGTCCCGATCCCGTCAGCCCTCCAAACAGTCTGGCTCACTGTGCACTGTGAACGAGACGGTGTCACCTGTCCGGTCTCTGGTCCTGGGCTGCCGGGTGGACCATCAAAGAGACGGGGTCCCTGAGGTCACCTAGGCCCGTGGTCGGCAAACTGCGGCTCGCCAGCCACACGGGGCTCTTTGGCCCCTTGAGTGTGGCTCTTCCACAAAATACCATGGCCTAGGTGAGCCTAGGTTGAAGAAGTGGCATTTGAAGAAGTTTACGTTTAACAAATTTGGCTCTCCAGAGAAATTTCAGCTGAAATTTGGCTTGGCTCAGTGGATAGAGCGTTGGCCTGCGGACTGAAGGGTCCCAGGTTCGAGTCCAGTCAAGGGCATGTACCTTGGTTGCGGGCACATCCCCAGTAGTAGGTGTGCAAGAGGCAGCTGGTCGATGATTCTCTCTCATCGATGTTTCTGGCTCTATATCCCTCTCCCTTCCTCTCTGTAAAAAAATCAATAAAATATATTATAACAAAAAAGAAAGACATTTCAGTCATTGTGCTGTTGATAGTTGGCTCTGTGGACTAATGAGTTTGCTGACCCTGGGTCTAGTCCAACTCCCCCCCCACCCCCCAAACCCTCCTTCTGCCCCAGAAGGGGGCAAAGAGCCTGGCCAGCCCCATCCATTCAGCGAGATTGGATGCCTGGGACCACACCCCTCTGGCTTTCCTTGTTGTCTCCTGGCTATGAGGGGCGCATTTAGCCCCCATGCATGTACGCGTGTTAACAAACACAGACCATTTACCATCTTTCACTTCCAGTGCTTTCCAGACACGAGCCCATTTCCTCCCGGTCAGAGCAATCCTTTACAGTGGGCGCCATCACCCCCATTTCGCTGATGCAGTCAACGAGGCCCTGAGCGGGAAGTCCTCGCTCAAGGTCACACATGGCCGGTGAGTGGCTCCACCCTCGCTAACCACCAGGCTACACGGTGTGGCCTCTCGCGGACAGAAGCGACTCGTTCCGTTTTGACTGCTCTCCGATTGTCTCCCGACGTCACCCAGGAGCAAGTCTCCGCGGTGAGACGCCACCCCGTGCCCACCTCCTGCTCCCAACGCCCACTTCCTGTCTGCAAACCCCAGCCCAGGGCGCTGCTTCCGGGCGGGCAGTGCTCAGGGCAGGAGGAAGGCACCGCAGCCGGGAAGGAAAATCCTCCGAGAGGCTGTGCCTCTGTCCTGGACACCCCTCCGGTGGGTGCTAACATTTTTTTTAACCAACCAATCGGGCCTCGGGCTCAGTTCCCATCTAAGGGGACGTGTTTATTCCAAGTTCCATCTTATGCTAACCACTTGTCTGCATGGAACTAACCTTTTTCTATAGCATGTCGAGTTTTTTCTCTTTCATGCTCAGGAGCCCAGGTATAGGGGACAGTGAGGTGCAGGGCCTCAGGTCTGGTAGGTTTAAGGGGGTTCCCTCCCCAGGCCAGATTTGCAAAACTCAACTCTTGGTAGGAACAGGTCTCAAAAGATTCTGGAGACTTGCTCAAAATCTCAGCAAAGGCAGGCCGCTCCTCAAGAATCAAAAACCACCGGTCTCCTGACCACCCGGTATCCGGAGTGTTTTCCATCCATTCCGATAAAAAACAAAACAAAAAACAGACAAACAACAACAACAACAAAAAAAAAAACACGTCGCCAAAACCGGTTTGGCTCAGTGGATAGAGCATCGGTCTGCGGACTGAAAGGTCCCGGGTTCGATTCCGGTCAAGGGCACGTACCTTGGTTTTGGGCACATCCCCAGTAGGAGGTGTGCAAGAGGCAGCTGGTCGATGTTTCTCTCTCATCGATGTTTCTAACTCTCTATCCTTCTCTCTTCCTCTCTGTGAAAAAAATCAATAAAATATATATTAAAAACAAAAAAACACATGACAAACAGCTCTGGAAAGGCCGGTGATAGAGGAACACGGGGAGAAATCTGAAACATGGCACACATGTCACGTATCGGGATCCGCGTATTATTTTTCGCCGAGGGGATGATTCCGTTTGCCATCCTTCTTTCCCCTCCCAAGACGTTCCCTTCCCGAAAGGGTTACAATCCCGGGGAAAGCGTTCTCGGGAGCACAAAGAACTAATATTAGCAGATTGGGGCTTTCTGTAAATATTCATTGTAATCTGTGGCTGGGTGAGCAGCCCGTCCCTCCCTCCCTCCCGCAAGCTGCACAGTTATAACTTGTGAATTCATAAATATTTACGAACTCACACAATCATCACTGACAAATTATTTCATCTGACAGCTCCACGCGGGCCCAGGTTCCGTGCAGTTCTGATCAGATCTCGCGTAAACTTCCCCGGTGACAAGTGGTGGCGGAGACGGAGGACAGGACGGTGGAAATCGCAACCAGATGATTCTGCAGATCAGCCCGAGTCAGTCCTGATATTTACAATCGCGGCATCCTCGAGGGTTGGAGAGAGTTTCTGTCGTGTGATGGGCCGTCGATGCTCGCAGCCACGGCACATACGTGTACCGCAACACGTGTGTGAGGGTGTCAGAAGTGAGGTCTCGTCAGGAGGAGGGCTGTGAGCACACGTGGTGGTGACGTGGGGAGCCGGGCAGGCTGGATCTGCATCCCCACGTGGTGGTCTGTGTGGTCCTTGGCGTTGAGTCCGGGGCCATAAGCACAGCCACACAACGGGGCTGTGGTGCTGAGGACAGGTGCTGCCCGTGACGCCCCCCCCCCAGTGTAGGGTCTGGCCTAGAGCCGCCGAGGATTCAGCACATCCTGGTTTTGTTGTTCCCGGGGCGAGGGGTCGCCGGAGGGATCGCGATGTCTGGCTCGACCCCGTTCTGCATGATGTTTGGACACAGGCCCATCTGTGACACGGGCGAATTCGAAGTCCTTCGCGCCCGAGTCCTTCTCCCATCTTGTTAACGTCGTCGAAGAGGCCGTTTCCTTTTTAGCTTTTGTTTTTTTTTTGTGCCCCAGAAAGAAATCATGTGTCTGCCACACACACATACAGGCCGCAGGCCACCCGGTGTCTCCATCTCCCCATTGGCGTATTTCTTTCATCCACCCCCATCTGTAAGGGCAAGAAATAAGTTCTCTCTCTCTCTCTCTCTCTCTCTCTCCAATTTGGTGACGGAACGCCGTCCTGGTAAATAGGAGTTTGCTCTCAGCTGAGTGGGAATAAGCCCGCTGCCTCGCCACGGGGCGGGACCAGGTGCCTCGAATCGTGTTTGAATGAGACAGTTCAGACTTGGGTGATGGGAGGCCCCGCCTCCTGCTGCTTCACTCCGTTGGGCACAGCCCAGTCTATTAGAGTGTTTACGGCTCTTGGCTCCGGGCTGGGCACCGGGCTCCTGCAGAGGGTTAAATCGGACCATGCTCTACCTTGTGTTCTACCTTAAGACCCTCTAGTGTTTCCCCGTAGCCCCTCCCCCAGCCCCTCTCCACTCCAGGTTCTCTCCAGCCACCCCGGATTCCTCTGTTTCTCGGCTAAAACTGAACTCGTTCCCGCCTCTGGGCTCTTGCGTAGGCTGTTCCCTCTGCCCGGATTGCATTTCTCTCTGAGTCCTCAGGGGCCTGCCACCTTCTTGTCACCAGGTCGCCGGCCAAGGGCCACCTCTTCAGAGAGGCCATCCGGACCCCCCTTCTAGCGTTATTGCCCTTGACCAGTGGTCGGCAAACTCAGAAGTCAACAGAGCCGAATAGCAACAGGTGGACGATTGACATTTCTTTGGAGAGCCACATGGTTTAAACATGAACTATACAGGTCGGTACATTGTTATTCACTTGATTAGGGCCCTCCTAAGCTGGCCTTTGCTAAAACTCAAGGGGTCTAATAGCTGCATGTGGCTCGAGAGCCGCAGTTTGCTGACCACTGTCCTTGACCAAACTACTCTCTCTTTTTATCACCTCCGTTTAATTTCCCTTATAGCACTACACAGAAGCCTTCTCGCTTCTCTCTCTTATGTTCCTTCTCCCGCCAGGGCAGGATCTCACCTCTTCATCACAGCTGCATCCCTACAGCATCTGGCATACAGTAGGCGCTCAATAAAAATTTGTTGGACTGGCCGGGACCGGTTTGGCTCAATGGATAGAGCGTCGGCTTGGGGACTGAAGGGCCCCTGGTTTGATTCCGGCCAAGGGCATGTACCTTGGTGGCGGGCGCATCCCCGGTGGGGGGTGTGCAAGAGGCAGCTGATCGATGACTCTCTCTCATCGACATTTCTAACTCTCTCTCTCCCTTCCTCTCTGTACAAAAATCAATAAAAAACATAAAGAAAAAAACTTTGTTGGGCTGAACACATCTATAAATGAATGCAGTGACACGTACAAGAAGCACAGGTTGCAAATAAACGGCAGGCGAACTCTAGGCTCTGCCACCTGGTAGTTTTGTGATCTTGGGCCAACGTATAACCCCCGTGAGCCTCGATTTCTCTATCTGTGAAATGGACGTAGAAGTCGGACTTCTCTTAGAACAGGGTGGGATGTTGGAGGCCCCAGGCATGTAAGGAAGGGCCTGGCCCCGTGCATTGCATGGGGAAGAGTCATGTAGGGCGAAGGACTCAATGTAGGGGTGACACTGGAACTGTGTAATGGATGGAGCCCCAGAGCTGGGGACGAATAGACTTAAAGGGCGGGGGGGCATAAAGACTTTGCATTTGTGCTAGCCGCTCCCCGTTTCTGCCACATCAGGCTTCCAGCACCACCCAGGTGTGTTTCTGGGGGAAACCAGGGCCTGTTTGGAGAAAACAAACTTGCAGGTAGACTGCAGGAGCAGGGCACCCAGAGGTACCGGGCTCAGGGCAGCGGGACATCACCGAAGAGATGCTGACAACAGGACTGACGACAAGCCAAAGTCCTGCCAGAGGCGGTTGAGCTGAAGTTTCTCGATATGAACTTTCCGGCTGCAGAGTCTCAGTGGAGGGTGTGCGTGTGTGTGTGTTCGACTCGGCATTCAAGCACTTGTGTGTGTGTGTGTGTGTGTGTGTGTGTGTGCATCCATGTTTGCAGGCATTCGCTTGCACACATTTCCCGAAACTCCTTTCAGCCAGAATGAAGGGAAACGATTTGTTCCTTCCTCAACTTTTGCAAATTCAGCATCTGCCTGTTTTGGGTGCACTTGACAAGGGGTCTTCTCTCTTTTGTTTTCTCTCTCCTTTATTCCCTCCCCAGGCCCCAACCAAACCCAGGGATTCCGAGAGAAGTGTTTTCGAGGCGCCGGCTGATGGGTGCCCGGGCCGGCCGCAGCCGGGGAGCAGGCCTCGCCGCGAACTTGTTAGACAGCAGCTAGATTACGATCATAAATAAATGATTTGCTGTCTCCTCGCATTCAGACGTGCGGCTTTTAAAGTGTGCCTGTCATCGCGGAATCAGATTTAGTCAAATGCTGTGTTGCCGCAAAAATTATCCTCTCCTTACCTTTTTATTCTCCTTATAATGGACAGTTAAATTGGATTTTCGAATTTGAAGTGCATATGTTTTCCAAATCCCCGGAGGCTGTCTGTGTTTCCATTTCTAAAGCAACTCGCTAATGTTTATCATTACCACACAGAAATATTACAATTCTTAAGGGGCGCCTTTACAAAATCAGTGCGGGAGGAATGTGCTTTATCGTCTCAAAATGAAACCAATTTCTCAGCTGATTTGCAATTTATTTACATGTTAGCATTTGATTTCCGGCTGATTTATAACCCCACACGGCTCTGTCTCATGGTTTATTTAGAAAGCAGACAACGGTGGTCGGGGAAGGCTGCGGCGAGGCGAGCTGCATGGCACGGCTGTCGGCTTCCCCCCGGGCGGGCGGGCGGGCGGGCAGGTGGGAGGCAGTGGGCCAACTCTGAGTCTCTGGTTTCCTGCTTCCTCCAGCAGATCCAATGCCTCAGCCACTGCGAATCGGAGGGTACTGGGCCCTGAGATCGCATGTAGAGGAGACGCAGAAAGTCAGACATTCCTCAGGCATGCCCTCTCCTCTCTCAGTGAGCAGGGTTCGGTGCGAAGGAAGGGACATGGCAGGGTACAGTGGGCTTGCCTTCCTTGCTTGGCTCATTCATGGAACTAGTAGCTAATGGGGCGCCTGGATTCAAGGATGTATTGGGATGGACAGTGGGGAGTTTACTTTGCTTCATCTGTCCGACCATTTATGCTTTGATCTATTCTTCTAACCACCCATCCAGCTATCCCTCTGTTCTTTGAACCATTCACACACCCATTCTCTCATACTTTCTACTCTTAGTTTATCCATTTATTCATCCATCCATCCATCCACCCATCTATCTATATACCTGTCCAACTACCCACTCAGCCACTTAACAATCCATTCATTTATCCATCCATCCATGAGTCTGCCCATCAGTCCATGCATGCATCCATTTATCCATCCATTCATCCACCCACTCTCTACCAATCTACCTATCCACCAGCTATCTGTCTGTCTATCTATCTATCTATCTATCTATCATCTATCATCTATCTATCCCAGCGATTTTCAATGTGTGCCACTAGAATTTTTAAAACATATATCTGACTACTTAAGGGTACTTTCCCCTTAGACTGCCAAATAATAATAATAATAAAAAAAGGACAACAGCCAATACAACAATAGCCATCCAGTGAGAGTGAATCAAAATCATACCGATTTTTCATCAGGTTGGCAAAAAGCATATTCTTGGTGCGCCTCAGACTTTTGGTAATTAGCTGATGGAGTGTGTGCTATGAGATGAAGAGACTGAAAACTGCTGATTTATCTGACCATTGATCCATCCCATACACCGTTACCAGGATGGGCCTTCTCGTTGAGAGCTTAGATGACGAAGATGACTAAGAACCTGACATGGCCTTCACAGATCTCACGGTTAAAGGAAGGAGACAAACACAGATCTCAGGGTCATCATGAAGCTCAACTTACTTTCCACACGTAACAGGCCTTCATAAACTTGAAAGACAGAACTTCTGTGTGGAATGATGTCATGGCTTAGAGGGGGGTAGATTCTGGTCAGCGTGCTTCCTTAGAGCAGTGGAACCGCTGGCAGGCAACTCGGTCTCACCAATCTTCGGTTTTCTCATCTATCACATGGGAGGAGAGGGTCATCGTGTAAAATAAAAGCCTAACGTGCTAAGTGTTCAACCACTCCACCAGTCGTTATGATGCGCAATGACCACCAGGGGCAGACGCTCTGACAGGTAAGTTAGCTTGCTGCTGGGGTCCAGCCGATCAGGACTGAGTGAGATGGGCCTGACACGCCCTGGAGCCCTCCCAAGCCCTGGCCTCGACCCTCAGCCTGGCCTGCACCCTCTCGCAATCCAGGACGCCTCGGGGGATGTCAGAGAGCTGATTTCAGCCGGATCCCTGCAGGCCAGGCAGAGGGACCCCACCGGTGCACAAATTTGTGCACTGGGCTTCTACTACTATTACTAGTAGTAGCAGTAGTAGTAGTAGTAGTAGTAGTAGTAGTAATAGTAGTAGTAATGCCTAGTTGGCAGGAAGGTTGCAGATATTTAATGAGATAACCCATATAAAGCCCTACGCAGAGTGCTGGAGCCACAGGGAGCCCTTCATAAACGGCCTTCTTCTGACTATGATCATGGTCATTTACATATTATCGCGTTACACGATCACAGAGTCTTGTCCATTTTCACGTTACCCAGGAGGTGAGGGCAAGGACGTCTCCCTGAGAAGGCGAGGAGAGGTGTTCCAGGAGCCAGGGCCGCTGAGCTGGGTTCACCGGGGAGGAAGGCTTTCCTCTGGCGCCGGAGGGAACGGCCTTCCCATCCCCGAGAGCAGCGTGCACGCCAGTCTCACGGCCTGAAGGTGCGCGTGGGAGTTTCCATAGCAGGAGCGGGTGCGTGGCCGCAGCGTGTCGCCCACGGGGCGGGATGGAGGAGGCACATCCGTGGACGACATAGACCTCAAAGCCCTTGCCGTTGGGGACATGGAACTCGGGTTTTGTCCCCGGGAGGGTTTTCGGCCGGCGGGAGGCTTTCATGGAGGACACGGGCCCGATCCGATTGGCTCCGTGGGAAGGCCTGTGGTGCAGAGAACACGCGTGGAGTGAGGGAGCAGCATGTGGGGCAGGGACTGGAGCAATGGCTTCATGGAGAGCAAAGACGACAGGACCCAGGGAGCTAATGGATGTGGGACAGGGCGGGCGGCAGATCTGCGAGGTGGGTTTGTAAGCAGAATTGGCTGGGACTCGGGGGCACATGGCAGAAGAGAGGAGTTTTTTGTTTGTTTGTTTTGTTTTTTAATATATTTTATTGATTTTGTACAGAGAGGAAGGGAGAAAGATACAGAATTAGAAACGTTGATGAGAAAGCGTCATCGATCAGCTGCCTCTTGCACACCTCCTACTGGGGATGTGCCCGCAACCAAGGTACATGCACTTGACCGGAATCGAACCCGGGACCCTGCAGTCCCCAAGCCGACGCTCTATCCATTTCGGCAAGAGAGGAGTTCTAATGAGGGTTTCACAGATGTCTCCAGGAGCCCCCGATCACAGGCAGAATCCCTGAGCCTGAGATGATGGTTCCTCCTGACGTTGCTTCTCTCTGCCCGTGCCAGGCAGAGCTAACAGTGCCGCATACATTTGCATGTGTTTATGCTGCCGGCAGCCAGCTAAAGGAGCAGCGCTCCCCTCTCTCTTCCTCCCTCTCCTCTCTCTTCCTCCCTCAACCTCTTCCTGCATATGCATGCTCATCCAGCACCATTCCCCTCTGGGCAAGGTCAGGAGCCAGGAACCTCCGGGGACTCCCCCAGGAAACATGGCGCATCCCTCACCTCCCTGCCTCCTCGGACAAGGCCATCTCCATCTCTAGGAAAGTGGGAGGGGACCCAGGTTCCTTCCTGTTTTATCAGTGCTCTACCAAGGAGGACAATTGTGAGTAATAGATACCCTGTCCCAATGGCCTTACGACGGAAGGGTCCTGTGTTGATGGAACAGAAAAGGTAGGGGTTTCCGCTATCAAAGGGAAGCTTTGTCCAGCAGCTGGAGGGTGTCCCTCTTAAGGGCACCACTGTATTGTCTCTCACCTGCCTCCCATGGTTTCTGCCAACTCTGGTTGGTGCACGGGCTCTGTATAAGGTAAATTCCACATTTTTTTTTTTTTTTACTTTATACTCACCATGTAGGGAAGAGAGTGTCTTCATCTGGGCACCGCCCCCAAAGCCTTGAGATCAACTCTGATTGGACAGCTCAGTTCCCCATGTCCACCTTCTGAACCAATCCCGGTGGTCAGAGGGATGTGGGGCTTGCCGATAGGCTCCTCCTGGGTCACATGCTCCAGACCCCTACTCAGGAAAGCCTCTTGGTTCTCACACAGAATCCAGGGCTTTCTGGGAAAGGGGAGATGTAGGGCACAGGACAAAGCACATTCCAGGACATATGATGCTGGAGAAAACATTCTTCACTCCCAAGCAGAGAGAAGGTAGCTTTAAAAACAGAGGCGGTATCTGGGATACTGCTTGATTGCCCATCAAGCCCAAGGGGAAATTCAAACAATAGTGATTGGCCAGGGAACATTGAATGCCAGCTGCCTATGAGGAAGTAAAGGGAGCTCAAGACCCTCTTCTTCCCAGTGTCTCTAGTGGTTTGGTTCCTACGTTCCCACAAGAAGCACAGCTGAAGGCATGCTCAACTGCATCGCAACCCCGGTTTGGGTCACTTAGTCTGGAATTCAACAAAAGAATCATGAATCTTCTAGGTATCAGTCGGGAGAGACGATGCTACGCTGTAGTAACAAGCAGCCCCCAACCCTCAGTGGCTTGAAACAGCAAGGCTTGGTTTCTTGCTCCTGATGTCTATTCATCTCAAGCTGGCAAGAAGGTCTCACCATGGTCGTTTGGGTACCCAGGCTAATGGACCTTCTCGAAAGATGCTGGCACAAATGCCAGAAGGACAAGAGAGTTTGGAAGGGTCTCGCCGTGGTTAGTAAGTCTACCCTGAATGGAATGCACACACATCAATTCTGTCCCCAGTTCCCTGGCCGGGACTATTCATAGTCGTTACCCCAACATAGGGATGCAGGAAGTACAACCCCACATGTCCTGGAAGGAGAGAAACAAAAAAAAATTTGGTCATGGACGCTAATGATCATAGAGGTGTGTTTCCCATTCTGATGTTTATCAGCTGTGTGGCCTCAGGCAAGGGGACTCCGCCTCTCAGAGCTCCAATTACCTCATCTGCTAATGAGGACCATAGGGGAGCACTGCTTGGTCCTCACACTGTGTCTGCACAGACTCAGGGAAATGACACCCACAGTGTCTGGCACATAGTAGGTGTTAATTTTTAGCAACAATAGCAACGGCTCACATTATGTGACTGACTCTGTGCCAGGGGTCGGTCTCATTGAATCCTTAATAAGTCCCAGGATTGGGTGCTTTATCACATACACAGCCCCCCCCCCCCCCCATTTTCCAGATAAAGGAATTGGAACAAGGAAGTCTGTGTTGAATAACGATTTGAATAACATAGCACATAAGTGATTTCATGCTCCAAGGGTCCCTAACTATGAAGCCACTTTACTCACTGCCTCTGTGGCCTTTGTCACGTCTGACTATTACCTTGTCACCTTGACGGAATATTTTTCTTTGACTTACTTTTAGGTAGAATCACTCGAAATTATATATATATATATATATATATATATATATATATATATATATTCTCATGGCGAGCACTAAAATATGCCTGGAACCACTGCAGAGATGTATATATCTCCACAGATCCAGAACTAGACATACATGGATGGTATATGCTTCTATGCTATACTTGGGCCCAGCTATTCCCGTCCTGGCTATACACACTATAGAAAAAAAAAAGGCCCATCACCCGGCAAAAGACGCACGATAGGATTTTATAGCAGCTCTTTAGTTGGGCAACTCAAGTGCCCATCTGCAGTGCAATCCTATAGAATACAACCCTAATATAGAGATCGGCCGAACAGCGGGATGGCCTGAGGAATGACCAGTTGCTATGACGTGCACTGACCACCAGGGAGCAGATGCTCAACGCAGGAGCTGCCCCCAGCCCTCAGGCCCGGACTGGCAGTGGTGGCGGAACAGGGCCGGAGATCTGGTAGCACCAGGCCACCAGCCAACGCGGGTGCGAGCAGGGACCCCCATTGCACTGCTGGTCACCCCATACAGATCAGCTCTGATGGCTGGCCAGGCCTAGGGGCCCTATCCATGCACAAATTCCATGCACCGGGCCACTAGTGGATATATACATCTTGATCTCCTCGCACCACGGAATACCACTCAGCAATAAACAACTACAAACTACAGACTCCTGGAACAACACGATGAAGATGCAACATTACGTGGAAGTTCAATACCCAGCAGTATATGCCGGATCCACCCGCTCACAGGAGGTTCACCAATGGGGCAGCCCTGACCGGTGTGGCTCAGTGGATAGAGCATCGGCCTGCAGACTGAAGGGTCTCAGGTTCGATTTCGGTCGGGGGCATGTACCTTGGTTGCAGGCACATCCCCAGTGGGGGGTATGCAGCAGGCAGCTGATCAATGATTCTCTCTCATTGATGTTTCTAACTCTCTATCCCTCTCTCTTCCTCTCTGTAAAAAAAAATCAATAAAATATATTTTTAAAAATAAAATAAAATAAAAAGGATCCAGTGGGCCCCAGGGCCACATGATCCCTTCCTCCCTCTGAGAAGCAGAGCCCTCCCATGGGGCTGGTCACACGGGAAACCCTGGGTAAAGACCACTGAACAGGAGACAGGGTGGCCCCTGGACCAATATCCCATAGGAGAAGCGGCCACCTCTGTGCCCCGTCCCTGGCCATCTCGAGGCCACCTCCCTGGTTCCCCAGCTGCTGGGTCCCCCGTACCAAGGCTCTGCCAGTGAGAGCCACGCCCTTGACCTACCAGCAGCGAGATCACTCGCTGCTTCCCTCCTCACATCTGCTCCCGCCCGCCTGCTCGCCCACCTGCCTCCTTCCCTCCCGGGTTCCATAGTCCTGCAGATGAGGGCGTTGATGTCGGCCACCTGGTACGCCTGAAGCAGACTGTGGTCCTCGGGGAACGTTCTCTCCTTTCCCAAGCTCGGTGGGTGAAGAGCAGAGCTAAGATGGCGGGGTTATTTCGTTGATGCATGGTGCCACTTCAGGAAGCAGCTGTGTGGGAGGACGGAGACAGGTGTGGAGAAGGGCGAGGGTCGGGAGAAAAGGTATCTTCACAGTAGATCTTTGACGTCTGTGTGTGGGCATGTGTGTGTGTGTGTGTGTGTGTGTGTGTGTGTGTGTGTGTGCGCGCGCGCACATGTGAATATGGGGCGGGTGGAAAGAGACAGAGAGGGGAGACAGAAGAAGGAGACAGAGAGGCTCAGAGGAGAGGCTGGCTGCTGGGGACAGACAAGTGACAAATATCCCAAACTATCCCCTGAAGCTCCACATCGGATGAGGAAGAGAGAGAGAGAGAGAGAGAGCAGATTCAAGGGTCATTCATTTTTGAGCATGTGCAGCGGAGAGAGAGGAGGCATGAGCAGAGAGGAATAATGTAGCATGCAGGGTCTCGAGAGGGCTAGTTTCTGAAGGCTTCAAGGGGGAGGTGGCATTTGGCCTGGGTAGGTGTTAGCTAGGGGAGAAGGACCCTCCAGGCGGAGAGGAGGCATGGAGTCTGAAAAGGTTGGGGGAACGGAGGAACCTCGCAGGGCATGGAATTCTGTTTGGCGGGCTGCGTCCCGCTGGATCCCATTCAATGGGTTCATGTGATTGTACCCATTTACCAGATGTCAAAACTGAAGCCCAGACATGAGACTCCCTTCTGAGGCCACACAGCGACCAAGTATCCTACTGGGGTTTATTACTCTCCTCTCTCTTGTCCAGAACTCCTGATCTGTTTAGAGCAGGGTTTGATTCCGTACGTTTTTTGGCATTCTGCCCTTTTCCCTTAGGGACCCACCCGTCCCCCATCTCCAGGAGTGTCAGGAAGAGTCCTCCCTGCTCCAGTTCCATCGGCAATCTGATGGCATGCTAGTGACTGCATGGGATACGTGGTGAGCTGACCTGGGCTGAGTGTTCTGAGATCGATTAGCCATGTCTGCCCTGGGCACTGGCTCGGGGCATAGATGTGTGTGCCACGGCCTTGCTACGCCTGGGCTCGTGGCTTCGTGAAAGCATGTCCCTTCCTCTGGGCTTTCAGGACAAAAACCTCCATCCTGAAGGGGACCTTCAGTATGCCATCAGCAAGTCCAGAGATTTCCATGAAGAAGAGTGACTTTTTTGGACAACCTTGCCTCTCCCCCTGGGGCCTTGATTTGGAGAGTCCCTCGGGGTCACCTAGCCTGGTGCCCCTTTGGCCTCTTTCTGACTCGTCCCCCCTTCCAGCAGGCCGAGTTTCTCGGCAGCCAGCGCTGCAGAAAGCAGCTCCCACCCAAAGCAACCTGCTCGTGTCTGATGGCAAGCAGGGGCAAGGAGCCAACAAGCAGAGATTGGCAACCCGGCCCCTCCCCACCCCCCTCTGGGCTATTTTTTCCGAAGGGGGCGTGAGGGGGGAGTCTGGGAGAAAACGGGCCTCGCCATCCGCACGTCTCCGACCCTCACACGTCTGCCTCAACACCCCGAGTGGCAACCAGCACGTGCCACCAAAAAAAAAAAAAAAATTCTAACAAGACATTAATAGATAAACAAAAATAGCTTCCGCAAGGAGCGAGGAGGACTCACGCGGCAAAATTATTTCTTTCTGCGCGCGTAAACTCATGAATAATCAGATCGCGCGGTCCCCAGAGGAGCCCGCACAGCTCCTGTCAGCCTCATCCCCGCTTCCTCCTGGAAGGTCACCTCAAACCTCTGCAGTGCTGGGTGGCTCTGTCCCTCCTGACTCCCTCCCCCTCCCCCCCACCCCACTCCCACCCCTCCCAGCAGCCCCCTCCTCTTCAGAGGGGAGAAATTAATTCCCAGTGCCATGGAAACGTGCGGGAAATCTGAATGAAAAGGGCTGGGCAGTGCTCATGAATCACCGAGCAGAAAGGGGAGTTCGATCAAATATCGGGGGGCGGGGGGCTGTCCTCAGGCCACGGCTTTGGTGAGCTGAACCTCTTTGGTGTCACATTTGAACCTACCAGCTGCCTCGAGAAGCCAAATGATCTCCCCTGCCTTTTTTTTTTTCCCTTAAAAAAAATTTTTTTTTAATTTTTTAATTTTATTTTTCTTCATGTGTTCAGGGAGGAAACAGTGACAGGGACTGGTGACAGCTCGCTAATTATTCCCTTACTGCCACGGCGGCGGCAGCGGCACTGGCTCTGGACGCATTGCTCATTTCTCCCCGTCTTCGCACTGAATAATGCATGGTCCCTATCTGTATTCATGCCGCACCTCCGGGGACGCCAGCCTAACTAGCTGATAACTGATTCAGTTTGTAAGCAGGGCCTCTGGGAGTTGCAAGGAAAAGTAGCCAAGAACAAATTTAACACTTCTTTCCCATTTCTTCCGAACATCAAGGGGGCAGGCAGGGTGGGGAGCGGGCAAGGGGGGGGGCGGCTGCGGGGGCCCTCGGAGGGCACTTGACCTCACGTATAGGAGAGAAGAACCTCCAGCTGCGGGGAGGGGCTCTGATGACGATGATGAGGATGATGATCAAAAGAATTAAGGTTAGTTGAAGGCCTACTACGTGCCCGCCATTGTCCTAAACAATGCTTAGCACGCATTGGCTCCTTGAATCATCACCAGAACCCGTTGATGGCCATGCTTCGGCCCCGTGTATCAGTTAGCGGTTACCGTGATCGTGCTGCATAACAAATGGCCCCCTCATTTCAGAGCTGTCAGTACCGCGTCGTCATTTTTCTTGCTCAGGGGGATGCAGGGAGGTCAGTCTCGCACCGATCTCAGCGGAGCTCAGCAGACGGTGGGCCTAGGTCAGGCCATGCGTTTCCACCGTCAAGGGCACGCTTGGACTGGTGATCGTCACAACCCTCCCTCCTGCTCCTCCTCCCTGACTAGCTCTGCTGGTGGCAGGCAGCTCAGCAAAGCTGGCTCCTGTTTTATGAATGACACCGACCCCAGGTGAAAACCCACCTGTTTTGAGGTCTAGTGATGTACAGGTTGGGAATTTGATCCTTCACCACTGGGAATTGGATCCTTGGCCGGACAAACCCAAACCCATGCCGTCCTGCTCCAGCAGGGGTCCGACGTGTTTACAGAACTTTAACTCTTAGAGCCTCACACAGTATTTGCTCAGGGACTCATGGGGGAATGAATGAGTGAATGAATGAGTGAACAGATGAACCTCATCCGTTTGAACAATGCTTTACGGGCGAGAAGCTGAAGCTTAGAGAGGTGGGGCTGTTTAATGAGGACCATTCCTCTTGTTCACCACCTACTCATTGAATACCTACTATGTGTCAGACACTGTTCAGAGATGCCACAGCCGAAACCGGTTTGGCTTCGGCCTGTGGACTGAAGGGTCCCAGGTTCGATTCCAGTCAAGGGCATGGACCTTGGTTGTGGGCACATCCCCATGTGGGGGGGGGGGGTGCAGGAGACAGCTGATCCGTGTTTCTCTCTCATCGATGTTTCTAGCTCTCTATCCTTCTCCCTTCCTCTCTGTAAAAAAAAAAAAAAAAAAAAAAATCAGTACAATATATATATTTTTAAAAAAGATGTTACAGATCTGCTGGCCTGGTCCAACCAATAGCTAATATAATGTCACGTGTGGGGAATAAGGCAGGATCAGAAGGGGGGGGGGCACCCTCAAGTGCCTCCCCTGCCGCTGTCAGGCCTCCCTGACAGCCACAGTCTCATAAAGAGTTCCCCAACCACCCTCTAAGCAGATTCCTTTTGCCGTCATTATACCCATTTGACAGATGAGGAACTGAGGCTGCGACCAGAGTGGGCGCCTTTCCACGGTCACCCCGTGAGGATGGGTGGGTCCTGAGACATGCACCCAGGCCTGCCTGCCCCGGGTCTGAGCGGGCAGGAAGGGGGGTTCCCCTCAACCCCCCCCCCCCACACACACACACACTCGGGGTGGGCGGGGTCCCCACAGCTGTCACCTGCCCGGGTGTGTGTCTGCCTCCCGCCGCCCGCCCGGCGCTGTCTGCGGGGCGACAACGGGCCCGCTGTCAGGGCCGCCTGTCACGCAGCGGCGGGGGAGGCGGCGGGCTGCTGGCAGGCGGCTTAAAATAGCACCGCGTCCTCGCCGTGGCGGCGGCGGGAGCTCCGTGCTCCCGGCCCAGAGCGCCCGCCCGGGAGAAGATGCCTCAGCCTGACAGCCTCTTCCCCCGGCCCCCCCTGCAAGGAGCCAGAGAGGCCGCTCCAGGGAAGGGTCCCCCGCTTCCTCCCATTCTGGAAAGCCACCTCCAGAACCTTCCTGGGCTCCATCCTCCTCGCTCGCTCCCTCCCTCTGGCCACCCTCACTGTACGCCCTGCCGTGGTCCTTCGGGCGTTGGCTTCGCGCGGCGGTCCAGCTTGCCTGCAGGGCCTGCCTCGCTGTGTTCTCCGCCTGGAACACATAAGGCGCACAGTAGGTGAGAAACTGGCTGCCCGCAGGGCCCGCCTCGCTGTGTTCTCCGCCTGGAACACGTAAGGCGCACAGTAGGTGCTTTAACTGGCTGCCCGCAGGGCCCGCCTCGCTGTGCTCTCCGCCTGGAACACGTAAGGCACACAGTAGGTGCTTTAACTGGCTGCCCGCAGGGCCCGCCTCGCTGTGCTCTCCGCCTGGAACACGTAAGGCACACAGTAGGTGCTTTACGGATGCCCGTGGGATCCACGTACAGATGTTGGACTCTCTCACCTCTCCGTCAAGCTCAGCCCGTTTGTCAGAACCACGAGGGAACCTTCTAGATGCCCCCCGGGAGCAGGGATGCTTCCTTCCCCGGAAGCAGCTAGCTGGAGCTCCTACCAAGATCGGGGACAGCCTCACCCTTTACGGCTCTCGCCAGCCTTGCTCACGGGGTAGGCGGCCGCCATTCATAAGCGAGGCGTTTTCCTCCAGCCGGGGGGAGGGGGGTGGCAGCTCCTTGGCACACAGACCAGGACTGCCCGGGCCGGGCTCGTGGCAGACATTGCTAATCCATCGTAGCATCCTTCCTTTCGGAGTCCCGGAGCCTCCGGGCAGCCATGAGCAACGGGCTGCAGCTGGCACCGAGATGATGTCTTCCTGGGTCCTCACTCTCAGGTGTTCTCACGAGCCACGGTGTTTGGATAAACGGCCTCCGGAAGCTTGCTTTCCTGGCTGTCCCGGCCACTGGACCAGGAGGCTCTTGCGGGCGCAACGGTGCCCTATATTTCCCTGTCTCCTCCGCTGGGTACGGAGCCTGGCCAGACGCCAGGGGCTGAAGCGATGCCGGTCAAGTACGGGGATCTGGGGAGCGGGGCGGGCCCTTCAGACATGAATGACACACACAGAAGCACTCAGCCATCTCCTCAAAGCCCCAGCCGGTCCAGTCCCAGGAGCAGAGCCTGGGGAACTGGAAGCACAGGCTCATGGAAATGCTTTCAACACCCGGTCCCCCGGGACTCAGGGCACAGAGATTCCGTCCAAGAAAGAAGATGCTCAGACCAAGAAGAGAAAACCCCGGGATCGAACCCGCCACCCAGGGACCTTCCCTGACGGGGAATCAAACCGGTGACCTTATGGTGTAGGGACCGATGCTGCAGCCAGCTGAGCCAGCGGCCAGGGCACCCATTCCTTCTTGATTGGTGATGGGCCTGGGCTCCCTCCGGCCTCTGCTGGTCTGCAAGGGGCTCTGGCCTGGGCGGGAGCTTGTCCGGGGGTGGGGCTCTGTCCCCTCCCTGTGTCTCTCTCTCCTCCTTCTCCTGGGACCAGCAGGTCGCCAGCTAGCATTGCCGTGGGACGTGGGGGAGGCGAGGGGGTGACCAGGGGAGTGTGGCTGACCCTGCTGAGAGATTTGGCTGCGAGGACTCCGACCTAGGGCCTCTCTGACCACCCTTACCGGTGCCTGTGGGGTGGGCCGGGCTTGGTGCCGTGCCTTGCCCAGCCCTGGCTGGGAGGGGAGAATCAGGAGCCCGGCGTGGCCACGCCTCATGTAGACTGGCAGGTCCCAGTCGTCCAGTTGACGCTGGAGGCTGGCTGCTTGACACCTTAATCAGGAGTCAAGCTCGAACCCAGGTCTCCTGCCCTCAGCACCCCCAGGGGCCTCCCACACAGCTGCGGGAGCACGCCAGCTCCCCGTCTTTCCTCGGCGGCGAACCCCTGGGGAGGAAGAGCCGAGAGCAGAACCGCGCTATGTACAAGCTCTCCAATGGGTTATTGAATCATAAGCCGAAATCGCAGGCTATAACCAAATCAGCAAGGACCAGATTCAATCACGTGCAGAGGGAGGGGAGAGGAGTCGCACCTCGACGCTCCTTACAGCCTCTGCCTCTCCGGGCCCCGGCGCGCTCCGCGGCTCCGCGGCGTTCCTGGCGAGGCCAGCCGGCCCGGCGGGGTTGGCCGCCGGGGCCACGAAAGAAAGACACACGTGGCTCAGGAGCGGGGGACAGGCTGCCACCACGTGCAGTGAGAACTTGGAAAGAGCCGAGACCGGTTTGGCTCAGTGGATAGAGCGTCGGTCTGTGGACTGAAAGGTCCCGGGTTCGATTCCGGTCAAGGGCATGTACCTTGGTTGCAGGCACATCCCCAGTGGGGGGTGTGCAGGAGGCAGCGGATCAATGTTTCTCTCTCGTTGATGTTTCTAACTCTCTATCTCTCTCTCTTTTAAAAAAATCAATAAGATATATTTTTAAAAAATTTTAAAAAAGAACTTAGAAAGAACCCAAAAGGCCTTCATCACTGCTCTTCTGTTTGCCGACCACGGGGTTAGAGCATTGACGATGGCGCCCGGCACCGAGCGGGTGTCAGGAATGAACGGGCCTCCCTCGCTGTCCCCCGATTCCGCCACGTGCCTGCTGATCACCGCCCCGGGGCACCTGGCCCAGCTCCTCCAACCGCCAGCGTGATCCAGGGCACAGCTCCCGGCCGGATGGCACCGTTGCCACCCGCACAGAGCCCCGGCCCAGCCTCGTCAGCACAGGCCCACCGGCTTCTCCCTGGCGGGGCACAGAGAGGCCGACGCCCCAGCCCAAGGCCACACAGCGGCTCGGGGAGCGTGTGCAGGCCGGCGGCCCGCCTCCTCCCCTCTCCCAGCGAGAAGCGGAAACTGACACGAAGGACGAAATTCTCTCTTTTTCGCGGGGGGCGGGCTCCGTCTTGGGGAGGCGGGCGGCCTGCGGGGGGCCGCCCATACAGGGAGGGCTCTGTGTTGTGGACTGCGCCCCCCCCTCCCCCACCTCCTCCCCTGCCTGACCGGTTCCTTCCATCCTGGGATCATTTTCCAGACAGCCCAGGCCCGGCCGCCCAGACTATTTAGTCTGGCTTTGCTGACCCCCGTCTGACTGCGGGCCCAGAGCGCTCAGGTTTCCCGGCCTCCTCCGTATAATCACGGGGCCCCCCTCCCGGCCCCCCTGCTCTCCCCCCCACCCCTCCCCTGGCTTCTTACACAAACACTTACCTTCAGGCCTCGGGCTTCCTGGCAGCTGACTCTGCACCGGGTCGCCGGCTTCCAGAAGGGACTGGGACGCCTCCAGCACAGCTGGGGTCTCTGCGGGTCACCCTCCGACGCTCAAGCCCAGCTGGGTGACATCCCCGTGTCGGTGGCAGCTACCTCTCCTGGACGCCCTGGGGCCCCCACGGCGGGATATGCAAGTTCAGGAAGAGGAAAGGCACGGTGCTAATGGACAGTATTTTCCCACCAGGGAACGGCTGCTAGACACACTGATGGTTCTTGCTTTGCATCTCAGAGAGGGAAACGGAGGCCGGGGGGCGGGGGGGGGGGGGGGGGGGAATGGGCCCAAGCCCATGAGGTGGGAAGTGGCAAAGCCAGGATTTGAACTCGGATCTTTGGGCTTCCCATGTCATCTCCGCCTTGATGTAAAGCCATCACGGTACCCCCTCCCCACGGTACCCCCTCCCCAGTCACCATGCCCTCTGCTCCAGGTTCTGTGCTATCTTTTAACACCTTTTTGGGGGGCATCTCCTGACACCTCTGAGACACGGGGAAACTGGGCATCTTATGGTTGTTGTCGTACTGGGCCCGGTGGAGGCGGGAGGGAAACGCCCGTGGTTCCTGCATCGCCGGGAGGTTCCATTCGGCAAGTTCCCCTGAAGACCCGTGTGCCTGGCAGCTTGCTAGAAAGGGTGGGCAGCTCCAGGATCCGTGGCTCCCATCCGACAAGCAGGATTGCCGGCCAGGAACGGCAGGAAGGTCTGGATGTGCGATGCTCTCCGTCGGCACTGTGTCTCGTCCCCGTTTTGCAGGTAAAGGAACCGAGGCCCAGAGTGGGTGAGTGACTTGGGGAAGGTCACACAGCCAGCCGGCAGAGGAGCCTGGATTCTAACCCAGGAGCCACGCGCGTCCCCACCGGAATATGCCATTTCTGGGTCAGCACCCCCACCCCCACCCCAGCCCCCCGTGGGAATGGGAAGCTGGCGCTCCGGAGTCCTTTCCACATTTCTGTGTGGTGTCCGTCACCAGGAACATGCTTGGTTTCCATAACACTGGAGACAGCAAAACAGCGCGACCCACAGGAACCCCAACATGCCACCTGGTCCCGTGGGTGCCTGCTCAACTTTCCCTTACATGTGTTTCATGTAACCAAGCTCTCTTTAATTTTCCCCTTCTCCACCCCCCCTTCTCTCTCTCTCTCTCTCTCTCTCTCTCTCTCTCTCTCTCTCGCATATGCATGCCTGGGCTCACTCTCGCTGACAGTTGGTTGTATATGCCTACAGATCTCCCCCCTTATCAAATGCTCATCTCTATGCAGATGCCCCATTTTATAGAGTTTCCTAAGCCGTCCGCATTTGCAAAATTTGATGTGTTTTTTTTCTTTCTTTCTTTCAAAATCAATAGGAAACGTATTGCTTTTTGCTATTGGGAAGAGAATCACGATATTAAAAATTAAATCAAATCCCAAACTATCCCCAGGGCTGGGGGTTTCTGAGTGGCGGTGGCGAAGTTCCATTCCAGAAAGTTCCGCCCCGGCGAGGCCGGGTTCCCCTCAGAGATGTGCACGCCCCATGGCGGGGGTGGGCAGGGAGCAGAGGATGTCTCTGCAGTGCCTCCCTCTCCCGGGCCACCTCCCTCACCCCCCTCCCACCCCCACCCCCGGCCCTGGTCCCTGGTCGATGCGCATTGTATTCAGTTTGTCAACTCAGCAAAACACACCGCCCGGCAGGCTCCCTGCTCGCTCCCTGCTCCCTCCCGGCTCGTCTTGGAGGTGATTGCCTCCTAGCCAATTAATTCTGCTTTAATTGCTCTGGCTCTAAAACGCAGGCTTGAGCAGCTAATCTGGGAGGGGGGGGGGTTGCAGGGGGGAGCTCGCCTGGCAGATGCTGCTCTGCCCGCTCTGGGGAGAGGCCCAGAGGGTCTGAGAAAGGAGCAGTGATTCTCGGCGGGCCCTTGGGGTCGCCTGGGAGGGAGGGACCATGGACCAGTGAAGGCCGGCCCAGAACACAGGGCCCAGAGAAGGGCCAGCGCCAGCCTAGGGCACCGTGGAAAGAGGTGTGTGGGGAGGGGGGTAGGGGGAGGGTTAGTCACTGTCCCTCTGCCCACTGCTGGCATTGATGGTTCCTTGACTGGATGCGGAATCTTTTCCTCCCGTGGTCTGCCTTCCCCTGTCCCCGCTCAGCTGCCGGTGGGCAGGGGCCTTGTCTGGTTCCCGGCGTGTTCAGGACGCCCCTGTGCCTGGCATGGAGTAACTGCTCAGTAAAGAGGGGTGGAGATGATGAGCAGAGTCTGCCCTCTTCAAAGCATCTCCCACCGGCCACGGCTAGGGAAGAATGCCACGTCAGAGATGGGGAAATGGAGCCTGGCGAGGAGATGTGGGTGGTCCTGGCCCATGGTCGGCAAACTCAAGAGTCCGCAGAGCCAAATAGCTACAGCAGAGCGACTGACATGTCTTTGGAGAGCCACATTTTTTTTAAACATAAACATCTTTGAACGCCACTTCTTTAACATAGACTCGCCCGGGCCGTGGTATTTTGTGGAAGAGCCACACTCCAGGGGCCAAAGAGCCGCATGTGGCTCATGATGCCTGGCTCCAGCTATCTTTCCGGTCTGCCCTTTTCCAAATCGCCTCGCTCATCTCTTCGGGAGATGCGGACCTGCCACGAGCTGCCCGGGGCAGGGGGTGGGGGCCGGAGCATCCAGGCGACCTTTCGAACGCGGTGATTATATCAAACCCTCCGAGATCTGGGCTCGTTACCAAACCCCGAGTTTTCCTCTCCTCCTCCCGTGCCTAGGAGGTGGGGTGTCTGGAGGAGGGGGGTAACTGCAGTCTGTTCTCCTGGGGACCATCGGGACAGGCCCTGGAGAGGAAAATGACCCGGGTCTAACCTCTGACCTTCACAGGAGGGCAGGGAAGCACCGAGGCTTCAGGTGGAGGGGGGAGGCGGCCGAGCAGGTGGGGCCTCGCTTCCTTCTGTGCCCCCTGCCCCCCAGCCATGCCTGGCTGCTGGGGGTGCCCTGTAGGCTGGTGGGTGGGGGGAAAGGGGGAAGGAAAGAAGGAAGGAAGGAAGGAAGGAAGGAAGGAAGGAAGGAAGGAAGGAAGGGAGGAAGGAAAGAGGTGTGTGTGTGTGTGTGTGTGTGTGTGTGTGGGAAGGAAGGAAGGAAGGAAGGAAGGAAGGAAGGAAGGAAGGAAGGAAGGAAGGAAAGAAGGAAGGAAGGAAGGAAGGAAGGAAGGAAGGAAGGAAGGAAGGAAGGAAAGAAGGAAGGAAGGAAGGAGAAGGAGGAAGTGAGGCAGGAACTAAGGAGAGGAAGGGGACTAGCAAGGCAGGGTGGGGAACAGAACGAAGCAGCAGGAAGCAGAGGAGGGGGAAAAAAAAGAGAGACAAATAAAGACAATAGATAAGAATGCCAGCCCATTCAGGGTGGAAGGAAGCAAGCTCAGGAGGAAATATGCCAGGGAAACACAAAGAGGAAGAGAGAGAAAGGGCGAGAAGAAACTGGAAACAAAGCAGTGGAGAAAACAAAGGGAAAGGGGAAAAGCAGGCAGAGGAAGAGAGAGCTTTACAAACTTGGGGACCAGGCAGCGGAGGCCCCCGAATGGCATGTATCCATTCTTGAAGGGGCCTCTGGGCCAACAGCAGGCCCCAACCTCGCCCTGGTCCCTCACCCCAGCCCTGGTCCCCAAGGGCTCCCAGGAGCCTTTGGGGCAGGCAGCTGGACCTCCTCCCGCCTCCCCAGCCGGGGCCTGCTCTGATTGGCCAGTCCCCCAGGGCAGGAGGCAGGCCACGCCCACCTATCTTTGTTCTACCGGAGAGGAGGCCCCAGAGACACCGGGGTTTCTCGAAGGGGTTCTGAGCTACCCCTAGTCCTCCTTCCCCCCCGCCTTCCCCACCACCTAGAAAGCTGTCCAAGTGGAACAGCCTGCAGCTATTACAATAAACACCTCAGCCGCAACCTGTCCCTCATTTGCATATTAGCAGCCTTAATTCTGATGAAATATGCAAATGTATGCAAAATGAAATTCATCTCATAATGACACAAGGCGATTAAACAATTTTTATGCTTAAATATTCTGTTTAATGAAATCAAACAGACCTGCGGGTGTGACAAATTCTCCACAGCATGGAGAAATTAGTGGGGATAAAAAAAAAAAAAAAAAAAAAAAAAGAAGGAAGAAAGAAAGAATACCAAGCCACCGGCACCCCCCAGAATGGCCTAGATCTGTCTCACCTTTCTTTGGGAAGATGAAAAGAGGGGGGTAGGGGTGGGGGGATGTGTGTTTTTGATAACCAAATGAACTGAAATTTATATTACTGAAAACTGCTAAGATAAGTTAGGAGCAATATGCCTTTGTTTTCCGTCCTGGAGAGAAACCCCCAAGCCCCGCCCACAAGGCGGCAATATGGCCATCACACATCCAGCGAGGATGGGGGGGAAGGAAGGCGCATGCGGGCAGCGGGGAGACTGATGGAGCCGCCACCTGGTGCCCGGGGTGGGGAAATGGAGGGAGGAGCCCTCTGCCCGCCTGGCACCAGGAGGCTGGCTGGCAGCATCCCTCAGCCAGGCTCGGGCCTGTGCCTCTGGTCACAGGGAGACAGCGTGAGGGCAGCTGTGTGCTCAGCCCGGCTCCAGTCACCTCTGCCTCGATGTGGACTGGAGAAGAGGAAGCGTCGAGAAGAAAGAGGCTAAGGAAAGAAAGGGAAAGGGTGAGGGGGTGGAGGAGAAGAGGGCAGGGGGGGTACAGAGGAAAAAAAGAGGGTGGACAGGAGGACAGGCGATGGAAGGATAAAGATGAAATACAGAACAGCTAGCGGTAGCTATGTGTTTTCTTATTGTTGTTGTTGATCCTCACCTGAGGATATTTTCCCACTGATTTTTAGAGAGAGTGGAAGTGTGTGTGTGGGGGGGGGCGGGTCAAGCCAAGAATCGAACCCTGGACCCTTCCGTCTGAGGGACGATGCTCTCTCCGCCGAGCCAAACCAGCTAGGACTATGTGATTTGTTATACGGGTTCTCACTGACTCCTCCTATCACGGACTCCTCCTTTCTGTGGGTTTGGTATTATTATTTACAAGCACCTCGTACTAGCGATAAGAAAGTCAGAGTTCTGAGAGGTTATGTATGGTATCTGAAGTCACACAGCGGAGACGGGGATGGGGGGTGGGTGTGGAGGGAGGGAGGACTCCGGATTTGAATGCAGGGACATTGAGCTGCCGAAGCATTTCATCAGGGAGCTTCACTGTTTGTGCAGACCCGCCACGCTCCAGCCCCGAGCATCCATTCGGAGAGACGGAAGCCCCCATCCCTGTCCCCTGGGCGGTCTCGCGTGCTTTGCTCTCACACGCGCTCCCCGTCCTCCCCCAGGGACCGCCGAGGAGTGTGAGAAAGCCTGAGGAACGCTTCATCACTCTCCCAGGCCTTCATTAATCTGGTGTCACTGGCCCATCAGCTGGAGGTGTCGTTCAGTCCGTCAGAGGCTCTGCCATGGGCCTCTGGGTCATCAGACCTGATCCCCTTCAGCTCACAGAGGGGCGGACCGAGCCTGGGGTGGGAGGAGGGGGTAGAATGGAGAAGCTCGAGGTCATCCTGCACATGTGGGGCCTGCCTGGGGCTGGAGGCCGGGTCTCCTGATGGCTAGGCCGGCAGTCCTCGCTCTACTGTCCGCCCCTTTCCACTGCAGGGCCTGGCCACTGCATTCGCTCGTGGCATCACCCCAGCCCCTCTCCGTTCACTGCACTCCCGTCACCCCAACGTTTCACGTTTTTCCCAAACGCATCACCGCCTTGGGGGCGTCGCCCTCGCCGTCCCCTCGTCTCTCTGCGTGGCGGTCACCTCGGGGCGATTCGGGTTTTAGCTTCCCTGTCCTCTCTTCTGAAAGGTCTTCCGTGTGGCAGACAGATCCCCAGGGGGCCCCAGTAATTTCTTCTTGATTGAGATGTAATTGACATGTTATATTATTTTTTAAAATACATTTTATTGATTTGTTACAGAGAGGAAGGGAGAGGGAGAGAGAGAGAGAAACATCGATGAGAGAGAAACATCTCTATCCGCTGCCTCCTGCACACCTCCTACTGAGGATTTGCCCGCAACCAAGGTACGTGCCCTTGGCCGGAAACGAATCTGGGACCCTTCAGTCTGAAGGCCAACACTCTGTCCATGAGCCAAACCGGTTAGGGTATATATTATATTATATTATATTATATTATATTATATTATATTATATTAGTTTCAAGTGTACAACCTAAGAACGTGATACTGTAGTTGTATACACTGTGAAGCGATCACCGCCATCAGACTGGCTAGCATCTGTCACCAGGCACAGTGACTATTCTCTTCTTGGGATGAGAACGTTTGAGATGTAACTACCTGAGCCACTTTCCAACGCGCAGCACAGTGTCCCTCCCGAGACCGGAATCGAACCTGGGGCCCTGCAGTCCGCAGGTCGACGCTCTATCCACTGACTGAGCCGAACCGGTTTCGGCGAGGGGTGCCGTTCTGACTTGCATGTCACTCATAGATCTAAAATGAACAAGCAGATGCGAAACTCGTGGATACAGAGAATGGATTGGTGGTTGCCACAGGTGGGGAAGTAGGCGAGGTGGGTGACCATGGCCCAACGGTACTGGGTTCCAGGGATGAAATAAGGAAGTCCTGAGGACATGGTGAGTCCTCATTTTCCTGGGCAAAGCGTCAGATCCCTGAGGCTTAGCTGTCTTGCGTGAGCAGCCCGCAGGCCCGCTCCCAGGCCCCAGCCAGTGTGGGAGGAATCAGAGCTCCCCTAACCAGAAGGCCCTGCTGATTGTAGGGGGTCCTCCGGAGGCCGAGGGCCGCAGGGAAGGGTGGGGGCAGAGGGGGAACCTACCCAGGCACGCCACACAGCTTCTTCCCCCGCAGCAGCTCACTGGTCAGGAATGCAGGGGCACCCGGAGGCCACGCTTATCACCCCCAACCCCCAGCCGTCTGGAGCGGCCCGGTTCCTGTCGGCCGTCCATCCAGATGGGCACTAAATCAGGGAGCTCTCTGCTCCTCCGGCTGCAGCCGCAGAGCCTGGACCACAGCCAACACCGCAGCCCAGAAGCCCGGACTCCAACCTATCTTCCTCCAGACGCACGGACAGCTCCTAGGCCCACCCGTCCGGGGCAGCCAGGGGTGGCCGGGCATGTGGCCTGGTCCGTGTCCGCCAAGGGATGTAGCAATCCAGGGAACAGCATGCCATTGGACAGGCCTGGCCTGGAAATCGGACGCTGCCCGCCTGGATGCCTCACCTCCATGTCATCATCATCTCTCTCTCTCTTTTTTTTTCTTTATATATTTCTTTATTGACTTTTTACAAAGAGGAAGAGATAGGGATAGAGAGTTAGAAACACTGATGAGAGAGAATCATCGACCAGCTGCCTCCTGCACACCCCCTACTGGGGATGTGCCCGCAACCAAGTACGTGCCCTTGACCTGAATCGAACCCCGGAGCCTTCAGTCCACAGGCTGATGCTCTATCCACTGAGCCAAACCCGTGTCTTATTTATAATGTGCCTAACCTGTGAATACAGTATAGTAGGCGATCATCATGAATAAACACGTAGATAGGTCTCTCTGCATGTACACGTGGGTCTGTGTTTGTACATATGTATGTATTGGGGTGCAGTCCGAGCAGTTTGGACGTCCCTGGATTATGCAGACGCGACAGCAGGACCCCGGGGGTCGCGCGCGGGGGGAGAGCTGGGAGACCCGGGCTTCACCCCTTTCTCCCCGAGGTGGTCTCAGACACCAGACCACTCCCCAACTCCTGGGTCAACGCCGTGTCCATGTGGAAGGCACTGACCCTCTCCATTTCACAGGTGAGGACGTTGAGGCTCAGAGAGGAGCCGTAGCTTAGCCAAGGACACACAAGCCGGCGAGCGGGGTGGGGTAGGGTGGGGTGGGATGCAGTGGGATTGGGTCCTTCCCCTGCAACCGTGCTGTGTGACACTCTGGAGAAGCCCTGGCCCGAAAGCCAGGCAGGGAAAATGAAGAGAACGGAGGCCCAGGCCTGTGATTTTCCTGCCGGTCCCCGGCCCGCCCAGGAGGGCCCTTAAGCAGCAGTAACCGCCCCGTGATGTATCGAACCCTCTCTCCGCGCATCAGTGCCGCGGGTCAACCGCCAGGCAGCGCGGCCACATCCATTCCCGCCCGCGCGGTGAAATAGGCCCCTCGTTTGGCCCGGGTTGTGTTTTATTAGACCTAAGGCAGCGAGGCGTCCCCGGCAGAATAACCTGCTGATCGCTGAGTTCTCTCCCGAGAATGCCGGGCCCCATCCGGGCGGGAGAGCAGAACCCTGGCCCGTTATTTCTCAGCCCCGCATTCCCGAGCAGAGCTCCCCCAGCCAAGAGGCCCCTCCTCCTGCAAGAATGTGCTCTGGGGCTGGAGGCGGGGAGACTCACCCTCCAGTTACAGCTTTCTTCTTCTTCTCCTCTTCCTCCTCCCCCTCCTCCTCTCCTTTCTCTCCCTCCTCCTCCTCCTCCACTCCCTCCTCCTCTTTCTCCCCCTTCTTTTTCTCCTCCCCACTCCTCCTCCTCCTCCCCTCTCCTTTTTTCCCTCACCTCCTCCCCCTCTCCCTCCTCCTCCTCACTCCCTCCTCCTCTTTCTCCCCCTTTTTTTCTCCTCCCCACTCCTCCTCCTCCTCCTCCACCTCCTCCTCCTTCTTCTTCTTCTTCTCCTCCTCTTCCTCCTCTCCCCTCCTCTTCTCCCTCCTCTCCCTCCTCCTCCTCCACTCCCTCCTCCTCTTTCTCCCCCTTCTTTTTCTCCTCCCCACTCCTCCTCCTCCTCCCCTCTCCTTTTTTCCCTCACCTCCTCCCCCTCTCCTTCCTCCTCCTCACTCCCTCCTCCTCTTTCTCCCCCTTTTTTTCTCCTCCCCACTCCTCCTCCTCCTCCTCCTTCACCTCCTCCTCCTCCTCCTCCTCCTTCTTCTTCTTCTTCTTCTTCTTCTTCTTCTTCTTCTTCTTCTTCTTCTTCTTCTTCTCCTCCTCTTCCTCCTCTCCCCTCCTCTTCTCCCTCCTCTCCCTCCTCCTCCTCCACTCCCTCCTCCTCTTTCTCCCCCTTCTTTTTCTCCTCCCCACTCCTCCTCCTCCTCCTCCTCTTCCCCTTCTTCTTCTTCTTCTTCTTCTTCTTCTTCTTCTTCTTCTTCTTCTTCTCCTCCTCCTCCTCCTCCTCCTCCTTCTCCTCCTTCTCCTTCTTCTCCTTCTCTTCCTCCTCCTCCTCCTCCTCCCCCCCTCTCCTTCTTTCCCTCACCTCCTCCCCCTCTTCCTCCTCCTCCTCCTCCTCTGCAAGGTGTTAAGTGGGAGGCTTTAGCATCCATTTGGAGCTGGTGCTTCCCCATTCCCAGGCTTCCATACCCCTAACTGGGGGTGTGGGAGAGAATAATAAAAGCTGAATTCCAGGGAAAACGTATTGACAAAAGCAGGCAGCTGCAGGGTGTGGCCCTCGGAGGGCAGACACTGGCCCGACCCAGGGGACACCCCGAGTGTGCACACCAGAGCTCAGTGGGTTTTCCCTGTCCTAGCCCCTAATCCGTAATCACTAATCCCTAATCCTAACCCTTACCCTAACACTAATATTAAACCCATCAACTCATTAATCACATCAAGTTAGATAAACCCATCAACTCGTTAATCCCATCAATTTATATAAACCAATCAACTCATTAATCCCATCAATTCTTTAATCATCGATTAAAGGTTAAGGGTTAAGTGGGAGGCTTTAGCATTTCCTCCTCCGTACCCCCTTTCCTCCCCGGCACCCACGTCTAGAGGAGCCGGGGGGTAGGGAAAAGGGAATCCCCCAGCTGTTTGCTAAACTTCCTTAGGACGCACTCTCCCCCTCCTTGGCCACCCCACCCGGACTTCCCAGCAAGTGTTCTGGCTCTTACTTCATCTGGAGTTACTGGAATCGCACTGTCTCCTGTCAGCTTCCTCTCCCTCCCCCGGCTCTCGCGGGAAACGGGACTGACGGATGAGGGGAGACGCCAGGGCCATGGTGCCAGGCCGTGCACATGCACTGAACCCATGCACACACCCATGCACACACAGGGGAACCACACGCACACCGGCTCCCCGCTCTCTCCTCTCTCCTCCCTCTCTCGGTCACCTTATTTTCCTCTCCACCTCCTTGTGCCTGTCTGTCTAAAAATGCCTCCTTCTCAATCCCCCTCCATCTCTCCGGCGGTCTTTCCCATCGTTGCATCTCTGAGTATTTCCGAGCTCGTCCTACGATTACTCCCTCTTGCATTTTGTGTTTGTTTGTTTTTTTAATTCTCTCTCTATATATATTGGTCTCTCTCTTTCTCCACCTTTTTCTCTTCTGGGGCATGTTCAACCCAATTTTTAGGTGACCAGATGACCCGCTTTTGGCCGAACAAATTGTTAAACATCGGGACTGTCCCGCCAAAAGCAGGATGTCTGGCCACCTTACCTAAAGGCCACAGGCTAGCTCCCCTCCAGGCCTTTGACTTGGAGGATCTTGTCCTTGAAGACTCTCACTACGCCTCCTTATGACGTCACTCGGGCCTTCCAGCACCCGCAGTGGTGGTTTCAAAATCCGTCCTCAACATTCTTGGACGCTCCTCCCTCCCCAAGAAGGAGCCCCATTCTCCTCCCCGCGGGAGGGTGGGCTGGATGCTGTGACTTTGCTCCTCACGCACAGAATGTGGCAGGAGGAACAGTGTGCAACTCCGGAGACCAGGTCGTAGGAGGTGTGGAGGCTTCCCTCTGCTTCCCCTTGGGTCACTCGCGGGAGCAGAGTCAGGACCATGTGGTCCTGATGCTCCAGCTGCCATCTGGAGCTGTGCGTGTGGAGCGTGAACCGAGGCCAGCACTGACTGGGCAGGCATGTTTGTGAGCCACCTTAGGAGTGACTCTCCCAGCCCCAGCTGAGCCTTCCGATCAAACAGCAGCCCCGGCTGACATCTGGACTGCATCCTCACCCTGTGTGCCAGAGTCCACCGTGGCATGGGCATCCTGCCACTCGGTGTTGGGTGATTCATTCTGCAGCAAGAAATAGTGAACGCGCCCTATTCCTTTACTCCGATTCCATTCCATATTTTTGTTCACTGATTTGTGTCTCCCTCCCTCACTCCGTGGGGAGTTTTGTGAGGGCAGCGGCTGTGTCTCAAACAGATTGCCTTTGGCAACAAAGAGGGCTCTGGTCCTTGAGTCTGGAGACCTGCTTGCAGATCTCTGAGAACCTGGGCGAAACCCTTCTTCTCTCTGGGCCTCAGTTTACATATCTGTAAAGTGGGAGCTGCATTGCAGATACCCTGGTCTGAGTGTCTGGGTCTCTGTGGATGCTCAGGGACACCCCCAGGGTGAGGGGCACGTGTCCTAGGCAAAGGCAGGGAGCTAGACCCAGACGGGCAGAACAGGAGGGAACACATCAGGTTCCGGGAAGGAAATCAGGCTGGAGCGCCAGCAGCAGGAGACGATGAGGGAGGGAGGCTGGGATGTGGGGCAGCTCAGGAGGAGCCCTGCATCCCCAGGTGGGCTGGATTCCTCTCCTTGACCTTGGATTTAACCTCAAAATGTTCTCATTTGGGGGTGGGGAGGGATGTCCCATTCACCTCGCTGGATCTGAAGGTGCAAATGTCATCGCACGGGATCTGTGTGGAACCCGGCTCCTGGTCCTGCTCCATCCGGCGCCCTGGCCAAGTCTCGGTTCACACCAGGCGAAATACTTGGACACCAGGAACGCATTAAGCAATCGGCAGATTCTTTCCCCTTTTCCACTGGCATGCGTTCCTTTCCTGCAGGGTTGCCTGACTCCAGCCAGCCTCGCTGTGGGGCCTGTTCCCTCCGCAGCCGGGACCCAGTAGCTCAGCCCCGGGTGTGCACGGAGCCAGGGGCCCCCAGTCTGGCTGACAGTGTACACAGACAGCCACGGGGACCGGACAGTCCCCGAGCGCCTCGGAGGGAAGTGAGAAAATGAGAGGAGGCCCCCCAACACACCAGCAGGCTGTCCCCCAACACACCTGCAGGCTGGATCTCCTGGGGTCATCATAGATCAAAAGAGCAACTTACGCCGAAACCGGTGTGGCTCAGTGGATAGAGCGTCGGCCTGGGGACTGAAGGGTCCCAGGTTCAATTCTGTTCAAGGGCATGTACCTTGGTTGCAGGCACATCCCCAGTAGGGGGTATTCAGGAGGCAGCTGATGAATGTTTCTCTCTCATCGATGTTTCTAACTCTCTATCCCTCTCCCTTCCTCTCTGTAAAAAAAAAAAATCAATAAAAAAAAAATATATATATATATAAAAAAAAGAGCAAATTACTCTTCAAGGACCCCCCCCCCCCCATGTGCTAGCAACACCCAGGGAAGTGAATGGACCCAGGGGCCCTGAACAGAGGAGGGCTGGCCCGGGCCTGCCTCTCCCGCCCTGGGCAAGTCTTGCAGATCTTCCTGTCGCTGGTCCTTCCTCATCTGGGACATGGCAGCTCTGGGGGTTGCCAGCTACAGCAAATAAGCACTCAGGACACCTCGCTAGATTGGCCTTTTTTTTTTTTTTTTTTTTTTTTTTTTTGCATAAGCGTATCCCATGCACCATTTGGAACACACTTAGACTGAACTTTTATCCTTTGTTTCCCCGGGATTTGAAGTCAATGGGGCATTCCGTATTGTATCTGGCAGCCCCAGCTGCTGTACCATAAAGGGAAATGATGTGTGCGAGCACTTGACGGCGCGCCCCGCGCCGGAGGACGGGACCCGAACCGGGAAGCGGTTTCTGGCAGAGCCAGGCCAGGGCTACCGGAGAGTCAATGCGAACAGGCATTCCTGCTCCTCGGCGCACGTCGGCGAGTTGTGCATGTCGGCTAACGTGGAAGCACATCCTTTTCCGCCTAGCCGCTCTGTTCCAGGCGCGTCCGCGGCAGGATGCTCTCCTTCTCCTCACAGCACGCGGTAACAGGTGACATCAGGGTCCCCACCGTTTTTCTGCGGTGAATGTGCCGTCTGACACAGGGTACGGCAGCTTCCGGGCACCTCGGCATCGGTGGGCTCCCCTCGCGTGGCCCGCACGTCCCGTGCTGAGCTCTTTACATGCCTCATCCTACAGAAGTGTAACTGTCGCCGAAACCGGTGTGGCTCAGTGGATAGAGCGTCGGTCTGCGGACTGAAAGGTCCCAGGTTCGATTCCTGTCAAGGGCGTGTACCTTGGTTGCGGGCACATCCCCAGTAGGGGGTGTGCAAGAGGCAGCTGTTCGATGTTTCTTTCACATTGACGTTTCTAGCTCTCTATCCCTCTCCTTTCCTCTCTGTAAAAAAATCAATAAAATATATTTTTTTTAAAAAAGTGTAACTGTCCCCCTGAACCAGACCCTCTCAGCCTTCCCATTTTACAGATGAGCAAAGTGAGGCTCGGAGAGACGGGAGCTCTTGCCCTGGTCACACAGCTGGGAAGCACCCGGGGTCAGAGACCCAGCCCGGGCCCACCCAGTCCCAGAACCCCAACGTCTGCCCACCATGTCTGCCCCCACCAGCCAAGCTGGGACATATGACTTTCCTCCTGCAAAATGTCCAGGGAATTCACTGAAGGCCACCGAGTTGCCCGGGCCAGGTGGGGACCTGATGGCCCTACCAAGAGGCTGATGGGAAGACTCTGGTCACAGCCAATCAGCTGGACCGGATGCTTCCTTGTTGTCTGGCGGGACGTTTGGTGACTCACTGGACAGCACATTCCCGGAGCCCCTGGCCTGGTCTGTCCCCTTCACCCGACCCCATAGCAGCGTCGCTGAGAACAGCTTGTTCCCCCAGGAACACATCACCCAGCTGGCTCAGCCCTTGTGAAATGCAGGAAGCCATCTGTACCTTAAAAAAAAAAAAAGAAAAAGAAAAAGAAAGAAGGAAAGAAAAAGTAAAAAGAATGAAGCGCAGTGATTTTGCTCTGGACACGGGGCCGAGTGAGCTCATGGCCCAGTGTTCCGGGTCAGGGACGGGGGCTGCGTGACACCCTTCGGCGAGGCGTTTGGCGGCTGCGGGAGTCAAGTTGCTACGCGTTATTATTTTAACAAACCCGGCCTTGACGTGTCCAGAGGCAGCGGGAGGCTCAGAAGGGTTTTCCAAGAAAGTGTGTGTTTCTCGGGGTTATTATTTCAGACTCAAGTTCAGGGAGGGGAGGCTGTTTTGCTCAACTCGTGTTTCTGGAAAAACAGGCTCTTGGAAAGAGTTGGCTGGGGTGCAGGCAGGATGTGGAGGGGAGAGGGGAGAGGGGAGAGCGGCTGGCCTGGGGAGCGGGGGTGAGGGAGGCAGGGAGGAGAAGGGCCTGGGCCCCTGGCGGCCTCTTCTTGAGCTGGGACTGGAGAGATTGCCCTCTCCCTCTCCACCCCTTCCCCGGTCCGAGGAAGGAGGCTGCTTGAAGACAAGAGGTGGCCGAGGTCTTGTGGCCCCATGCTTAAGGCGTATGCCTCATCTGGTCCAGCCAGCCTCTCTCCTCTGGAGCAGGGATGATGGGAGAGAAGGGGGGAGTGGACACCAGCCACCACCTTGCTTAGCTTTGCAAGGCTGGTCTAAGGCATCGGGATGCTGCTGAGACATTATGGCTCCCTATGAGCCTCGGTTTCCCCACTGGGAACACCTTGAGCATTGATATATGGCCCAGCCTGGGCCAGTCCTTCCAACTCCCTGTCCCTCCTTCCTCTCTCCCCCAACCCCCCACACCCTGCCCCATACCACTCTTCCTCATCCTCTGGGCTCCAACCTTCCAGTCTTCTCCTTGGCTCCTAACCCACCTCCGTCTCATCCTCTGAGCGTCACATCAATGTCACCCCTGGAAGAGCCTTTTTTGGTCCCCCAAACTGAGTCAGGGGCCTCTGTCGCTCATTGTCCCAACATTCTGCATTTGTTAGTGGTCAGCAGCCAGTTCCTGCACGCCCCTGAGGCCAGGGGGAGCCGGCCCGCGTCCCCATGTCTGTCTTATTCACGGCGGTTTCTTTGGCGCCTGGCCCGGCACGCAGTAGGGTGCTCCATGAGCCCAGCACACAGTAGGTGCTTCCATGAGCAAATGGAAACTTCTCCCAAGCGAGGCCTCAGCAGCGTGGGTCCTGGCCTCAGCCTTGGTCTGCCCGCCCCCAGGCCTGTGATGGAGATCCGGGAACCAGACGGACACCAGACAGACCGACGGACAGATGAGGATGCCCTTCTTCCCTATCTTCCTCTTGGGATTCTGTGAGCGAGGCCCCACTCCTGGGGAACATGCCTCCCCTCCCCCCCCCATGGTCATTGGAAGGGGTCACCTGTCAATCAAATGCCCGGGAGGACCCGCCCTTCCATCTCAGGAACCTTTTTCTCCCCCAGGCTCCCTCCGTCCACTTCCTCCCGTGCCCTGGCTGCCTCCCAGGCCTCTCCGGGGCTCCTGGGGGCAGGGCCGGGTCTGACACACACTCCCCCACCGGGATGCCACCGGCAGGCAGTCGGCGGCGTGTTCTCACTTCTCCCGGGCTCCTCCCCAGGGGACCCAGCCTCCTCCCCGGCCCAGAGGTGAGTCATGGCCGCGTCCTGTGTCCCGGCGAATATCAAGTGTCTCCCGCTTTAGAGCCTCCTGCCCCCGGACTCTGTTTTATGGGGCTGGGCTGTCTGGGGCGGCCGCCGGGGCCATCCATCAACCTCGGGACGGCCGCGGCGCTAATGCTGAATTTATAGAAGTGGTTAAACAAAGTGTTGACAATATGGACAGCGTGTTTCTGATTAACACGGCGATTCCGAGGGAAACTGCCAACGGCGGGGAAGTCAGTAAAACACGGCGGTGGCTTCCCAGGCTCAGGCAGTCCGGGCCCTGACATCACGGGACGAGCAGACGCCGCCCGAGAAACTTGCAAAGCGCTCGGGGGTGCCCCCCGACGGGGACCCACAAACCGGAGCTGCACGCCCCCTACCCTCCACCCCGCTTTTTTTCTTGTTTCTTGAGAGATGAAGTCTGAAGCCTCTCTCAGTCTGAAGGGTTTCCATCGGAGAATTTGGAAGGCTTCCGAGAAGCTTCTGGAATCCCGTCCCTACCTCGCCCTCTTTCCGAAGGTGAACGGGAATGGGATACTCACTGAGTGCCGGGCCTTTTTTATGGAATCATCTCGCCATCCACAGGGCGAGGGAGGGGCCGTGATTATCCGCGTCATTAAACTACCTTTTCAGGTGGAGGGAGTTTAAGAAATTGACAAAGTCGTGTGGCAAGTTTCCATGGCCCCTTCAATGATAGGATATCTTACACAGCTTCAGTACACGGTCAAAACCAGGACCCACACAATGGATCTGGATATTATGGGTTTGTACATGCACTCTCTCTCTCTCTCTCTCTTTTTTTTAATGCATTTTATTGATTTTTTTACAGGGAGGAAGGGAGAGGGATAGAGAGCTAGAAACATCGATGAGAGAGATATTGATCAGCTGCCTCCTGCACACCCCCTACCGGGGATGTGCCCGCAACCAAGGTACATGCCCTTGACTGGAATCGAACCTGGGACCTTTCAGTCCGCAGGGCGACGCTCTATCCACTGAGCCAAACTGGTTTCGGCTGTACGCACTCTTTTTAAAAACAAAACAAAACATCCTCACCTGGGGATATGTTTTTTATTGATGTTAGAGAGAGAGGAAGGGGAAGAGAGAGAGAGAGGGAGAAAGAGAGAGAACATTCATTGGTTGCCTCCTATGCAAGCCCTGACCTGGGACCCAACCCAGGCAACCTAGGCATGTACCCTGACCGGGAACTGAATGCACAACCTTTGGATGCATGGATGACACTCCAACCAACTAAGCTATGTGACCAGGCCACAATCTACAGACACACATACACATACACGCACACGCACGCACACACTTCGATGATACGCTACCACAGGTGTAGCTTAAGAGCAACCATCACACTCGGAGTACAAAACGGTTCTGTCCCTACAGAGAAACTCCCTCGTCGCCACGCCATAATGGTCCCAGGCTCCCTTTGACCCCAAACCCTGGGAACCACCGGTCTGTCCTCCATCAGCTCTAATTTTGTGACTTGAAAAGTGTGTTGTCAGTGGAATCACATGGCCTAGAACCTTTTCCCATCATGCCCTTGCCACCTGCCCCAGCTGTTGTGGATGTCAGTATGTCAATAGCATTTCCTCTTTTTTGCCGAATGGTATTCCATTGTATGGCGATCTCACTGTTTATCCAATCACCCATCCTAGGACATCGGCGTTGTCGCCAGCTTGGGGTTATTGTGAATAAAGCAACACAAATGCACAGGGACAGGATTTTCTGGGACTATTTACATTTCAAGACTGCGGTAGCGGAGGTGTGAGGAAGTGACATGGCTTGCCCACGGTCACACAGCCAGCAATCTGAATCAAGATTTGAAATCAGTAGCTCCAAAAACTGTGTTCTTTTAAAAACATTTTTTAAAATTGATTTCAGAAGAGAGGAAGGAGAGGGGGAGACAGATAGGAACATCCATGATGAGAGAGAATCATGGATCAGCTGTGCTACACTGGGGATCGAGCCCGCCACCTGGGCATGTGCCCTGACCGGGGAATTGAACCGGTGACCTTCTGGTTCGTAAGTCAATCGATGCTCAACCCCTGAGCCACGCTGGCTGGGCCAGAGACTGTGTTCGTCACCATCTGTAAGACTGCAAATCTTGTCGTTCAATACATGTCACCGAACAAAGTTAATCCACGTGCCAGGAAGAAGCCGTAGGAATATAGCGCATGTCCCTGGAAGTCCCGCAAGACATGCCTGAGAATCAAATCCTCCAGAGTAAACGTCAGCCCCTTGGGTGGATCTGCAGAAACTCCCCCAAGAGGGCCTCTGCCTCCCCCAGGTTCTCCTCTCTTACCCGTCTTTTCCGGCTGATCAAAGAGCCATCGCTGCCCCCCCTGGCACAGCCCCCTCGGTCCTGCTCACGCCCTCTCCCAGCCTGGAACGCCCTCCCCCGGAGCCCAGCGTGCTGGCTGCGGCTCAGGCCTCTCTCCTCTGCTGGGGAGCACCTCCTCGGAGAGGCTGTGTCAGCCCCGGGCCCCTCCGCCCAGCAGCGCTCCCGGCCCCATGAATATTCATCTGCTTCCATAAACATGCATCTATTCATTAAGCAAAGCTCCCTGAGGACCAGGGCTGCACCAGGCGCTGAGCTGAGCCCCGAGAAGCAGACATAAATAATCTATCGACGCGGAGCCCAGCCTTGGAGCGAGCCAGCCTGCAGACACGGAGACACAAGCCACGCCAGGGATGGACGGATGAATGCGGAGAAGGGGAAGCGCTGGGTGTGGTGACTGGGAGCCCTGGGTTTGAGTCCTACAGGGGCTGCATTTTAGTCCACTCCAGCTGCTCAAATAGCCTCTCAGCTGTGGAGGTGAGAAGTTCAAGGTCAAGGCTCCTGTTGATTCGGTTTCTGGTGTGGACTCTAGTCCTGGCTTATAGATGGTCACCTTCTCACTCTGTGCTCATGGCCTTTCTTGTTGAGGGGAAGAGGGCGTTTTTCGTATCTCTTCTTACAGGGACACTAATCCTATCTGATCAGGGCCCCACCCTTATGACCTCATTTGGCCTCAGTGACCTCTTTGCAGGCTCCATCTCCAAATACAGTCACATTGAAGGTTACAGCTTCCACAGGTGAATTTTGAGGGTACACACTTCAGTCCGTAGATGGCGCCTGCCTAGTGGTGGGACTTCGGTGGACTGGTTTCCCATCCCCGGCCCTGCCCTCTCACCAAAGGCTGACGAAGAGGCAGGGCCATGACTGACCATGCAGACCTGCTTTCTCCCCAGCCAGGCTCCTGAAGGGAGACACGGGCCCTCTCCCTCACCTGGGGCAGCCAGACCCAAGACCCCACCATCCACCGGCCACATGGGTCCAGGCGCTTCACAGCGTCTGCGGCGTGGACCATCGGAAGGGGTGGCGTCTGGCTGGAGCACTGGGAGCCGAGAACAGATGTCCGGGGGTAGGCACCAGCCTCAAATGCAGGGGCTTCAGCCCAGGACACCCCCCCACCCCACCCCGACCCATGCACACACCCACCTGCGGCGAATCCTCTGAGCAGCCTTCATGCTTGTTCTGTGTTTGATTTCCTCCCTCCGCCGGTCTCCCGCCCCTTGTAAAACTCAATCTCCTTTTGTTTTCAATTCAATTAAGGGCCAATAATTCCACCCACAAGGCCACACATCGAAAGGGCTGTCAATAATCCAGCTGGGTGGGGGTTGGGGGAGTGATCGCTGGGGGCCCCGGTCCCAGTAAGTAGAGGTGGAGGGGTGGGGGGATAGGTGGGAGGTGGGGGTTAGAGGTGGGGTGTGGGGGGAGGAGAGAGGTCATGTGGGCGTCTGCCCTTGGCTGTGGCGCTCATTCTCCACGTGACCTTGGCCGGGAGCAGCCCTCCCTGGGCGGGCCTCCCTCCGCCCCACCTGGGAAATGGGATGGAGAAATAGGACTGTGGGTGTTTAGGTCCGTTCCACCACCCCACACACAGGGTGTGATTGTTCCAGGACAAATCGGATAAGTGATTAAACATATGTCCGGCCCAGGTACCCAGCCCTAGGAGGCCTGTTTGCAGAAACGGGTCCTTAAAAACATCTGTGCAGGTACGTGAGGCGTTTGTGTAAGGATGCCCATTACCAGGGGGTCAAGTAAATTGTGCGGTAGCCATAGTTCGTGACCGAGCATGGGGGGAGATGTCCGTGGACTATGATGAAACGAGGATCAAAATGTATTCTTAGGGAAAAGTTGCAGAAATCAAAATTATATATATATACATATATATATATATATATATATATATATATATATATATATTTGTTCATCCTTATTTATGTGGATATATTTTTAATTGAGAAATAAAATGATAGTATAAATAGAAAGCAAATCCAAACAGAAACAAAAGTGATATTATAAGAATGTAGTGTGTGTGTGTGTGTGTGTGTGACCTGCAGGATGCTGGTCACCCTGTAAAATAATGAGGTTTCGAGTCGGGAGAGGGGGAATTAGGGACTTACGAGTTTTCCAATGAGTATAAATTACTTTCTAATTAAAAAGCACATAAACCTATAAAATGAAATGAATACCTCCTTGTGGTTGGGAACCGGAGCCTCGTACGAAGGTAAAAAGGAAGAATATTTAATTCTCGCAACTCGGCGATAACCGCTGTTGACATTTTTATGCTTTTCCTTATGAGTCTTTTTCCTGATGCCCGCACGCATACATTTTTATAATAAAGTTGGAATTAGGCTGCGGGAGGAATTGTGTAGCCTGCTTTTCCACTTAGCGTTTTCGCTTGAGGATTTTCCCACGCCATTAAGCCCTCCCCCCCCTCCGCCCCATTCCCCCCAAATCATGCCGGGAGACCCCATGTATGGTCACCTTTACGCTCCCATTACTTGTTAATTACTTGACTGTTTTGCATAGACTGGCCACGCCCCCAGGCCTGGGACAGGACAACCTGCTTCCTGCTGCATCACCATGACCTTGCCCAGTGACCTCTACTGAGGGCGTAGGTGGGGGAGGGGGGTAGATAATAAATATTTGCTGAATAAATCAATCCACAGGAGATAGAATGAATGCATCCAACTATTTTTAAAAAAATATATTTTATTGATTGTTTTTACACAGAGGAAGGGAAAGGAATAGAGACTTAGAAACATCGATGAGAGAGAAACTTTGATCAACTGCCTCTTGCACACCTCCTATTGGGGATGTTTTCCCCCAACCAAGGTACATGCCCTTGACCGGAATCGAACCTGGGACCTTTCAGTCCACAGGCCGACGTTCTATCCACTGAGCCAAACCAGTCAGGGCATCACTGGCTTTTGGGGCTCCGTGGGACAACTGGGCTTACTCCTGCTCACCTGGACCTTGTCAGACCCAGCTCCAGTTCTGCACAGCCATAACCCACCTCCCACCCCCACCCCCACCCCAAACAGGCCACCCTGGGTGCAAACTTTAAGGAGTCCTGGGAGAGATTTTGGGGGCCCCATTTTCCCTGATGGCGCTGGCCCAAGCCTCGTCACCCCTGAGCGCGTGGGAAGGCTCGGCCTGGGGCGTAACATTTATCTGCACTTGGGCACCTGTTGGTCCCAGACGCGACTGCGATCCATCTGGATGTGACCGGAGCCCAGAGTGTCGGGCCTGCAAATGTCACCCACAACCGAAAGGTTCAAATAACTATCCCCCTGGCAGGGAGAGAAACGCCTGAACACACTAAGCCAACTCCCGTGCGGCCTCCCGCCCTACTTAGCCTCTCCTGTGTGTAAGGTGACCAGACAGCGGGACAGTCCCGATTTTTAACCATCTGTCCCACGTCCCACGGCATTTTAAAAAAGTCCCGATTCTTTCAAAAAATCGGGACTTTTTAAAACGCTGCAGGATGTGGGACAAATGGTTAAAAATCGGGACTGTCCCACCAAAAGCGGGACGTCTGGTCACCTTACCGTTGTGCTGTCTCCACCCACAGACGGCCCTGTGATGCGTGGCGGTCCCCGTGGTCCCATTTCACAGATGAGGAGACTGGGGCCGCCGAGGGACGTGCCTTGGCCCAAGCTAGCGGGAGCCTCGATCTTGGCCAGGCCGGTGATGAATGTGTTCTGGTCACAGCAGCTCCCCCTGCCCCGTGGCTGGAAACCTCATCAGCGGCCTCCCTCGGAGGCCCCGCCCCTCCCGGGCCAGGCGCTGGCAGGGGCCGCTAGTCAGACATTCTCTCCACCGTGTCTGCTTTCTGGCCCTGCTCAGGGCCGGGAAATGCGGAGAAGACACCTGCTGGGGGGGCCTTGTCCTCAGTGGAGAAGTTTTCCAACCTCATTTTCTCACTGCGCCAGCCCGGGTTCTTCTCATCAGCTAATGAGGATTCCTGATACCCCCGCTCTCCTCCTCTCCAACAAGGTGGGTGTGCGGATGAGTAGTTATTAACCGGTGAAAAGTGCAGATACTGGTTAAAAATGCAGATTAGCTATTAACCGGTTAAAAATGCAGACTTTGCAATCAAAGAAAACACGATCATTTCAAGAGAAACATCAAAAGTGCTTTTTAAAAAATTAATTTCTTTTTTGATTAAGGTATCACATATTTGTCCTCAACCCCCCATTCCAATCCCTCCCTCATGCCCCCACCCCCCTATTGTCCTTGACCACTGGTTAGGCTCATATGTGTGCACATAAGTCCTTTGGTTGATCTCTCCCTTTTATCCCCACCCTCCCTCTGAGGTCCAACAGTCGGACCCAGGGCTCCTCATCTCTGGGTCTGTTCTTGTTCATCAGTCTATGTTGTTCACCATTTCCCTTAGCTGAGTGAGATCATGTCCTACTGGAATATACTTATAAGAATCAAAAGTGAGGCAAGCAAGAATCATGATGCTGAAAGTCATATGAATCAGTCTGTAGTGATCCACCAGTTCTTTTGAGACCCAGTTTCAATGTCAAACAGTTCCTTCGAAAGTGCTTTATTCAAAGTAATGCCCATCGCTAGCCACACATCTCCCCATCTTTCAGCTCATTTGTGGATACCGTCCCAGTAGAACTTTTCTTGCTTTGAGGCAGACCATTCGGAGACCCCATTTTCCACTTCTTTGGACGTTTTGAAGTGCTGCTCAGACAGTGCGTGTGCCCTCGATCGGAACAAGTGGTCACCTGAAGGAGCACGGTCTGGTGAATACGGCGGGTGGACTAATACTTCCCAGGCAAGGTCTTTTAACGTGTTTTGTTTTTTTTTTAAACTGGTTTTGAAGTGTGTGATGGTGCGTCATCATGAAGCAAAATGACTTTGCGTTGTCTTCTGGCCCATTCTGGTTGTTTTACTTTCAAAGTGTGGTTTAAATTGATGATTTGTTGTCGGCAGCCATCAGTATTAACGGTTTCACCTGGTTTTAGAAGCTCATAAGACACCACACCTTCCTGATCCCACCAAACGCAGAGCATTGTCTTCTTTCCGAAGCCATTTGGCCTTGCAGTCGATGTTGATGGTTGACCTGGATCAACCCGTGATTTTGTGCGTTTGGGATTCTCAAAATAAATCCACTGTTCATCGCCTGTCACAACTCATGCAGAAAAGACTTCCTTTCGTACCGTTGAAGCAACATTTTACTGATGACTTTTCGGTTTTCCGTTTGTCTTTCGTTCAGTTGATGTGGCACCCATTTTCCTTCCTTTAAAATCTTTCCCATTGCTTGTAAATGATCGGAAATTGTTTGTTAAGCAAGGTTTAATCTTTCTGCAAGCTGTTTTTGAGCTTGACGCACATCTTCATCCAATAATGCTTGTGATTGTTGGTCTTCAAATTTTTTTCGGTGGATCTGACGTTCTTTGTCTTTCACATTGAAATCATCCCTTTAGCGCGTTTAAACCAGCGTTCACAAGTATCTGGAGCTGGAGCATGTTCACCATAAGCTTCCCGAGGTATGAGATCACTTTCAGCAGCACTTTTCTTCAAAATAATGAGTTAAAACTTCCCACAAATGCTTTTTTTTGGCACGAAAGTCGACATTTTTTTAAGCGTAAAAATATCTATGATGTTAACACCTTCAGAAAATTTGACATCTGAAGTTTTGAGGCTTGTTGTCAATACAACAAAATAGCAAACATATTAAATCACATCTATATCCACATATGTGTAACTCCATCAAGTGAAAAAAATCCACATTAGTAACCGGTACACCTAGTATTTAATGTGACCTGCTGAACTCAGCACACAGGAAGGCAGCCTACTTTGCCTGAGCCCGGACTTTGACATCCCCCCATTCAATGAGCATCTTGTGTAAACTCGCACGCTGGCATCAGGAGCAGGAAAAGGTCTTCACGGCCTATTTCTTGCCTCATGCCAGTGGGTCATGGCAGGCTGGCCTGTGCCCAACTGGAGTGCAGAGACGTGTCCACTCACCTGTGAGCCTGGAATTGACGCTCTGGGGCTGACCCCCAACCCAAAGTCCCCCGGGGCCCCTGTGCTTTGGCGATATTGCACCTGAGACATGTGCCCCTCTAACTGCCACTGACATTCTTGTGTCCCCCAAAAGCAGAGGAGACACTAGGCTAGTGGTTGGCAAACTGCGGCTCTCGAGCCACATGCGGCTCTTCGGCCCCTGGAGTGTGGCTCTCCCACAAAATACCACAGCCTGGGCGAGTCTATGTTGAAGAAGTGGCGTTAGAAGAAGTTGAAATTTTAAAAATGTGACTCTCCAAAGAAATGTCAGTCGTTGTCCTGTTGATATTTGGCTCTGTTGACGAATGAGTTTGCCGACCACTGAGCTAGGCTCCAAAACCCAGGAGCATCAGACAGGGACTTAGAGGTGAGCCAGACAATACGTCCCATTATACAGATGGGGAAAGTGAGTCGCTGGCTGGTGAGAAGAAACCATTGAGTTGGAAAGAGAGCAATAGAGAGGGGGCATTTCTAAAAGCCAACGCGGTGGTGATTAACCCAGCAGAGTTCCAGGCGGGAGGCAGGACGGGGGGCGGGGGGAGTGGAAGGAGGGGGATGGCCAGAACAGACTCAAGCAGGCGACCCCAGGACTCGTCACGAACTCATTGCACATCGGGTGGGGAATGTGACCACAAACTAGATAAATCAGCAAGGTTTGCGGGAGGCAGACGGATGAGGGCTAAGAGGCCAATCAAGCAGCGTGAAGGCGTCTGCTTTGAGTTCTTTTTGTTCGGTGACCTTGGGCACTTGCACTCACCTGCCCGGGTCCCCTTGCCCTCCTGGATCAGGCATCCAGCAATAACTATCTCCCCACTGGGCGGTGGTTGCAAGGATCCAGTGAGACAACCCTCCCTAAGGCCTCGGGCGGTATAACGGCGGGGTGAGAGCTCACCCTTGGAAGCCCAGCCCAGCTTGACGACATACCAGTGAGGCTGCTGAATGCGGGCGTGCCTCAGTGGCCCCATCTGTAAAGTGGGAATGCTGCCCAGCCGTAGCAGGCCAGGGTCGTGGAGAGAAGCCAGTGCGTTTGTAATGTGTCATGTGGACTCAGGCTTGGCACAGAGCAGGTGCTATGCGAGGGTTGGCTGCGATGATGATGATTGATATCAGTATTAGTATTACTATTAGTATTAGTATTTATTAGTATTAGTATTGGCTGTAGCAGCTCAGGGCCTAGTAGGGTTGCCCGATCCTATTCACTGTAATGTTATTCTCCAGACTTATTAGCAAGGAGCCTGGCACTGCTATTATTGATATCATTCCCTATTTACGGTCTCCATGAACACGGAGGAATGAGTGAATGAGTGAATGAGTGAATGAGTGAATGATTCTGTCACAGTTGCCAGGATCCACGCTGGGAGCCCCAGTTCGGATCACGGTCTGTGTGCCCCGATGCAAAGGCGCCTTTCACATCCCCAGCACGGAGTGGACTCCTTAATCCACCCTTCTTTGCTTTAAGTGTCATTACAAAGCGCTTAATTAAGTAAGCCTCGCTTAATCACCGAGTGTTTGCATGCGAAACGAGTTCCCGGGAAGCGGGGCACTTGACACGTTCGGTGCAGAAATAATTACTCGGCCTCGCGGGGCGAGGGGCGGGCAGGGGGCCGGCGGGGCGGCCTTGGGAGTCTGAGCCTTGCTTTGGAGGGCCTCGCCCATCCATCACCAAGGAGGGGAAGGGGATGGGGAGGTTTCAGCTGGAGGGGGGTGAGACCGCCTACATTCCAGCCGGATGAATCACCGGAGGGGCCCAGGGGCCCCGCTTCCCAGGCTCAGAGCAGGGGGAAGTGGAGGAGGGGCAGGTGGAGGGGCTGGTGGGACCAGGAGGAGGGGTGCAGGGAGACTCAGGGGTCTGCCCCATGCAGTCTTTGGCCCCGGAGTCCAAGGTTCCCGTTGGATAGGGTTTCAGTGGCCCTCCCTCTGCCGATGGTAAGCTGATTTGCAAAGTAAGTTGAGGGTGGTGATATGTGTGTGCATGCAAGAGCGTGTGTGTGTGTGTGTGTGTTCGTTCAGGTTATTTAATTTCTTCCTCAATTCCTTCCTAATCCAGGGCTTCCTTCAGAGCTCTGGATTAGTCGGTACAAGGGTGGATTTACTCTTCTATCTCAGTGGCTGTAGGTCTGTTTTCATATGTATTAGCCCCTCTGTGATTTCCTATTACCAAATCAAATTGGTTGTAAAAGCAAAGGAACTCTTTCCAAAGATAGAGCGAGGATCAGGAAGGAGGGACTCACCCATGGCTGGAGTCTGAGAAACCCTCTCCTGACAAGCTTCTCTTCTCCTATTGTACTGTCACTGCTAGGGTGCCTGTCCCTGGGTGGGCACCCATTTTGCAGATTGAGAAACTGAGGCTCAGGTGACACAACATTGCCTCTCTCCTCTTTTCAGGGATGGCGGTGGCAGTATTGCACTGTCAGGAAAAATTGCAAACAGTGGGGCTATGATCCAGGCCAGTGGTCGGCAAACTCATTCATCCACAGAGCCAAATCGCAACAGTACAACGATTGACATTTCTTTGGAGAGCCACATTTCTTAAATGTAAATTTCTCCCCACGCCACTTCTTCCACATAGACTCTCCCAGGCCGTGGTATTTTGTGGAAGAGCCGCACTCCAGGGGCCAACGAGCCGCCTGTGGCTCGCGAGCCGCGGTTTGCCGACCACGGATCTAGGCAAAAACACAATAAAGAAAAGATTGTTCCTTTCAGCACAACCTTCCGGGCAATGCTGCCTTTCCTTGTCCTTGATTTACTTCATAACTCTAAGTTTAAAAAAACACACACACAGCCACACAAAAACGGATCGCAATACAAATGATTCCTGCCACCGAAATGCAAATGAATTTTGTCCGGTGGAATGCGATCGATTATGGCCCTCCAGTTATCGACCAATTTCACATCTACTTGTAAATGAATCGCCGCAGCATTTCTGGTTGTGTGCGTGTGCACGTGTGTGCGTGTGTGTGTGTGTGTGTGTGTGGTTTGAAATCTCCTTTGAACCAGTCCTGCCTTCCTGCTGGTCCTCTCATGAAGGAGTGAGCTGAATGCTGTCTTTGGAAGCTATTTGTTGTGTAATTGCCCTGGAGTTGCGATGTTTCCCTTTCTTTCGGAATGACCTGTCCCTGTCCCCCCACCCACCCACCGACACCCTCCCATGCAGTGGTGAAGAAAAAGAAGAAAAAAAAAAGATAAAAATGTTGATCAACAAATACATATATATCAACAGGTGAATCTAAAAACCAAGTGAATTAAAAATCTGAGGAACAGAATAAACTGGTGAGCATAATAGAATCAGGGGCAAAGAAAGGAAGTGGAGTGATAATTATCAGGGGGAAAGCGGTGTGGGGGGTGCAGGAAGAACTGGATTAAAATCGTACACCTATGGATGAGGACAGTAGCGGGGCAGGGGAGGTAAGGACAGAGGATGGGAACCGGGTGGAAGGGAGCTATGAGGGGAAAAAGGAGAAACAATTATAATAATCTGAGCAATAAAGATTTATTTTTTAAAAAGAAAAGGCCAAATAATACAGGCCCCGTGGGACAGGGAAGCGGAGGGGAATGTGTCTGGGTAGTATCTGGAGCCTCGATTGTTGGGGGTAGGCCTGGGTTTCTGTTCCCGTGGGTGTCCCATCTTCTCTGTGTCCCCATCGCATTCGCTGGAGCTGCCAGCGCTGGCGTGGTTACTGGGGGATGGAGAAAGGCAATCAAGGCTGGACAGGGTCTGTGGTTTTCCCGGGGGAAGCGTGGAGGCTGGGCTTTCGGAACATCTATCTAACGTGATGCTTCCTCCTGCCCGTGGGGTGGGGCCCAGAGGCCTGGAGCCTGGAGGACACAATCGGCAAAGTCCCCCGGGCCGGGAGCCGCCCATCTTGCCCGCTGCTGAGACCCCCAGGACAGCTCCCCAACCCGGGCAGGGGCAGATGCGTCTTGGGTCTCTGCGTGTAAGTCCCCCATCTCCTATCGCCGCATCCCAGGAGTGCAACCTGCAGCTCAGCTTAAAAAGTAAATTCATTAAATTAAAAAAAGAAATAAATAAAAGAGCAGACAGAAAAAAAAAAATAAAGCAAAACGCACTGACCTTGGTGCCAGCAGCAGCAGCAGCAGCGTCTGCTGAGTCAGATAGGTCATCCATCCACAATAATCGATGGCCCGTCATTGAGCGCTCTCCCTCCTCCAGGTGCATACATTAATGAAGAGCCGGTTCATGCTGAAACCGGTTTGGCTCAGTGGATAGAGCGTCGGCCTGCGGACTGAAGGGTCCCGGGTTCGATTCCGGTCAAGGGCATGTACCTTGGTTGCGGGCACATCCCCAGTAGGGGGTGTGCAGGAGGCAGCTGATCGAAGTTTCTCTCTCATCGATGTTTCTGATTCTCTATCCTTCTCCCTTCCTCTCTGTAAAAAATCAATAAAATGTTATAAAAGAAATAAAAAATAAAATAAAATAAAGAACGGCAGATGACCAGATTAAGCGGGTTCCCTGTGAATACCAGCTGTCCAGGGCAGGCCCTCGCTCCAAGAGGCTCACAACCCTGTGCCTGATCCCCGGCCCAAATTGCGCCCCAGCGGCCGGTTCCCCTGAGCAGGTCTGAGTGGCAGGAGGCCTCGGTGGGAAAAGGAGGGGCTTTGTCCCTGGAGCCGGCTTCTTGGTGATGCCCTTGGCTGCACGTGGCAATGCCCCCCGCATCCCCCTTGGCAGAGCTGCTGGGACTCCCACCTGTGGCAGGAGGCCTCATTGCCGGATTAATGGGGGGATAATATTTACCCAGCAACCCCCTCTGCAGGTGCCCTCCACACCGGCAAAGGGATGCTCGGAGCTTAACGGGCCTTCATGAAATCAGGGCAGAACAATGTGGCAGCGGGTGGCTCGAATCTGATCTGGCGCCTTCTGCCCCGTCAGACTCAGAGGGGCGGAACCGTTCGGAGAATCAGGGGGAAAGCCGCTTTCTCACTCTGCACCTGCTCTCTTGTCTCTGACCTTGAACTCTGGAGTGGTGTTAGCACCCCATGGCCTCCTTAGCTGCTCAAGGCTTCTGGGTTCACGCCTGGACTTTTCAACAGGTGTGTGAGGACAGGGGTGGGCAGGGGGAGCGAGGCCAGAGTGAGGGAGAGAAGAGCCGGGCACCGAGGCGGCTGGGTCTGTGTCAGCAGATGCTCTCTCCAGCCCTGCCACTCACTGCAGCACCCATGGCGGCTCCCCGGGGAGGGCAGCTGACCTGCTGCAGGGTCTGAAGTCGCTAGGGAGCGGCCGTGGGCACCCCGGGCCTGTGTGAGGCAGGAACAATAGCTGGATGCCCACCTGAGGGGCACCTGAGGACGGTGGCCCGGAAGGACCAGCCGGGCATCGTGGGGGAGGCCTGACCGGCTGGCCTGGCAGCCGGATGCGGACCTGGCTGCCTGCACCATATTGCTCACCGTCTGGCAGAGAGACGCATTTCTCACAGCCCAGATTCCTCTTCACGTGCCTGGGCCCTTCCTGTCCAACTGCTCCAGCATCTGTTTCTCTGAAAATGCATTTACGACACCGAGAGAGGAGTCATAATGGGGCAGGGGCAGAGGCCTCGGGGCTCAGGCAGCCGCGCCTGTGAAAGCAATTGCATTTGGGGGGGGGGGGGGGAAATGCCAGTGTGATCGTAGGATCTGCTCCACAGGATGGGCCATAGGTCAGACTACCACCTATTCACCTTGAGCCTTGCATCCGGGCGCTAGCTGCAGGTCGGCGGATCCATGATGATTCTTGTCGCCTGTGTTAGGCGGGGTTGGGGGGGTGACAGATGTGCAATGGGCTGGGATCCTGGGAAGCCACCTCCCCTCTCTGAGCCTCAGTTGCCACTCTAGGGAATGGGCACAACCATAGCTCCTGCTCTGCAGGGGACGATCGTGTGAGGATGAGGTGGGAGCACTCACGAAGCTCAGCACAGGGCCCGGCACATAGTAGGTGCTCAATAAAACGTGGCCCTTAAGATCAAGCACATCCTTGGTGCTCTCCTGAATCCTCACCTCTGGAGGGTGTCCATGTTCCTGCAAGGTCAGGCTCTGGCCTGCTCGCCTCCTCCCTCTGACCGCTCAGCTCCCCCCACGTCTGTGTCCCGGTCGTCCAACTTTCCCAGAAAACTGCTGGCTTGTTCCAAAAACTTCCTTATGCCACAGGCACTTGCATTCCTTGTTAGCATCCCCTGATCCTTTTGTTAGGCTTTAAGGAAGCCAACGCATTGTAAGTGTGCAAGGAAATTAAGTTGTTGTCTCCATGAAAATTAAGTTGAATGTATGGACTCCATATAGGTAAGTTGCTTAAAAAACTCTGTATCTATTCTCTCTCTCTCCCTCTCTCTCTCTCTACCTACCTACCTCTATATCTGTTTTATATCAACACTAGAGGCCCAATGCACAAAATTCGCGCAAGAATGGGCCTTCCTTCCCCTGGCTGCCAGCACCGCCTTCGCTCTGGCAGGAGCTGCCTTTTTGCTCCAGCCCAGAGCCACCTTTCCGCCTTCCCACGCTGCCCAGAGGCCCCAAGGGTGGCTAGATGAATGCCTGTGTCATCGCCCGTGAATGCAAAGTAACCCGCCATCTTTGTTAAGTTAATTTGCATACTCACTCCTGATTGGCTGGTGGGCATCACAAAGGTATGGTCCATTTGCACCTTACTCTTTTATTAGCATAGACTAGAGGCCCGGTGCATGAAATCTGTGCAAGAGTACTAGTAGGCCTTCCTTCCCCAGACTGCTGGCACCGGCTGCTTCCCTCTGGCACCCGGGACCCTGGCTTCATCCAGAAGGATGTCCGTTCTAATTAGCATAGTACGCTTTTATTATCATAGAGGTCTGTCTCTCTCTATCCATATATCTCTATCTCTGTCTCTCTCTCTCTATGTATGTATGATGTAGGCAAGGAAACTATAAGTGCTGGAAAGGAGAGCCATGAAAGACTGAGAAAAATACTGCGCTCAGGTGGCTTCTGACATGTTTTAAATTCTTGCTTTTCTGAGAAGAAATCAAATCCAGACCCTGGAATGAGAGACGATGCCTTAGGATGGTGGGTTCAGTCCAGAAAAGCGGCTGAACGTGACCTCCAGGCAGAGAAGCGAAATTCAAAGGCGCAGCCTTGGCCCAGGATCAAGAGTTCCGTGGGTAAATGCACATCTAGGCGATTTCGGTAAAAATATATAATACCTTTTCCCCTAAACCGTAAAACCCCAAGACAAGACAAACGGAAAACTAGGGGGGAAGGACGGTGACTTCATGCCACAGACAAAAAAGCAAATACCTCCATCTTCCAAGAGCTCCGTGCGCTGATCAATAAGAGGGAAACTAATCGCCTAATGGAAAAGCAGGAGAAGCAGTGAGCAGAGGTAACGGACAGGAAATACAAATAGCTTTGAGTTGCAAGGAAAAAAAAAAATGCTCGGCTTCCCTTTGGAGGAGAGAAATGCGAATTGAACTTCCATGAGACCCCCCCACTTCGTACCTATTGGATTGGCCGAGCTTCCCAACTTCCATAACCCACTGTTATGGGAGGTTTCGGGCAAGGGGGTGCTCCCCATACTTTTTTGGGGGAATCATCCCGACTACTCATGGACCAATCCTTGAACCCACTAATTCCACCTCCAGGAGCCCCCGATACAGACAATCTCCCACACGTTTAACATGTCATCTGCACAAGGTTTTTGTTTGATTGTTTTGTCTTAATAATACACTGAGTGGCTAGATTATGATGACCTCTGAACGCATAATAATCTGGCCACTCGGTGTCTATCCTATATAATAAAAAGGCTAATATGCAAATTGTCCCCTCGACCAGGAGTTCGACCAGCAGGCAGGCAGGCTGGCCAACCACCCATGTCCCCTTCCCTTGGCCAGGCTGGCTGGACCCCACCCATGCAGGAATTCATGCACCAGGGCTCTAATACACACACACACACACACACACACACACACACACACACACAACTGAGTGGCCAGATTATTATGCTTTCAGCAATCATAATAATCTGGCCACTCAGTGTATTTTTTTATTGATTTCAGAGAGGAAAGGAGAGGGAGAGAGAGAGAGAGAGAGAGAGAGAGAGAGAGAGAGAGAGAGAGAGAAACATCCATCATGAGAGAGAATAATTGACCGGCTGCCTCCTAAACACTCCACACTGGGGACCGAGCCTGCAACCTGTGCAGGTGCCCTGACTGGGAATCCAACCATGACCTCCTGGCTCATAGGTTGATGCTAAACCACGGAGCCACGCCAGGGTTTTTAACGTGGTGCTGTTGGTTAAAATAGCCAAATAAATAAAAAACAACCGACATATCCCTCCGTAGGGTGCCTCGGAGGGATGGACACACACACACACACACACACACACACACACACCTGGGCCTTTCCACACGTGACACATCGCCTGTGCCCGTAGGACCAGGAAGGTCTTCCTCGCAGTCCCTGAGACGCTCTGCTAAGTGGACAAAGCCAGATGCACGATGCCCCTCGTCATCTCTGTTTGCGAGAGCGACAGACACACAGCCCTGGCCAGTTTGACTCAGTGGAGGGAGCGTCCGCCCGCAGACTTATCTTCGGGGTCCAACCTGTCTCCCCTGAGCGAACTAAGCGTTCACTCTGTTTCCTAGCGTTTCCTCTAAGGCGCACGTAGTGCTGATGTGGCAGAGAGATATACTTATATGTGTGTATACACCATAGAGTACATACGAGTGTGTGTCTTGGTGCTGAAATAAGGCTCAAGCACATGCTAGCACACGTGTGAGCTCGCCGCACCCGATCAGATCTCCCAGAGGCAGCTAGGGACCTGGTCAGGGAGATGGATCAGCGACCCTTCCCCCCCGGGAGGGGTCCAGCTCCGACACTGCCCGCTTCCTGAAACACACACACACACACACACACACACACACATGCACGTGTTCGCCGGCTGATAAAGGTGTGTGGCGTCCCTGCCACTGCTTTTAATTAATTTCTGATCTGAATGCTCCCAGGTCCCCTTTCCTGCCTGGAGACCCGCTCGCCCTGCCAGCCTGGCCTCTCTCTCTCCCTTTCTCAGCAAGCAGCTGCCCCAGAGTAACTGAGTTTCCAAAAACAAGGGGGCGGGGGGGGGGGTGAGGGGGGGAGAGGGAGGGGTGCAGGGAGGTGTCACTCTGCTGGGTTGTTGATTGTCCCCCCCCCCCCCATTTGCACTGATTTGCATATTAATAGGTTGCATATTAACCAGCGCCTTCAGAGGGTGGGCGGGCTAATGAATGCAGCCATCTCCTCCATTTTAACTCAATTTGCCTCATCCATATTCCGATGACTTTGGGGATTGGCGCTGGGCTGTTCATTGAAATTACCGGAGCCAGGCCCAGGGTGGGCTGCTCTGCCATTAATCCAATTAATTAGCCCCGCAGACAGGACGCCTGGGTGAGGGCCCTTTGTTCCCCGCTGGAGGCTAATGCCAGCCCCGGTCTGATGGGATAATGAGGGGCGCTCAGGAGGGTTTGCCCCCCAAGCCTGGGTCTTGGGTGGTAGTTGCAGCAGGGAGGGGGGTTTTGGGGGAGGGATGGGGAGGGGGGCTGGATCTCAGGGCGACAGCTGCTTTCCCCGCCACCTCTCTCCCTCAATCATTCATGTTTTTCACCAGCTCACCCCATCGTATGAGACGTCTCCCATGGGCACCCCCATGCTCACTCCCCATCCCTCTCTTTCTGCTTCTGTGCACGGGGAGACTGGGCTGCAGGAGAGGGGCTCCTGACCTGTGCCCCCCCCACCCCTGGCGCCCAGGGAGGGCAGGAGGTGGGGAGACAGGGGAGGGCAGAGGAGGATGGGGCTGGAGGATGAACTCCCCGGCTTGCTCTGTGTTGGACTGCAGGCTGGCACTGCCCCTCCACCGAAGGCCGCTGTCCTCTCTGACTGCTGCTCCCTCTGATTCCGGGGACCAGCCCCCTGGTCTCTTCCTCAGACCTGGGGGTGCTCCTACTCTTGCAAGCCTCTTCTCTCCATCCTCTGGGGTTTGCCTGAGCTCTTTCCAACCATCGCAGCTCCTGCTGGGACCCTGAGCGATACCCACTCTTCCCTCCTCTCCCGCACAGCCACTCCCTGGTCCCCAGGAGATCCCAGGACTGAACAAGGTGCCACCTTGATAACGTGCTCAGCACAACGCCCGGCATGTATACATTCAGAGTCCAGGAAATGCTGGGGTTAGGTATACACGGGCAAAGGCCCCTAGCTAACGCGTCCTTAAATTAAGCCCATGGAGCCCTGGCTGGGTAGCTCAGGTGGTGAGAGCATCGTCCTGAGATGCCAAGGTTATGGGTTTGAGTGCCAGTCGGGGCACATACAGGAATCAACCAATGAGTGCAAAAGTAAGTGGAACCACAAATTGGCCTCTCTCTCTCTCTCTCTCTCTCTCTCTCTCAAATCAATTTAAAAGTAAATTAATTCCCTGAAACAGCAGCCTCAAGATCATCCAAGTAGAAAGAGTCTGCAGCCGAAACCGGTTTGGCTCAGTGGATAGAGCGTCGGCCTGCGGACTGAAAGGTCCCAGGTTCGATTCCGGTCAAGAGCATGTACCTTGGTTGTGGGCACATCCCCAATAGGGGGTGTGCAGGAGGCAGCTGATGGATGTTTCTCTCTCATCGATGTTTCTAGCTCTCTATCCCTCTACCCTCCTCTCTGTTAAAATCAATAATATATATATTTTAAGTTTCAAACAGACTCACTGTCACCAGCCAGCCTCCTAGGTCCTGAATCCTTTGACCCAGCAGCCAGACAAGCTTCGGAGGTTCGTTCCCTCCCAAACTCTCTCTTCCTGGAGTTCCAGAAAGACAGATGCTGTCACCTCAGGCTCTGTGGGTGCACCATGGCCACCGGGCTCCCCAGAGATCCCCACGTCCCGGCCCCTTCCCCCCAGAAGAAGCCACCAGAATCCCCAGACCTCGCTGGCAGCCCTCGGGCACTGAGGGGCCAGCCCGCGCTTACAAATTGCTACATCGGAACGGCTTGTCCTGACAAAACGTAATGTTTTGTGACAGAGCCCAAATATGCATTTCATTCTTGAGAAACAGCTCAAGGAGCTCGTTGGAAATATTAAATTAAGCAGTGTAACAGCTGAGAATAATTGGGTTTTCTGCCCTGTTGCCTGCGATTTTTGTGTGGTGTGTGAGGCTGCTGCCGGGCAGGCCTCTGAGCGGCGGGCGGCGGAGGGCGCGAGGGGTCTCAGTGGGGTGCGGACATGTTCCCCTGAATTCTGACGGAGGTCGGAGGGTGGTGTGGTTCAGCCCCGCTTTTGGAGCCCTAGAATCAGAACTCCCCACCCAGCCCCTGTTCCCATTTCACAGATGGGGAAGCTGAGTCCTAGAGACGCATCTACCTTAGCGAGCAGGGGACAGAGCTGAGACTTACACCATGGACATTTATAAAGCTATTTCCCCCGCCCCGTATTTTTCTAGTGCAGGGACTGAGCCTAATCCCCCTCGACAGAGGAGATGCTCCAGCCCCATTGGAGGAACTGACGTTCACATGGTCCTCTCAGCAGCCTGGATCCGCCCAGAAAAGAGACCGTGTGACAGAGAAAGGGCCGGGCAAGGCCAAGCAGAGCCCTCTGATGGACAAACCACCTCCCTCCCCCTCCAAGCTTCCCAGCTTGAGCAGAGTTCAAGGTCCCAGCCGGGAAAGAACGTGGGAAAGGGCTGGCTAACCTTGACCCCTGACCTTGGCGGGGACTCCTAGTCAGCTCCCACAGACACCACAGCTGTAGACAGGAGCTTCCGGCTTCCCCAAGGGAGGGCCATTGCCTCTCTCCTGAACCAGCACAGTCCAGGCCCCGCCAATGGATTGCCCCAGCACCGTGGTCGGCAAACCACGGCTCGCGAGCCACCTGCGGCTCTCTGGCCCCTGGAGTGTGGTGGCTCTTCCGCAAAATACCACGGCCTGGGCGAGTCTGTGTGGAAGACGTGGCGTTAGAAGAAGTTGAAGTTTCACAAAACGTGGCTCTCCAAAGACATGTCCATCATGGCGCTGTTGCTATTTGGCTCGGCGGGCTCATGAGTTTGCCGACCGCAGCCCCAAAGGATCGTCTCTGTGGCTGGAGGCACCTCCAGACAGCCATCCTCCTTGGAAAGAAACACACCTGTGTCGTGGGAGGCTTCAGGTGAGCTCCCTGGCCTTCCAGAAAATCACGTGGCCTCCTTACACCTCAGTTCGCCCACCCACCTCGGGGCTCCCGATGCCAGCCTTCCCGGCTCCGACTTCAGGTCCCGGATCCGATTCATTCGTAAAGGCTGTGTGACTGCAGAGAACTCACCTACCCTCTCTGCGCCTCCGTTTCTTTCCTTTTCTTTTTTAAAAATATATTTTATTGATTTTCCACAGAGAGGAAGGGAGAAGGATAGAGAGCTAGAAACGTCAATGAAAGAGAAACATCGACCAGTTGCCTCCTGCACGCCTCCTACTGGGGATGTGCCCGCAACCAAGGTATATGCCCTTGACCGGAATTGAACCCGGGTCCTTTCAGTCCGCAGACCAATGCTCTATCCACTGAGCCACACTGGTTTCGGCTGTGCCTTCCTTTCTTTATCGTAGAATAGGGATAGCAACACAGCGTGGTGTCTCGGTAGAGGGACCGTTCCCGGCAGTTCTGTCCTCCAGTTCTTCTAAGCATGGATGTGTCTGTTTATTTTCCTGCTGATGTCCTGTCTGTGCTGGGATGTTCCCCGGGCTGGGGGTTTCTGGGCCGTGGGGCCCTCCAAACCCCGTCTCTGATCGTGAGGACGCCCCCCCCACCTAAGCTCTCCCTCCTCCTCGGCTCTCTGTACGTCCTCAAGCGCGATCTCGCCGCCGGAATTCATTTCCCTGCCAATCTCCGGGTTGATGCATCGCCCTGATCACGCTCTATTATGTTTGGCAACATAATGTGATGCGACTCTGGCTGCCGATGACGGATGGGGTGCCCGTCAGCAAATGGAACGGCACCCAATTTTCTAAAGAGCATTGTTACAGAAACAAACAGGATGGCCTTTTAACTTGTATTGATTTATTTCTGAAGAACGGGCCCCTCACTTACTTTTACAAGTGCTGTAATTAGAGGGCAGAATTACCTTTCTGGGGACCGGGCTCGGTGAGCTCCATGGCAGGGGGCTGCGGGAGGGGGGGAGCAGAGAGGGAGGGTGGGGTACAGGCAGCAGCCGGGACATGACAGCGGCCGATGCACGGAGGTTAATTACATAAAGGAATCCTTCCTTCCTTCACTCAACCTTCCCTCTTCTTTCCTTCCTCCTATTCATCCATCCGTTTATCTATCCACTTATCCATCCACTTATCCATCCATTTATCCATTTATCCATCCATCCCTCTATCCATCTGGCCATGTGCACATCTTTCCTTCCTCCCTTCTTCCCTTCCTCCCTGTCTTTCTCTTCTTTTTCTGTTGGTTTCTTTCTTCCTTCCTTTCTTTCCTTCCTCGCTTTCGTCTTTTCTTTCTGCTGCCAATCCATCCATTTATCTGTCAACCCATCCTGCTTTTATTTTTATTTCTTGCCATCCTTGCATGTATTCATTCCCCCATTTATATATCCACCCATGCATTCTTCCTCCTTTCGTTCTCTCTTCTTTTCTCCTTACCACTCATCTACCCGTCCATCCATCTCGCCTTCCTTCCCACCTTCCATCCATGATCTTTCCACTTTTTGTTTATTTCTTCCAACCCTTCCACTGATCTGTCCATCTGTGTGCCATTCATCCTTATTTTCATTCATCTATCCATTCATCCATCCATCCATCATCCATCCATCCACATGTATATTCATCCGTCTTGCCTGACTCCCTGACTGCTTTCCTCCTTCTTCTCCTCCCTCCTTCCTTCTGTTTCCCACTCCACATCCTGAGGACCGTGCTTAGTGGGATATAGAAGAGTGATTCCGAAAGATCAAGGTCCGAGGCCTAGCTCTGCTGGGTGATCCTGGGAACCTCAGTTCAACTCTCGGACACCCGATGCCCTCCCCTCTCCCGCCATCCTGCCCCTCGCTCACCCGCCTCTGGCTGCCCTGGCAGCATTGCTCTTTCCCTCGCCGCTCAGACACCCTCCCACTTCGGGGTGTGGCATGTATCCCCCTCGGCTTGGACCCTCTTTCTTCAGATGATGTCAGAACTCCCCCCACCTTGACCTGCCTCCCTAAAATACCATTCCTGACACTCTCCACCCCAGCTCTGCTTCGTCTCACCCTTCGCTGGCAGCACCGTCGGGCACACGACACACATTCCTGGTTCAAAGAGTCTCTACTTATTTAACGTCTGCTCAGCAAGTGGGGGACGAGGAAGGGCCAGCGCGAGGGCAATCCATTCCCCTGGGACCTCTCGGAATCGGTCGTCCAAGGAGCAGACTCTCAGCTCCAGTAATTGCTGCTGGGCCTTGACCTTGGGGTGAGCCTGCTGCCCCGAGCAGAAAGCAGCAGGTCTCCCGACGTGTGCCTGAGGCCGCCTGAGTCTAAATTGACTGGAACTGTCCACTGGCCTTCCCAGGGGAGCCGAGGGCGGGGACACGGGTCCCACAAGCCGCTGCTCAGGGATCGCCCCGCCACACGGCGTTTCCATGGGGAGTTCCTCCCCGAGGATCTGTTTGTGGGGAGAGAGGGCGGCCCAGACCCAGTGCCACTCTATCCCTTACCCACCATCATCTTGGGCCTCAGGGACCCTATCAATTAGACGAGCAGGTTGGACCAGAATTATGACCTCCCATCTTTGCAGGCCAAAATGCCCTTATTTAAAAAAAAAAATTTTTTTTAACAAGTTGTATGGGCTCAGTGCTGAAAGGGGGGAAATGACAATCTACACTAATAAAAGAGAAAGATGCAAATTGACCATTACCTTCGTGACACCCACCAGCCAATCAGGAGTGAGTATGCAAATCAACCCAACAAAGATGGCGGGTTAATTTGCACACACAGGCTCCGAGCGACCAGGGATGGGGCAGGATGCCTGCATTGTGGGCAGCATCAAAGGCAGTGCCTGCAGCCAGGGGAAGGAAGGCCCATCCTTGCGTGAATCTTCATGCATCGGGCCTCTAGTATTATAATTAAGAAGGGAAATAGCTCAAGAGAAAGGAAACCATTACTGATAAGTTGGCATTTTTTATATTCTGAGACATTTCTATGCATAAATCCTCCTTCCCCTCCTCCCTCCCTTTCCCCCTTATGTGCCTACTTCTTCTTCCCTCCCCTTTTCCTTCCTTTTTCCTCCTTATTATAATCCTTGCACTAAAATGTTAAGTTCCAAGAATGCAGGGATTTCTCTCTGTTTGGGTCACTGTTGTATCCATCGCGTCTAACCCGGCGTCTGGCACACAGTAGGTGCCCAATCAACACCCGTAGTAGGAAGGAATGAGCAAGAGTCCTCAGCTGCCACCTACTGAACCCCAAGGGTAAGCCAGGACCGATGGGGGCCCTGCACGTCTCTCTCCTTCGCGTGCAGATGGCCACCTTCTGGCTGTGTCCTCACGGGGTCTCTCCCCTGTGCTCATGACTTCCTGGTGTGTCGGTAGCTTCTCTTCTCCTAAGGACACCAGTCAGATTGGGTCAGGGCTCACCCCAATGGCCTCAGTTTAGCATAACCCCATCTCCAAGTACAACCACGTTCGGAGGTGATGGGGATGAGAGCTTCGACAGAAACATTAGGACGGGCACACAATTCTGTGCATACACCTCGCCTGCAAGCGATGAACTCTGGGGGGCACCCCAGGTGGGGGCCCTTTCCCTCCACCTCTATGCACACCCCCAGCCTCTCGCAAAGCCTCTGCTCCAGCTCACATCCTACTCAGCTCACCCCAAACCTTGCGGACCTGACCCTCGGCAGCATCTTCTGGGGCCCCCGGGAGCCCCAGGCAATAACCTGCTCTGGCCTCAGCACGGAAATCAGCTACGTCGTCAGACTCCTTTCATCCCAAGCACAAAAGAAGCCTGCGCCCACGGAAAGGTCTCCAGGAGGGAGCGGACCTCCCACCCGTGGGCTCCTTGACCCCATGGTTCTGTTCCGGTGGCTTATCTATTATCTGGTCCCGAGTCCTCTCCCTTCAGACAGGGCGGGGAGCGATGCGGGGAGGGGGAGGACTGCGATTCTGCTCACAGACACGTCCCCGGGTTCTTTGCAAGCTGGGGAGGCCCTGCCACTCCCTCCTCCCCTCCTCCCCCACCCCCTTTCCTTCCCTTTCTCTCTTTTTTCACAAGGAGCCTGGAATCACCAACCCCTCGGGGTGGGACGATGTCTCCAACTAAGGAGGGGGGGGAAGGGGGGATGGGGGAGACAGACGGACATCGGGGTCATCTTTTATTAAGAAGGAAGCCATTGAAACGACAATGCACGCGACCATATTGTTATTAGAGACGCGCCAAGCATTTGCCTCATTAGTGTAAAAGGGGGGAAGGAAGCCAGCAATCTCCCGCAATTTACGCGAAACTGTCCATTTTCCGCGTGTCAGAGGACAGTGCTTATGTGTAATCTCACTTCCAGCCCCAACAAAGAGGCTTCACTCACGTTCGGCGCGGGTTTTTTTTTCTTCCCTCTCTCCCGTAGACAATAAGGGATTCTAAAAGCCGTCCTCAGCCACCCCCACTCCTCACTCGCCTGAATCCCCCCCACCCCCACCCCCCAATCTCGGCGCGGTGTTGACATATGGAAATGAATCAAAATGTAATACGCATAATTACAAGCATGGTAAGCAGGGTACAATTAGTGTCTCTCCCAACCAACGTTGTAATCAAAAGACACGGCGAACACAGCCCAGGGCGGGAGAGGACTGTCCGCAGAGGGAGACGGGGATTGGAGGGAAGTTGCGTCTCTCTCTCTCTCTCTCTCTCTCTCTCTCTCTCTCTCTCTCTCTCTCTCTCTCTCTCTCTCTCGTCTCTCGTCTCTCCTGTGTATAGAGACGCACGCTGCCTCTTATTCTCTTCCTGAGCTGGTGCAGAGAAATCAATTCTCATTATTTTCTCCACCCATCGTGTTGGACGCGGGCAAGGGGAAACCTCACTGGAGGACTAAACCCAGCTTCCTGGAAGGGGGTGAACTTTCCTGGAGTGGCTATTTGCTGGGTGTCTTTTTAGGGGGGGAAAAAAAAAAAAAAATATATATATATATATATATATATATATATATATATATATATATATTGATTTCAGAGAGGAAGGGAGAGGAAGAGAGAGAAACATCAATGATGAGAGAGAATCACCCATCAGCTGCCTCCTGCACACTCACCACGCAGGAGGTGGGAGGGAGGGGAAGGCTGTGAGGGGAAACAGAGTCACCTCCAGGTCCGCGGGGCAGGGCGGCTGGCCCCACAGGTGGTGGGGAGCGTCCCTGGACGGGGCTCCCACCAGCCGCTCTCCCACAATGCACCAGGTGCCTTCTGCTGATAAGAATGGTCCGTGTGGCCGGTAGGCTCGGAAGAGGAACAGAGCCGAACCGTGTCTGTAAGAGGCAACGCGTGCTCGGTGAAGAGCAGGCCGATAAGAGAGAAGCAGTCAAGGCCTAGGGCATAGTTTCCCCTCCGATTTTAAAAATAAAAATCGTTTCATGCTCCCTTCTTTAATATATATATTTTTTAATTGATTTCAGAGAGGAAGGGAGAGGGAGAGAGAGAAACATCAATGATGAGAGCGAATCACTGATCAGCTGCCGCATGTACACCCCCTACTGGGGATCATTGACTGAGAATCGAACTGTGACCGTGAATGAGGCCCATCCCCACCCGTGGCTGAGACCAGAGGCATGGAAGACCCCGGTAGCTCAGGCCTCAGTCACGGTCAGTCACCAGCTCTTCCGTAGCAGGCCGGGCTCAGCCCTGCCGAGAGCATGGGAGGATGGTTTCCCGGGAGAAAAAGCCAGTGCATCTTGGGGAGAAAGAAGGAGCCTGGCAGCCAGGCTGGTAAAAACCAACAGATGTCAGCAGAGAAGGAATTAGCATCGTGACGAGGAGAAAATATTGCAGGAGACGGCGCGCGGAGGGCGCGTGGGAAGGTGATAGGTGCTTATTAGGGGATTAACGGGGAGTATGTGCCCGCCTCCCGCTGGGCACCGCCGCTGCCGAGGGGAGCAGGGGCTGGTGGAGCGCTCAGCCTGGTCTGGCATTCGCAGCTGCTTCGGTTCAGCCCCCTCGCTGCACCTGGCTGCCTCTCTGCGGGGCACTCCCCAGCCTTGAACCCCTTTTTCCATGGGTCTCCACTTCCAGGTGCATCCTCCCTACCCGGCTGACTGCATTCAGGGATTCTGATTCCTTCTTTCCTCTAAAACACGAGACCCGGTTTGGCTCAGTGAATAGAGCGTCAGCCTGGGGACTGGAAGGTCCCAGGTTCGATTCCGGTCAAGGGCATGTGGTTGCAAGCACATCCCCAGTAGGGGGTGTGCAGGAGGCAGCTGATGGATGATTCTCTCTCATCGATGTTTCTGGCTCTCTATCCCTCTCTCTTCCTCTCAAAAGGAAAAAAAAAAATCAATAAAATATATTTTAAAAAATAAATAAATAAAAAGTAAAATAAAACGAGAGACCCAGGCCGCATTGCTAGGCAGTCTCCATTGTCCTTGTTGCCCTAAACCCAGGACGGAGAGCGTGGTTCCATTTTGCAGATGAGCAAACTGAGTCTCGCAGGGGGGGACAGCACCCACTTGGGAAGGGGCAGAGCTGGATCTCAAGCCCAGTGGCCCCATGTGCTGTTTGCTTTAGCAGAAGCTCCACCGGGTTCCCAAGATTCCGCCCCTGAAAGTCAGTGGGCAAAGCGGGTCCCGAGCATGGTGCTCCCAGCATCCCTCACCCCCGGCTCTAACGAGCTGTGATCTCTGTCCCCTTTTTATTTATTTTTTAAATATATTTTATTGATTTTTTACAGAGAGGAAGAGAGAGGGATAGAGAGTTAGAAACACTGATGAGAGAGAATCATCGATCAGCTGCCTCTTGCACACTCCCTACTGGGGATGTGCCTGCAACCAAGGTACATGCCCTTGACTGGAATCGAACCCAGGACCTTTTAGTCTGCAGGCCGACACTCTATCCACTGAGCCAAACCGGTTTCGGCTCTCTCCCCTTTTTATGATGCTGATCTCCCAGAGAACAGGGCATTCATATCACCATAAACCAACCCCACGATGAGGCAATTAGCAGCCCAATTACTTCCTCGGCTCCATGGGCACCACCGGAGCCCAGACATAGGGTTCCCTCCGACGTGCCAGCCTAGGGCAGGGGCACCCGTTGGCCAGAGCCGAGGACCCCTCGCTCTCCTGGAGATGTTATTAACACAGAATCTGTGTTGATTCTGATCAGCCAGCTCATGCAATGCAAATCAGGAAGCCTTTCCGGTGGTGGTTGGATGAAGGGTTGGGGCCAAGCAAGTCTCCACTTCTCCCAAAGCTAAGCATCCTTATCCCCTGCCCTCCATTTCTGTCCTTTCAACGCACGCACATAGGTGCGTTCCCGTGTGCACAGGCACACAGCGCGCTCCTGTGTCCACATGTGATCCACACGTGCACACACACACATACACACACACACACACACACACACATACACATGTGCTCGGGCCTGTTTTCTTCCTCTTAATTCAAGTGATACCAAAAAAAAAAAAAAAAGTTCTTTTTGTTGATCTCCATCTTTTCCATTTTCTTCCTGGGATGGTTGTTGGCTAGTGGATTATTTTCTAAGTGTGTGAGTGTGTGTGTGTGTCCTGGTCATTATTTTTCCCCCCAACTGTATCTCCACCAGGAGTCGAAAATCCAACCCCGTTTGGAAAACAAATGGCGCCCGCAGCCCGTTTGTCAGAGCCACAACCTGTTGTCAGAAGCGGCCTGGCTGCTGGGGACTGCGTGCGGGTCTCCAAAGAAACAGAATAATTCACCGGGCCTGTTGCCGGGCTGAGCCGGGAGCCTGCGTCCCACCACTCCCTTCCTCACCCGGGTCCCTGGGGGTCTTTGTCTGCCGGTGGGATTTGAGTTGGACACCCAGGAGGGCTGCCACGTGTGGTCAAGGCCCGGCGCTGGGTGACTTTTCCAATCACTGTAAGAAAAATGCTAAGATGTAGGATTTCCTGAGGGCCTACTGTGTGCCAGCAACTGTGTGAGCGCGGAGTCCACAGTGGGTCCAGTTTTCCAGGTCTGATCCGCCCAATGCTCCACAGAACATCAGCTGGAAAAGGGGCTCTCGGTACCGATACTAATGGGCAGCGCTTATTTGCATGTTATATCCTGGGCAGCATGCGAGCCGTTCCAAAGAATCCTTATTTTGTAGATTAGGAGTACATAACGGGTAGTAACGTTTTGATTTTCACAGAAGGACAAGAGTAGAGGAAATATAATTAACACCGGCTCTGAAAAGCCTTTCCCTCACGCGACGTTTGCCCCCGTTGCGTCTTCCGTGGGCCTGCTCGCTCTCCTACCCTCCCGCCAGGCGCCTAAATTCGGCGTTTATGAAGCCCGTAGATGTTCTTAAGTGTTTATTACGCAATTAAGTGCCCATAAACGTATTCTGTTATTCATGCGTGTGTTTAAACTGCGCAGAAATGGTGTCTCGCCGTACAGAGCGCTCTGGCGCCCGCTGCTCCCATTTCGCATAGATTAGCATTCACTCAGTCCTCCCCGCGGCCTCCAACGGAGGCCGGCACCGTTGTGCACATGGGGAAGTGGAGGCACGTGCCTACACCGTGACTCGGCACTTCACCATCAGCACCGGGACTCAGCCGTTCTATTCTTCAGTATGTGTACCCCAAACAAGTGAGGGGTTAGGGACCCCAAAGCCGGGCACAAGCATGCTGATTGGATCTTTATTTCTGAGAGCTAAAAATAATTGAGAAGCAACCCAAATGCCCATCCATAGGAGGATGGATACACATACTGTGGAATATTATATTTACACCAATGAAAAGGGAGTTGAGGGCCCCTCAGCACGGATGCATCTCACAGCTGTCTCGTCGAGTGAAGGATGCCAGGCACAAAGGGGGCATCCTGTGTGGTCCCACCGATTGCAAGTTCAAAAACAGAACTCACTGATGACCACAGGGTCCGATCAGAGCAGTGATTGCTTCGGAGGCTGGAGAGCAGGGAGGACTGTGGGCGGGAGCTGCTGGAATGTTGGGAGCTTTCTATAGCCTGACCTGGGTGGTGGTCTGCAAGGGGACACGCATGTAAAAACTCCTTGGGCTTTGCCTGGAGGGTTATGCATGGTGTTCTATGTGTGCTCTGGCGCCGTGATGAGGAGGATGGCAAATCACTCGTGTTGAGTCACACAGGGCATCTGTGGCGAGTCCGTTTGTACCCGGACAGCCTGGCCACTATGCTCTTGACCTACTCTGGTGCATATGTAGGAGACGAAGGTGGAAGGGCAGGTAGGATTGCCTGTCCGCATTCATGCATTCCATGATCAAGTGGAAGAGGTAAGACTAAGCCTACTTCTGTCTGACTCTCGCGTTCACATTTTTTTTTTCTCTGCCTCTGACCATTCCCAGGGCTCTCCGGGTGCCCTGTCCTATCAGGGTGCTGGATTGGCCTCTCTTTGTACCACTTACACCCGTGGTCGGCAAACTCATTAGTCAGCAGAGCCACATACCAACAGGACGACGATGGACATTTCTTTGGAGAGCCACATTTTTTAAACTTCAACTCCTTCGAACGCCACTTCTTCAACATAGACTCGCTTGGGCCGTGGTATTTGGTGGAAGAGCCACACTCAAGGGGCCAAAAAGCCGCATGTGGCTCACGAGCCACAGTTTGCCGACCCCGGGCATACACCATTTCCAGGACACGTTCCACATCCACGCTTTTATTTTCTCATCACCGGGAGCCTGCTGGGCAGACACCGTAGAGATGTTTGCCCTTCTCACCCCCATTTCACAGATGGAGAAACAGAGGCCCCGTCATGCATCTCCAGATGACGAGATTCCCCAGGTTCCTGAGAGGTCCTGGGGGCAGAGCAGAAAGCCTAGGGTCGGGCGGATCAGAGAAGCCAGGCCCGCCAATATGCTGAGCCTCGGTTTTCTCGCCTGTCACCCTCACGGTGCAAGGACTGTGCGTAGAAACAGGCAGAGCCTGAACCGGGCCTGGCACCATGCCTGGCACTCGGTCGGCCACCATCTTTCCACCCGCCTCCTTTGCTTCCCTCGGATTCGGGTTTCTCCTGTCATTGCTCGGAGAACTGGTTGACCTCTGTGCTTTCTTGCAGCTTTAAGATGCTGCGATTTATGGCATTTTATGCAAATGTCGATGAAGCACTCAGCTCTGCAGGCTGCAGAGAAAAAGGAGGGGTGGGGGGGACAGGCTGGCACGGCCCTTCATTCCAAATGGGAAACAGGGATGCTGGCTGGGGAAGCGGGAAGGGACAGGGTCAGGTCCGCCGTCCCCTCCTTTTCCCAAGCACCCCGGGACCGGGACCGGCTCCTACATCTGCGCTCACGTAGGGCGTGGAAGGGGCGATGCAGCTTGGGGTGGACGGCCCCCTCCTGTGAGGGGCACTAGGCATGGTCCCCCAGGGATGGCCACCCCTGTGTTCAGGGCCTGTATCCAACATTCTACTCCACCTCGGCCTATGAAATCAGGAGGGGAAACAGCAAAAGCCGTCCCCTCTCCCAGCTAAATAAAAATAACCTTCCACGGGGCCCATCAACGAGAGGAGCCAGTAATTATTTGGGATCTAGTTAACCGTGCAACAGAATGGAATGAACGCGGCGCCATTAACCTTCCTTTAAAGGCGCTTTTTGGTGATTCATGTTTATGACGCTGTTAACATTTCAGAGAGTGGACGCCCACCGCAATTCGGGACGTGGTGCAGAGGGAAACACACCCACTGGTGGAGGGGGGAGGGAGGGAGAGGAGGCGATCAGATGTGTCTTTAGCCAGGCTCTGCCCGAGATGCCTCCCTCGTCCAGCTGACAAGTGCTTACTGAGCAGCGGCTGTGGCGGGGGTGGTTGGTGAAGGGCTGGGCCTAGAGAGCCGTAAGCAGCACGGCAACCTGCCTCCCTGACACGGGGGTTCCCCAGGCCCAAACACGGCATGGGGCCGGGGCTCCGGTCCCAAATCTCTATCGGGTCCCGCTCACAGCAGGAAACCCTGACCCTGACTTTCAGCGTGGACTATGGGAGACTGATGCCTAAACCGACAGAGGCCCCTCTCCCCCCGTTTTCCCATCCAGGGGGCCTGTGCTCATAGGACAGCCTCACCCATGAACCTGACCCCAAATCAGGCCCGCCTCCCTTCAATGTCACAGCCATTCCCAGGCAGAAACCCAGTTACATGTGTGTGTGTGTGTGTGTGTGTGTGTGTGTGTGTGTGTGAGAGAGAGAGAGAGCCCTCTAGACTCATGACTTCCAATCCCGGATCCAAAATATTCCAAAAAATATTTCATTTTTAAAAAATATATATTTTTTATTGATTTTTCACAGAAAAGAAGGGAGAGGGATAGAGAGTGAGAAACATCGACCAGCTGCCTCCTGCACACTCCGCAACCAAGGTACATGCCCCTGACCGGAATCCAACCTGGGACCTTCCGGTCCGCAGGCTGACGCTCTATCCACTGAGCCAAACCGGTTTCTGCAAATATTTCATGTTTGCTGACGTGTATGTGCTATGTCGTCGGGTCTATGATGGTTCTGTCTACCCTGAACGTGTGCAGACCCCCCTCTTCTCCCCTCCCCCCCCTCCCCCGGGCGTTCGGTCTCCTAAGCAGCCTGGAGGTGCAAAACGCACGCGAGGAGGTGGGTAGCTTCTGTGCAGACACCACGCCGCTCTGTAGGAGGGCCTGGAGCGTCGTGGCTTCGGGTACTCGCTCGTGTCCTGGAACCAATCCCCCGCGGGCGGTGGGGGACACGGTCCCCATGTGAAAGGGGGCGCTGGGGACCTTCCCCCCGTCTCCGAGGAGCTTAAGCTGGATGGCACCGGCGCATCCGCTGAGGGCGCTCTGTCCGGGGGCCGCGTGGCCGGGGACCTGCCCGTGGAGGAGAGAGGCTGAGCCAAGGGCGAGGGAGGACTTCCCCAGCGGGGTCCCTCCTCCACGATCTCCTTTGAGAAGCCTTAATCCCGTAATCACTCTTATTAATCTCATCATAATCTTCCCGACGGCCGCTCCGTCCTGCTTATCTCCGTGGAGCTTCTTGTCACTCAGGAGATGTTTCCTGCTACTGAAGGTCTCTCTCTCCTTCCCTTCCCTTCCCTTCCCTTCCCTTCCCTTCCCTTCCCTTCCCTTCCCTTCCCTTCCCTTCCCTTCCCTTCCCTTCCCTTCCCTTCCTTCCCTTCCCTTCCCTTCCCTTCCCTCCCCTCCCCTCCCCTCCCCTCCCCTCCCCTCCCCTCCCCTCCCCTCCCCTCCCCTCCCCTCCCCTCCCCTCCCCTCCCCTCCCCTCCCCTCCCCTCCCCTCCCCTCCCCTCCCCTCCCCTCCCCTCCCCTCCCCTCCCCTCCCCTCCCCTCCCCTCCCCTCCCCTCCCCTCCCCTCCCCTCCCCTCCCCTTCCCTTCCCTTCCCTTCCCTCCCCTTCCCTTCCCTTCCCTTCCCTCCTTCCCTTCCCTCCTTCCCTTCCCTTCCCTTCCCTTCCCTTCCCTTCCCTTCCCTCCCCTCCCCTCCCCTCCCCTCCCCTCCCCTCCCCTCCCCTCCCCTCCCCTCCCCTCCCCTCCCCTCCCCTCCCCTCCCCTCCCCTCCCCTCCCCTCCCCTCCCCTCCCCTCCCCTCCCCTCCCCTCCCCTCCCCTCCCCTCCCCTCCCCTCCCCTCCCCTCCCCTCCCCTCCCCTCCCCTCCCCTCCCCTCCCCTCCCCTCCCCTCCCCTCCCCTCCCCTCCCCTCCCCTCCCCTCCCCTCCCCTCCCCTCCCCTCCCCTCCCCTCCCCTCCCCTCCCCTCCCCTCCCCTCCCCTTCCCTTCCCTTCCCTTCCCTTCCCTTCCCTCCTTCCCTTCCCTCCTTCCCTTCCCTCCCCTTCCCTTCCCTTCCCTTCCCTTCCCTTCCCTTCCCTTCCCTTCCCTTCCCTTTTCTTTTCTTTTCTTTTCTTTTCTTCTTCTTCTTCTTCTTCTTCTTCTTCTTCTTCTTCTTCTTCTTCTTCTTCTTCTTCTTCTTCTCTCTCTCTCTCTCTCTCTCTCTCTCTCTCTCTCTCTCTCTCTCTCTCTCTCTCTCCTCTTTCCCTGGCTCCAGCTATGCTGTTAGGAAAAGGTGACCAGATCGTCCCGCTTTGGGTGGGACAGTCCCGATTTCTAACAATTTTTCCCGTGTCCCGCGGTATTTTAAAAACGTCTCGATTTTTGGAAAGAATCTTTCCAATCTTTCAAAAAATCAGGACTTTTTTTTAAAAACGCCGCAGATCGCGGGGAAAATTGTTAGAAATCGGGACTGTCCCACCCAAAGCGGGACGATCTGGTCACCTTATTAGAATTCCCAAACCCTTGAAACTCAGGAGCTAGGAAGAACCTTCGAGACCACCTACCAGGCATTTCTGACCTGACAGCGGGTAAAACCAGGGTTCTGAGATGTCCGTGAGCTCGGTCCAGGTCGCAACACAGGAGCAGGTGGGTCCGTGTGTCCTCAGGGGAAAACAGGTCTCCCTGTCGGGGTGAGCACCCCCTGCCCCACCCCAGAATCATCTCCTTCGATCCGCACAAATGCCTCCCAGGTGGGTCCTGCCACTCATCCCACGTTAGAGATGAGGAAACTGAGTCAGAGCAAACTGCTCCCTCCCAGACTCACGATGGGAGAAGCAGCCAGAGCTCCGGGGCTCATCTCCCACCACCGGGTCCTCTGCCCACACGGAGGCCTGGCCCTCTTCCCCGATCCCCACAGGAACACAGGCTGGTGCCCACGCGGGGACCAGTCCGGCATCCCAGCGCCGGGGCCAGCCCTGGCCACACCCCAAAATCCTTCTCGGCAGCAGCTGCAGCCACGTCGTTCGTTCTCCCACAGGTGTCCCTCCTCGCCTCTCGGCCGGAAAGCGGTGTCTGCAAACAGCCTCGGGCCGTGGCAGCCTTTTGGGGAACAAAATGCCACATGGAAAGCCAAGAGGAAAAGCTCAGAGAATAGGCCGCTGGTGGAAACGGGGCTTTGCATGGATGGGGTCCTCAAGGGGCTCAGAAAGCAAGTGGGGGCTCAGACACACAGTTTCAAAGAGAGACCTCTGCGTGTGTCCCTCGCCTGACCTTCCGTGGGTTCAGAGACGGCCCGACCGCCTGCAAACCCCGTGGTTTGACAGGTTTGCTGTCCGGGGTAGGGGGTGCAGCGGCGACTCTCAGACCATCACGAAATCAGCTGAGACTGGAATTTGAGGCACGCTCCTTACTGGTCCCTCCTGGCCCCAGCTGCCTCTCTCTTCCTCCCCACCACCACCCCCGTTCTCTCGCTCGCCTCCTTCCCCCTTTGTCTGTCTGACGAGTAGCTGACGAGGGAGAAGATGGAGAACGAACCGCTGAACTTAGACAATAAAAACACCCCACTTGGCTTTATTAACCTCCTGAAATAGGCTCCCCCCCTGGCCGCCCAGCCGAGAGGGCTCATGGTCCCCCCTAGAACATCGTTTAAAAAAATTAAAAAAAGGAAAAATGTTTGCAGGGATGGCTGGGGGAAAAGTGCAGTAGATTTCCCTGGTAATGCACAATGCACAGTAATTGCTATGGAAACCAGTCATTAGAATTCAACCAAAAGGGAGGAGAGGAAGTTACGTTCATTGTGTTACCTATGACTCCGCCGCCACCTTCCTTACATACATTAGCATCCAATCAAGCCCCCTTGTAGTCTCCGGTCCGGAGGAGCCCCTAAAGAGGAGGAGAAAAATCCATTCTGCAGGAAATCTCTGTTTTTCTCATCCTGGGTGACATAGGTAATGTCTCTGCCGAAGGCGCCTGCCTGCAGGGCCAGGGAGAGGATGGAGCCTGGGTGTGAGGAGTTGTGCCCGGAGCTGCAGAGGGACAGCCGGATCGCTGCGCGGGCCTTTAGGAGAGAGAGGCAACTGGCCAGCTGGACAGAGGCAAGTCACGTGGCCGGTCACACCTCTGAGGCCAGAGCATCCCGGCAAGATGATCAGAGGGAGCAGGTTCTCGCAATGTTTTGGGAGATGCTGGGTTGGAGATCTCCCTTCATGAGATCTCCCCTCAATCCCCTCTCCCCCCACCCCGCCCCTGCACACACACACACACACACACACACACACACACACACACACACGCCCCCACGAGGTGCTGCAGAAGCGACTTGGAAAGTAGATCTGGACCCCCGGCCGTTGTGATCTTAGCTAAGTGACTTACCCTCTCTGTGCCTAATCTATCCAATGGGAATGTTGATCAATGGCACCCACCTCATGAGGTTATGGTGGGGTTTAAATGAGTTAGATCGCGCGCAGTTTTCAGTGAGTGCGCCTTAGTTAGCATCTGCGAAGAACTTAGGAAACATGCCCGAAACATACACCCAATAGGGAGGCATGTGCTATTGTTCTCAGTGTTTTGAGAGAGGGGTGCAGGCGGCCCAGGGGCCAGAATGCATATTCCCATTTTGCAGGTGAGGAAACCGAGGCCTATAGGAGGGCTTTTCCCTAGCCCAAGGCCACGCAACGAAACCATAGCGGGATCCAGCTCAGGATCCAGCTCTCCGAGCCTCTCTCTTCCCTCCGATGCCATCCCCGCTCCCAGCCAGCCGGCCACTCGGCCGGAAACTCCGCCACCTGGCCAGGTGTCCCACAGGCCACACAACACATGCACTATGACAATGAGGTGCTTTTCTTTGGAGAGAGAGAAAGAAGCAGAAGGGGTGGGGGACGGGAGGCGGAGAAATGTTCTCGCCACGAATGTCTCTGGCCCTCTGCCCAGATTTGAGGTTCCTGGCACGGCTGGGAAGGTGCGGGACAGGAGAGGGAGACGGTGTGCTGGGTCCAGCACCGGGAGCTGTTCCTCGGTCGGACCCGCCCCCAGGATCACGGCCCTCCTCCCCCCTCCCCACTCCTCCACCCCATCCCACCTCACCCTCACCCCGTTGGGCTGCCCAAGCCCTCTGCTCAGGAAGCCAGTCCTGGCCACTCCCCCTCATCGCACACAACACATCTAGGGGTGCCAAGAGGGTTAACAGGCGCCCTCCCCGCTCCCCCATGTCCCGGCGAGATAAAACCACCATCGGGAGACCCAGGACAATTTTTATATGGGATTAGAAAACAAAAATCAATATTTAATTATCTGTAAGCTTTTTGTGTCACTGAATCTTTAGCGCCGTCACGGGGAGCGCGGGGCTGCCAGGCGAGAGTGAGTCATTAAGGGGCCGGCATTGCCTGCCGTGCCTTTGGAGAGCCGGGCCGTAAATAGACGGCGTTATCAGGGCGCACACGTGGGCGTTGTTATTTATCTTTACCATCTCTATCGGCCTCTATTTATAGCCCATTTCCCCCATCCATTACGGGGCCGGGTTACCGCTAACGGACTCCCTGAAAAGGAGTGCTTAAAACTTTGGAACATGCTTCTGCGGACAGATGGCGAGGGTTTCGGAAGCGATGGGGCCCAAAAGGCCCATTTGAAGGGTGTTGATTTTTTATTTTTTATTTTTTTTTGCATCTTCTCTGTTGCCTGTCCTCTCTCCCAGACAGGCTGCCTGGAGTCCTACATCCTAATAAGGGACCCACATCCGAAGGGCCAGTGGATGGGAGGGAGGTCCCGGAAATCCTGGCTCTGGGGCTTCAGGCCTCACCTGCCAATGGGCCTTTTATTTATTTTTATTTTTAAAAAAATATATTTTTATTGATTTTTTTTTTACAGAGAGGAAGAGAGAGGGATAGAAAGCTAGAAACATCGACGAGAGAGAATCATCGGTCAGCTGCCTCTTGCACATCCCCCACTGGGGATGTGCCTGCAACCAGTGTACATGCCCTTGACCGGAATAGAACCTGGGACCTTTTAGTCCGCAGGCCGACGCTCTATCCACTGAGCCAAACTGGTTTCGGCAAGCCAATGGGCCTTTTAATTCGTCGGGCTGACAGCGAAGCCATCTTTTCAGAACCGGAAGCCTTGGCTTGGCCCGGGACACCCTCTCCCGGGTTTGCCCTTGACCCTCTGGCTTCAGCCTGAGTCCTCCTGGGCGTACTAATCTGTTCCGTGACCTGCCACCACCTCCAGACGGCTGCCTCCTCTGGGGCCCACCTGTCCGGATTCACCGCCGCCAGCCATCTCCAGCACAGAGTAGATGCTCAATAAACGCGAGCCAGGATTAGACGAAGGAAACACAGCTGAGATGGAGTTAAAAACCATCGTTGAGCGGCCATGGCACTGAATTTCTCCTGGGGGTTACTACCTGGGGGACTTAGGACAAGCTGATTAGCCTCTTCCAGCCTCAGTTTCCTCTTTTTCCCTGGGGCTAACCATTGTCCCTACTTCTCAGCATTGGTGGGAGGAGCCGATAAAATGGAGTAAGCGACCTGTGTAGCCCAGTGCTTGGTATGGAAAGCATACATGAACTGATTTTTTTTTTTTGTCATTAATCCTAGAAACCATATACAGTACCTGTTTAGAATGAATGGGAAGGAGTGACAGTGACCATATGAGTACAGGAATGAATGAATGGATGGATGAATAAATGAATGAATGAATGAATGTCTGGATGGTTGGATGGATGGATGGATAGATGAGTGTCTGAATGATGAATGAATGGATGAATAGATGGATGAATGGATAGAGGGATAAAACTCGAGGAAGATCTTCCTCAGAAGCAGAGCTGAGACCGAGGACATGGAGTCTAGAAAAGGTCTAGGCTTTCCTGCGTATTAACTTTTGAAAGGAGGCAGCCTCAAAACAGGCCTACAAAAATCTGCATGTAATAAAGGTATCGTTTCAACTCCCTTGGGGAAAGATTATTCCACAAACAGCGCTGGGACCATTGTTTAACCAGGAGAGAACAAAATAATAGAGTTCAATGGTCCCTTCCCAGCCATTCAGCAAGAACAATTCCCACGGGATTGGAGTTTACGGGAAACCATAAAACTCTGTGACCCCCCAGCTCCCCTAGGTGAAAAAAAGTGGGTTGGCTATTTATCACCTCCAGCAGTGAAGATGTTTCCAAGTATGAAAGCAAAATAATAAGCCATAAGCTAAAACATAGATTGGTTAAACTCCATTAAAAAAAATGAAAATACTTACAGGTTTAAAAATAAAAGGCATACTACACAGGGGAAATCTATTTGCTTCATACACACCAGGTAAAAGGTTCATATGTATGTTATAGAAAAAGTTATTAGATATTATTTAAAAACACACACAAAAAACTAATTTTTAAAAAATATTTATTGATTTTTATTTTTTTACAGAGAGGAAGGGAGAGGGATAGAGAGCTAGAAACATCAATGAGAGAGAAACATCGACCAGCTGCCTCTGGATGTGCCCCCAACCCAGGTACGTGCCCTTGACCGGAATCGAACCCAGGACCTTTCAGTCCACAGGCCGGCGCTCTATCCACTGAGCCAAACTGGTTTCAGCAAAAGTAATTTTTTTTAAAGTACATGAATGTGAAATTAATCCAAGAAGGCATGACAATGGCCCAATAAAGCACATCACCCAAGCTCACCTTCACAGCAACAGAAGACATGCAGTTTATGTGAACAAACCGTGTCAAATGGTCACCGCAACACACGATCCTTCAATGGTAACACACACTGCTTGCACGGATGTTGTGAGCAGGCAGTCCTGAACATGGCGGGTACAATCTTCTCGTAGAGCACCGGAATAAATTCCTTTCCTTGTGCACCTTGAGGTGTTGTGGGTGCTGATGCTGTAGTCCTTCAGTAAGTGTGGAGCGGTTCAGCTTGAATTGTTTTTCCTCTATCCATTTCATCGCACTGGGAATGTAAATTGCAGACATGTTTTCTTCTTAGAGAACAGCCAGCAGTACCCATCGCCATTTCATTCATTCATTCATTCATTATTTTTTTAATATATTTTAGAATACGTTTTTATTGATTTGAGGGAGAGCAGGAGAGAAACATCGATGTACGAGAGAAACATCCCTCCGTGCCTTCTGTATGCACGCAGACCAGGAATGGAACCTGCAACCTGGGTCTGACTGGGAATCGAACCGTGACTTCCTGCTTCGTAGGTCAACGCTCAACCAAAGTAAATATTACATCGCACAAAATCCACCTGTAAAAGCCCACAGTTTGGGGGCATCTAGAGGATTCCCAGGCCTTGACCTAGACCCGTGGTCTGCAAACCGCGGCTCGCGAGCCACATGCGGCTCTTTGGCCCCTTGAGTGTGGCTCTTCCACAGAGCACCGCGGCCTGGGCGAAAGTCTATGTTGAAGAAGTGGTGTTAGAAGAAGCTTAACTTTAAAAAAACGTGGCTCTCCAAAGAAATGTCCATCATTGTCCTGTTACTATTTGGCTCTGTGGACGGATGAGTTTGCCGACCACTGATAGACCTGCTGCATTGAAAGCTCTGGTGCTGGGGCCAGCAGTAGGCATGTTTGATGAAGTTCCCAGGTCGTTCTTGCAGACCCTACAGCTTAACTGTCACCGGCCCTGCTACCTTGTCCTTCTCCCTGTTATCCCGTGACTGTCTGTGTTAACTCACAAGCTGGAGACTGGGAGACCCGGCATAGCACTGGGCCGATGACGCCGTAGATTTACAGATGTGCACACATGTGTGACAAACACGCATGTGCATACGTGCGGTGGTTACTAGGACCACAGCGGGTAAATTACATCGCCTCCCATAGGAAGTTTTGCAAACCTTAAAGCAGAGGGGGGGCTGGCCCTGCACCCCCGACCTGTCACGCTGAAGCAGGAGCCAGAAACCAGCGCTTCAGCCTTGCTGGCACCTGCGGACGCTTGCAGCTGGGGACCCGCCGTCCCCTCCTCTATCTGGCACCGCTGCCGGCAACCGGTGCCAGGAAGAAACAGCTTTGGGCGACCCTGTCGCCCCGGCCTGGGAAGATCAGAGGCACGTCTTCCGTGCTTTCCGGTGCTTTCCAGAACCCCACGCAGGGATGCCGCTGAGCCGGGACCCCAGGCCCAGGATGCCGGCAGGGGCGGCGTGGCTCCCGGACACAGTGTGTGGGGGACCGTCTCTGATGTGGAGGTTCAGTGTCCGTCTCGGGAGCCCGGTCCATCTGGCTGTCCTCCATCCTTTGCCAGCGCCCCGCTGGCTTCTGGGAGCCTGCAGCAGGGGAGAGGGGGAGGAAAGGGAGGAGCGGGGAGAGTGACAGCTGGGGCTGGAGGTGGTGGAGGGTAGAAGGGCCCCTTTCCAAAAGCCATTGATGAATCTTGGAGCTGGGATGCTTTCAAGGTTGCAAACAGGGGTGTCATGTGGAGAAATCACAGCGCACCTGCCATGGGTCGGGGAGCACAGTGGGTAAGAGCGTCAGTATCCGGCTGTCCCACTTCCTGGCTGAGCTACTGGGAGGCACATTACCTGCCTTTTCTGTTCTTTAAAAAAAAAAAAAATATATATATATTATGATTTTTTTTTTTTTTACAGAGAGGAAGGGAGAGGGATAGAGAGTTAGAAACATCAATGAGAGGGAAACATCGATCAGCTGCCTCCTGCACACCCCCTCCTGGGGATGTACCCGCAACCCAGGTACATGCCCTTGACTGGACTCGAACCTGGGACCCTTCAGTTCACAGGCCGGCGCTCTATCCACTGAGCCACACCGGTCAGGGCTACCTGCCTTTTCTGAGGCCTTTCTTTATGTTGTAAAATACACCTCACCGGGTTCCGTCAGAAGGTTGAAGTTATATCATATCGGTGAAAGGCTTGGGGGGAAAAAAGAAAGCATCCGATCGATCCATGCTAATATCTCTGGGAACATCTCTCTCCTTGAAAGGACAACTTGGTTTTGTTTTTTGTTTTTTTTTTCACAACCATCAGCCAGGGAAGAGAGGGCTGGGAAACCTGAGCCCATCCCTGCAGCGTGCACTGTGTCCCGGGAAGGGTCCCTTCCCTTCCTCCTTCTTTAAGCACCAGGAGGAATCCGGTGGGGCGAGGAGGGCCACAGACGGAGCTGTCCCAGGGTCAGACCCCTCCCGGTGTGAATAGCCCCATTTCTCAGATGGACACACTGAGGCCCAGAGAGGCAAAGGTATTTGCTCACCACCATGAAATGCCAGGAAGAACTGGGATTTCCACCGCACGTGTCTGACTCCTCTCTCTCTCTCTCTCTCTCTCTCTCTCTCTCTCTCTCTCTCTCTCTCTCTGCCCCTTCTGCCTCCTCCTCTTTAGTGTTTCAATCACAACTCCCGTTGCCTTAGCCCTTTGCCCTGGGCCTCATGGTGTAATTCCCAGTTCCCAGACGGGGAAGTGCAGGCTCAGCCACTGAGGGAGCGCCAGGATTTGAACCCAGGACTGAGCCTGCGTGCCAAGCAGTTCCTCCCCACTCCAGCTGCTCACCTCTCTTCTCCTTCCCCTCCGGGGACTCGCTCGATGTCAAAACAACCCCAGCCTTGCAGAGGGAATAAGTCCAGGCAAGAACTAGGAGCCTCGCCCGTTCTCTCTGCTCACAGGGAAGTGTGAGTGTGGAGGGTGCCTGTGAAGGAAGCACCCAGCGCACCCACGCTTTCCTGCAGCGCCCACTTCTGCCCACGCCGGCCGCCCCCCGCTGTCCCGGTCGTCCCCGTTGGCGGTGCCTCCCTCCGTGACTAAATGGCACCGATGCCCCCGGGAAGCCCACGCCAGGAACGGGCTCCGCATCCGTCTAAGCAGTTAATTGGCTTAATTGCTGGGAGTAGCTGGGCGATTAGCTCACTGGATCCACCCCAGCAGCCACAGAACGTCCTTAATGGAAGGCCGCTTGTTTGTCTGCGTGGCTCCGGTGAGGGTGACGGGGAACGCTTCTGTCGCTGATGGCCTCGCAAACATGTAACTGGGTCCGAGAAGGCTGGCGGCTGCTCCCTGGGCCATTGCTTCCGGGGCACCTGCTGTGTGCCAGCTCCCGTGCGAGGCCCTGGCGGTGAGTTATCTCCGGGAACAAAACCCTGCCCGCGTGGGCCGTGCCCTCCAGCAGGCGGAGGAGACAAGGCGTGAAGAGCTAGGTGCATACGTGTGCCTAATCAGTTCAGTGAAATGCTGCACAGACAGCCGAAACCCGTTTGGCTCGGTGGATAGAGCGCCGGCCTGCGGACTCAAGGGTCCCGGGTTCGATTCCAGTCAAGGGCGTGTACCTTGGTTGCGGGCACATCCCCAATAGGGGGTGGGCAGGAGGCAGCTGATCGATGATTCTCTCTCATCGATGTTTCTAGCTCTCTATCCCTCTCTCTTCCTCTTTATAAAAAATCAATAAAATATATATATATTTAAAAAAAAAAACTATACAGACAACAAAACAACGGTGGGATGGGATGAGCTGGGAAAGACTGCTTGGCCGAGGGGGGCGGGGGGTCCAAGAAGGTCACTCTGGGGACCGGCATTTGGCCTAAGAGGTGAATGAGAGGCAGGGGTTGCCTCAGCCAAGGATGCGAGGAGAGTGCTGGGGGCAGAGTGGCCAGCAGAGGCGAGTACCCCAAGGTGGAAATGAGTTTATCCTCCCTGTTTGAACAGCGGGGAGACCAGCAGGACTGGCGTGTCCTGTGTGTGTGTGTGTGTGTGTGTGTGTGTATGTGTGTGTGTGTGTGTGAAGGAGAGACCAGCTCAGGGTGAGAGGTGGGGATGGCGCCAGAGGCCAGGTCAGAGCAAAGATCCTGGGTCTGCTGTCCTCCGAGCAGTGGAGAGGCAGTGCCTGGCTTGATGGATGTCGCTGGGGACTACTCTGGCTTCGGGGCGGAGAGCGGGTTATCGGTGGGGAGGGGAGGAAGCAGGGAGACCGAGAGGGGACAAGTGGTGGCCACTCCGGTGGGAAGAGGTGAGAAGGTGACTTGGAACTTGGAAGCCGGGGTCATGGAGCAGATGGAAGCCAGCTGCTTCCTGAGGGTAGCGGACGGGGTGACACTTCATTCGGATCATACCGTCACTCCCTCCTGGGTTGACGTTGGGATGGTGATGGTGCCACTGGGCAAGGCCTGGTGCCTGGCGAGGAGCAGGCAGGCAGGCAGAGTCGTGGTTTTGAAAAGAGTCATTCTGGCACGGCCAAAGGGGGACTGAATGGAGAAATCCACTCATGAGGTGAGGGCACGCCGAAACCGGTTTGGCTCAGTGGATAGAGCGTCAGCCTGCAGACTGAAAGGTCCCCGGTTCGATTCTGGTCAAGGGCATGTACCTTGGTTGCAGGCACATCCCCCGTGCGGGGTGTGCAGGAGGCAGCTGGTCGATGTTTCTCTCATCATCGATGTTTCTAGCTTTCTATCCCTCTCCCTTCCTCTCTGTAAAGAAATCAATAAACTATATAAACAAAGAAAAAAAAGAAAAAAAAGAAAAAAAAGAAAAAAAGACATGAGGTCAGCCCGGGCTGGGGCCGGCCGCGGCACGGTGTGTTGTGCCCACTGGGTTATTGAACCGGACGCGGGTGACACAGCAGGGAATGGACCTCGGCCCGCTCCCTGTCGGACAGGACCTGAAACTCGGCACCTCGATTCGGTGGTACCCCAAACGCTCCCCCCGTAAACCCCGTCTTAATCCTTCTAAAGTTGGGTGGAGGAGAAGGGAGTGGATCAAAATTAGAATTTTATCAAGCAGAAAATAATCGCAGGTCTGGGCTGTGCTGATAAAAAATTTTTTAAAAAAAGGCAGGATGCATCATCCCCGGGTGGAGCTGTTTCTGTTTGTGATTATATGGCACTGCCACCTCCAGGTCCGGGCGGCGAAAGACTCCATGGCTTCAGCCTGGAGCTGGGGCGGGGCGTGGGGGGCAGGGGAGGCCTGGCTCCCCGCCCCGCGCTGGCTTCTGGGTGTTGCCTGGTCGGTCTCTGCATCAGCTTGGCAGATACCAGAGGTGAGGTTGCTCCTGGGAGTCTGGGAGGTCAGCGGGGCCGGGTAGGGTTAGGCCCGTGGTTGGCAAACTGCGGCTCTCGAGCCACATGCGGCTCTTTGGCCCCTGGAGTGTGTGGCTCTCCCACAAAATACCACGGCCCGGGCGAGTCTATGTTGGAGAAGTGGCGTTCGAAGAAGTTGACGTTTAAAAAATGTGGCTCTCCAAAGGAATGTCAGCAGTTGCACTGTTGCTATCTGGCTCTGTGGACTCATGAGTTTGCCGACCACTGGTTTAGGCAAAGTGGCCGGGAAGATGCTGGTTTCTAGGCAACGGGCCCTCAGGAGCTGGGGTGCATTGGGATGGCTCTCCCCCAGCCAGGGAGCCTGACGAGGACCAGACCTCACCAGCTTGTTCGCCAACCTCTATCCTGGTGCCTGGCACGGAGGAGACGCTTGACTGAGTTTGGGGTCCCCCCCAGAAACAGGCCCCCGAGACAAGGGCGGTTCCAGATGGCGCTGGGAGACGGGACTTCTGGTCCTTGCTGTGTCTCCTTGGGAAGGCGTGAAGCCCTGGTCCTCACGCCTCCATCCGGCCTTGAGTCTCAGCCGCCTGCCCTCGTCCCCGCAGAGGTTCTCAAACCTGATGGGTTCACGGCACCCCTAGTGTTCCAGAATGGTTTCACCAGGAAAAAAAACAAAACTAAAAAAACAAAACAAACAACAAAAAAACCCTCCTGGCTCCGTGTATCAGGGACTTAGGTGCAGACTTAACGGCCACTAATGTCCTGACAACTGAGTAGGTGTTTGCGAAAATAAAAATGAAAATCCACAGACACTGAAAGGAGAAGAGGGTTGTTATTTCTGTCCTAAATAAACAGTGTCACTTACTCTTCAAACCTGGGCGCCGCGCTGGGCTCCGCACGGCTTCCGAAGCCTCAGGATCTGATGGGACTCCGCCACCCTCACTTCCTGTTCCACGTTGATTTTGGCGCAGACCTTGCCTTTTTTTTTTTTTTTTTTTTTTTTTTTTTATCACAGCCACCCCCCTACCCCAGGGTCCCCAAGAGATGACATCATCAAAGGAATGCGGTGCGTGCGGACGCCGGGGCTGTGAACGGGCCATGTGCTCACAGCATATGCGATGCTCCAGGGATGTCAAGCATCGCTGTGATTACCCTGACAATTCCAAGTATCTTGTGGGCCCTCAGAGGCACCCCGAGGGTGCCTTGGCACACAGTTTGGGAACTGCAAGTCCAGTAAGAAGGAGCACATGAAATTGGCTCTCGAGAACTTTCCTGGGATTCCAACTCTGCCAGGGACTCCCTGCGTGACCTTGAGCCCAGTCATTTCCCGTCCTGGCCCTCGGTTTTCCTCTCCCCTCTCCCCACTCCCCCCTCTCTCCACTCTAGTCTCTTGGACATCAATGCTCCCCAAACACATAGCAGACCCCTCGCATTTGGGGAAAGAGGGGGGGGGGGTAGGAGACAGTTGAGGGGCAGCTCTGTGGTGCCACATAGGATGGTGAATTTCATAACTTGTATACAACATCAAATGAATGACTAAATAAATGAAACAACAGAGCGATGGATGAATGGATGAAGGGAGGGAGGGGTGGAAGGATGGATGAATGAAAGGATGAATAGATGGATGGATGGAAGGATGGATGCATGGATGGATGGATGGATGGATGGATGGAAGGAAGGATGGAAGGAAGGAAAGATGGATGGAAGGAAGGAAGGAAGGAAGGAAGGAAGGAAGGAAGGAAGGAAGGAAGGAAGGAAGGAAGGATGGGTGGATGGATAGATGGATGGATGGGTGGATGGATGGATGGGTGGATGGGTGGATGGATGAATAAATGGATAGAGGGGTAGATGGGTGGATAGGTAAATGGATGGATAAATGGATGGAGGGGAGGATGGATGGATGGGAAGATGGATGGACAGACAGATGGACTGTTGGGCCCCATGAGCACATGCCCTGGATTAGACCTCCACCCTTTGTTTCCAGCATCCCCTTTCCATTTCCCGTCCGCAGTAGGCCCCCACCCCCGTGCAGAGACACCGCAGGAGGAGCCGGGCCCGGCCCAGCTGATGCCCAGCTGCTCTCAGGGGCCCCGGCTGAGCCTTATCTAATGCCTCCTCCTCGGGAAGAGCCGCTCCGGTGGTGCCAGCACCGGGAGGCGTTTGGGGCAGGCAGCCGTCACTAACAGATTCATTAAGCTCGCTCCAGAGCAACGATAAAAAATCAATTTAGTTCACCAGGCAGCTTGAACGGGCGCCAGGAGCAGGAGAAGCCTCCATCCGTGCACGGGGGGCAGGCGGGGCGGTGCTGCGGGTGCAGGACTGGAGAGCAGCCGCGGCCCCTGGCCGGGCACCCTGGGCTGCAGGGCTGCCCCCTCCCGGGAGCTCTGACAGGGAGGCCGGGTGGGGGTGGCTGTGGGCCCAGACTGGACTCTTCTGAGCATCCGGGGCAGGGCTGTGGACACAGTTCACTTGCTGGCCTGGTGGCCTTGACCTCACTCCTCTCAGCCCCCGAGAGTGGCTAGGCGCAGTGCATGGGGGCTAGGGGATGTGGGAGGTCTGGGCAGACCTCTGCCTCGCTGAATTCTGGGAGCAGATCTGGGCCCCGGGCAGGAGGGTGAGGTGAGCAGAGGTGGAAAGTCACCAGAGGACAGAAGAGGGGTGAGGGTGGCACTAGGGGTTCAGCAGGAGGGGCATGAGCCTTCCTCAAGGTCAGGGCAAAGGGGCAGGCAGTCAGGGAGCCTGTCTTGAAGGTCAGAGTGTGGGCGGGGCTGGGGGGGGGCGCTGAAGGGATGGGGCAGCATCTCTGGGCAAGCAGGAGCAGGAGGGAGCTGCCCCTGGGGGGGGGGGGCTGCTCCTGGCATGGGAGGAGGTGTGGCTGCAGGAGGGGGCAGCCTGCCAGGGACTGGCCCGCAGTAGAGAATGAATGCCCTGCTGTCAGCTCAAGGTGGGCAGGGGGTGGGATGGGGTGGACAACAATGGACTGATCTGTCTCGCCTTCCTTACCCGGGCCTTTTGGGGTCCTGCACTGGGAAGCTGGGGTCGAGGGAGCAGGGGATGCAGGGCCTGGGAGGTGGTGGGGATAGAGGGGGCAGGAGGGGCAGAGGGAGGATGTTCAGTGAGCACCACAGCCCCGGTGCCTCCTGGGGAGGAAACTTGGCAGCTCCCTGCAGTCCTGGCTGTGTCTGGGGTGAAGGGCTGAGCTGCCTGACTGGGAGAGAGAGAGACCCTCTGAGACGGCTGGATGGGAACAGGCAGGCGGGGGGTGGAGAGAGAGGGACAGAGAAGCAGAGACGCACGGAGAGTGAGGGATGGAGTGAGGGGGCTGGGGAGGGAGAGGGAGAGGAACAGGGAGAGGACACGGGTCTGGGACAGGGACAAAGAGAGGAAGACAGGAGGACACAGAGATGGACGTACAGACACAAAGACACAGGGTGGAGAGAGAGGGGGGCCGGGGGAGGAGAGAAGCAATAAAACAAATGGTAAAACGTGACGGAAGGGCCAGAAAATAAGAGAGAGAAGAGAGAGAGAGAGAAAGAGGGAAGACAAGAAAACAGAAAGAAAGGAGAGAAAGCAAAGGGACCCAGAGCTCAGCCTCTGGAGGCAGAGACGGAGCAGCAGGAAAAGACAAATGCAGCTCAGAGAATTGGGGTGGGGGGAGGGCAGGGGCTGCCAGAGGTGGCTCCGCGTGGCCAGTTCCTGGAGACCTGGCAGTAGATGTATCTGACCATCCGGTGTCAGCCTTTCCCTGCACCCCTCTGGGTTGAGTGCCCCCACTCTCTGAAATGAGGGGACCCTCCGCGGCTGGGTGGAGCGGAGAGCGCTCTCCACCATCCCTCTGGGTCTCCCTCTGCCAAGGAACTCGGCCAAAATTCCCTGGAATTTGTTGCTTTAAGCTCCGCACAGAGGAGATCGGAATCAGACAGGGATGTTTGTAATGGCTTCCAAATGTCTGGCTGCAGCTGCCTCCTTGGCAGGAGAGACAAGAAGGCCTAGGGATGGGGGAGGCCTGCCTTCTCTCCCCCCGCCCCCCCACCGTCCTCCCACATCCATTTCTGGAGATCCAGACAGAAGGATGTGTGGCTCCAGTGTACTAGCTAAGAAATGGATACATGAATGAATGAGTGAGTGAGTGAATGAATGAGTGGATGGATGGTTCAGGGTGCAACTTGGCTCCAATGTACTAGCTAAGGAATGAATGCATGAATGAATGAGTGAATGAGTGGATGAATGGATGGATGGATAGATGGATGGATGGTTCAGGGTGCAACTTGGCCCCAATGTACTAGCTAAGGAATGAATGCAAGAATGAATGAGTGAATGAGTGGATGAATGGATGGATGGATAGATGGATGGATGGTTCAGGGTGCAACTTGGCTCCAATGTACTAGCTAAAGAATGAATGCATGAATGAATGAGTGAATGAGTGGGTGAATGAATGGATGAGTGGTTGAATGGACGGTTCAGGGAGCAACGTTTTCTTAGCTGTAAAATGGGGATAGTTACACCGTGATCGGTCATTCCTCCTGGTCCATGAGTTCCTTACATGCAGTTAGCCACTTTGACACACTCAAAAGGATTCAGCGGGAGCGCCCACTTGACAGATACTACTACGAAGAGGGGAAGGTCCTGGCCTCAGCTGTTATGGGGCGATGGGAGGAGAACGCGGAGGGGGTTCAGTGGATCTCTTTAAAAGGCACGTGGAGGAGAGCGTCCTAGGGGCGGGGGTCCGTGGGAAGAGCCCGTGGGTCCTCCGTGGTCTCACAGGAGGTGGGCTCCTTGGGGAAGCCATCCCGGCTGAGTCACCTCCCCTTCCCAAGACTCGGCTTTTTCTTGGGGTGGGGCTTGATTGGGACTTTGTGGGAGGCTGGTAGGAGGGGGACGGGTGGGGAAACGTGCCCATCCCTGGCAGGCGCTCGGTAGGTGGCTTCTAATAAGGTGGATCGCGATCCTATAAATAATGGCTCATCTTTGTGGACTGTCGGCGCCAGGCCCAGTGCTCTTTCTATGGGTTTATTGTTTGTTGTTGTTGTTGTTGTTGTAGTTCCTTCTCCTCCTTCCATTTCGACGAGGTCCCGGTGATCGTGTTTTATAAAAAGGATGAGGAGGCTCAGAGAGGGTAAGTGCCTTGCAAGAGGTCACACAGCTGGGAAAAATGGCCGAGTGGAGAGTCCAGTGTATCAGCCCCTAGGATTGTAGGCTTACGCGCACGTAGGAACATATGCCTAACTGTGCCTGGCACATAGGGAAGGTAACCAGATGTCCCGCTTTTGGTGGGACAGTCCCGATTTTTAACATTTTGTCCCGCATCCCACAGCATTTTAAAACAGTCCCGATTTTTGGTCGGGACTGTTTTAAAACGCAGAGGGACACGGGACAAGTTGTTAAAAATCGGGACTGTCCCACCAAAAGCGGGACATCTGGTCACCTTAATATAGGAGCTTCAAAAAAAAAAAAAAAACCCCACTTGGCTTTGTTCTTGCACTTTCCTAGATGGGGTCCCAGGTCAGGGGCAGCAGGGCGTGACTCGGCTGTCGGACCTGCGTCCGTTTCTGCACCGAAAGAAAGGGGCCCAGACATGCCCAGCCTCGCCCGGCTCCTGCTCATGCCCCCTCCCCCACCCCCACAAGACCGCTTCCCACCCCATCGCCCTGAACGTGGGTCCATCGTGACTTCACTGACGCTCACCCGGTTTTCCGTGTGCCGGTGGGAAACAGGGAACAGAGCGAGGAGGCCGGTGCGAACGGCCTGCCGTCCCTCCACCACCACCACCACACACCCCCCCCCCCCCCCCCCCGCCCCGTTCGGAGAGGACCGAGGTGCGGTGTTTTATGTTCCCTTCTCACCACCATCACAAGCTCACCGATTACTCAGCTCTGCATATATTGATTTTTTCCCCATCAAGCCGAGTCTATTGTTTTCCACGGACGCGACCAGCGAGGACAAAAGAACGAGGGGATCACGCCCTACGCCGGGGGCATGGAGGTTAACATGTTGGCACATGTATGTGCCCGGGGTGCATCGCTCACACGCACGCCCTCCACCCCCGCCCCGCCCCGCCCCGCCCCGCCAGTGAATATATATTTCTGACAGAACTCCCGTTTCCGTTTTGAACGAGGGTCTCACACGCCAAGGCCCTGGCGGGTCCGGAGAGAGAATGCCAGGGCCAGGTGGGGCTGAGCGGACCGGTGGCAGGTGCCAGGCCCACGGGCACAGTTGGGATCCCTCTCCTGGTTGCTGCCCTCAGGAATCACTCTCCCCAGTGGCTGCGAGGTCCCCTCCCCCCCTCTGTTTTCTCCAGGATGAGGAAAATGTCCCTTTAAAAAGAAGACAGACTGGCCGAAACCGGTTTGGCTCAGTGGATAGAGCATGGGCCTGTGGACTGAGTGGGTCCCAGGTTCGATTCTGGTCAAGGGCATGTACCTTGGTGGCGGGCACATCCCCAATAGGGGGTGTGCAGGAGGCAGCTGATGGATGATTCTCTCTCATCGATGTTTCTAACTCTCTCTCCCTCTCTCTTCCTCTCTGTAAAAAATCAATAAAATATATTTTTTTTTAAAAAGACAGACTGGCGGCAAATTCCAATGAGATCATGCGTGTGTGGGGGGCACCGGAGACACACAGTGGGGCCGCCCTAAGTTTGCAGCCTCTGAGCTCAGAGTCCTAGGGCCTCACCCCTCACTTTCTGTGGAGACCCTGACCGTGGCTGCCTGCTCTCTCTCCCCCCCGAGCTGGTTCCCGGCGTGCACCCCCTCCCACACCCCAGCTGGGCGGGTTTTGAGTGGGAAGAACACTTTTTTCTTCCCGTTTTCTTCCTCCTTGTCTGTTCACGTCTTCCCTCCTCCCCATCCTGTCTCTCTGCCCCCCTCCACTCTCTCCACCCCCCGTCTCTTTCCCAACCATTCAATTTTATTAATGGCTGATTTTTCCTTTCTAAACTGTCTGCAGGCTGCCGCCAGCTCGGTGGGTTGCCAGTGGCTGATCAATATCCTGGCGGAGGGTGGGGGCCAGGGTGTCATTTTGTCATTTCATTAGCTAAGTGCCATGTAATCTACTCGGGGAATCTTTTATTTTTATTTATTTATTTATTTATTTATTTATTTATTTACTTATTTATTTATTTTTGGAGCTGGCCAGAGACAGGTGAGGAGGCCGGCCGGCCCGATGTGGACGCCGCCCTGACAGACCAGGGAGAACTGTTTAGAGGCCCCTGGTTCGGAGGGTCTATCTGCTACCCCCACCCCACCCCCCACCCCCTCTGGCTGTCTCCGTCCCAGCCCCTCCCACTCTGCGATCCGTGGTAGCTGCCATCTTCAGCGCTTAGACCGTTAGGATTCTCCATCTGCCCAGACGGAGGAAGATCTGGCCTGGGGAGCAGGATGCCGCGTGCACAGAGGAGAAACTGAGGCAGGAGAGGCTCGGTGGCATTGCCGAGGCCCCAGGGGGGCAGAGCCAGGATGCAAACCCGGCGCGGGCCCAGGAGCCCGGAGTCCAGGGCTCTCCCCACCCTAAAGGGTTCGGGGAGGCTCAGGGAAGGGAGCTCGGGCCCAGGCACGGAGGAAGGGCCTGCGGTCTTGGGAACAGGGTCCACATTCCTCGGGGTCTCTGGGTGAGGACGGCTGGTGTCCGGTGGTGTCAGGTATGGGTGTGTGGCCACTGCCCGGGCTAGGGGAGGTGGGGGGGGGGAGAAGGGGGGAACTCCCCTCTACGCCTGCAAGGCATAGGACCCGGGAGGATGCCAATGGCTTTCCTGCCAGTGGCGGAGGCTCTGTGAGAACGTGGGGTCCTTTGATAAGCCAGGTCCCCGCTCAGGGACAGGATTTTTCTGGTTTGTTTCAGTGTGAAAAACAGAGGCTAACGTGAGAGCAACCTGAGCCCAGAGCACGTGGCTTCCGTGGTCAGGGCACAGGCCTGGGTTGTGGGCTCGATCCCCAGGGTGGAGCATGGAGGAGGCCAGTGATCCATGATGCTCTCTCGTTGTGGATATTTCTCTCTCTCCCTCTCCTTTCTTCTCTGAAATCAATATAAATATACTTTAAAAAGTCAGCCTGGCCGAAACCGGTGTGGCTCAGTAGACATGCACCTTGGTTGCAGGCACATCCCCAGTAGGGGGTGTGCAGGAGGCAGCTGATCGGTGTTTCTCTCTCGTCGATGCTTCTAGCTCTCTATTCCTCTCCCTTCCTCTCTGTAAGAAATCAATAAAATAAAAATTTAAAAATAATACTAATAATAAAAATAAAATAAAAAGTCAGCCTGCTGGAGGCAAGGGGGCCAGGACAATGTACCCGCTCCCTGACCAGAGGCTGGGAGGTGTGACCTTGGACCAGGCAGCTTTCTCCAGCTCAGGCCTTTGCTGGGAACAGAGGCTCAGCTGGGAGCTGTCAGCGCTCGCTCTTGGTGGCGGGGGGTTGGAGGGGGGGGGTGTCCAGGTGCCTCACTTGCCATTTCTTCGGCCAGAGAGCCAGCTGTTACGCCACGGAGGGCGCGTGGAGGGGGGTCGGGGAGGGGGGGCAAGGAGGCAGGCTTCCAGACAAGCAGGGGAGAAGGTGTGATGGATGGCTCAGGGGGGTCTGCCCTGCCCAGCACGCCTCCTGGCGCTGCTGTCTTAGGGGAGCCCGTCTCCTGGCGGGGGCCAGGGCCGGCGTGTCCCCTGACCTGCACAGCTGGCAGCATCTGGGAGCGGGAGGCAGGAGGGGCCGCCCGGGGATGGAGGAGACATGGCCCCTGCCTCCCCTGTTACCCCGCAGGGCTGTGTCTCCCCGCCCGCGCTAGACCCTGGAAAGAATTGACCGCCTCTTTCTGCCTGGCTGCCCGGCAGTTACAGCTGCCTGCGGGGAGGGGGGGGGCGAGGTGGGCAGCCGCCGCCTCTGCCCCCTCCTCCTCCTCCTCCTCCTCCTCGTCCTCCTCGGGATGGATTTTTCCGCTCCTGTGCTTGTCGGAAGAGCGGGAACAGGACACGGGAGGCTGCTCGGAGAGGGATCGCAGGGCAGCCGGCCGAGGGCATGTCAGGGGCTGGCTCTGATGAAGGAGAGGGAGTGGGGAGAGGGCTCTGGAGGGTGAGGCCTGTGGCCTCGGGGGGCGGGGGGAGGGGCAGGGGCTCCCCCTCTGCAGGCCCATATCTTGCCCCTCCACCCTTCCTCCCTGGCCCCCTTCCAGCCCCCCTTCCTTCACTTTCTCCTCCTTCCATCTTTCCTCCCTCCCTCCCTCCTACCCTCCCTCTTTCCCTCCTTCCCTCCCTCCCTCCCGTCTTTTCTCCTCCCCATGGATTCATTTACCCACGCACCCCTGAACGTAACCTATTTCGACATCCCACCCTTTCTCAAAGGTTCTAACCCCCAGCCATGCTCAACTTTGAGCAGCGCCTCGCTGGAGTCTCTGCCTGGCCTGCTCCCTCCCCACGGCCCGGGTCTTGGCTTAGAGGCCCCTCCTCCGGGAAGCCCTCGGTGCTGGCATCCTTGACGCTGGCTCGTGGCACGTCCGCCCTGACACCTCCCGGCCCTGGCTCCGATGGCCAAGGCTGAGCTCCACCCTGCACGGACCTGGTGCTCAGGACACGCTTGTCCAGGGTGCCTGCAGTCAAACCAAGGAGATCGTGAAGAGTGGAGTGGACCCGCCCGTGAACCCTGCCTCCATCCTCTGAGAGGAGCCGGTCCACGTGGGGTGAGCAGGGAAGGGACAGCGAGGACGGGGACCCCCCTCGGCTGCACACAGTAGGTGCACAGAAAATGCTGATGGAGGGAAGACAGAAAGCACACACAGCCTGTCTCCAGGACCCTGAGCAGGGTTTGGGGGGTCTGTCTGAGGCAGAGGTCACGGTGGCCCTCAAACCTCAGGTGCACTGGGACGCCCCCCCCCCACCCCATAGGGAAGAGGGGGGTGTAGGACCTTCTCCACTGTGTGTCTCCAAGAGTCCTCACTCCCACTGTTGACATCATTAATTCACAGGGCCCCAATTTGCATTTGCATGCCAGAGTCAATACTTTTTATGATGCAATTACTACTCAGAGATGAATTTTTTATGAGTTTCCTCTTAATGTCTCCTTTATTCCAGAGGAAATCTCCTTGGGAACGAGGGCTGATTCTCTTAGAGGCAGAGGAGGGAGGCAGGGGGAGGAGGGGGAGTGAAAGCCCTCCGCTCCTCCCAGGCCCCACCTGCATGCCACCTCCTCCAGGCAGCCTTCCTGGCCTCCGTGCACGGAGAGGTACCCAGGAGGTCTTGAACTCCAGGAGCCAGCCCGGAAACGGGCCAGGAAAAGCAAGGCCAGCGCCTGGCAACATGAAAACCATCCCTGGTGCGAAGCCTCGGGCCTCGTTTTCGGTTTCCACAAGAAATGGCATCACTGTTCTTATGATTATAGTTCATTTCTATCCGCCACTGGACCGAACTCAAGGAGAAATACGTGCGGGGTACTTTGTAGGAACATCTCGTTGAATCCCTCAGAATAGCCCGATGCCCTTCGTTTCACAGAGAAGGAGGGTAAGGCTCCGAGGGGTGGATTAAGCAGCTCAAGGTCACGCTCCAGGCCACGCCCGGGAGAAGCCACCATTTGAACCCAGGACCTCTCAGCCCAGCACCTTGGCTCTGGGCCACCAGGCAGCTGCCCTGCAGGTCAGAACGCAGACCTCCCCACTCCCACTTCCCCACCCTGCCCCCTCCGCCCGCCCGCCTCCTGAGACTCCCTCTCACCTTGGCCACCCGGCATGGAAATATTCAGAGCCCAGACGGCCAAGAAAAGAGAAATAAGGAAAAGGGAAGAAAAACAAAAGGGAAGAATGCTTTGTTCCCCGAAATCTTTCTCCATAAACACTGTCTCTGCCAGGTACATGACTTAACGGTGGAAGTGACCTCCGACCCCCCTCCTTCCCACCCCTGCCCCCCTCCCCCCATCCTGGCCGCCTGGAGCCCTCCTGGCAGCCTCTGGTCACATGATGCCCAGACAACTCTGGTTGCTATTCAAGCGTGTCCGTCTGAAGCCGCTCCGGCAGCCCAGCTCCCGCGAGGGGAGCAGGCCGGGCAGGAGTCAGCCTTGTCAGCGTCCGCGGCCCAGGCGAGGAGGCTGAGGGCTGGCCTGCTTCCGCCTGCGTGGCTCGAGCGAGGTAAAATGACCTCTGTGGGGTCACCTAGCCATGGGGCTGGGCCTGACCCCCCAGCCTCTTCATTCATTCATTCATTCATTTATTTTTTACTCATTGGGTAAATACCATGTGTCTGCCACCCCTCAGCCCCCCGGGGTACGGCAATGTGCAAAATAGACCGTACCCTTGTAGAACCTTCAGTCTAGCGAGGTAGCCAGCCGCCATTAAGCAATTAAAGACTCCATTAATTATTCAATTGCCATCATGCTAGGTTTTAGAAAGGAGGAGGGGAGCATAGGATCACAGAGAAGAGGGGCCCAGCCTTGTCGGGAGTCTCCCATGCTCAGGCTCCATCTTGCAAAATGGACTTTCGTTACGTACTTAGAATGCTGCAGGCCTCCTCATGGCCGCTGGCGGAGCATCAAGGCACGGAGGGGTGAGGTCAAGGGTCAGACTTCTGGGCTGGGTTTCTGAGTTTGAAAGGAGCTCTCCTATGCCCCGTAGACCTCTGTTACAAGTTACCAGAGTGGCCGAAACCGGTTTGGCTCAATGGATATAGAGCATCGGCTTGGGGGACTGAAGGGTCCCGGGTTCGATTCCGGTCGGGGGCATGTACCTTAGTTGCAGGCATATCCCCTGTAGGGGGTGTAACAAGAGGCAGCTGATCGATGTCTCTCTCTCTCATCGATGTTTCTAACTCTTTATCTCTCTCCTTCTCTGTACAAAATCAGTAAAATATATTTTTTAAAAACAAACAAACAAAAAAACAAACAAGTTACCAGAGCGATGATGCTCCGAGGAACGAGGATAACGGTTCTAGGACTAGGGGACCTGGTGGGATGGGAAGATGCTCCAGGAGAACCCGTGAGCATGTGTCTGCCCTGGAGCAGCAAGAAGTGTGTGTCACCCTCCAGGATGGTTTCTCTCTGTGGAGTCCCGGAGGAGAACCACAGGCCCCAGGACCACCCACCAAGAGCCTGCCCTTGAACCCAGGTCTCCCAGCTCCCAGCCCAGGGCTTTGTCCAGCACAGAGGTCCCTGGCCGGCCCCGGGAGGAGCCACCCTCCTCCTGTCTCCACCTGCCATGCGCCAGCCTGTCATACACACATCAGGCACCGAATCCAAGACCCAGTCCTGGGACCCATGTCCTCCCCGTGGGGCTGTGCCCGCTCCCTTCCGGGGCACCCTGGCTGGTGGGAGAGGAGAGAGGAGAGAAGCACCCAACCCAGCGTTGCCATGGCAAGAGCAGTAACGTCTCCTCATTATTCCCCGGCTCCTGGATTCATTAGCGACCCCCCGTATTAATATTCAGATCCCTGCATTTATCCCCATCTGTCCCAGATTCGTCATCAAGACACTGAGGATGCTAATGGGGAGGATTTAGCTCCCAAGGATCCCTGCCACGTTCAAGGTCTCTCTCAGGAGGGGGAAGGACCCCAGCAATTCGGGGCTTGGGAATGAGGAAGAGCAGCCCCCTGCTAACCCCAGGCGCACGTCCTCGGAGCCTCCTAGCCCCCACACCGGGCAGCACCTGGGCAGATAACCCTCCACCCCGGCCTCCGCATCAGAGACATTCCTCTGAAATGACTCTGCAGACTCCCCCACCCACCGCGCTCCCCCCTTCGGCTAACAGATGGGCTTGGCTAACCGTTCCCAGCTTTCCGATAAGGCGGTGTCAGGCGGCGAGGGCCCCCCCCCCCCCCCGGAACGGCATGCCTGGCTCATACATTCCGAGGCACCCCCGCCATCTGCAGGCTGCCAATCACAGGGGCGCTGGGCGCACCGGGCTCCCAGCCTGCTGCTGCTGCTGCGAAGGAGCCGGGGCGGGACCTCGGTTCGGGTCCTGGAGACGCGGCCGCCCCTGCCCACATTGGCCTGCCCCTGCTGCTCCGCCCTGCTCAGCCCAAGGGGGGCGCAGCCAGGGGGAGCAGGCCAGGGCCATGCCTGCTGAGCCGCCCCAGAAAGAATTCTAACCCTAACCCGAACCCGCCTATCTAATCCTATAATACCCAATCCCATACTATCTAACCCCATAACATCTAATTTCATAAACATCTAATCCCATAACATTTATAAAACATCTAATCCCGTAACATCTAATCCTATATATTTAATCCCACACATCTAATTCTGTAAATCTAATCCCATATATCAAAACCCATCACCCTAATCCCATCACATTAACCCTCTAACCCTGAACCCATCACCCTAATCCCATCACCCTAACCCTCTAAACCTGAACCCATCACCCTAATCCCATCATATTAACCTTCTAACCCTGAACCCATCACCCTAATCCTCTAAACCTGAACCCATCATCAACCCAATCTCATCACCCTAACCCTCTAACCCTAGTCCCATGATTCAGTGCGGTGACCATGAGCCTCCAAGGCAATGAGGGTACAGAGGATCTCTCACATGGACCCTAGAAGTCCTAGCACTATCTCCATCTGATAGGTGAGGAACGAAGGCACAGAGAGAGAGAGAGAGAGAGAGAGAGAGAGAGAGAGAGAGAGGGAGTTCCTTGCTCACGGCCAGAAAATCAGCTCAGAACTGGGGGCTGAAAACCAGGCGGTCTGGCTGCAGAGCCCATCCTCTTAACCACGGGCCCGGGCATGCATCCCAACGGGGACGGAGGGCTGGCTGTTGGAGTCCCACCTCGACGCTCACAGATACACAACCTTGCTGTCGCCTGTGATCAAACCTGAAGGTCTTTCCGACTCTACAGGGTGGGACTTCACTGTGGAATTCAAGTTAATACATGGCTGGATGGATGTCTGAATGGATAGATAGATGGATGATGGATGGATGTCTGAATGCATAGATGGACCGAAGGATGGATAGGTAGGTAGATACATAGATATGTAGATGGATATATAGAAAGAGAGACAGAGAGATAATGGTAGACTATTGTTTTATGTTTTTTGCATATGGTCAGGGCCGGCCGTGCAGGATCTAGAAAGACAACTAGATGTTTCACCAACTTCCTCAAGGACTCAGTTTCCTCATCTGTGAAGTGGGCATGACCCTGCCCATCTCAGGAGGTGGCGAAGACCCACGGAGGTAGCCCCTGTCCAGCAGGTATCATGGCCCCGGCACCCTGCAGCATTTGCTAGGCCCCTACTCAGCCCCCACCCTCCGGCCCAGCCCTTTCCTTGTCCTCTCTCTGCCTCCCAAGTCCCACTCACAGCTGGCCTGTGGCTCCCCAGAGCCGTCTCAGACAGCAGGGACCCCCCCAACCTCCCACGGCCCCCACGCTGGGGGTCACAGAAGTGTGCCTCCCTCCAACGCGCGCCACCACGCTCGCTGGCAGGCTCCAGCGCCTGGCACAGCTGCAGGGCTGGCGGCCGCCTCCTCCTGCGCAGCTGCAGGAAGCGACCTTGTCTGTCAGGCGGCTGCGGGAAGCCTGCTGAGTGTGCTCCCAGCTTGGTAGGTGACATAAATATTTTCCAACATGCCGGCAGCCAGCTGATTGGTGCCTTCTCCGCGCTGCCAAGCTCCAGGCTCAGGACCGCAGAAGCGAAGCGAAGCAAAGAAAGAAAGAAGGGGGGGAAAAAAAATCCCCTTTTGCCAGTGAAGTCTGGCTGCTTCCTTCGCCGAAGAGTTTTAACTCTTCCCGTCTCCTTGCTCATTCCAAGTTCAAACCCAGACAGACGGCGGGCATGGGGCAGGATGTCAGCCGATGCGTCCGGGGACCGGGGAGCCTGCGGCGCAGACCGGAGTGCCTGTCACCGCCATCCCCGGTGATAGAAACACAGCGGTGGCCATTTACATTATTTCTTTCCCAAAAAAGAGCCTTTATCTCTTGGAGATGGGCACAGCGGTACCCAGGGAGGAAATGACAGGGTGTCTAGAGGAGCCCCCAAAATAACGCAGGAGGCAGCCAATCAGGAGAGGAGGGAGACCCCAAGATCGAACAAGATGCTGAGCAGATGGTGGGTGGGTGCACCGTGGTTCTTAAAACCACAAAGCTCCGACTCCAGCAGCCTCGGAGCCTCCAGAGGGCTTGTTCCCTGCGGGCCTGGGCCCCACCCAGACTCTCCTTCCGCACCTCTGAGTGAGACCAGATTTTGCAAGTCCAACAAGCTCCCTGGAGATACTGCTGCTGCTGATACACAGCACACAGTGTGGCTCAGTGGTTGAGTGTCGGCCTATGAACCAGGAGGTCACAGTTCGATTTCCAGTCAGGGCACAGGCCTGGGCTGCATGCAGGCTCCATCCCCAGTGAGGGATATGCAGGAGGCAGCCGATCCATGATTCTCTCTCATCGTGGATGTTTCTTTCTCTCTCTCCCTCTCCCTTCTTTTCTGCAATCAATAATCTGGACACTCCCACTCTCTCTGAAAATCATTGGAAAAAATATCCTCAGGGGAGGATTTAAAAATAAAATAAAAAGCACAGCACTCAGCAAGGTGCAGAGGGCGCCTGGCTGAGGCCGCACGGCAGGTATTTGGGGTGGGGGTGGGGGGTGAGTCTCCCTGACACCCAAGGCCGGGGTGCCCCTCATCTCCTGGGGATCCCATGACGCTGGGCCCTTCCTGGCCTCTGAGGGGGGCCAGGAAGGGTCTGGGATGGGGGTCCCCTGACAGCTGAAGGCCCAGCAGATGACGTGATGGGCCGGGTGTCCCGTGGCCGACCCTCCCCCCGAGAATAGCGACCTTTCTCCGGGGAGGGGCTGCTCTCAGCTCCCCGTTCTCGCGATAGACGTGCATTCAATTCCAGATAGACTCGGCAAAGCCAGAGTCCGATGTTTAAAAATAAATAAAACGTGAAGACAGACACGGGCGGCTAATGATGGCAGGGCGGGGAGTGCGCTTCGTAAGCGGGCACAAACAAAGAAATGAATCACGCAGGAAGGGGAAATTGGATAGATTTGTGTACCGGAAATGAAACCGAAAAAAAAAAAAAAACCACGGAAAAAACAACCGTGTGACTAGAGACATCATAAATAACATCCGAACCCAACTGCCACGCGGGTGGGAATTGTCCGCAGCATTTAGGATAAGCACGTGGTGCGTGCCCACCGTGGCCCTTGCCAGGCTCTTGTTTGCCCAACTGGAACCTCGAAAACCCTAAAAGGGTCCGAGGACACGGACAGGCAGCTCTCCGAAGAAGACATGCATGCACACCGGACGGATGGTCACGTGAGGAGACACGCACAGAGCCGGTCTTCCTGGGAGAAGGTGGTTGGCTCGGCAGGAAACAGGGTGCCTGTGGCGGGGTGGCCTGGGGGACTTTAAGAACGGGGTACTCACTTCGGGGGAGGGGAGGGAGTAAGGGGGGGGGGGAAGTATCAGGGTGTAGCCACAGCAGGAAACCCTTCCATCCAAGGACGACGAAAGGGTCAGAGGAGGGACAGGTGCTGGGCCCCCCAGAGACAGCGGTGGTTGTCACTCTGGAGCAAGAGGAGGCGTGGGCAGGGCACCCAGGTCACTGCAGACGCAGAGCCAGGCCGGGGAGGGACCAAGGGAGAGAGGCATCTCAAGCTCCCTCTCCCCCTGCCCTCCAGGCTGCAGCTGTAGCCCACCCGCATCAGCGGCCTGAGGGGAACTACAGAGGGAGAGAGAGGATCAAGAGGCTACAGAGGGGCACTCAGGAGATGCCAGCAGGAGGCGCTATCCCTCGCCTTCGCGTTCCATCCCTCCAGCAGCCTGCAAGGCCGATTTTATTTTATATTTTTTAAATATGTTTCTTTATTGATTTTGGAGGGGAAGGGAGGTGAGAGAGATAGAAACATCAATGAGGAGAGAGAATCATGGATCAGCTGCCTCCTGCATGCCCCCTCCTGGGGATTAAGCCCACAACCCAGGCATGTGCCCTTGGCCGGAATCGAACCTGGGACCCTTCAGTCCACAGGCTGACGCTCTAATCCACTGAGCCAAGCCGGCTAGGGAAGATTTTATTATCTATCTTTTGTACAAGAGGGAGCGGAGGTTCAGAGAAGCACAGGGACTGCCCCCGAAGTCACACAGCTGGAAGGGATGGAGCCAGGGTTTGCCCGAGTCTCTGAGCCCCTGGTTTTGTGGGTTTAGAAGGATCTGGGTGACCATCCCAGCCCCGATGCTCCAGGGGCTTGTAACCCCGAGCAAGGCCTGCGTGTCTCTGAGCTGGTCCGTCTGTAACATGGGGTCCGTGTTCCCTACCCAGCGGGCGGCTGCAGGTGGAATTCGGTGTGTCCCGCATGGGGCCCTTGCTGGCGTGAAAGACAACCAACTCAGGCCGAGGTCCAGCCTGGGCCCACCCCCCCCCCCCGGGTGGTTGTTAAGGAGAGCGCCGGCCTCCGCATGCACGTGGCACGGGGCGGTCTGCCCACCGCCCCCTCCACCTGCAGAATCGATCTCCGCGCTCAGCTGCCTCATTGAGATGCAGGGCCTCAGCTCCGGGACTCCATCCCAGGGTCCGGTCAATAGCTTATATTTTTAATTTGTCAATAATCAGTCAGGACCTTGGCCAGGGCCCCTGCAGAGGGTTCAGCAAGATTACTCAGCCAGCGGGGGGAGAGAGGGGAGAGAAGGGCTGGGTACAGGGAGGGGAATAAAACCTGAGCCGAGATACAGAGCCCAGGGGAGACAGGGGGCCAAGTGGGTACCCACAGCGGTCAGCCTTCTGGGCAGGAGCCTGGGTGTCCGGAGAGCGAGGGGTGCCATGGACCGGTGGATAAGCCTAATGTCAACAAAAGCAGGGTTTTCAATCCCAACGCTGCTGCTTTGGGGACAGGTGACCTTGACTAAGAATACTGAACATCTCAGGGCCTCCCTTCCCCCACTGGCCACGTGGCCACCGTAAAAAACACATCGCTCATAGGGTCATGGAACAACCAGTGAGTGAACACAGGTGGCGTGCTCACGGTGCCTGACACACAACCAGTGCACTAGGCGCATCGACGATGGTCATTCTTTTCCAGAAGTCCAGCAAGAGATGATGTGTGCGTGCACATGGATCATCAGCCACAGGTTCCCAGGACAGACAGACAGCCTGACCCCCACCGAGGGGCCAGGATCATGCCCATTTTACAGATGAGAAAGCTGAGGCTCAGACAAACCACCTCACTTGTTCAGGGTCACACAGCCGGGCTGTGGTGGAGCCAGGTTTGCAGACCCGGACTCCTGCTTCCAATCGCCACTCGTACTTTACTGTAAGTGAGGACCTTACAGACTAACTATCCAAAGTGAGGCAGGGGGAAATGCTGCCCCACCCACCTCCCTCCTTCTTGGCTTTTTTTTTCCCCACCCCATGAATCCAGACATGGCATTCTTTTCTCTCTGACAAGCAGGCTCTGTGAGTCCACAGGAGGGCAGGGACGTGAGACCAGCAAGAAACTGTCTAGCCCCTGAGTCCTCACCCATCCTGTCATCACAGAATTTTCAGTCCTACTGCCCCGTGCCAGTCTCAATGAAGGAGCCCGGGGAGCAGGGAAAGCTGGAACAGGGGGGCTGAGGACGCTTGCGTTAGGCCGGGAGGGTGCAAGGACTTTTCCAAGGTCAAAGGAGAGATCCGGTGAGAGCCAGGACGGGAGCCCAGGCCACCGTTGGCCAGTGACCGATGGCCAGGGCAGGGCCTTGGGGCCATCCCGCCTGCTGAGCTCTCCCTTCGCCCCTGACATCACGAGTGCCGGACTGGCTGTCCCTGGCTGCCTCTTCTTGTGGATTTCACTCTCGGCCACCCTCCCCGGGGACCCTGGCACACGCCCAGGCTCCACCCCGGGGAATCGCGGTGGCACTGACCCTGAGCCCCGGTCCCTAAGTGGGTACCCACGTCTTCTACACCGCCGAGAGCCGCCCTCCAGGGGGGCCTCCTGCAACCTGACACGGCTGACAGCGCCCGGCCATCGGGTGGGCTGGAACATTCTGAGACACCCCAGGAGGATGGGCTCTGGAGACGCACGTGTCCCAGGCTCCCTCGCTGCACCCCCGGGGGTTCCCCCTCATCTCCACCCTGCCAGGCTCCTCTGTCTCCAGAGAACCTACCCCTCCCCTTCCCCCATCGAGCCTGCATCGATGGAAACACGCTTTTCCTCCAGAGACGGCCCCAGACATCAGCGGAATCCCCCACAGGTGGGACGCGGAAGCTGTTAAGGCCCCGGGAGAGCCCTGTGCTCCGGGGACGGCTGCGAGGAGCAGATCCCCTGCAGGGAGCCCCTGCCCCCGTCACCGTGCCCCACCCCTCCCTACTGAGCAGTGGGGAAACTGAGGCTTGAAGACGGGGGAGGGACATGCCCAAAGACACAGCCGGCGGGTGCGGAGCTGGGATTCGGTTCTCTGCGCGGACACTCGGCACCTCCCTCCTCCACGATGGGCTGCAGGTGAGTCCGAGGAGCCAGGTGTTCCTGGGAGTGTCCTGGCGGGGTGCCCACCTCAGGCGGAGGGAGGAAGGGGAGCTTTGTCTGCGCTTTGCTCTGAGCCAGCTGTGAGGACCCAGGCTCGTCACTGCCACTCTCTAAATCCACGGGTCCTGCCAAAGCAGGTTTGGCTCATTGGTAGAGTGTTGGTCTGCGGACTGAAAGGTCCCGGGTTCGATTCCGGTCAAGGGGCATGTGCGTTGGTTGCGGGCACATCCCCGGTAGGGGCTGTGCAAGAGGTAGCTGGTCGATGTGTCTCTCTCATCAACGTTTCTGGCTCTCTATCTCTCTCCCTTCCTCTCTGTAAAAGAGTCAATAAAATATATTTTAAAAATAAATAAATTAATTAAATAAAATAATAATAAAATAAATTCACGGGTCTAAAGGCCAGTGGTCGGCAAACTCATCCGTCCACAGAGCCACATAGCAACGGCACAACGATTGACATGTCTTTGGAGAGCTACATTTCTTTTTTAACGTCACCTCCTTCTCACGCCACATCTTCAACATAAACTCGCCCGGGGCCGTGGTATTTTGTGGAAGAGCCACCCTCCAGGGGCCAAAGAGCCGCGCGTGGCTTGCGAGCCGTAGTTTGCTGACCACAGGCCTAGGGTGTCCAGTGGTTCTCAACCTTCCTCATGCCGCGGCCCTTTTGCACAGTTCCTCGTGTGGTGGTGACCCTCAGCCCTAACATGATGTCCGTTGCTCCTTTACAACTGTAATGGTGCTCCTATTACTGAATCGTAATGTGAATATCATCAGCGTTTTCCGACGGTCTGAGGCCACCCTGCTAGCGGTTTTCCACCTGTGGGTTCTCAACCCATGGGGCTCCGAGCACAGCCTGTCCCAGCAGGCCCCGATCCTGGCACGCCTACTCGGAGGGTCTTCCGTTCTCTCTGAAACTGCTGCTTTCCGTGTAAGAGGAAAAGGATCGTTGCTCCATAAACGCTGACAAAGTACCGTTGTGATCACAGTTTTAGGATTTGTATCGGCCTTTATGGGTGACGTTTCAATCCCCGGGAAGGACCCCGCTGGCGATGATGGTGCAGGCGCATGGCCCAGCGGAGGGGACAGTGTGTGTGTGAGTGGACGTCCGGGAGTGGTGGCTGGTCCAGGAGGGGCAGGCTTTCACAGGGACAACCTGTCCCTCCGGCCTGAGACAAGAATCTGTCCTTCTCCTCTGTCCTTCTCCTCCCACCCCCAAACACAGACAGTCCCCCTCCCTCCCCCCACCCCAGCCCCAAAGCTGCAAGCCATTTCACTTCTTCTTGAACGCATGACTAATAAACGCTTCGTGGAAGGCAATATTCAATCGTGCCGCGGAATTAAAGGACTGGATTCACGCGCCATATATCACCCCAGCTGCAGGAGATCAATAGTCCAGCAATAGACATTTCATAATTAAAAGAAGAGGAGGAGGAGAAGGAAGAGGACTGGGGGAGGGAGAAAGAGGAGGCGTGGGGGGGGGGGAGAAGAAAAGGCATGGACCCTCGCAGATGGTCTTGCATTTTTCTTAGTTTTTGGGTCCCTAAGGTATTAGGGTTCCCCCCCCCCCCCCAGAAGAGTAAGTCCTGGTTGCAGCTGTCCCAAAAGGCTGGCTGGGAAGGCACTCGGGTCACGTCCTGGGGCCTTGAGGCTGACTGGGGATACAACCTGTCCCAGGGCCCTTTGGGGTCCCTCTGGTGCCTTTCTGTGGCGGACACGGGTTCCTGTTCTCTTCCCAGAAGCCCCTTCTCCACCTTTAAGTGAAGCATCCGGATTGTCCTCTGGGAAAATCTCCGCCTCAGGGGCCCTTGGCTCAGGTGAGGGATTGAACTGGACCTCCATCATCCCTGAGGTGGTCACGTGGATAAGGTCTGGCCAATAAGATTATCCCGTTCATTCTCAAGGCTGTCATGATTGGCTGGTGGGTGCCCATGTGATCCAAAGGCAGCCAATCAGCATCGATTCTGGGATTTTTTTTTTTAACCGGAGCTGCTTCCTCCATGTTCCATTACCTCCTCCTTCTCGGCTCCACCCTGCACCTCTTCTCCCGGTGCTGGGACCCAGAGCCTCCCCAACCTGAGCTTCGGGGCCTTTGTTTATCACCCTCCCCCACTCCGTCTCCATATTCTTGAGTAAGAGCCTCCTCAGCCTCAGGCAGGGTCTCTCTGATCTGGTCATCATGAATCCACCAAAGGGAGCCCAACCCAGCAGGGAGGAGGGATGCAGTGGGCGTGCCCAGCGCCATGACCCATGGGGACTGGGACCAGCGTCGATCCCTGACCTTGAGTTCTTTCCTCGGTCCCCATCTCCTGACCTTGTGGGTTCTTGTGCCGTACAGGCTTTGAGGCATGAAAGTGACATGTCCCAGGCCTCTCCTGGGCTCACGGTGCCAGGCATTTCACATAGACGTGCTTTCTCATCATCCTTAGATACGTCCGTTTAGCATCCCATTTTACATGTGGGGAAGCAGAGGTTATGGGGGAAGGGATCTGACTCGATCAAGGTCATCGGCTGCTTACCGCTGGGGTTAGGGTATGCACGTAGAAGGGAAGGAGAGCGAGGTGGAGCAGCCGCAGCTGCAGCCGGGCCGGCTGGCCCCCCTCGGCCCTGGACCGTGCAGACTTAGCGCTGTGAGGAGTCCCCACATCCGATCTATAACGTGTCGCTCCGGCCACGCCAATCAGCAAGGACCGGCCACCGGCCGATGGACCCGCGGACGGCTCCTCACTCGCTGTTAAAAAGGACGTTGGTTTGTCAGGAAGCCTGTGGGCCGTCCCAAGAGCTGTCACCTGTGACAATATTGACAGAGCCCGTGCCCCCGCCGCGCGGAAACCCAGTGTACACACGGCGGGGGGGGGGGGGGGGGGAGGGGAGATGGGGAGAGAGTACGCCCACCCTCTCGCACCGGGAGCGTAAGTGTAAGGCATTAAGGAGGCTCTGATTAAACAAACAGATGTTTTTCGCCGGCGATGGAAGTGTCAACATGATCCTAATTAATGAACGTGTTAATGGCTGTTCTCCGTTTGAAGACAATAGTCCCCGCCTTCGAGATGCCCCCGCCGTGACTCACAGGGCATGCGCGCCATCGCCTGCCCGGGGCGGGCGTGCGGACCGCGATGCCCAGAGGCAGCCCCGGGGGTGGGGGGGTGCCTGTGCTCACAGGAGGAACATGCAATGGCACAGAGTCACACACAGGCGTGTGCAGGGATCCCGCAGGGACACGGATGTTGGAGGACACGTTCACAGAGCCCAGGCACCGTCCGCACGGTGCACACACACACACACCACACACCTCAGCACGCTGCGGTGCACTGTTGGCAAACACCATGCCAACACCATCCGCGCCACCCACTGCTCCACACAGTCCTTCAGCGACCCAGCGTGTTTTTTGTTTTGTTTTGTTTTGTTTTTTTTCCCCACCCAGTGGCATGTAAAAAGCATCAGGGGGAACGTGGAACGGAGTCTCCTATGCGTGTCGCGCTAGCTTTATCCTAGCACACAGTAGGACTTCAGGACTGAGGTGCACTAGGACCCAAGGTCATGTCCAGAGGAGGGAGGGTTGGCCTCGTCGTTCTCACCTGCAAAATGGGCTAACAATGCTCCCACGCCAGGGTTGTTGCGAGAACTCCGCAGGTGACAGCACGTAGGTCCTATAGCCCAATGCCTAGCACCTAGTAGGGCTACATACACTGCAGCCCGTCGTTGCTGCTGCTGCTGTTGAAGGGATGGAGGAGCCGTGGGACAGGCTGGGATCCCGGCCAGCAGACAGGGGATGTGGGAGCGGGACGGCTGGGAGGGAGAGGAAGGAAATGCACACGGACCCTATGGGCGTCTGTCTGGTACGTATGGCGCTTTGGCGGAGACCGACTGGACACGGGTGGGGTTCTCTCCGGGAAGATGTGAGCGGCATTTGGCATCCCTGGCTGCGCCAGCCGGGACCAGTCCTGTGTGTGTCTGTGTGTGCCGTGCTAATGTGGGCGTGTGTGGATGTACACGGCAGCCGGCTCAGAGACACAAGAGCGGGTGACAAACAAAGAGGGGACAGACTCCCCATGGAAGAAACCGGGGCCACCGGTGGAGGAGGGGCGGGGGACCCTCAGGGCCAGAGGTCAGATCTGGGGTCTCTCTTCTACTTTGAGCCGGAAGTGGACATTTGGCCTCGGTGGGCTTGTCTGTGAAATGGGGCTGAGGCCACCGTTCCTCCCCTAACCCTAGGCTTAGACTGGGTCCACCTTGGAGGGTGAGGGCCCGCAGCTGTGGCTTGGCAAAGGCCCGCCTTGCTGCCGGACACAGAGGGGCTGTCACTCACTGTCTCCTCCTTCTGGGGAGGGAAGCCCTCTCCTTCCGCCTCCTGTGCTCACAGAAAGTCCTCCCTTTCTCTCGCCAAACGCGCCAAACCGTCTGACCAGCTCCAGCTGCCTCTCTGCTTTCGCATCCATGTAGCCAAAGATCAAAATAAGATGCGGGACGCTGCAAGCCGGACACACTCTCTCTCCTTCCCCTCGGTACTCGCTGACGATGTGTGAACAGCAAACTGCGAAGGATGTCCTCTCTACTCGCCAGCTCCTCCGGCCGCCGCGGGGTCCCTCGGAGGGGGGGATTGGCTCTGGGGCGCGGTGTGACCGTGGGCTTTGTGTAGCTGTTTGTCTGTCTCCAGGAAGGCTTTCTTCCAGTTTCGGGAATTCCCGGAGAGGGGGTGTGTGTGGGGAGGTCCGACCTCCACAGCCCGGGGGCGGGGGCGTCTTGTGAGTTGGAGAGGTCACCGGCTCTCTGAGTTTTGGGGTTCCCTTTCTGGGAAACCGTGGTGAGGGCACGCAAGGGTTACTGTGCATTTTGGACGGCAGTGGCGCCCCTCGTTTTTAACCGGACGAAGCGTAAGGACAGCATACGATGCAGGGAACACAAGGGCTATTGGGGCAAGGTCCAGGGAGGGGCTGCCGACCCCTACCCCCCTCCTTCTTCTCACCCCCAGCACCCTCTGTGCTATTTGGAGGAAGCCCGGGGCCCTGGATGCCCAATGTGGCCACCACCGGACTCAGACCCCTTCCTGCTGAGATCATCCAAGTGTCTGTGTGACCCCAGTTCATTCTGACCTAGAGCGTGTGTGCCTGCATGTGCATGTGTGTGTGTGTGTGCGTGCATGCATGTGCGCATGCGTGAGCCATAAACAGATGCTCACAAGGAAAGCAACAAGAAGAAGTTCCGCCGACCATTAAGAGGGAATTACAAATGCATTATTCTCTGCCTCCGGCACATTCATAAAGGAGATTACAAGCTGGAGGCCAGTCGAAGCTGGGCAGCCTCACAGCATCCGGAAGGAGGGGCAGGTGGGGGGGGGGGGGGTGGGGGGGCAGCTCAGATGGGAGGGTGCTGCTTCCTGTACAGCCCTCTGATTTCATGGCCGTCCCCACGCTGGGAGACTCTGCCTGCGGTGGCTGCTGGGAGGATGCGGGGCTCATGCATTACACATCAGGGGGACCGTCCCAGCATGCACTGCGGGACAGGAGGGGACAGGGAGGGCAGGCTGGGGGCCGGCACGGCCATGCCTGTGGGCGGAGACTTGGCGATGGATCGCTGCTGGCCTGGAAAATCACCGCCAGTTGCAGGGAGGGAGGGAGGTGAAGGAGGGTGCCTACTGCAGGACGTGCGATGGTGCCCTCTGGTCTTGAACTTGGGAGGGTGACCCCGGTCGCTTTGTCTCGGCGGTCATAGCGAGCAGTCAGAGTTGTGTGACCTGAGCTCTGGGCCAGAGAACGGGCCGGTTATCGGCGTGACGGAATCGCCGGCTCCGACTCTCCACCCCTCCATGTAGCCATGACGTTGGCCGTGTGACTCTGCAGCCTCTCCTCGGAGGGGTGCGTCCTTGTGCTTTGACTCCGAGTTTGACTTTGGCTTTGGCCAATGTTTTGTGAATGGGAGGAGGGCCAGGACTCCTCCAGGTTGGGGATGAGGCCTTAGGAAGCCATGTATGTTTCTATGCTTCTCTTGCTCCTCTGCCCTCATCAGGAGAGGATGAGGGTCTGGCTAGCCTGCTTGCCCATGGGAGATGGTAGGTGTGTGGAGCTGAGCCGGACACACCCTGCAGCTCAGAGCTGCCTCTGCTGACTCACAGAATAAAGCTGGATGGGAAATAAATTCATGGCTCTGGCCGTATGCAACTGAGATTTTTTTATGGCTGTTTGTTACACGGCCATAGCTGACAGATACACTTGTATGTATGTAAAGCCTTCTAAACCCTCAGCTCATTCCATAGCCTCACTCTGTCGTCTCCCAACTCCCACAGTCGGATGATTACAATGAATGACTAGAACAATACTGATTACTACGATCTAGTCCCCAATCCCCTGCTCTGTGCTGAGCTGTCTGCTTGGAGCATGACGTGCAGAACCTTTCTGAATCCTGCCAGGATTCTGAAGAGTCGGGATTTCTCCTTTGACAGAGGAGAAACCGGACGCCCAGAAGAGGAAGCCACCTCACGTGGAGCCTCGGTGTTTGTCTTCATCAGCTCCGGTGGCGGCGAGAACAAACTCCTGGAGACCAGGGGGCTGCAGAAACAGGAGTGTGTTTCCCACGGTTCTGGGGCCTGAGGAGTCCAAGATCCAGGTGCCGGCAGAACAGGGTTTTGGTGAGGGCTCTCGTCCTGGCTTGTAGGCGGCTGCCTTCTCGTTGTGTGCTCACAGGACCTCGAGTGTGTGCATGTGTGTGTGTATGTGTGTGTGAGAGAGAGAGGGGGGCGGTGGTGGGGACTGCAGTCCAGGGCAGTGATCCTCAGGGCATGTCCCCTGGGCCAGCAGGGATGGCCAATCCCCCGTGGGCATGTCAGGAACCTGAATTCTGGAGCTCGCTGACTCCATCAGGAACGCTGGGAGTGGCACCCAGCAGTTTGTGATTAGCAACAAGCAATCCTGGGGAAGTCTGAGGCATGTTCGAGTCTGATCGGGTCTAGAGGACTGATTTGTGCATGTTTTTCAATGACACCAATGTTTTCTTCTAACAACGTCCTGAGAAAGCAGGTCCCACCAGCAGGCGGAAGCGGCAGCAACCAGGACCCGGGGTTCTGTCCGCTCTCCCCTCCCTGCTGCCCGCTGAAGGCCAAGGTGCTGCCAGCCAGGGCCCAACATGCCCCCTCCCACCCGTCTCCCTCCCTCCCTCCCTCCCTCCTTCCCTCCCTCCCAGCCTCCCTCTCTGTGTACATGTTCCATAACATATGGATTCGCTGTGGCCTCTGCAAAATCTGCTCTGCTTCTTCTCTTACCCCACTCCCCACCCCGATATTTTTTAGAACCGCCTATAATTCACTTAATTATTTCCCAGAGCACTGATCTGGGGGCTGCGACACAGCCCAAGGCAGGGGAGCGGAGACAGGTCCTCGGAAGCCTCTTTCCAGAAAATCTAATTACATCATTGAGAAATCTCCTGTCTTGGGCGGCCTCCGCCACCGCCGTCATTTGCATATTCTATATTCTATATTCTATATGCCACCGCGGCGCGGGCGGGCCCATTTGCATAACGCGGCTGCAGGGGCCTCGCGCGGCTCTTGAACCCGAGTGCAGCAGCGGGAGCCGGGAAGCAATTACGGAGCCGGAGACATCGTTGGCAGGGAGAGAGGCCTCAGATGGATTTCCACTCCAGCCCCCATGCACCGCCCGGGCTGCTCGGGACGCGAGGCCTGGGTCCCCGGCTGACGGAGGAGGGAAGGCCCGGAGAATCGGCGGGTTGCTCCTTGCAGGCGGCGTCCATGCCAGGCCCGATGGAAGCCAGCGGCTCTGGTTCTCCAAGGCCGATGGCGGGAGCAATCGGGTCCCGGTTCCACAGGTGAATGCCTTTCTTTCTTTCTTTCTTTCTTTCTTTCTTTCTTTCTTTCTTTCTTTCTTTCTTTCTTTCTTTCTTTCTTTCAATATATTTTATTGACTTTTTACAGAGATAGAGAGCTAGAAACGTCGATGAGAGAGAAACATCGACCAGCTGCCTCTTGCACACCCCCCACCGGGGAATATGCCCGCAACCAAGGTACATGCCCTTGACTGGAATCGAACCCGGGACCTTTCAGTCCGCAGACCGACGCTCTATCCACTGAGCCACACCGGTTTTGGCCGAACGTGTTTCTTGGAGGCTTTCTCGTCACGTGGCCTTTACCAGGTCATCCCTGCCCCTTCCACACACCAACACCACAAGAAGGGGATGCCTACCTTCTTAATTTAAAAAACAAAAAAAATGGCGCTGAGCGAAGTCTCGGTTGGAAGGGGTGCATGGGAGTCAGGGTCTGCTCAGGCCTCAGTGCTCTTGCTTAAAATCTCATCACGTCCGCACTCATGCCACCTGGGAAGGTGGTTCTTCCCCCCTGAGGGCCTCTAGGGGGGCAACCCCTGTACCCTGGGGCTCAGGGGCTCAGACCAGGGGTCCTTGATGTCCCAGGTCCCAAAGATCAATCCCTGTAGTTTCCGGACTTTCCAGAACTGTGAGCTTGACCTCTGACCTGCCACTCCCAACCTCAGGAGCCCGTAAGTAGCTGCTTATTGGCCATGCAGTGACCATCTGGGCTTTACTCCCGTGTCCGGCTAAGACCGTGGTCGGCAAACTGCGGCTCTTTGGTCCCTTGAAGTGTGGCTCTTCCACAAAATGCCACGGCCCGGGTGAGTCCATGTTGAAGGAATGGCGTCGGAAGAGGTTTTAAAAAAGGGGCTCTCCGAAGAAATGTCCATCGTTGTGCTGTTGGTATGTGGCTCTGTGGACGGAGGAGTTTGCCGACCGCTGGGCTGAGATCTCAGGTCTCCTCCGGCGCAGGATGCTGGAAGAACAAGCCATGTGCCCTGGGCACGCTCCTGCTGGGACCTCGGACCCAGCCCTTCCTGAGAGTTTTCAAACTGGGTTCATCCACGGATTGCCCGGCCGGAAACCCACCTGTCCGCTTCTGCGGGTAAACACCGCAGGGGATGTCAAATGGCGTGCTGGCTGCACTCGACAAAAGCATTGACAAGACAGGCCCTGCCTGCTCTGGCTCAGTGGATAGCATGTCGGCCTGTGGACTGAAGGGTCCCGGGTTCGATTTCTGGTCAGGGCACAGGCCCAGGTTGCAGGCTCGACATCCCCCATAGGGAGTGTGCAGGAGGCAGCCGATCAACGATTCTCTCTCTCTCCCTCTCCTTTCCTCTCTGTCGTCCATAAACATATAGTTTTAAAAGTATGGACAGGACAGGGCATCATCATGCAACGCATGGAAAGCTGACTTGAGGGATGACCTGGGCTTCCCTTCTGACGTTTAGTAATAAATGGATGGTGCCGCTTCACTTTTTCCAGACCAGCGTCTTTGGTTTCTGAGGAAATGGAAAAAAGAAAAACATTTGAAAACCACCCGTTTCACTCATGGCCGCCTCCGTGTCCAAACTCGGTGGAACTCAGAGGTGGCCCGTGGCATGGAGAGTCGTCCCCCCTCCCCCCCCATCCAGGGCGGGGAGCCGGGAGCCAGCTACTGGGAATGTAAAGCAGCAGGTTCTCAGCGGAGGAAAAACCTCCAGCCGCCGCTCCCCTGGCGAGGAGGTGCCATCGCCTTAAAAGACCTCGACATTCCACCCCGCTGCAGGAATTTGGAGGGAGCTCACTTTTTCCATGATTGCATCCAACGCCGAATTGTTTCTCCGAGGAGAAGAGATTGTTCCTGATTAGCCAGACCCGGGGCTCCAAAAGCACACTGGGTGATTTTTTTTCCAGAGGAAATGATTTTGGGGGCACACTCTGACGCTGCACATGTGCATCTGCTGGCGGACGAGACAGGGGCTGCCCTCAGACAGACTGAACCTGCACAGACGCCGACCATCTGCTGCTGGGTGCCACTCCCGGGAGAACACAACTTGTTAAAGGGAATTCGTTCAAGAGGTGCACGCCGTGTGTGTGCTGCGCACAGGTAAAATATGTCTCAGGAAACGTACAAAAGGAATGCAGGTGCGCCGTGTTGGTGTGCCACGTGTTCTATCAGTGTATTTCCTGGACGGGAAGCTTCCGGAACAGATTGCCGAGTTGGGAAACAGAGAGCTTCCACTTTTACACGCGAGCACACATGTATCCACTGGCTCTGCTAAATGTTTGTTGATCACGCACCGCGTGCGTGCCAGGTGCGGGACACGCGGCCGTGAGCAAGTCCCGGCTTCTCGGCGTGTCTGTTCCCACGCGCATGTGTGTCCATGCTGTCTCGCCTGGGTGTGCGTGAGCGCTCTCCATCACGCACCTGCAGCGTGTACCCTCAGAGGCTGCGTCTGCACGTGGCAAGCACTTTCCTGAGTTCTTTGTTCTGTTCTGTGAGCCCCATCAAGACAAGGATTGCCTCTTGCTCATTGTTCTATCCAAGCATCCCTTCATGTAGAATATGTTGAAGGAGCGAATGAATGAATGAGTGAATGAGTGAGTGAATGAATGAATGCAAAGAGCATCTCCCCTGGAGTGGCTCGCAACGCAGTCACACCTCCCAAAGGTGCCGTGTCTCTCTCTCAGCTGCCCTGATTAAGACATCCAGGTGTCGGCCACGGCTCCCAGACTCTTTGTATGCGGAAGCTTATTGACCCGGGGCCGGAGGGACACTGGCCGCCATTTGTGTTTGCTTCTCTGATCAATAGGCACCTCAATGCTCACCCAACACAACCCATCCCATCGCTGGTGGTTATTAGTCACAGCGCCCTCCTCTTCCTGCACCCCCTGACCTCTCCTGAGGTTCGTCCTTGTCCGTCCTCTACCAGGAGCCATTCCCAGGCTTCTAGCGGATGGGAGAAGGGCCCTGGGAGAATTGTTTCTGTTCTCCTTCTGAGCCCAATGTCGGAACCGACAAGCTCCAGCAGTATCCAAGGACCCCGGGTCCTGGCTCAAACCAAATCCATTCCTGAGTTCGTTAAACACATATTAATTGAGCACCTACTATATGCCAACCTCTGTTCTCACTGCTGGAGAAGCAGCAACGAATAAAATGGACAGAAAGTCCCTGCCCTCGAGGAATTTACATTCTGGCAGGAGAGACAGAAGTCAATAATAATAAACGACGGAGCCTATTGGGTGGAGAGAATTGTTATGAAAGGTAAGACGAAGCAGGATCGGGCAGCAGACAGTTCTGTGGGCGGCACTGCGATTTAAAATAGGGTTACAGCCTGGCCGGCATGGCTCAGTGGCTGAGCATCAACCTAGGAGCCAGGAGGTCACAGTTCGATTCCAGGTGAGGGCACATGCCTGGGTTGCAAGCTCGATCCCCAGAGTGGGGCGTGCAGGAGGCAGTCGATCCATGATTCTCTCTCATCATGGATGTTTCTCTCTCTCTCCCTTCCCCTTTCTCTCTCTGAAATCAATAAAAATATATTTAAAAAAAAAAAAAAAGATAAAATAGGGCTACAGGGAGATGTTGTAAGGAGGCAGTGGGGTGAAAACTTTAGTCCAGGGCTCCCGAAGTGATCCCAGGAGATCCATCTTGGCTCCATGCACGGTAGACGCAATAGAGGTGCAAGAGGAATGTCTATTCTCAAAAGATTTGGCAAGGAGAGCCCACCGTGTTTGAGGAGGATTACAAGTGGGGGAAGCCGAAACCGGTTTGGCTCAGTGGATGGAGCGTCAGCCTGCGGACTCAAGGGTCCCAGGTTTGAGTCCGGTCAAGGGCATGTACCTTGGTTGCGGGCACATCCCCAGTAGGGGGTGTGCAAGAGGCAGCTGAATCGATGTTTCTCTCTCATCGACCTTTCTAACTCTCTATCCCTCTCCCTTCCTCTCTGTAAAAAAACAATAAAATATATTTTAAAAATAAATAAATGAATAAAAGTGGGGGGAAGAGGGTGAAATGAAAGAAGGACAATTCAAGGTGTCCTCTGCCCCTGGGTCATGTCATTCCCTCAATGGGCAGAAAGGGGGGTGTCCGTTCAGGCTGGGACACACCAAGGTAGGAGTGTGTAGTTCACACTCCCGTGGAGTTGGCATGTGGGCCACGTCTATTCCTTGCAGCTCTTGTTCTCCCTGAAAAGCCCACGTTTTGCTCTTCCCCGGCTCCTCCCACATGGTGGTTCATACCCAGCCTCCCCCTGAAGCGCCCTCCCCCATCTGGGCAGGAGTCGCCTCCTTTCCATGCCGACGAATCCACGGGCCTGGACCCCTGCCCCTCGACTGCAACCCCTTAGCCTCTCTCCCTGCAGCTTCTCCTCTCCCAGCGCCTCACAGGCGGGCGAAGAAGTGGGGAATATTTAAGAGTCGGGCAGGGTGTGCTGCCCTCATAGCTCATGCATGACCCGCTCTGTCCCGGGGAGTGTGTTGACCTGCCTTCTCCCCTGCCTCCTGAGGACCCCTGTCTGTCCTTAACAGCCACGGGCCCTCCCACGGTATGCCTTTATCAATATGATTCCAATAAACATTTCCGTTCCGCATATAAATCCCCGGGCCCGGCTGCCCGGCGGAGGAGACCTGCGCCATCAGCAGACCATAAAGATGTAATAATGCAATTAAAAGGCATGGCCTGTCACCCTCGTAAAAACGGAGATCAATGTCGGGGGGGAGCGGGTAACATCACGGAGAGGAATCCAGCTTCTCGGTGATCTACGTCTGAAGGATGAGGACACCGGATGCTCCCACGGGGCCAGGGAACAGGCCGTCGGGTCTGGGTGATGTTACCGCTCCAGCTTAGGGTCCCACCTCGGTGTCCCCCAGGGGGTTGGCTGTCAAGGGACGTCCGTAGATTCTGTCTCCATGTTAGATTCAAGGCCTTTGAGATTTTTTTTTTTAAGCAACCCCCCCTCAACTCTGTAAGCCTCAGTCTCCTCATCACCGAAATGGGCATGATGATAACGCGCCCTTCTTCACAAGGCCTAGAGCAGAACAGACCCAAAGAATTCTAATGCTGGAGGAGCCTGAGTCAGAGGCTGCAGCATCGAATACCTGGCTAATGGCAGATCTGGCATATAAACCAGGGCTATGTGCGTGAGCTCCAGCTCTTCGCCTCTTCCTGTCTGTGCTGTGTCACCTTCCAGTCCTTGCCCTCACAGGAGGCTGGACAACAGAATAATAAGCAGGAGCAAGAGGCTCTGGCCGAAGCCCCATGAGGCCTTGTGCACCTCTGTGTGTTTTTCTTAGAACTCACCCATGCGTCTGATGCAGCGTGAGAGACGCATGGCTCTTAACTCCCATCGTCCCAGCCCAGCAATCACTAGACCTCAGAGAGGCTCCGTGTCTAGATACATGAGTCGCCCAGTTATTACTATCGAAGGCCAACCAAGACCCGAAGAACAGCCTAGTTCACCTGTAGGTGTATCCGCTAACTGGAGCTGTGGGAGTGTTTGTTACTCAGCAGTAGCTAACTGATACATCTTGGTTTCCTTACATCCTAGCCTGCTGATCTTGGGGAAAATCACTTCCCCTCTCCACGCCTCTGTTTTTCTGCTGATGGTGATGATGATGATGATGATGATGTCAACCCATTAAGACCTTTGTAGAGATTAAACAAGAAAATGCCTTCCAGGCTAACACCACAGTATCTGGCATACAATAAGTGTTCAATATATGTTGTTGTTTTTCTTCCCTTGCAAGAGTCATACTGTAGCCTTGTTCCACCAAGAGCTTGGAGGATGTGCGGTTTTCTCCCAGGAACCATTTCAGAAAGACCTGTCGTGAACCTGAGGCTAGGCCAATGGATCTCGGGCTCCAACCCCAAATCCTTAGATGTCCCTGCATTCAACTCTCAGGCCAGTCAGGGCAGGGGCGGCGCCAGGGCAGGCGGCCCGCCCCTGTGCAGGCTGGGTGCAGCCGTGCAGTTTGCTCTGCTTGCCAGAGCTTGCATGTTTACATACATCCCATAATTACCATCTGCACAGCCAGCGGCATTTGTTGCAAATGGGCCGTTTCCATCTGTTGAAGCAATTTCCTCCGAGGAATTTGCATTGATCACTTTTTTATGCAAAGCTTTTGTATAGATCATTTTTCCCCCCAATGGTTTTTAATAGGCCTAAATATCTGAGGGGCAGGGAGGGGCCTCAGAAGGAAGGAGGTTGGGAGCTTGGGGAGAGTCCTGGGGGAGGGGGAAGAGGGGGGAGGTGACTCCTCCAGAAAACCGCAGCTACATTTCTCATCGGCAGAGCCCCAGCTCAGCCACCACCGCTCAGGACCCCGGCCCAGGCGATGCCATTCCAAATATTTATTGTTTGTCTTTATACTTGAGCTGGTTGCTCCTGGTTCATGGCGAGACCTCCGATGAGGGGACAATGGGGCGTGGTAATTAGCCGAGCAACTGGTGATTCCAGCTCCCGAGCTCCATACCTGCGAGAGCCAGATGGGCGGTTTTGCATATTTTTGACAGCTGTAATGAACAGGGCAGCTCCGCATTGATTAAATGTCTGGGAAATTAGCGCAACCCTCTGGAGCTTCATTATTTACCATTTCCGCTCAAATCCTCGGCAAAGTTTACACAAGCAGAAGTCAGCAGGAAGAGGAGGGGAGAAAGAGGAGGCAGTGGAGTGAGATGATCCACTGGCTCTGGGTTGGAATCTCGGTCTTTCCTCTTACCAGGCAGGGCACCTGGACGGGTCAGGGCAGCCCAAACCGAAGGCCTTGGAGCTGTCCCTGGTGCTGCCCTGGATGACCGACCGCCTGTCTATCCCACCTGACACGTGATCTCTCTCCACTCAGTGGTAAGCCTCGCCCTGTGTCTTCAGCAGCTGTCTGGTCTCCTGTGCGTGACTCGTGCTAGAAGAAAGCATCCTGAACCTCCCAGATGTGCTCAGACCCTTTTCCAGCCTTCTAGACATCCGCCTGCCTTCCTCTCCCACCAGTCTGCCTATGAGTTCTGGTCCTTTTATTGCAATAAAATTCAATGCCTCCATCGGAAGAGAGAGGAAAAAAGGTCTGTGCAGGAGACGAGGCACCAGACAGATACATATAGGGGTTGCAAAAATAGGTTTACAGTGTGTTTATTAATTATTGTAGTATTTATTTGTATCACAGCTGTAAACCTACCTTTGCCCACTCCTGTATATATCTGTTTGTGTTTGTGTTTGTGTTTGTGTTTATATTTATATTATTTGTACTAGAGGCTCGATGCATAACATTTGTGCAAGAGGCTTGGCCCTTGCAGCCCTGGTTTCATCCAGAAGCTTGTCCAGAATGACATCCAGAAGGTCGTTCGGCTGTCTGGTCTAATTAGCATATTATGCTTTTATTATTATAGATTTATATTTATACTTACACATTTGTATTTATATATGTTTATATGTAACGACCATGATGAAGATGACAGTAATGGGAATAGTGATGACAATGATGGCTCCCTTTTACTACAGGCCCCTCAGAGATTTACTGGCTCCTGAAGAGATTTGTTTGAGGCTCTGGCTTATGAGCTGGATGAAGAAATGGTGGATGGATGGATGGATGGATGGGTGGAAGAATGGATAGCTAGATGGAAAGATGGATGGATGGATGGATGGATGGATGGATGGAGAGATGGTTGGATGGATGTATGGATAGATGATGGAAAGAACAAAAAGAAAAGTTGGAGAAATAGAGGAAGGGAAAAGATGAGGACTAGAGAAAGAAACACCGTGAGAGGGAGGGAACCATGAATTCTGTTGTGCTGTCAACCCTCAGCAAGAATAGGTTGGAAATGAAGTACATTCTCCCACACATCACGGAATATTACTATACCTCATTTACTTTCCCTCCAATCAGGTAAAAAGTCTATCCTATTAATAACTACCCTTGCAGACCCAGACAAAATCAACTCCCGGTGCCTCATCCCGGCAGCAGGGCAATTGATTCTCCCCCCTAATCCGCTTATTTCATTAGCGATACATTTATTTGGTGTGTGCCTTTCGCCACGCCGCAGAAGGAAATGGCCCTGCTGCAAGGTGTGGGGCATTGGGGGGCGAGGGAGGGTGTGTGCTCGGAATATTAACCAAATCGCTATTACCGCCATGGCAGTGCTTAAAGATCATATGTAAATCAAATGTCAGGGGAGGACATCGTAGCGAGGGCTGTCAGGAAACGATTTAGCGGCGGTTAAAGGCGCAGCTCACGGCTGGGTGAGCTGTGAACTTTGCCAATGGAGCGCCACGCCGGCTTCCGCCTCGGAGGCTGATGAGGCCCAGACCCGGAGGGAAAAGAATGGAGAGGCTGGGAATACGTCGGATGTCTGTACCCCCCAAAAATAAAAACAAATTTAAAAAAACAACAAAACACCACGTTCATGTTTAAGTACTCACAGCCAGCTGCTCTGGAGAGTTCCCTTGGAGAGTGAAATGGGCCTGGTGCAGAATGTCACCCCCATCTTTGTCCTGGTCACCTAGAAGGAGTGTTTAGTTACATGGGGGGAAAAATTTAAAAAGGCAGTCTTTGTTTTTTTTAAATATATTTTATTAATTTTTCCCAGAGAGGAAGAGAGAGGGATAGAGAGTTAGAAACATCGACGAGAGAGAATCATCGATCAGCTGCCTCTTGCACACCCACTACTGGGGATTTGCCCGCAACTAAGGCACATGCCCTTGACCGGAATCGAACTTGGGACCTTTCAGTCCGCAGGCCGACGCTCTATCCACTGAGCCAAACCGGTTCCAGCTAAAAAGGCAGTTGTTGAACAAAAGGTGGCGTGGACTCTTTATTCCCAGGCTTCCAGAAAATGGGTTTTCGGGCTGCAGAACAGGTAACGCTGATGGTGATTTTAGTATCTCAGGCCCCAACCATGCCTGACCTGTCATTCTTTTCTTGGGAATTTATGCTTATGAAATGCACACGTGTGTGTGTGTGTGTGTGTGTGTGAGAGAGAGAGAGAGAGAGAGAGAGAGAGAGAGAGAGAGAGAGGATGATGATGATGATGATGCTTGGCAAGTACTTTGTCAAGATCCAGTCACTCCTCAAGGTGTTTCAAGCAGGAAGGGTTCCCGTACAGGGTCTTAGACGCTTCCCTCATTGTCAGGAACAACACAGACGGGACAAAGCTCTGGATTTCCAGGAAAACCAGCCTCAGGCATCACAAGAATATTCCGGGGAAACGCTGGCCGCACGAACCCCAGAAGCAGACAATTCCCGGGGTTCTCATAGAAGCCCCCTGTGCCCCCGGGGCCCGCCTTCTGCCAAGGCCTGGTGCCCACCTGCAGCTGCAGCTCCGCCAGGAAGTTAGGCTCCTCCTCCTCCGCCTCTCAGATCTCACGCGAAGGCTCCTCCTCCTTCCACACACCCCTCTCCACTCACCGCATCTCATGTACGAATCATGTTAGAATGCCACGCCTGACCCCGGCCCCCGAGATGAGGCCTCGGGCAAATCGACGCCCCCCCTCTCTGAGCCTCTGACTCCCCGGTTCTGTCATGGGCTGACTAGTCCCTCGCTCACAGCAGAGATGATGCCAGTAGGTGCCCCGTCAAGGTCAATTGCCTTCTGTCCTCTTCCTTTCACCCTCGGGTTCTCCCCGTGAGGTTTGTGGGAAGCCAACGTCCTCCGTGGAGACATGGTCGGGGCCCATGGCGTAGATATATATTCCCGGGTCCCAGGCTCCCCTGGGGAAAAAGCCCTCGCTTAAAGAAAGCCATTAAGGATTTAATTTCTTATCATCTCCGCTTCCCACTAGCCAGACCGTTATGAATAATATCCTATTAGCGGGAGACATTCAAACAATCACCCGCGAACATGTGCGTGCGGCGAGATGATGAAGCGGCCGGCGAATCACGGCGCTTATCGGAGGCCCACTCAGCAGGCACTCCATCACGCCCACCGACGGCACTCAGTGCCTTGCTGTCCTGGGTGCCAACTAATCACTCAGGGCAGCCAGCGGGCGGAGGGAGAGCTGGGAGCCTGCAGGGATGCAGGCTCCCGGGCAGAGCCCCGCCTTCCTGCCTTCCCCTTGGCCTGGCCCACGAGGGACCAGAACAGCTTCTTCCTCTTCTTCCTCTTCCTCCCCTCCTCCTCCTCCTCCTCCTTCTCTTTCTCCCTTCTTCCTCCTCCTCTTCTTCCTCCTCCTCCTCCTCCTGCTCTTCCTCCTTCTTCTGCTTTCTTAATATGTTATTGATTTTTAGAGAGAGGAAGGGAGAGAGATAGATAGAAACATCAATGAGAGAGGAACATCACCCGTGTGCTACATCCTGCATGCCCGCTACTGGCGATCGAGCCTGCAACCCAGGCCTGTGCCCTTCCCCGGGGAATCGAACCGGCGACCTTTTGGCTCCTGGGTCGGATGCTCCACCACAGAGCCACCCTGGCCGGGCTGGAGCCGCGTCTTCAAAGATCACCACGAAGCAACCTGCCAACCGCGCGGTGGTTTTGTCACGGGGAAACCACATCGGTAAAACGCTGATCACGATATACATCAAGCCAAGAGCCGACAGAGACAGACAGAGGAGGAACGTGGGAGAGATGTTGCAAGGAAAAAGAAAGAAACGAAGCCACGAAAAGAGAGACAGTGACTTTGAAGCTAGAAGAGGCCCCCAGACATTGGCTAGTGCGGTGTTTCCTTCCTCCCCGCCCCCCTCACACCTGGCATCTCAGGCGGCCTTCACCCTGGACCTGCACGCGTGCACGCATCTCCTCCGAGGTCACAGGATGGGGAGTGCTCCCGCCCTCGCCTGACCTCTGTCCTCTCCCCCGCCCCGCCCCCACTCCCGCCCCCGAAGGGACCGTTCTTTATTCTCGCCGATGTGGATGGCAGAGACCAGGAGCCCCCAGGGCCTGGAAGGAGACGGCGGGAGGAAGGACGCTCCTCACTCGGGGGGGACATTCATGCTGAAGTGCTCCCCTCCCCGCTCTCCCTGACCTTGGGTGCTGCCTCGCCGTAAGTGCCCAGTCATACACTCTCCTTCGCCGCTCAGCGCCCCGGGGAAGGGTTGGAGGCCCTCGGCTGGAGTGAATATTTTTATGCAGGCTATAATTTCCTTTAAGACCTTCCCAGTGGGCCCACTCCTCCTGGGAGTGAGGAGAAAGAACAGCTGAGGGCTGCCGGGCTGCTTTCTCATTCTCTCCTGGTTTTGCTCCCCCGCACACCCGTCCTCGGTGACCGTAAGGATGGCCAATATTTATAGAGTGCCTTTCAGGGGGCAGGCCTCTTGTAGACGCCAGCACTTCGTATGTCGCTGAGTCTTCTTAGCGGCACGAAGAGGCGGGGACCCCGTGTTCTGGATGAGCGACAGGAGCACAGAGAAGGCAAGTGTTACATGACCCGCCAGAGGCCACCCAGCCGGAAAGGGGGAGGCCCGGGCCCTTCTGGACGCTGGGGACAGTGCCAAGGGGGGCCACTTGGAGGGACAGATTTTTCTCCCCAGAAGATGCTGTAAAAATATATATAATTAATGATAATAGTAATAATAATAGTAAAGGAAGCCACTTTACAGTGGAGTCAGGGCTGCCGTCCCAGAGGCCCCTGCCTCACGTGTCTGATGCCTCCCACCTTCGGAAGATGAAAACAGGGCAACGTCATCTCTGGGCTGAGCCTAAAGCAGCACCGTGTCCCAGGGAACTATTTGCAGGGATAACAAGGAAGCAGATGTTCCGATCGCCAGGCCGCCGACTGCGGGGCCGACCAGGAAAAACATCCTCCCTGGCCCCCGTGCCCCTGCTCTCTCATCGGCACCGGCGGCGGTAATGCCTCCCTTTTATGGACGGGCCCGTTCCCTCTCCTCTTCCGCACACGGCCCCTCGCCTGCGTCTCCCCAGCGGAGCGCTCCTTGGGCGTCTGCCGGGACCCGTGCTGCCCGGGGAGCTGTCCTCTGATCTCAGACAGATGCGTGCCGCCTCTCCCTCCGCCTATATTTCGCGCTCAGGTTCACAGTGTACTTTGGGCAACGTCTTGGAAAAACAGCTCCTCCAGACTCCCGGCTGCCTCCGTTATCGGCGAAAGGAGAGGACTGGGGAACAGCACAGACTGTGCCCTTGGCCTTGGGCCTGGGTGTGACACGGCTCCCCTGTCAGAAACAAGGAGCGGCATCGGCGTGACGGGAGGCCGCAGGCTCCCTGTGTGTCTCCGTGGCATCGCCTCCTGCCCGGTCTCCCGCCAGGATGCACGGTCTCCCCTATGGCTTCCTGCGTGCCTCCGGGCGGGGCTGATGAAGGCCGGTTTCCGAGGCAGGCCCCCTGGCTTCAATCCCAGCTCCGCCACAGGCTGGCCGGGAACACGTCCTTATGCCTTCCTCCCGCCGGTCCTCAGTGTTCACATCTGTGAAATGGGGCTGGCGAGGAGGCTCGTGGTGCAGACGAGACGAGCAAGTGGTGGGCTGCAGAGCGCCTGACCGCTGGTCAGGGCTCCCGGCACGCCGGCTCGCGTCATTTCCGAACATGGCTTTGGTTCTCTGTGGCTGCCGCACTTGACCTCGGTGCTGCGGGCGGACGTTGAGGGTCTTTCCTCGACCCGCCGGAGAGCGGCCTGGCAGATTTATGGGAGGCACTCGGCATGGATCGCAGCCATGGCGGCTAAGGAACTGAGTGGGGACAAGGCGGGAACCGGAGAGGGGGAGGGGCTCGTTGTGTCAGAACCCGGCCGATGCTCTATGATGAGGAAGTGGTCCCTCCCAGATAGCTCATAGGGGGAAAGTAAAGAGAACAAAAGATAGAGGGAAATAAAAGGAAGATGGGAGGGGGCAGGGAAAGGTAGAGGTATGTAAATGGGATGTAAAATACCATGCATGTTTGTGTGTACGTGTGTCTGCATGTGTATGTGGTGCAGGACTGAAGGTGTGTGTATGCGTGTATGTCCGTACGTACATGTGGATGTGTGTGAGTGTATGTTCTTGTGTATGGTTGCCCATTGTGTGCGTGTGTGTGTGCGTGCACGTGTGTGTTGTGCATGTGTGCACCTGTGTGTGTGTGTGTGTGTGTGTGTGTGTGTGTGTGTGTGTGTGTAAATAGATATAGGCGTCTTCTTTGGTAGACCAGAAGCCCGATAGAGTGAGGTGATGGGAAAGGAATGTGGAATCGTGTGGACACGGCCCATCCCTGAACACAGGGAGGGAAGGAGGGCTAACAAGCCACCTTGACCTTCCCCACGCCTTCCCCTTTCCTTCCCCTTTCCTCACATTCTCTCCTTGTCACCTCTGTGCCCACCAAGAGCGGTGGGTCCTGGCAGCCTGTGACTCTCCCGGGCTGAGCCGTTTAAGAAAGCCAAGCTCTCGGGTGATGGAAGGCCACCACTGTTGAATTGCCGTTTTCAAAAGTGCCTTTTGGATGGAAATGCCTGCACGACGCACTGCGGGCCCCTGAGCGACATCTCAGGCCTGTCACGGGGGGGGGGGGGGTGATGCCAGGCGCACACACAAAATGACCTTCGACCCCTCCGATGCTGACCTCCGTGAGGCTTTTCCCAAACAGTCCTTTCTCCTCCCAGCCCACTGCGGTGGCAGCGGCTCCTTCGGTGACTTCTTCCTGCAAGGGCCTGTCCCCTCTTGTGGCATGCCACCTGCGGACCAGGACAGTTAGCCCTGTGGTTAGCGCTGAGCGCAAAGCCAGGCTAACGAGGCTCTGAGGGAGGATGGAGCGTTGCAGGTGAGGATGAAGGATCCAGAGCGTGAAGCTCCTTGCTCCTTATTGGTTGCTGTGTGAACCGTCAGCGTCCTGGTCCAGCAAATGAAAAGCTGGACCAGGATGCACAAATGCTCTATCTGTTTCATTCATTCATTCCGTCATTCATTCATCATAGAGCTCCAGCTACATGCCATGTGCTCTCAGCTCAGGGGCTCAGGGACGCCGGAGGCTCTCTGGATATCTGAGGTTTCCAGAAAGGTGAGCTGTGGATGGGTGAGACGTCCCTGAGAAAAGATGAGGGTCTTTCCTTCACCGTGTGGCCCAGCCCCGTGGTCGGCAAACCGTGGCTCGCGAGCCACACGCGGCTCCTTGGCCCTGGAGTGTGGCTCTTCCACAAAATGCCACGGCCTGGGCGAGTCTGTTTGGAAGAAGTGGCGTCAGGAGACGTTTACGTTTAAAAAATTGGTCTCTCCAAAGAAATGTCCGTTGTTGTCCTGTTGCTATTTGGCTCTGTGGACTCATGCGTTTGCCGACCCCATTGTGTGATGGGGGCCTGAATTAGGCCCTCCTCCAAGCTGTCCCCTTTCCCCAACTTCAAAATGATGGGATTGGGCCAGACGAGATCTGACCCTCATTTCAGCTCCAACACCTGAACCTTCTGATTCTAATGACACAGCTGATGATCATAACCTCCTCGTGTTAATCCTTACCCTCGTCCAATGGAGCAGCTGCTGCTTTCCCATTTTACAGATGAGAAAGCAGAGGCTGCAGGAAATGAGGTGGACTGGATCTCTAGCGTCGGAGCTGAGATCCAGATCCAGGCAGCGGGGCCCCAGAGTCCATGTACTCAACGATCGACATGCCACATGGATGTCCCTGTTCCAGAGTCCCGTGTCCTCTGTTCTCCCCCTGCCTTCACTTAGGGACCTTGTTAGTGACATCTCCGACGAGGTGGTGAGGGAGGGAGGGAGGGAGGCAGGCGGGCACTGCAAGGTCCCTGGCCCCGTTTCCCTGCGTGTTCTCCTGGCTCTGGCTGGCAGATGGGTATGCCGGCCAGCCCTGCCAGCTCGCCAGCTCGCCAGCTGGCCAGAGCACCCAGTGTCTGGCACCTCGGCCACTTGGACGGACTGTGGGCCCGCCTCCCACAGGCATGCAGCTGGCAGCGAGGAGCAGATGGGCCGGCTGTCCGGGCCGGCGGCTCACCATTACGCTGCCAGCTGGCTTTGCTACGCCGGGTGCCTTGGCACCTCTGGGCTGGCATTGGTGGGCAGCAGGGCTGACATGTTGGCTTCCTATGGATGGGCAGCTGGCACAGGCAGCCAAGAGGGGAGGGCTCGAGGCCCCCTCCCGGCCGCCCCCTGAAATGGCTGAGGGCATCGGCCGACGGGAGCTGAAGCCAGAGCCCACCCCAGCGTCCCTCGGAAGAGTTTGCAGGGAGAGCGAGCTTCCTACGATCTGCATGGATGGCACAAGCTCCGGTCTCCCCCGGACAAGCCACCTTCCTGCCCTGGGATCCCCAACGCTCTCAGGAAGGGGAGTCCCCAGGCCAGCACCCCAGCCTCTGCCAACTCCTGGAGGCCTGGCCACCTGTCCCTTCTCGGCGTGGCTACGTCAGAGGCTCCGCTTCGGCAGCTGCCAGGGGACTGAGCCTCGGAGGATCCTCGCGAGACGCTGCATGAAGACCCAGGCGACTGACTTGGGTTCCAGCACATTCTTCCGTGAGCCGGGAGAACCCAGAGAGTCCCCACGAAGTTGTGCAACATACGGCTCCTTGGAGCTTCCTGGAGATCTTATTTATTTGGCCGCAAGAGGAGACGGGAGCCGAAACCGGTTTGGCTCAGTGGTAGAGCGTTGATCTGCAGACTGAAAGGTCCCAGGTTCGATTCCGGTCAACATTGTTTGTGGGCACATTCCCGGGAGGGGGTGTGCAAGAGGCAGCTGGTCAATGTTTCTCTTTCATTGACGTTTCTAACTTTCTCTCCCTCTCCCTTCCTCTCTGTAAAAAAATCAATAAAATATATATTAAAAAAATAGGATAAGAAACCTTAAAAAAAAAAAAAAAAAAAAAAAGAGGAGACGGGAGAGGTTATTTATAATTTATCTACGTGCTGTCATCCCATGAAGTCATCGTCCGTGGCATTGCAAGAGAACATTTCATGGTGGTAGAAAATACCTATGGCGTATTGGTAATGTTTAAAAGCTGATGACGCAACGACATGATCCGTAGGACTTCACTTCCATTCGTTTTTTATTTATTTTTTCATGAGATGCAGCACTTGCCGCTTCAGGAGCTACCGCTGTGAGTCAGGTGCTGTTCTAGGTGCTACCCATAAAGCAGTGGCTTCAACGGACAAAATTCTTGGCCTCAGGCAGCTCTCCACATTCTAGTGTGTCTGCGTTTGGTAGGGAGAGTGGGTAGGATGTAGGGGTCCCGTGGATAGACCGTAGGAATAATTTATTAGCATGTGTTTTGAGGGTTCGGGTGTACAGATAGAAAAAAAAAAAAAAAGCCAGGGTGGTGGATTATAAGTCATCTTTACTTATTTCTTGTATGCGCCTATCGTGTCCACGTTTTCTTCCATAAACCTGTGTGTCACTTTTGCAATCAGGAAAAACAGAACCTCAAGCCGAAACCAGTTTGGCTCAGTGGATAGAGCGTCGGCCTACGGACTGAAGGGTCCCGGGTTCGATTCCGGTCCAGGGGCATGTACCTTGGTTGCGGGCACATCCCCAGTGGAGGGTGTGCAGGAGGCAGCTGATCGATATTTCTCTCCCGTCAATGTTTCTAACTCGCTAGTCCTCTCTTCCTCTCTGTAAAAAAAAAAAAAAAAAAAAAAAAAAAAAAAAAAAAAATCAATAAAATATATTTTTTTAAAAAGAGGGAGAACCTCAAAATGAACAAGATGTAAGTGTAACTGTGATTGCAGAATTTGCGTTTTCTAGGACACGTGCTTACCAATATTGATATTTAAAAGCTGAGTAGAAGCCAGGTTTCTTTGAATGGTGATGGTCGTAAAGCGAATACTCAATAAGTGCCAAGTGCCGGTGAGATGAGTCGTTCATTTTCCCTTCTACTTCTTCTGTTGTTATTGTTGTTCTTCTCTTTCCCATGGTTTCCTCGGAAGCAGGAGGCTCCTGTTTTGTGCCACACACGCCGTACTTTTCGGAAATGTGTGGGCACCGAACGCATCTGCAAAACGAACCTGAGCGTAAGGAGCGGCGTGAAGCCAGGTCCCTGCCAAGGGCCTCCGGCCCCCCGGTGGGCCATCTTACAGACGCCTGTTCCCTCTCTCTCCCCGGAGAGCCTTCAGAGGGATCCTATTTGCAAGAGGAAATTGATTCCCACGTCGCTGTTTTCCTCTGCGCGTCTGAGACATAAATCACAGCCTCCCCGCGCGCAGGCTCGGAGGGGAAGGGACCTTGAACGTTTTTCCCCTCCTCGCCTTCCTAACTCCACCCCCGCTGGACAGATGAGGAAACTGAGGCCCAGAGCGGGGACACGACCTGCCCACGGTCGCCTAGGAGGCCAGGGACCGAGCAGGAATGGGGGTATGGTTGGGCGTGGTGTGTTGGAAAACCAGGCTCTTTGGAGGTGGGGAATGGGGGTGGGGACATAGCAGGGGACAAACAGCTCCCAGGACCCACACCTCCAGCTCCTCCGTCTGGGTGAGGATGTCATCGGTCAGGAAGAATTTCTGACCCTCGAGGGGGCACATTTTCCCAGTCCTCTGTGACTCCAGTCTGTCGTGTTCTGCTAGATCCCTGGGGACCTGGGGCCAGCAGTGTTTCCGGGAAGCTGCTAGGAAATGCAGAGTCTCAGGCTTGCCCCAGACCTCCTGAATCCAACCTGCAGGATTCCAGGTCCCTGGGGCGGGGGGGAGGATGGCCAAGTGTGAGGAGTGCTCTTCCAGGGAATTCCTGCTATGTACTCCTTGATGGCTTCCCCTGGCCGGGTCAGATCAGCCCTCCCCACCACACACACACACACCCCACACCCGTGAACCAGCCCGAGCAGCATAGACCAGCTGCAGAGGGGGAAACCGAGGCTTGGCAGACGGGACACGCATTCCCCAATGTCTCAAAGTCTCAGGGCTGGTGGATCCTGGCCACACCAACCTACCCGCCACCTTGGTTGCCTGCTTTGTAAACTTGAGGCATGAGTTGTCAGTTCTGATCACCGCCCACAGCCCGCACCATGTCCGTCCCTGCCAGAGAGGCCCGAGGACGGAGCGGTCCACGCCCCCTGCTTCTCCCGCCCGTCCCTCCTCCCCGGACTCCCCGGCCATGTATAAAACATGCCCACAAACCACTTACTCCTCATGCATTTTCCATGAAGCCGGGCCCAAGTTAAGACATATAAACACAAAAATATCAAGAAGCACTTTTTTTTTTAAAGAAAAGAAAAGAAAAAAAAAAGGACGTGTTTTATAAAACATCCAGAGACCCATTTCCACGCGCGCAGTCCTCCCAGGATGCTCTCTCCTTCCTTCCGGCTCTTCCGCCCGCTCTCCTCTCCTCTGTGAGCATCGCCGTCCTCGCTGCTTTTTCTCCGGTCTCTTCTCTCTCTCCCTTCTCCTCCCTGTTCCTGGCCTTTTCCCTCCCTCCACGGGCACCGTCTCAGAGTTCCTCTCCGTCTGGGTGGCCACCTGCATCTCCCTGCCCCTCTCTGCCTCGATGTCCCTTTTCCTCCCCCACCCCCACCCCCGTTGTTTCTCTAGTTCTCTGTCTCTCTGCATCGCCCCTGGTTAGCATCTCCTGGCTTCTCTCTGCTCAGTGAGCATCTGCCTCTTCCTGCCCCCGGGAGGACGGCTGAAGTGGAGCAGCAGGACCGTGGCTGGCGGAAACGGGGAGCAATGAGAACTTGGGGAGCTCTCGCAAGCACTTCGAAAAACGGTTTGGTGGTTTCTACTCAGCCCGCATTTATGCTAAGACTTGCTATTCCCTGCCTGGGTATGTTCTGAGAAGAAAAGAGAGCGGATATCGCCTTCCCCGTCCCACCCACCCCCCATGTTCAAGAATGTGCCCATCAGCTCCATTCTTTTCTTTTTTTTTAAATATATTTTAATGATTTTTTTTTTATGGAGAAGAGAAAGGGATAGAGAGTTAGAAACATCGATGAGAGAGAATCATCGATCAGCTGCCTCTTGCACACCCCCTACTGGGGATGTGCCCGCAACCAAGGTACATGCCCTTGACCGGAATCGAACCTGGGACCTTTCAGTCCGCAGGCCGACGCTCTATCCACTGAGCCAAACCGGTTTGGGCTCAACTCCATTCTTTTTTAAATATATTTTATTGATTTTTTTACAGAGAGGAAGGGAGAGAGATAGAGAGCTAGAAACGTCGATGAGAGAGGAACATCGACCAGCTGCCTCTTGCACACCCCCTACTGGGGATGTGCCCGCAACCAAGGTACATGCCCTTGACCGGAATCAAACCTGGAACCTTTCAGTCCGCAGACCGACGTTCTACCACTGGTTTTGGCTCAACTCCATTCTTAAAAGCCCAAACTGGACCGAGCCCAAATGGCCATGGCCGGGAGGAAGGCTGATTGGACGCCACTGTGTTGATACGTGGGAAAGGCCGCTCGGAGAGGAAAGAATGAACCCCCGCGAGCCACAACAATGGGGACCCATCTCCAAAGCGTGATGCCTTGGGGGAAAAATAAAAGGGCTTAGACCCGTGGTCGGCAAACTCCTTCGTCCACAGAGCAAAACATCAACGATGGACACTTCTTTGGAGAGCCATATTTTTTAAACTCGAACTTCTTCTCACGCCACTTCTTCAACATAGACTCGCCCGGGGCCGTGGTATTTGGTGGAAGAGCCACACTCAAGGGGCCAAAGAGCCGCATGTGGCTCTCGAGCCACAGTTTGCCCACCACGGGCTTAGACCAAATGGCTGGGGAGTTCAAGAACAAGCAAAAGGAATCTGTGGTCCGAGAAGTCAGAGAGCTGCGGTCCTTGGGGGAGGGGTGTGTGGCCGGAGGGGCCCAGGAGGGCTTGGGAGGTTGAGATGTTGAGAATGTTGTATGTTTTTATTCCGGTGCTGTTTGGACATGGGTAAAATATCCATATGGATGACCCCTCAGAGTCATGCTCGTTGTCTGTGAGTTTTACCTGAATTCAAAGTGGTAAGGGACAAAAGTAACACATGGCATTGCTTGTTGGAATAACCGCTGCGATCACGGCATTTGGCAAGCACCTGGGCCTCAGGGAACACGGGCTCAGACGTGCTTCCGGTCACAGGGATTAGGATGGGGCCAGGCACCTACGTCTCCGCCACGGCCCCCCGGACCGAGAGCCCACCTTCCTACTAGCCCAGGGGTCGGCAAACTCATGAGTCCACAGAGCCAAATGTCAACAACACAACGATTGACATTTCTTTGGAGAGCCACATTTATTAAACTTCAACTTCTTCAACATAGACTCGCCCAGGCCATGGTATTTGGTGGAAGAGCCACACTCAAGGGGCCAAAGAGCCGCATGTGGCTCATGAGCCGCAGTTTGCCGACCACGGGACTAGGCTGCCTCGACTCCTGGGACCCCCCCCAAAGCTCGCCGTCTCTGGGACAGCCGGCCAGGCCACCGCAGGTCCTGGGGAAAGACCCGCCTTGGAGAGAGGGGCTGCACCCGCCCGTCTCCCCCCCAACCCCACCCACCCCCTTGCAGGCGCCTTTGCCCGCCTGGGTTTGTTTTTCCTGCGCTCCCTTTCCGGCTCTCAGGATTGGGGTTCGCCTCGGCACTCACTCTCATAACCAGGGAGCTCCTGAACAGCCCAAAGCCTGACCCCAAGTTCCAGGGAAGAGGCTGGCCTCTCGGGAAACCTTGGGGACACCTTCCTGGCCACGGAGCCATCGGATGCTCCCTCCATGAAACAGGAGGGACCCCCCAACTCCAGCGGGGGGCTCTGAGAAGGCCTTTATTTGCGCTTCCTCCTTGCCCCCAGTCCTCCCAGGCAGGAGGCGAGCACACAACCCAGTTGTTGTTGGTTTTGTTTCTGCTTCAGCCGCATGGGTGTGAACCCCCCACCCCACACACACACACACACACACACACAAACACAAACCCTCGGAGGCAAAGGCAAACAGGCTTCTTGTGATTGGGGGGGAGGGACGGAGGCCAGGGGGACTCGAGCACAATTAGTTAAATAACGGTGCTTAAAAATGCATCGCGTGGAGAGGCCTCCCTCCCCTTAAGTAAAAAAAAAAAAATCTAGAATGTTTCTATTGAGTATACTTTTTCCCCCTCGTCCATGAATATTAATGCTCCTCTCAGAGCAATCTACTTGAAAAAAAAAAAAGAAAAAGAAAGAAAGAAAAGAAAAAACAAGAATAAATTAAATACCTACAGATTTTTCTAATTCCTCTTTCTGGTGACATGCCGTCATTACATCAAATTACTGAGATGGGCCTGCTCCCTCTCTCTCTCTTTTTTTTTTTTTCCTTTTGGGCGAAAATTATGGAATATAAAGTACATGTAAATGGAGCGAAGGAGGGAGGGAGGGAAGAAAAAAAAACCGCGAAGAAAGAACAGAGGGAAGGGGAGGCATTAGGTATTCCGCCGGCGTCCCAGCCAGCCAATTAATCAAGCGGTGGCGAGGAAAAGATGCAGAGAGGATGAGTTCGCCCTTCACGTTGATGGGGCCGGTGCAGGGCAAACGCTCCGGCACCTGAGCTCACGGCTAGGCATGCAGAAAGGGATCATGGGAATATCTTCCCCGTCTTTGTCTTTCTCATGAAGGATGGAAAATGTCAAGCTGTTGTTTGGCTGGATCGGGGGGCAGAGGGGGGGGAGCGTCTAGGAGAATTCACAGTCTGGCGAGGCAAGGTTTTAACTCTTTGAGGCTACCTCTCCCTCCCCAGTCCTCGGCCCCCAGCCCCCAGCCCCCAGCTCCCAGCTCCACCTTCTCCTTCTCCTTCTCCCATGTCCCCCCCTCACCCCCCCACCCCCGCGGCACATCTGTAGGGAACTCTGCCTGCAAACAGCAACTGGGAGGGAGCTGATTGATGGTGACATGCAGGCTGAGGCAGCCGGTGTGTGCGTGTGTGTGTGTGTGTGTGTGTGTGTGTGTGTGTGTGTTCCTGTGCACATGTCAGGATGGGGGGGACACCAACAGGCATTTTTCTTCCCCCCCACCTCCCCCATAAGTGCTCTTTGTTCCGTCTGGAAATGAGCGTGCATGACCCCTTCTCTCTAGCCCTGTCACTTCCCCTTGGAAGTGAGCATTATCTCAAAATCTGAAAGTGGCTGCAAGTAGGGAAATGGTGGCCATGAGGCTCTGAGGCTGTGGGGCTCTGTCTGCAGGGCCCTCGGCATCCTGAGCCCACCCCTGGGCCCCCAGAGCCGCCAGAATTCCAGGGTGACTACAGAGCTGCCCATCCCTGGGGTTGATGCTAGGGAGCCTCTGTATGGGGCTTATGACTGCACCAACCCCACAGATGGCCCTGACCATGGTAATAATAATAACAACAACAGTAATAATAATAGTCATAATAGCAATAATAGTCATAAGCCACCCTCTTCCATCAACAACAATAACTATCTCGATTCCCTTAAATCCCCACATCATTCCACTGTTTTTTTAATTTTTTAAAATATATTTTTATTGATTTTTTTACAGAGAGGAAGGGAAAGGGATAGAGAGTTAGAAACATGAATGAGAGAGATACATTGATCAGCTGCCTCTGCACACCCCCTACTGGGGATGTGCCTGCAACCATGCCCTTGACAGAAATCGAACCTGGGACCTTTCAGTCCCCAGGCTGACGCTCTATCCACTGAGCTAAACCGGTTTTGGCTCCATTGTTTTTAAACTCTGGCAAGTTCATGATCCCAAGGAAAATTGTCATCAGTTCATGCACTGGGAAAATGTGTGTTTGATGTCCCCTCCCAGTCCCCATCCCGGGAAAGGGCCTTGGTCGGTCTGCATGAGAGATGAGAAGCTGAGGGTCCAGGCAGAAAGGGTCGGGGTCTCGCCTGGGGAGTGGGCACGAACGGGCTGTCATTTTGGTCAGAGACGGATGGACACGAAGCCTTTCACCCTGCTCCCTCGCCCTCACCCAGGCCCAGACCAAGACCATTGCCAGCTCATCACGGGAGCTCATCATGGGAGCTTAAGGTGAGCCCCAGAGACTGGGTTCCAGCGGCACCCACGTCTGGTCCTTGGGCTGCAGCCTCCTCCCACCTGGGAGCTACAGGGCAATGCAGAGCCAGCGGCCCCGCCCATAGCATCAGACTCCGCCTCCGTGGACCTCCCCCATGATGTGATGTGTGTGTGCTTAGAAGTTGGAAAAAAGCTTCCCCACATTTACTCCCTGACATGTGGGTGAGTCTGGCCACCAAAAGCAGCCTCGACTCCATGAAGTATGGTCACCGGTAGCATGTGCTTGGCTAAGCGTGGGCGCTCTCCTGATGCGCTGCCTCCCGTCCCTCGGCCCATCCTCACAGCCAACGTGATGAGCTCTGTAGACACCTCAAATGGCAGGCACAGGGAGGTGAGGGACTGGCCAGGGACACACAGCCAGGGAGCGGTGTCTCCGTCATCTGAGGCGAAGCCCCAGAATCCCACAGGCTCACCCCTGGGACCCGGGACTCTCCAAAGTGAATTAAGAATCACCCAGGAGGCCGAAACCAGTTTGGCTCAATGGATAGAGCGTCGGCCTGCGGACTTAAAGGTCCAGGGTTCAATTCCGGTCAAGGGCATGTACCTTGGTTGTGGGCACATCCCCAGTAGGGGGTGTGCAGGAGGCAGCTGATCGATGATTCTCTCTCATCGATGTTTCTAACTCTATCCCTCTCTCTTCCTCTCTGTAAAAAAATCAATAAAGTATATATTTTTTTTAAAAAAAGAATCCCCCAAGGGGCCTGTGGGAACATCGATTGCTCGATCCCGCCCCCCCCAAAGTCTGTGAGTCGGGAGTCCAGGGTGGAGCTCACAGATCTGCAGGCCTCACAGATTCCCAGGCAGTGATGCTGATGCTGCAGGTCCGGGGACTGGTCTGAGGACCACGGCTGATGGCAAAGTCATCACTTTTACCGAGAGACACCAACAGCTTCATCAGGAGCATCAACCACATACGATGGCTATGGGAATCCATGTCCCTTCCCTTAAAAAAAAAAAAAAAAAAAAAAGCAAAAGACGCTGGAGGGGTGCGTGAGGAAGTTCCAAACAGCTGAAACACAGAGAAAGTGGAACCTGCCCCAGAGAAGGCCCAACTGCCTTAGCCGCTGCCTTCCAAGCTGTCCTGGTGCTCTGCGTGGCCAGGGCTAATTGAGGGTCCTTGGCAGCATCGTTGTTATAAAACCAGACAATGCATGACGTTAGAATGAGCTGCCTTCCTCTGTTCATTACACAGACATTTCCAAGGCCCATCCCGTCCTGGTGGGCTCCACACAGGCCCCGGCCCAGCCAGGTGAGGCCGGTCTGGCCCCTGGCGGCCCCAGGTGTGCATCGTGCTGAGGGCGGGGCCCAGGAGCGAGTCCCAGCGGAACGCAGAGACCGAGAGCTGTGTGCTTTTGGGGAAAGTTATGTATTCAGGCGCCAAAGCAGCAGTCACCACCGGTTGCAGACCACTGCACTAAAGATGATTATAACAAATTCACAATACTAAAATGGAAAATAAAGCTCCAAAGTGTAACTCCTCAAAACATGATCACTTCTTTAAAATGTCTTAGCACACATTCTTTTAGAGATCTCTCTCTCTCTCTCTCTCTCTCTCTCTCTCTCTCTCTCTCTATCTATCTATCTATCTATCTCCCACTCCTCCACCTCTCCTCCCCTCCCTTCCTCCCCCCTCCCACCTCTCTCCATGCCTCTCTTTCCCTCTCTCCTCTCTCTGGCCACCACAGATAACTAGGCACAGATCTCCACCTGTGAGACAGTGGTGTGAACCTGCTAGTTAAGAAAAAAGGGTCGTGCTGGGCCTAGGAGTGTAAACGGACTGGGAGCCTCTGGGGTCAGCTGGGCAGCAGGTAAGGCTCTGTCAGGCCTTGGTGTGCAGTCAGGACTTGACCCTAAATGGGTGAAGGAGCCAGGAGAGGTTCTAGGCAGGAAAAGACTGGTTTGGTTTTGCCTTTTAGGTAAGGTGACCAGATGTCCTGCTTTTGGTGGGACAGTCCCGAGTTTGAACAATTTGTCCCGAGTTTTTAAAAAGTCCCGATTTTTGGAAAGATTCATTTTGGACAAATTGTTAAAACTCGGGACTGTCCCGCCAAAAAAACGGGACGTTTGGTCACCTTATTTTAGGGGAAACGCTCTGGTGGCTGGTATGGGGGGAAGAGGGCGAGCGGGACTGAAAGGAGAGAGACCAGAAGCAGGAAAGCCGCTGCATCATATTCACCCAGGGCTGAGGAATTTTTTAAGGGAATAATATAACAATAAAATGCCAATGAAAGGATGTGTTTGGCTGCTGGGCGTTTCCAGATCAAAGGAGAATGGAATCCAAACACACACACACACACCCTTCCCCTGCGTGAATCTCATGCCCTCTCTAAGCCTCAGTTTTGACATCTGTAAAATGGGACTCAAATTCCTATTTGGCAAAATGTTTCAAGCAGCAAATGGACAGAGCTGGGGTGTGCCGATGGTCAAGGACTTGACCAACAGCGACTGTGATTGCTGCCACCGTCCTGATGGGCCTTGTGTTTGTGGCGCTTGACTTGTTTCCTAGAGCTTTTCACTGACCCCCTCCTGTTTCCATCCTGGCATCTTGCCATCTACTGCCTCCAGAACAGCGTCGGTGAATGGAGGTTTCTCTGATGGCAGAAATGTTGTGGGTCTGTGCCGTCCGGTCCAAGAGCCACGGGCTTCATGCAGAGAACTAGAAATGTGGCTGCTCTGGCTGAGAAATTCCATTTTAAGTTTCACTTCATTGTAATTAATTTACTTTTAGATTTGAATAGACATATGTGTCTGCCATATTGGACAGCCTGTGTATTCCTAGGGTGGGAGATCTTTGAAAACGTGGACTATGTCTTATTCACCTTGCATGCATCCTTTTGTAAAGGATGGGTGGATGGATGGATGGATGGATGGATGATTGGATGGACAGATGGATAATTGGATGGATGGATGGGCAGATGGATGCAACCTAATTTGGAAATAGGATCTCTGCAGATGTCACCAAGTTAAGATGAGGTCACACTGGGTGAGGGTGGGCCCTAAATCCAAGGACTGGTGCCTTATCGGGGATAGAAATTTGGAGACATGCAGGAGCACTTAAGAGGCCAGAAGGATGCTCCCTTAGAGCAAGGGGACAAAGCATGGCCTCACAGCACCCGGATTTCGGACTTCTAGCCCCTACCACTGTAGGTGGTAAATCACTCTTGTTTTTGTGACACTTCCTCCCGGCAGCTCTAAAAACAAACAGAAAAGCATTGGTCCAAAGCCCCGAAAGCAACCCAGGAGGACCAGGCTCCAGACGTCCTCTCCTCTGAGCCGGCTGCTGGCCCTGGGGACAGCCGATGTGGGAGGCCAGGCGTAAGGAGACTGCCAAGCCCCCCCTGGGATTGGCAGAACGAAGGAACCCCCCCCCCTCCCTTATAGGTGATCCCTGTTACTATCCCTAATACACCATTCAGGAAATCAAGGCACGGAGAGGGATGGGGCCTTCCCAAAGCCACATGTGGGGAGCGGCCACAGCGTTTGGACAGGTTCAAGCCTCAGACTAATGAGAAGGCACAAGTCCCAGCCTGGAGGGCAGAGCCTCCCGGCGCAATAATAGCCAACAGCTGAAGTTGTAAGCTTAAACCAAACACGTGGCCCCACGTGCCTGAGGGATGTGGGCTTGATAGAGTTTCAGGTGCATGTCGTTGAGTAGGATCGAAACTCACGAGAATGTTGTAAATATCTTGACCACGCCCTTCCTTTGCCGCGTGGAATCTGGCTGTACAATAAAGACACGGCTTGTCGTCCATGGCGTTGTCTCTCTCCATCAGAGAGGGCAGCGTCCCACCGAGACCCAGCTTCCATTCTCTTGTCTGTCTTTTCTCCATCCTTCACCGCCTCCCACCCAGGCTCACCCGTGGCCGTGCTGGCACCACCCAGCCAGTGCAACTGCAGGAGCCCTCTCACCCCCTCAGCCCATGCCTTTGCCCAGGGTATGCGTGAGCGAACAAAGCGTATGGTCCTACCCACTGCGGAGTTCTTTGCGGTGATAAATAACACGTGTAACACAAGTTTATACAAATCGTTAGTGGAGGATTTACGTGGCGAAGCCTGGAGCCAATGGCCTGCGACCGACACCTGTAGCTGTTCGCACTCCACGTGACAGCCTGCTGCCCGCTGCAGCCTGCAGCCCTCCCCATGGGAGCCCACGGCCCACGCAGCTGATGGCAGACAGCCACTCACTCCCAGGCCCCAGAGACCGTGATGGGCTATAACCCATCACACGCCCAGCCAGAGGGGAGAAGGAGGAGGAGGAGGAAGTACATTCCCTCAGGGCAAAGCCAACCCCATGTTGAGGTTGTGGTTGTAGATTCCACCAAGAGTTGTTTCCTGCCCTAACTGGTTTGGCTCAGTGCATAGAGCATGGGCCTGTGGACTAAAGGGTCACAGGTTCGATTCCAATCAAGGGCATTACCTTGGTTGTGGGCACATTCCCAGTTGGGGGGATGGGGGGTGTGCAGGAGGCAGCTGATAGAAGTTTCTCTTTCATGGATGTTTCTAACTCTCTCTCTCCATTCCTCTCTGTAAAAAAAATCAATAAAATATAGAATATATTTTTTAAAGAGAGTTGTTTCCCCTTTGGGAAAACTCAGGCATTGGCCTCAAAGCTGCTCATCCTCTGTGGGTAGCTGCACCCACACACCCATGTGGGCCGACGTCTGCAGTAGCCCCCACTCAGGATGGTGTCACCCACGCACGTGCATATACTAATTCAGCTCCTCAAACTGTCAAATAACGAGGGGAAACGTCGACAATATTTAACTGAATATTTGTCTGAAATCTCAACTTACTCATTAGAAGCAGGTACAAGCATCAGACTCCTTCATTATGTCTTCTGCCATATCTCGGTTTCCTGATCATTTGCATATTGAAATAGATATTCTCATATTATAAATTGCTCTCATTTTATTCTTTTGTATTGCAATTCGAACGTTATATATATATATATATATATATATATATATATTTTTTTTTTTTTTTTAAATTACGTGTCGACGAAGGTGAAATGCATGCATTTCATGACAGGGTGGTAAAATGGGTGTTATAGAATAGATGTAAGGACAGGAGAGCATGGGGTCCACTGAAGATTAGTTCCTGAACTGAAGGGGGACATTAGCATTTAAGAGACTCTGGACATACTGCAATTTACTGAACAATCCCACTCAGTAACAAATTGTCCTGCCCTAACAACCTCGGACTGAACGGTCCCGGATTCAATTCTGGCTGCAGGCTCAATTCTCAGTAGGGGGCATGCAGGACACAGCCAATCAATGATTCTCTCGCATCATTGATGTTTATCCTACTCTCCCTCTCCCTTTCTCCCCACAATCAATAAAATACATTTTTTTAAAAAAATTTGTCCTGCGTCCTACATGAATTTTAAATATTTTGCCTAGCCTTTCTGACGACAAGCCTCTGTTTCTAATCATCTGAATCTAGCTAATGCATGAGTCAGTTTTGCCACATAACAAACAGTCCCCAGAATGGCAGTGGCTGATAGCACTCATTTCTTTCCCTTGTTTGCAGAGCTACAGGTTGGCTGAATTTGACTCTAGGCAGCTCCACCTGCCTGTCTTCCCCACAGACCAGCACCGCCCTGGGACCATGCCATTCTCAAACCAAGAGGAGTGCAAGGTGCCAAGCCAGACCACACCATATAAAGCCACTGCTTGCATCAAGTCTTCTCCCAGACCATTGGTTAAAACAAGTCACATGGCCGAGCCCAACAACAATAGGATGAGGAAATAAGCCCCACCTCTGGTGGGAGGGGCTTCAAAGTCACATGACAAAGAGTGGGTACATGGTAGGAAAAAAAAAATTGGGGGAACAATAACCAATTATTCAACCTAACTTCATTTTATATCTAAAACACAAACTACTGTCACAGTTTTTCCAGGTTTAATAAAAAATAAAAATGGCACAAACACTTTGAAAGAGGAAAGAAAAGTGTGTGTAGCCCACCTCCCTCAACCCCCATCATGTGCCAGACACTAGGTATGATAGGTGTTTGTCCTCACCCTATGGTTGTTTTGTGTTGTTTTTTTTTTATTATTATATTTTATTGATATTTTACAGAGAAGAAGGGAGAGAGATAGAGAGCTAGAAACATCGATGAGAGAGAAACATCGACCAGCTGCCTCTTGCACACCCCCTACCGGGGATGTGCCCGCAACCAAGGTACATGCCCTTGACCGGAATCGAACCTGGGACCCTTCAGTCCGCAGACCGACTCTCTACCACTGAGCTAAACCGGTTTTGGCACCCTATGGTTGTTTTCATGTTACAGATGATGAAACAGACGCCCAGAGAGGTTGAGAAAGTTCCCGGATGTCACACAGCTCACGAACGGTGCAGCTGGCAACGTCTATGACTCCAAAGCTTTCTCTTTCCTCGGGGCGTCGCTCTGCACGGGAAGACCGCCCCATCCCGGATAACGGATCTGGTTCCCACGTCGGCTGACGTCGTCTCTAGTTGTGGAAGGCAAGTCGAACAACGGGGGACATGTGACATTTATTTAGTTACATCTCTCCGGCGGGAGGTTCCCGGGGGCCATTACGGCAGTGTGTCTGCATGGCTAGTTTACATGCTCCTTCTCGTTATTGCTGTCTCTATTCCGGGGCCCGCGCACTCAATTTCAATTCAAAGTTTGCCAGTCAAGGTGTCAGCACTAAAAAATGGAATGGCCTCCCTCCGAAATGAAATAATTTTGTTGTTCAGTTCCGAGCGATTTTGTAATTTCATGCTTGTGTATGATAATTTTATGCTGTCCTGCCTCACGTAACTCAGTTCTGGCAGATCCTGACAGGTGATAAATACAATCTTTTCCGCCCCGCATGCGACAGGCCGGAGCGAGGAAAGGGGGGGTGGGGGGGCGGCCGGGGGAGGAGGGAGAAAACCACCATTTCACATCTGAGGCCAGCGCACCACTGGAGGCGGCGGCGGGCCCATTCTCTCATAATTTCACGCCTGGGTTCCAGCAGGCGCCACCTCTGCCGCGGCTGAAGGACCCACGGGTCAAAGGAGCCTTCCTGAAAATAGACCGGTGTTGGGTGAGGGAAGTGGGAAGGCAGAGCAATGAAGGGAAGGGAGGGGGCGGGAAGAAAGTTATGGCTCAGGGCCCGCCCTGGGCTGGCAATGTCCCATTCGTGGTGCTGCCCCTGGCTTGAGCGTTCTCCTCTGTCTGCTCCTTCGGATCCAGATCCTCGGGGAGGGGCTATTATTTGTACAGATCTGTTAGACATCTGAAAGACAGCCATTCTGATCAGTAGAGGGAGGGATGCAGAGTGATGGGGGGAGGGCCGAGGCGGGTGAGAAGAGAGAGAAATAGGAGTCTCTCCCAGGAGCGATAGCCAAGCTGACCCCTGAAAAGTGAGTGACAGCCGGAAGTTGGGAAGGAGAGCACCCCCCTCCCAGGGCCAACACATGTGAGCGGGTACCAGGGCGGGAAAGGGCTTGGCATAGTCAAGGAAGTGGACAAAGGCCGGTGTGCTTGAGAAAAGTGCACGGATGGGTGGAGGGAGGGACGGAAGGACCGGCGATGGGCAGACTAGCCTTTGGGTCAGGACAGGCGTTGACTGGCATCCGTGAGAAGCACTGCCACGGGGAAGACAGGACCCCATTTGGGTTTTCCTGGAAGAATGCTCCACTGGGCTGTCAGAAAGACAAATCGTGGGGAGTAAGGGGTGGACTATGCCTGCACAGGACCATTGGGGATCTCGCTGCCTTCCCAGGGTGAGAGGGTGGTGGCTTGGACCAGAGTGGAGACGGAGGGAGCCAGATGTGACCAAAATCAAGAGAGATCCATGGCTGTAGCTGAAGACGGAAGTGACGGGACCTGGGATGGACTCCATGAGATGTTGGGAGAGGGAATGACTCAGACAAAAGCCCTCTTTTAAAACTCCCGGGTTTCTTGGAAACTTTTGGCCCAGCTACTGGAATTGCCATAAGGAATGCCTTCCTCCAGGTCAACTTGTTGATCTCCAAAGAGAGTTTGTTAATGGATGCCCGGCAACTCCGAGAAGGTCTCTGGTAGCGCATGTGCGAGTGTATGTGGACCCTCCAATCGGGACAGAGAAGGGCCCCCGCGTGGCCCGAGGGACAGCCACACATTTCCCAGAGTCCCCGGAAAAGCGGCACCCCAGGAATGGAGGACCGAAAATCTCCTCTCGGAAATGAGCCTTCAGATGTCTGGGCACGTTGCCGAGGCCCTCGTTTGATTCTGGCTTCTGGGAGAGTCGCAGAGAAATCCCTCCTTGTCCGCCTCTGCGAGATTAAGTTATGAAGAATGCCCCAGGCCCATGTTGTTAGCACTCATAGGCTTCCCCTCCCTCCGGAGAGAAGATCTGTGGACATCCTCCCAGGAACTAGGCCATCTTGGGCGTCTGACTTGGAGAGATCATTGAGAAGGTGAAGAGACTGAGGGCCAGAGTGGCCCAATGATTTCTGCTAAGTTGTAAGATAATCACAGGCTCCTGTGTGGAAAAGGTGAGGAGATGTTTGCCTGGGAAGCCACCAGGGAGAGTGGTTCTATTAGACTAGAGAGCCGGTGTGTGACAGTGATATCCGGTCTCATTCATCGCCACGTCCCTCAGCGCCTCCTGAAGGAACCAGCCCTGCCAACACCTTGACTTTAGCCCCAGGAAACTGATTCCAGGCGCTTGGCTTCCAGAACTGGAAGAGGGAAAATGTGCATTGTTTTAAGGAACTATGTTTATAATAATCTGTTATAGCAGTAACAGAAAACTAACCTAACTATCTGAGTGGGTGTGTGTGAGGATGGATGGATGGATGGATGGATGGATGGATGGATGAATGGATGGGTGAATGGATGAGTGAGTAGATGTGTGGAGGGATAGATGGATGGATGGATGGATGGATGGATGGATGGATGGATGGATGGATGGATGGATGAATGAGTGGGTAGATGTGTGGATGGGTGGGTGGATGGATGAATGGATGGGTGAATGGATGAGTGAGTAGATGTGTGGATGGATGGATGGATGGATGGATGGATGGATGGATGGATGGATGGATAGATGGATGAATGAATGGGTAGATGTGTGGATGGGTGGGTGGATGGATGAATGGATTGGTGAATGGATGAGTGAGTAGATGTGTGGATGGATGGATGGATGGATGGATGGATGGATGGATGGATGGATGGATGAGTGGGTAGATGTGTGGATGAATGGATGAGTGGATAGATGTGTGGATGGATGGATGGATGGATGGATGGATGGATGGATAGATGGATGGATAGATGGATGGATGAGTGGGTAGATGTGTGGATGGGTGGATGGATGGATGAGTGGATAGATGTGTGGATGGATGTATGGATAGATGGATGGATGGATAGATGGATGGGTGAATGGGTAGATGTGTGGATGAATTGATGAGTGGATAGATGTGTGGATGGATGGATGGTTGGATGAGTGGATAGATGTGTGGATGGGTCGATAGATGAATGAATGGCTGGGTTTGATGAATGAGTAATGAATAGATGAGTCAAAAGATAACTGGGTTGGGGGAGGGAAAGATGACTGGGTGGCTGGATGAACATCCCTGGATGTTTCACTGAGCAGGTGAAATGGAGAGAAGGAACATAAACCTGGTCCCACACCATTAGAATCCTGGCACTCAGAAATGGGCACTGGAATAAACAGAAGCTGAGATTGCCTCACAAGAGAACAGCCAGAGTCCGGCGGCTGGGGCCAGGTCACAAGCACACAGGGATACGGGGCTGGCCTCTCGGCGGGGCAAAGCAGCCTTGGTTTCCCCAGGCTCGAGGCCGATACTCCCCACAGGACTCCACGCCTGCCAGCCACCCAGGGGCCCGTTTCCTCCGAGTTACCTTCCTGACATGACGTGGGGAGCGCAGCGAGGTGACGAGGAGGCCGGTGTGGTGGCTGCTGGCCAGGTGACTCCCAGCTCTGCAATCTGCCAGCCACGCCGGTCTCGGCGAATTGCTTTCCTCGCAGCTCAGCTCCCCCGTGGCCAAACCAGAGGAACTAAACGCGGCCTAACAGGGTGATTGGGGAACTCAGTGTGATGCGTGGCTCCTCCCGGGAGAGGCTCACGCCACGTGCTCAATTGACCACAGATAGTCTCCGTTGAGTAACCACCTGTGTAACCTGCCCCCGAGTGGTGCCATTTGGGTCGCTTCCAGCTTTTCCTCTATCTTTTTTTTTTTTTTTAATATATTTTTATTGATTTCAGAAAGGAAGGGAGTGGGAGAGAGATAGAAACATCAATGATGATGCCAAAACCGGTTTGGCTCAGTGGATAGAGAGGCAGCCTGCAGACTGAAGGGTCCCAGGTTTGATTCTGGTCAAGGGCATGTACCGTGGTTGCGGGCACATCCCCAGTGGGGGGCGTGCAAGAGGCAGCTGATCGATGACTCTCTCTCATCGATGTTTCTAACTCTCTATCTCTCTCCCTTCCTCTCTGTAAAAAAAAAAAAAAAAAAAATCAATAAAATATATTTTTTTTTAAAAGAAGAAAAAGAAACATCAATGATGAGAGAGAATCATTAATCTGCTGCCTCCTGCACGGCCCCTACTGGAGATCAAGCCCACAACCCGGGCATGTGCCCTTGACCAGAATTGAACCCGGGACCCTTCAGTCCACGGCAGATGCTCTATCCACTGAGCCACACCAGTTTCAGCCTGAGACAGATTCTTAAACAGCTTTGTGACAGCCCAAGGAGGAGCCCCAGGAGGGCGTCTCATCCAAACCCTGCCACGCTTGTTTGCTGTGTGACTTTGGAAAACTGACTCCACCTCTCTGGTCACCACCACCTTCCCCATCGGCAACAGCAAGATTCCCAGCATCACCTCTACGTCACTTCCTCCAAAGCCCCAGCCTCAGGAGCAACCTTAGGCGAAGTTTCCACCAAGCCCAGCTTTGGCCAGAACGAATCCTCCCCTCGCCAGCACTCCAGGCCGACCACAGCTCCGCCCCCGTCTCCTCGTGCGTCTAGAAATTAACTTCATAACTCCCCATTTTGCTCTGGCTCCGTGAATAGCCATAAATCACCGTGGGTTTGGGGTTGCATATATTTCCACATCGCCCTTTTAATGTCTCTGGGAAAGTATAAATAAAGCATACATAACCATTAAACCCCCCCCCCCCCCAAATCCTGAAAAGTACACAGGAATTTATTTGTCTCCACGTGGATCATACATATTGTATTAAAGCCGCATAAAGGGGTTTAATAAAATGGCAAAAAGGAAGAGGCAGGAGCGCGGCGGTGCAGGGCACAGCGGCGGCGGCGGCGGCTGCGAGAGGCGGGAGTGATCTCTCTTTGATGCCTGTTAAACGTTCCAGCAGATGAACCCTATCTTCTGCCAGGAAATGAGTTTGCCACCGGCCTATTGGGCCTGTCGTAAGAGGTTGGTCTCACCACGGCCATCCCTCTTCCGCACGCGGTGATACATTATGCCGCCTCCATTTTTCATTCCTTGCTGCCCGAGATGCAAATTTCTCCTCTGTTGTTTATATTAGGTTTTCAAATATATGGAAATCCGGGGATCTGGAGGGGAATGCCAGGGCCGCGGAGGCACTCAATCTGTCTTTTTCCTCTGACTGACTTCTTTCCATCACTTACGCGCCGCACCGTGGGGGCTGAGCGGAGTGTTCGGGGAACCGGGACAGGAAAGCGCCTCCTCCCCAATCCACCGGGGGTCAAGGTCGGCTTTTGAACTTGGGTCTGTGCTTTGAGCCACAGAGGCCTGGGGCGGCCTCATTAATTGCCCACCGTGGGCCCACAAAGACTCCAGATGCCACGAGCAGAGATGAGGCCCCATTCCCCGCCTACATGGATGCATGGGGGGCGGGGAGAGGGGAGAGAATTCCTGTGTTTGGCCACAGAATGTACTGAGGACCTACTGTAGTGGTCGGCAAACTCATTCGCCCACAGAGCCACATAGCAACAGCACAGCGATTGCAATTTCTTTGGAGAGCCCGATTTTTTCAACGTAAACTTCTTCCAACGCCACTTCTTCAAAACAGACTCGCCCAGGCCGTGGTGTTTTGTGGAAGAGCCACACTCAAGGGGCCAAAGAGCCGCATGTGGCTCGTGAGCCGCAGTTTGCCGACCACTGACCTACTGCAAACCAGGGAGCACAACTGAGGGCCTCAAGGTCCTTTGCGTTCTTCCTCGTCACCTGGCAAAGCATCTCACGTGCGTATCGCATCTCCTTGTCCCGAGCACCCTCTGGAGTAAGTCTCTCCGCCATCGGGCAAATGCAGAACAGCGATGTCACCCAACACGTCTGACACGCTCTGCAAGGAAACACACCTGTGGTCTGTCCACGCGGTAGAATACTATCCAGCCTTTATTTAAAAATAAAAATAAAAAATAAAAAAATATATATATATATTATTGATTTTTTTGCAGAGAGGAAGGAAGAGGGACAGAGGGATAGAAATGTCGATGAGAGAGAAACATGGATCAGCTGCCTCTTGCACACCTCCATCGGGGATGTGCCTGCAGCCAAGGCACATGCCCTTGACCGGAATCGAACCTGGGACCCTTCAGTCCGCAGGCCGACGCTCTATCCACTGAGCCAAACCGGTCTCGGCACTATCTGGCCTTTAAAAGGAAGGAAGCGCAGACACTGCTGCAACAGGAGGCGCCTGAGGACATGCTGTTTAGTAAACAAGCCAGCTACAAAATACAAATACCGCGTGATGCCTGAGGAGCTGCCTACAGCCGTCAAGGAGACGGAAGGTGGGGTGGTGGCTGCCTCAGGCCGAGGGGAGGAGGCCTGGAACTCATGTCTAATGGGCACGGAGTTCCGATTTGGGAAGATGGAGAGCTCTGGAGACGGATGGGGCCGATGGCTGCATAACTACGTGAACGCACTCGGTGCCGCTGAACTGTACCTTTCAAATGGCCAACAGGCTGGCTTTTATGATCTGTGTACTTTACCACGCACACGGCGAGGGAGAGGGGACTGAAGAGAGAGCCTGCGAGTTCAGAGGGGTCTGCAGGGGCCAGTGGCCAAGGGCAGGGAATGGACCAGGGAGCACGGCTTGGTGCCACCCGCTGCCCGGCTCTCCAAAGAGCCGTTGGCACCTCCCTCAAGGAGGAGCATCAAGCATCTCTCCCTGCTCTCCATCCGGGTCTGAACCCGCTCTGCCAGCTCCTGGGGGCTGTTCTTGGCGGTATCTTCCACCCACATCCTGGTCATTGGGGTCCACCCCTCCTGGACTTGGAGCCGGAGTGGGAGAAAGAGAAAAAAACACGTCCAGGCCACTCCAGGGACAGGGAAGCCCACGTCGCGGGAGGGGTGAGCAAGGGGTGGAGAGGGGCCCGTCTGGCCTTGAGATCTGAGACGAGCGGTCATTTTATTTTTTCTTTCTCTCTTTGTAACGAGCATGCATTTCTTTAATCATGAGGACAAGGGTTTCAAAAAAAAAGGGGGGGTGGTGGTTTTAAGAGAAAAAGCAGGGAAGCTTCCTGGGGAAGACAGAAAATCCAGGGGAAAGTTGTCACCACAGAAAAGAGACGGCGGTCAGACACAGAGCCGGGGCCGGCGAGGGAGGGTACCCCAAGTCCCTGGCACCCCCACTCCGGCCTTCCTTCCCTGCCGGCCTCCTCCTCTGGGGCCCTGAAGAGAGAAATGAGGAGAGGGAAGAATCTGGCATGTGGTGGAGATATTAATGTCGCAGAGGGGAGGGAAACGGGGGCGGGGGGGGGGGGGGGGGAAGGGGGTGCGACTATTAAAATTCTGTAGTCCTGAAAAATACATAAGTCTAAAATAAGACTAATGAGACATTTACGGGTGCGGCTGCCTTGCATTAATGACCCTGCAGAGGATAAGATCACAGAAGGCTCTCAGTGTAATTACCGGGCTAATGATTAGCTGTGACATCACTGGGGACGGGGATGCGGGCCTGGTTTTGGATTGCTTTCAAAGTCCGGACGCACGCCCAGAGCACTCCGCTGCCTGGGCAATCTCGGGTGCCTGCACCCCGCCCCCTGCGTCATCCTCCTCTGGCTGCTGAGGCCTGTGGCTTCTAGCCCAAGCCCTCCCCCTCTCTATTCCCCCATGCCTGCATTCCTGGGCTCTCTAAAAAGGCCTTGGGGACCATGAACTTGAAGCAGCCATTTGTCAGCTGCCGGGCGGTCAGGGCTGGGGGGCCGAGGGCTCGGAGGCACAGGGGCTGCGAGGGTGTCCAGGAAGAATCTTGAGTGAAGCCGGGCTGTGTTCACTGAGCAATGCTTGCAAAGTCCTCCTGCCCCGTGGGGCCCGAGCAGGACCCAGCGGGCACCGAATCAGACTCATTTCAGAGGGTCAATGGCGCTGGGCCCGGCCCTGGCCACCCCTTTGAGCCGATAGGGGGATGGCTGAGGTTGGGGGGAGGGTGCGGGGGCAGCTTCCTGGGCATTGCCCTCAGGCCTTAGATTATCCTCGTGGGTTATGGGGAAATAAACGTGGCGTGGCACTCTTCCCATCTTCCCGCTCTGGAAGCCACAGCTCCCTCATCTCCTAACTGCATCCCCTGTCGTCAAAGCTCAGAAGGAGCCCTGGCCGGTTTGGCTCAGTGGACAGAGCGTCAGCCTACGGATGAAAGAGTCTTGGTTCTGACTCCAGTTAAGGATACCTGCCCGGGTTGCAGGCTCAATGCCCAGTAGGGGACGTGCAGGAGGCAGCCAATCAATGATTCTCTCTCATCGTTGATCTCTCTCTCTCTCTCTCTCTCTCTCTCTCTCTCTCTCTCTCTCTCTCTTTCTCCTTCTCCCTTTCCCTCTCCCTCTCCCTCTCCCTTAATCTCTGAAATCAAATCAAATATATTTTTCAAAAAAAAACTCAGAAGGGCCAAAGCCGGTTTGGCTCAGTGGTAGAGCGTCAGTCTGCGGACTGAAAGGTCCCAGGTTCGATTCCAATCAAGGTTGTGTACGTTGGTTGCGGGCACATCCCCGATAGGGGGTGTGCAAGAGGCAGCTGGTCGATGTTTCTCTCTCATCGACGTTTCTAGCTCTCTATCTCTCTCCCATCCTCCTCTCTGTAAAATATCAATAAAATATATTTTTTTAAAAATTCAGAAGGAATTCTAACTAGCTGTTGACTTTTGATGATTAGGACTTTGATTAGGACTCATGCCTCCAGGTGTGGGATTAGAGAGAGCAGTGAGGACCAGCGTGTGGAGGTGGGAGGGAAGGGCTTACTGAGACCAGCTGTAGAGGCTGAAACACGAAACAGATAAGACAGAAACGGACAGACTGACGGACATAGAGAACAAGCTGATGGTCACCAGAAGGGGGTGGGGAAGGGCGGGAAGGTGAAGGGGGAGAAGAGGGATAGATTCCCAGCTGTAAAGTAAATACGCCGCCAGGATGTAGCGCGCACCACCGCGAGCAGAATCAATAACATCGTAATCGACGTGTATGGTGGCTCTAATGGGCTTACCGCGGTCACATCGCGAGATATATACATGTCCCCCGTCGCCGTGTCATACACCTGAAGCAAGGACAGGGTTGCGTGCCAACTATATTTAATAATAAAATTTTAAAAATGTGAAAGCAATTAGGACCATTTCGATAATGCACAAGCCAGGCCTGAGGTAATCGGATTTCCAGGTGGGCCTGGGTTTCTGGAATGTGGAATTGAGGGCCAGGGGGCAGAACGCACAGGCCTCCGTTGCTAAATCGAGTTTGGATACTTGAGTGGTTGTGCTGTGAACGTGCAGTCTTCATTCTATCAGGGGGGACATTAGAAATGGGGAAATTTGAGCGTAAATGGCCCCGTGACGTTGTGCCCAGCTCCGGGTTGGGCTTACGATAGGTGCCCATTGTTGCTGCGTCCTCTCCGTTATTTCCATTCTTTTGGCCGATGCTGAGCCTGCAAGGATATGGCAAATGGATTGAATGTTTCTTTCCAAACTGGAGCTGGCAAGACGCTCCCAGGGGAGAGAATCTTGCGTTTTAATTGGTGTTTTTCTGTTGTTTTGTTGTTATTTTCCTTCTGAGTTCCCAGTGGGCGGATACTCAGGGCAGCTTCTCCACCTCCCAGGCCCCGGGGTGAGCAGCCCATTCTGGCACCCGCTCTGCTCTGTCCCGCTGAGGTGTCTGGCTCTCCGGGGACCACTGGCATCCTCAGAGCGTCCCCTCCAGCCATTCCCAAGCCAGACGCCCACGCAGGTCACGGGGACGCTGGGCTTTTGCTCTAGGACGTGACTGTCCGTGGGTCTTACGTTACTGTCTAAGCCTCTGGCCTTTGTCACATTCCCACCAAAGCCGATTCCGGGGATGGGATTTTTTTCTTTCACATTCTGAAATCGGAACCGTCTTTCCCAGCAGCACAGGTCCAGACGCTGGGCTGGGGAATCTGTACTCCGTCACGTAACTGCCTTTAGGACCCAACAGGCCGAGTGTTCCACCCTCTTGCTGTGTGACTGTAGGCAGATCACTTGACCTCTCTGGGCTGCATGGTTATCTTTATCTCGCCAGTTGCAATGAGGACTTTATGAGATTCCCTGGGAAAAAAAGAGAATTTGGTCAATAATGCAGTAGCTCCCCATTGCTCTATGGTGAATCCAATCATGTAAAAGAGCCCACAAGGCCATGCCTGGTCTGGCTGCTGCTTCCTGCATTTCAGATCTGCCTGAGCACTGACTCTCTGCGTCAGCCACCGGGGCCTCCTTTCTGCTGGTCATCCTACTGCCACAGAGCCCTACCTATGTTTCCTCCTCTCGCCCTATGTCCTTCTACACATAAGCCCATTCCACTGAGTTAACCCCAGTTCATCTTTCAGCTTTATTTCAAATGTCCCCTCTTCCAGGAAGTCCTCCAGGATTTCTACCTACATCTTATGGGCCTTCGCCACTCTGTTCTTCTCCTAATGCACTTGGTATGCAGTTGGCATGATGGCCTGCTCAGTCCTGTCTGCCTCAGCAGACTGTGAGCTCCATGAGGGCAGCCCTCTGTCTGGATTCTCAGTCCTGTGCCCCCCATGCCTGGCACCATGTTGGTGCTCAATAGACCAACGATGAATGACTAAGTGGAACACCCTGCAGCTCCCCCAAAGGGCGCCCAAAGGAGGCGCCCTAGGCATCCCCTCTCAGAGCCCTGTTCCGTGGGTTCTGGTCACCATAATTGCAAACAGATGCCGCTCCCCCTCCCCCCTCCCCACCCTTTCACCCCACCGTCATCTGTCTGCCTGCGTGGGTGCTATATATTTCCAAGGCATTACCCTGTGCGATATGCATTCACGCCACCCCAGCAGCTCAATCTTCCCCTCCCCGCCTTCCATTGGCATAATCAACCAGGGGCCTGCCCAGAACCTGCCAAGCTTGTATTAATGTTCGCTCGCGGAGAGATTTATTCCTTCCCAGCACAGCTCGGGCTGGTCCCAGCTCAGCTACATCTCCCCCTAACCCTTATACCTCCCACCACACACACACACACACACACACACACACACACACACACACACGCTCAGTGTTAAGCTAGCTCTGATTACCTCTTGGGAGCAGAAGCCACCTGTCCTTTGCCAAATACAGTCGATTCACCCCGGAGAGTTCCGGAGCTTCCCTGACGCTGGACCTGGTGAAGGCCACCGGCACGCCGGGCGTGTGGCCTCACCTGGAAGGTGAAACGCCAGCCCTGCCGTCAGACAGCGGCGTGATCTGAGTGGCAGTGGGCCACGGGGATCTTCAGTCTGCTCGCGGACAAAACGGGGATAGTATTGGTGGGAACAGGAAGTTGCCCGCTCACATTACATGCACACGTAGAAGGGGAGGAACAAAACAGGCCCCGTCCATGGAGGTGGCATCGGCCTAAGACAGAGTGTCTACCCCCACCTCAGGCCAAGATGGAATCCATCTCCAGTCTCTGACCCTCCCATCTCCAGTCACCCTGCGGGTAGGAAGACGAGAGCCTTTGCCGCAGACCCACGCCAGAGCCCCGCCCCCCTGATCCTGTCCGTGCCACCACACGCCCCTGAGCTCCAGTCACACCAACCTTTCCACCGATCCCAGGACACAGCCCCTTGGCACATGCTGTTCCCTCGGCCTGGACTTCCCTTCCCCGTATTCTCTGCCTCAAAAGCTTAGATTTCTCCATCAACGCCCAGATCAGTAGACCCCAGGTGTCTGTGGTTTTCCTGCCTCCCTCCTCTGCCCCGCTGGCCACCACAAACAGAGTTCCTTTCCTGCGTCCCTGCAGAATGGCACTAAGATGTGGGATGTTGGCACTTTTCACAGGACCGCGCCGTGACTAGATTCTTCCACCAAATGGTGAAAGCCCCGAGGAGAGGGGCCCTGCTCATCGTTCACCCCCAAAAGCCCAACTCAGCGCCCAGCCCACGATGAACACTTAATCCACTTTCGAATGAATTATTCACGGTGTCCCCAAAGTTTGACACCAAGACCGGGCATATCAGTTACCTAATGAATGTTTGTGGAGATATTAAGGAATTATTATTCATTTGTCATGCACCTCCATACCCTCTGAGCCTAGTACTTGAATGAATGGGATGTATTTCGTGTTCTTGGTGCTCGGTATGCTGCCTGGACCACAGTAAATGCCAAGAAAAGGCTTTAAAAAACGTGATGCCCCCAGTGCCTGCTATCGTGTTTAGTTTACTATAACCAACAAACCCCATATTTCTGCAGCTCAAGACGTATAGGTGTGCCTTGTCCGTAATGCACGCTTTATGCAGTCGGCACGATGGCCTGGTGTATCTTGGTACAGGGCAGGCCCAGGTCAGCAGAGGTGTGAGGATGGGGGAGGGAGTCTGCTCCACTTCTTTATTCAGGAACAAAATATACAGCCTGGCCTGTGTGGTTCAGTAGTTGAGCGTTGGCCTATGACCCAGGAGGTCACAGTTCAATTCTCGGTCAGGGCACATGCTCGGGTGGCAGGCTTGATCCCCAGTGGAGGGGTGCAGGAGGCAGTTGATGAATGAGTCTCTCTCGTCATTGATGTTCCTATCTCTCTCTTCCTTCCTCTCTGAAATCAATAAAAATATACTCTAAAAATTAAAAAAAAAAAAAAAAATATATATATATATATATATATATATATATATATATATATATATACTGTTGGTTCTGCCAGTTGCAACAAGTGGCCTTCTAAGGTCATGCTAAGTGGGTGTTAGCACTCAGCTGGCAGGCTGAAGAGAGAGCATGCAAAGATAACGGAGAGTGATTTTATGGGCCAGGCCAGGAAGTGACCCACCTCACTTCTTCTTACTTTCCATTGGCTAGAACTCGGTCAGATGGCCACACCTAGCTGCACAGGAAGCTGGGAAGTGTGGCCTGTGTGTCAGGAGGAAGAGGAAATGGGTTTAATGAGCAGTTTATCATTTCTACAAACTAGCCCACCACCAATAAGCATTTGGATGCATAGTGTGAGTAGTAAGCTTTTCTCCATCTGAAGTCCAACACAATGTTTGCATGCAAAGTCTGCTCATTAGAGAGTTGAAATAACTCATCTCTGTATCCTCAAAGCTTTCCATAGTGTCTGGCATAAAGATGATATTTAGGAAATGGATGGCTAGAAGGAGGGAAGGAAAGAAGGAAGGAGGAAAAACGGAAGAAAAGAAGGCACTCTATAATCTCAGAATCAAATATAATTCTTAGACTAATTCTTTAAAAATTATTACTTCCGCCAAAACTGGTTTGGCTCAGTGGATAGAGTGTCAGCTTTGGGACTGAAGGGACCCGGGTTCAATTCCGGTCAAGGGCATGTACCTTGGTTGTGGACATATCCCCAGTAGGGGGTGTGCAGGAGGCAGCTGATAGATGACTCTCTCTCATCGATGTTTCTAACTATCTCTCTCCCTTCCTCTCTGTACAAAAATCAATAAAATATATTAAAAATTATTACTTCCATACACCACACACACACACACACACACACACACACACACACACACACAAACAAAAAAAAAACAGACAATGCCTGTGGATTCTTGCCATCTGGCCTTTCTGTCCAACCACCATGACCTGTTGAGATCTGTCCTTGGTCCTGATCATTTGGCCCATTCTCTCATTATACCCTACGCAGTGACCCGGCCAACTTTCAGCTCCTGAGAAGCAGTGAGGTTGCCCCCATGTTCCCCAGATCTTGTGGGCTCTACAGCCCTGAGCAAGCAGCAGCCGTGGAAGGCAGGGGGTGGGGAGACAGAGCGGGGCTTTTCGATTCAAGGTCTGTTCCCTGCTTGAGTGATCAACATCATTTCCATACTATAATTACATTGCCCAATCCTCTCCTGATTTTACTGCTATCTTGTAAGCCGTCCCGGGTGTGAGTAATTTAAAGCTATATGAGATGTCAGACTCCATGAAACAATCACCCCTCAAAGAAATATGGCCCTAGATCATAATTGATAAGTCCCATTAGGCAAAGGGGCCTCTTATTTCCTATTTGGTCTCTTTCTGAGATGGCCTTGTTGATCCGCCTAATGCAGACTGTGTCCCCAGAATTGTTAGGAGAGAAAGATCCATCCAGCTTTGGGGGTTGAGGGCTCAGAGGCCCTCGGCCAGGCAGTGGAAGGAAAGTGAGGGTGAGGCTGAGGCTGGGGCTAAGGAGGGACTGGGGCTCCTGGGTAGGCCAGATGTACCCTTGGCTGGTTTTCCTCCATGGTCTGCCTGATCCATCTGGCACAGAGAACTCCTACAAGGAGAGATTTCTAGGACTGGGATTCAGATTCGGGGCCACAGGACCTGCTCTTGGGAATCTTGCTTAAGATAAAAGACAAGGAGAAGCCTCTCACGCTGAGCCCAGAAGTACTTCCCTAAGGGACATCCCAGAACCCTGCAGGTAGATAGTCCAGAGGGGGATACATCATTGCCAAGGCACCCACCCCTCCAATCCTACTGCCTCCTTTCCTCGCCCCTTCCACTGAGCTGGGATGTATTGGAATAATGTATGTCTCATACTGTGTTCTTGGAAATGTTAGGACTGGTTTGTTCCAATATCTTTCCCCATGTTCTATCCCTTCAATGGCCTTTCCAGGGTCCAGGGGTCCATGAAAAGAGGACTCTCTTCCATACACAGAAAAACAGGCTGGAGGGAAGGGGACAGCGCACAGAACTGGGAGTAAGCACCGAGCTTCTAGGTCCTGTCCTGCCACCACCGCCTTCCTGGGCTGCGTTGAGCAAGTCCCTTCTCCCCTCGGGGCTTCCATCTCCGGTCATAAAAAATGAGAGGCTGGCCTCGAACAAGTCTCGTTAGTGCCAGCCGCTAAAGATCATGATGTTTCACATAAAACAGGTGTGTTGCTTTTCTTACAAATTCTGACTGGAGTCTAATGTGATCAAACTCCCATGTGACCTCAAATAACTGGAATCATGGTGTGGCAGCTGCCTTTGGAGATGGACACACGCTCTCCCATTAGCCACCATCCCCGTCACTCTCTGTGGCCTTACAGCTTGTCTCTCTTGTTTATGTCGTCAACGGGTCCTTGTGGGCCTGTGGGATTGGATTTACGGATATCTCTCCTCCATCCCGGCTTCATGAATCCACAGTGCACGCACCCTTCCACGTTGATCACGGAGCAAATGGCCGATAATGGTAACCCCCTATGACCACTTCTCTCCAACACTAACCAACCCTGAGGAGTGGCATTCAGCACCGTGGACAGCGCACACTGAGCCCACCCAGCCTCCTTTCATGGGCAAGTCATTCATTTGCCCGTGATGACGACAATACACAGATACCTAGTACCCCGGGGACTCTCTCTATCTCCATCCAAGGCCCCAGTCTCCGCCGCTTTCTGTTCTCTGCCTGATTGATCTGTTTGTAATTCTGTCATCCTCCTGATCAAGCCGGGAGGCGGGGGAGGGAGGATGAGGATGGAGGCGGGTGATGCTTCCCCCGGCAAGACGTGTCAAATCTGCCTGTCTATCTCTTAGGTGCCACGGCTGTTTCCCCCAACGCATCGTCCGTGTTGCCGTAAAGAATGACGGCTCTGATATCATACATTACTGCTGCGCACTTTTCCGTTTTGATATCTGTTTTTCCTTCCAAAATCCGCTGGTGATTGAGAGGCCGCGGTTGCTTTTCTGAGAGGTGTCGCAAGGCCTCCTCATGAACAACGTGGCGAGGCAGCACGGATCAGCACAGACAAGGGGGGGTTGCCAAGGACCTCCACGCTGTGTCTCGCTGGCATTTCTTGGCACTCCTCCCCTCCCCCCCTTCCCACCCACACACTTACAACGTCCCTCTGGGAGTCCACAGCTGTCAGGAGGAGACTGATGGGTGAAGCGGATGTAAGCTCCTTGTAGTCACGTGGCACGGTCCTTGAAACCCACCACCACATGAAGCCCCACCGAGCGCCCTCTCCGTGCCAAGCACAGAGCTAGGAACCAGGAAGCAGGAGTGCAACGGTCATGCCTCCGGTCTTGGGGGGACTCGCATCCCCGCGGGAGAGACAGACAATGGAAAGAAACGTACAAGATAACTAGTAGCGGTAAGCATTAGGCAAAAGCTCATCCAAGTCAAAACCAGTTTAGCTCAATGGATAGAGCGTCGGTCTGCGGACTGAAAGTTTCCAGGTTCGATTCCGATCAAGGGCATGTACCTTGGTTGCGGGCACACCCCCAGTAGGGGGTGTGCAGGAGGCAGCTGGTCTATGTTTCTCGATCATCGATGTTTCTAGCTCTCTATCCCTCTCTCTTTCTCTCTGTAAAAAATCAATAAAATATATTTTTAAAAAGAAAGAAAAAATAAGCTCATCCAAGTGAAGAAGGACAATGGCAGGGGCTATTGTCAATTAAAATAGCCAGGAAAGGTGCCCCCCGCCCAGGAAGGGGCACTTAAAGAGAGATCTGGACCAAGTGCAGGTCACACATGGACCTGGGGGAGGAGCTTCACAAGCAGAGGGCACACACATGCCAAGATCTGGCAGATAGGACAGGCTGGGCACATGGGAGGACCCGGAAGATCTTTGCGGCTATAGCAGCGAGGAAGAGGATGGAAGAGGCTGCTCCCGGCTCCCCCTGCTCCCGCCAGCCCAGTTCTACATCCTCCCTTGGGGCTCTGTATCCATCTGGAGTCTCTGGAGAAACAGGAGCAGTAGGATACAGAAAGAAAGATCTAGACCCAGATCTCGCAAGAGCTGGAGCCCATGGGCAACGCTTGCATGAACACACGCCTGGCTACACACACACACACACACACACACACACACACACACACACACACACAGGACTAACGATCGGAAGGAAGGAAGCGACGTGAAAAGGACAGAACACAGCGAGCGCCTGCAAGGACGCGTTGCTCACCCGCTCAGATGCTTCCGGGGGAAGTGTTAATTGGTGCGACCATTTTGGAAACCCACTCGGCGGCATATGCACAGCCCTCGACCCAGCACATTCACGCCTCGGCCGCACGCAACAGAGACGCGCACATATGCTCCCCCGAAGGACGCGGGCTGGGATGGCAAAGCAGCCCCACCAGCCACGGCCCGGGATGGAAATGACTCAAGATCTCCAGAAACAGCAGAAGAGGCCCAGAAAGAAATAAGAAAAAGGCCATGCTGTGTTCACACGTAGGGATTCTGCCTAGCAATGGGCGTAAATGAGATACAATGACACGCAACACGGAGGAGCTCTATATACATAATCTTAAGCAGGAGGAGCGAGACGCAGAGGAGGACACGATGTGGATGCAGACAGACCCAGTGAGCCCCCGCTGTTGGAAAGGAGGCTGGAGGCCGCCTGGGAGTGGCTGCACGGAGTCCAGAGGGATTTCTGGGGAAGCTCTCTTGGCTTCCACCCGCACAACACTGATCAGTCTCCGGGCTGTAATTTTCTTTTCTCCAAAGAGCCTGCAGGTCCCTCTCCGCATAGAATTCTGGTTGAGTCACTTGATATGCCTAGGGCTTTGCAGTGTGGCTTGTCAAGAATGGAGGCTTGAATGAAATTTTGGAAGGGAGGATGGAAGGAAAGAAGGAAAGAAGAAAGGGAGGGAGGGAGAGAGAGAAGAAGGAAGGGAAGGAGGAGGGAGGGATGGAGGAGAGGAGGAGCAAAGGAGGAAGGGAGGAAGGATTAGAATACTCTCTTCCCCCCAAAGCTTTTTCCTTTCCATCCTGCCACAGTCCCTGAATCCTGGCCACGAGACAGAAGACGTTAATGACGTTTCTGCTGACATTCTTAAGCCTGAGAAATGACAACTTCCCGGCATGGTTTATTTTTCTCTCTCCTCGTTCTCCTCTCCTTTCCGTGTCTCCCCTCCCAGCGCTTTATTATCTCTATCTCATTCATGACGATCCCACTCACCCCCTCCTCTCTTCGTGCCCTTAAACTTGGGAGGTTTTCTCGGAGACGCAGGAACTTCATTCTTTCTTTGGCGGCCGGATAGCAGAGGGCCTGGGCCCGGCAGGAAAGTGAGTGATGTATGGCGCGGGCCGCGAGTGCCAGGCTGGCTTCTGTGATGTGTTGGGTTCTAATTGCACCGACTCGGGACTGCATCCCCGGATCCGGGAAACCTGGCTTTGCCCTTTCTCTGGCATCTTTACGAAAGGGTGAGGATGGCGGATTTTGCAAGTAGTGAGACACAAGGAAACTGGACCGTCGTCCGAGAAATGGCACGGTCCAGGACCCCCACCTTCTCCTGGCTCCCTCACCCGCATTTGGCAGGAGGCACCGTGTCAGCTCCAACCGAGAAGTAAGGCCCGGTGCCTTCCAATAACGATGGCCATTCATCAGGCGTGACACACGGTGACTCATGGGATGGGGAAGGGGATGGGGCCCCTCCCATCTGAGACTGAGAGACCCCGTTTCCCTCCGCAACGCGGCATCCCCGACTCACATGGGGCAGAATCCGCTTACTCAGAGCTTTAGTCCGCTAACACTTCTTCAGTGCTTATTTTTTTAAAACATATTCTTTATTGATTTCAGAGGCAGGGCAAGGAATATAGAAACATCAACGATGAGAGAGAATTATCTATCAGCTGCCTCTTGCACGCCCCACACTGGGGTTCGAGCCTACAACCCTGGGCATGTGTTCTGACCGGGAATCATCAAGCGATGGTGATGATTATTACATTGAAGGGATGGGTTGCTATCGTGGCCACAGAGAATATTGGGATGACATGGGTGAGAGCAAAGTTTAGCCACCATGGGTCCGGTCTCAACGCTGCTCCTTACCCGCTGGGTTGCTTTCCACAGATACTTGGAGCCTCCTTCCTTCGTAGGTGAAATCGTGGAAATAATAGATGTAGTTATTGTGAGAATCTTACAACAGAATGCAGGTAGCCTCCATGGAACATAGCAACAGTACAGGAAATGCTATCGTTTTCATCACCACCACCACCACCATCGTCACCAGCATCACCACCACCACCATGAAGCCATCATGATTATCTTCAGCATCATTATCGTCATCATTGTCCTCAGCCTCCCCATCACCATGGTCACCATCATCATCATCATCTTCACCATAAGCACTCATCACTATTAAGTGCTACCTCAGTGAGCACCGTCCATATGTATTTCCCAAGTTCTTGGACACCCAAGCCCCTCTCTTCCTGCACCTTCACCACAGATCTCTGGGCTCATGGGAGTCACACATGTGGGGAAACCCTGGACTCATGGCCATGGGTGGCTCCAATGTGTAAGGAAGGCATGTCAGGCCGGCGATGGTGGGCAGTCCGAGTGGCCTAGATTCCAGCAGGCCCCTCTGCGTCACCAAGGCATATCCACCCCCATTTTCTGTCAGGTCCTCATGCATACATTGGTCCGAATTCCCTGCGAACGGCCCACCCCTTTCTCTCTCACACTTGGTGGAATACCTGGAAGAAACTTGGCCATGAACCCCTGAACCCACACACTTGTCTCTGTCTTTGGCCGACGTTTCTGGAGAACCTTCTAGGTGCCGAGCAGGGAGAGGGGCCCCAGGAACCCGGCTCTGAGCAAACGTGGGCACCGTCCTTGCCCTCCTGGAGCGCCCAGGCTGGAGGCAGAGCCCGGGAGTGAACAGTGACCCCCCACGGATCAATGCCCTAATCACAGGTCTGCTGTACCACTTAATTACAGAGGCTGATTAATGACCGGACCGGGAGGAACTTTGCAGAATGCCTAGTGCCTCGGCGGTGACGGGCACACACCGAGTTCTTAAATCAACAAAACATTGGCATGCGTTCAAACGGCCTCTCCCGGGGGGAGAGGAAACGGCCGGTGTGAAAAGCTGCTGAGTGTGGCTTTGGCGTTGAAGCCACATAACCCCGCCGTCACAAGACGCAAATTAAGAGAGCCTCGTTTGCCTCACCCCAGTGCTTGTGGGTAAAGAAAGAGAGAAAGGCCGAAACCAGTTTGGCTCAGTGGATAGAGCGTCGGCCTGCGGACTGAAAGGTCCCGGATTCGATTCCGGTCAAGGGCATGTACCTTGGTTGCGGGCACATCCCCAGTAGGGGGTGTGCAGGAGGCAGCTGATCGATGTTTCTCTCTCATCGATATTTCTGACCCTCTATCCATCTCTCTTCCTCTCTGTAAAAAATCAATAAAATATATTTTAAGAGAGAGAGAGAGAGAGAGAGAGAGAGAGAGAGAGAGAAGAAGAAGAAGAAGAAGAAGAAGAAGAAGAAGAAGAAGAAGAAGAAGAAGAAGAAGAAGAAGAAGGAGGAAGGGAGGGAGGGAAAGAGGGTAAAGGGAGGAAGAGAGGGGGAGAAAGAACATCACTGCTGCTCTGTTTCCTTCCTGCTGCAGAAAGTGCCCTCAGCTCTTCCCCCCAACTTAATGCCATGAGCATTTATGGGGCGCCTACTGTAGATCCCGCCCCGAGCGAGCGACAGGAGCGATGAAGATGAAGCGAGAACTCTCCTCCTGGAGCAGCTCACGGGACCAGAAGGTGACCATGACGGCAGCACGTGCTGCATGTGGGACCGGGAAGAGCCCATCAGGTGGGACGTCCAGATGCTGTGCTCCGAGGTTGTCTGGGTTTCAAGCCCGCAGGTAGCACGTCCCAGCTTCGTGGCCTCGGGGCGAGTGACGCATGTGCAGTGAGCGCTGACTGTGAGCGAAGGCCTGTGCCAGCACCGGGGGATAACCCTGAGCAAAATGAGCCGCATGCCTGCTCCCTCTCCCATGGAGCAGGCAGGCTGGCGCCTAAGGCCACCTTTTATGACTTGCCCAAGGTGACAGCTACGGGCCCTGAAGCACCCAAGAGGCTGAGCTTCCTGTTGGCCCAAAGATAACAGTTGGCCCGGAGATTTTTTCTAAGGCCCGGCTGTGGGCTCTCCAGCCCTCAGGCCAGGTCCCTGGACTGGGGGACGGGGTGTTAGGGGATTCCCCTGCACGCAACGCAGACCCCCCGCCCCCTTGTCCCCACTGCGATTCTCCACGTGGCTCTTGCAGTCCCAGTCCCGATCTCAGGAGGATGGCTGCCGGGCTGGCGTACTCATTAATCCTAATTACACCTTCTTCACCGAGAGCGCCATTTTCACAGAAATAAGAGCGGACATTCCGAGTTTTGTCAAGATTATGTCTCAAGGAGGAGCCACCCAGGAGAAAGCCCACCAGAAGCCGTTACCCCGAGAGCCGTTGGCCAGGCTGCTGGCAGATGGGTCCGATCGATGAACGTTGGTTTTTCAAATCAGGTGTGACTGACCTCAGCCCCATCAGCGCGCCGGTGAGGAATCGCTGCAGAGATGCCAGCTCCATCAACCTCCGGTTGTCCTTCACAGGGGCACGACTCCAGAGCCTGACTCTGCACTTCCCTCCTGGCTTTCCACGTGGGGATGCTGAGGTCCCGGCGTCCCCACGTGGGTCCATCCCCCCACGTTAGGTCCTGGACCTGGACCGTGACTGAGAATCCCACAGAGCAGGCATCTTGCGATCCCTCCGATGGGCTTCCTGCAGAGATGGTGACCACCTTGGAAAGTGTTGGGATGTCTAGGATTGTGGGACGCTGGAACAGGACCTAACCAGGAAACCATCTCGATCCACCCCCATTTTACAGATGGGAAGACTGAGGCCCAAAGAGAGGGAGGGAGACTCCCAAGGTCGCACAGCAAGATCAGAAGCAGAGTCCAGGCCTCCTGGCTTTCGGTCCAGAGCTCTACCCACTACCCCAGGGCTCTACCCACTACCCACTACACCTGTCCCACTCTGTACCCGAAGGAGAGGAGAGAGGGCCTTCAGTCATTCTACTGGAGAAGGTGCTGAGGGGTAAATGGATAAGCAAAACATGGCACAGCCATACAGTGGAATATGACTCAGCCCCCCCCCCCCCCGCCAAAAAAAGGAGGAAAACATTGACACATGGATGAACATCGTAGTGAGGGAAAGAAGGCAGAGACATAAAGGTCACGTGTTGTATGACCCTGTGTTTGTGAACTATCCAGAACAGAGGGAGAGGGAGAGGGAGAGAGAGAGAGGAGAGAGAGAGAGAGAGAGAGAGAGAGAGAGAGAGAGAGAGAGAGAGCAAGCAGATTGGTGATGCCAGGGGCTGGCAGAGAGGGGATGGGGAGCGACGGTAGTGGTATTTTGTGAAAGAGCTACACTCAAGGGGCCAAAGAGATGCATGGGGCTCGCGAGCCCAGTTTGCCGACCACTGCTCTAGACTCGTGGCCACAGCGGCTCCAGTGTGTAGGAAGGAAGGCATGTCAGGCCGGCCATGGTGGGCAGTCCGTGGCCTCGATCCCAGCAGGCCCCTCTGAGTTGTCACGGCCTGTCTCCCTTTTCTGTCAGGTCCTCGTGTGTAAGCTGGACAGAATTCTCCGTCCAGTAGAAGAGGAGGGGCTGGGTGAGGGACATTCAAGGAGAAAGAGGAGAAAAAAGAAGCCAGAGGCAGAGAGGTAAGAAGGGAGGGAGGGAGAGAGGGAGGAAAGAGGAGAGGGAAGGGAACGGAAGGAGAGGGGAGGGAAGGGATGGTGACAAACCAATCAACAAGTGGAGGGTGAGAGAGAGGGACACTCCCACCCCCCAGGCCCAGCATCATCCAGCTGCAGGGACAACCCCAAAGGCTCTGGCGCTCTGGGAGAGGCGGCAACTGCTAAATTAATGAGGTGTTATTACCCAAGATGAAGGAAACAATTAGGACATCCAGCACCAGAGATCAAGCAAACACTTTTCCCTCAAAAAAATAAAAAGATTGAAGTTAATTCCGTTGGAAAAGAGGCATTGGGGAGAGAGCATTGGGGGCCCAGGGAGGAGATAAAGAGATTTATCCAAACCCAAACGTGTGTGCGAGGAGGATGGGGGGCTGCGGGGGAGCTGAGGGGCTCCCCAGCTGGGCCCGAATAAACAAGTCGATGTCCAGCTCTCCTTCCGGGGATCAGCGACAGGCACACCACACTTCCCCGGGTGGGTTGGCAGGCTCGAAATGAGTGATCGATAGGGCAATATTGCCGGGCTAATTAACTCAGAGTTCCAAGGGGCTGGTTTCTGTGTAGGCTGGGAGACCAGGGAGAGGCTGATGGGCAGGGCAGGGCGGTGCTCCAGGGCCCCGTCCAACCTCCTGCTCCCCGATGGTGGAGGGTCTCTCCTCCGTCCCCACCTCCTCCTCCTCAATCCTCCCTGCGCCAGTCAAGGCAGTCCATCCTGCTCTTTGGAAACCCGGAGAATAACAATGATAAGTAGAGACCGGAGCGGAGCTCCAAGCGTCAGACTTTGAGTATAGTGGCTCAGCTCATTTTGCCCTGAGACCACACTCTGCAGGGGAGGACCCGGAGGCGCAGAGAGGCCAAAGCCTTTGCTCAAGGTCACACAGCTGCTGAGGGTGGGGGTGTGCGTCCAGGTTTCCTGATTCTGAGGACATCCAGCCAAATGGGCCTTCCGGCAGCCATTACTTTTGTTTGTCCATTTATACTCTACTCATATTTCAGGGTCAGGATTGGCGATGGGGACCTGATAGGGGAAATGCAGACAGGCTAGCCCAGAAGCTAGCAGGGGAAGACAGGAGAGAAAACAAAAGACAACCAACAGGCACACCGTGTGGGCCTAGGAGCGCAGGTGAGTAACTTTTTCTGCAGGTGACTCCTAAGGGCCTTGGGCAAGGCACTCCTATTCTTTGAAACCCTGGCTCCATATCTGAACGCTAAAGAGATCGGATTTTATCAAACATGGCATCCCTACCATTGCACCCCTCCCTGAGTCAAAGCAGACATTACTAATTGATCACCGATTGCTTTTCCGCTGTGACTGGATAGATATGCATGGAGAATGCTTGCCCAATGCACCACGCCAAGCAGCCATTCCTAAGAAATGCGGAATCTGTGAGCACACACACACGGCTCTCCCTCGGACACAATTATGTGAAAAGAGCAATTAGCAACCTTTTAAGCCTGCTTGCCGGCTCCCCCATTAATCACTTGCAATTATAAACCCCAAATCTTCCAAACAATTGGTCCCAGACGCCCATAGAGAGAGAGACGCTAATAACCTTCCTCCTTCATCTGGAAATGTCTGCTCGGATGGAGGGTCCGGGTCACCGAGGAGGGAAGAGACCGCAAATGGCTGAATAGCCTGGGACTGGCCACCCCGGAGCAGGGGTGGGGGGGAGAAGGGTCACCCGGCAGAGGCCAGAGGACACTTTGGGAGGTCACCCCCTCTTCCCTGTGCCTGCCTCTCCCCGTTACCACCGCTGGCCCAGGCCATCCATCTCCCCATGCTCTCCCCAGCCCATACTAATTCCACATTATGAAGACACTCTCTCTAATTACGGCGCTAATTAGCTCCTAGCAGCCACCCCAGCCGGGGCGCACGCGGGACTGAACAGCCCGCAAAGGCCCCGGATGTGGCTGGCCGCCATCAGCCACCACTTTGCCACAGCAATGACACCCTGTGGACTGACCCCCATGTTTCTGGGGGCGGGCGGGGGAGGAGAAGGAGGAGAGGGTGAGGGATGGCAGGAGCCTGTTTGGTCAATCTGAACCCGCTCTCTCCGCCGGTTCCCCCCGCTGCGGGCAGCAGGCAATTCAGACCTGAGAGCAGCAGCTAATTAAATCAATATGAGATAATGAACAGCAATTAGAGGTCCGGCTAGGCACATCTTCTCTTGTAAATACTGTTTCTCTCCCAACGGGGAGCTCCTTTTTAATAATCTGTTTGTGTTTCATTTCCAGGAGCCTAATTCCCCCAAGAAGCACTTGGGGAAAGTGATTTGTTTGTCTGTGGAAGCAGCGCCAAAGCGTTTTTCGTCAAGCTTGTTTGTTTTGCTGAGCGCCTGTTCCTGCCAGAGAGAAACAATTCGCTTCTCTCCTCTGTTTTTTTTTTTTTTTTCCTCCTTTCATTTCTATTTCCTGCCTAAACATCCTGGCATTGGACAAAAGGCCAGGGGATGCATTATTTAGGAATCTAATCAACTACTTCCTCTCCCCTCTCCAGCTCCCTCTCCACCATGAACAAAAAGTAGAAACCCTTAAGAAATCCCGGAAGGATTGGAGGAGGCCTGGCGAGTCCCATTCTACAGGTGAGAAAACTGAGGCTCAGAGGGACCGTCAGTGACGGGCAAGCGATCCAATCTCCTCTCCCTCCTGGTTCAAATACCTCATCAATCTCACCGGGTGCCCAGGGAGAAGCTGGAGGGATAATGATGAAGATCCCTCTGCCCTCAAGGAGCTTGCAAATTTATCTGATGAGACAGGCTAAGGCGCGTATCAATTAGAAAGCAATTAAGTGCCTAATTGTGTGGCACCAACAAGCTCAAAGAGTTCAGGGAAGGGAAAGAGCCTTTGGGGAATAGAGTGGAGGGAGAAAACATCAGAGCCATTTGCATCTTAACACGATCCTTATCCTCCTCCATTGAGAGGGTTTCCCCAGCTCTGGGCTTCTGTATCTTTATTTGGATCCCCCCACGGCCCCTCAAAGTCGGAATGCCCCACATGGGAAACATCACGCCCAGCCCAGCCCCATCCGTCTCCATTCCTGTGGGTGTTGCTCAATAAGAGGCCCTCTGAGCATCCAGCTTTGAACCTGATTCCTTTTCCCCTTCCCTCTACCCCCCGTCAGAGACAGGACCTTGGAAGTGTCTCTCCATTGTATTCACTTCCCTTCATCCCACTATTCGTACCTCAGTCCCTGCCACTGGCCTCTGGTGCCTGGATTCTTACCACATTCACCCTACCCATCCCTGAGTCCAGCCTCACTCCCTTCGTGTGCAATATCCGCACTGCCACCAGGGCCACTTTCCACAATGAATCTGACCAAGTCATCATCCTGGTAAAACCCTCCCTGCGTCCCTCCGGATAAAGGTCAAGCGCTTAAAGGTTGGCCTCTGGCCGTTGCTTGCATCGTTAGCCTGGCCTTTTGCCATCTACGCGTTACTGTCCACGTGTTACTTTCCATTCGTTTCAACACCTTTCACCCTCCGCACAGCGCCACGGGTGATGGAGGACAGGGCTTCCACCTCCAACGCTGCCACCATCACCCCCATTCTCAGGAGAGAACACAGAGGCACAGAGAGGCCAAGTGATGTACCCCGAACTGCAAGGAAATAAAGGGAACACATCGCTGCGCATTTTTTTGAGGAAGAGCAATGGACGGAAAAGTTTTGGCTGGAAAGATCCCTTTTCTTAACATTAGTTGTCCCTCTTTGTGGAGCTCTGGTGGTGTTTGGTCTCCCTCTATATGACCTATCTATTGTAGAGATGAGGAGAACGAAGTCTCAGAGACATTAAGCAAGTTGTGCGAGACACACATATCTGGTCAATGCGTAAGGCGTCGGTCAAGCCAGGTCTTTCTGCCACCCCTTGCCGCTTTTGTGCCAAAGACAGCCCTCTAGCCCTCCTTAAAGATGGTGTGAAGTCTGCCAGGCGTGAGCTGGTAGGGCAGAGCTGGGCCTCCTGTCGGATTTGGAATAAAGAGTTGGGAACCAAGTCAAGGATCCCAATTGTCCATTCGTTTTCCAACCTGAGCTAATGGTGAGAATTGTTGGTGGATGAGACTAGATCAGGCCCGGAGCTGTTAGATGGTTGAAGGTTATTTTGAAGACATAGACCATGTGTCATAATCTGAAGACTTATCATAGAGAGGAAATCAAGAGAGTTTCTTAAAGGTAGGGCGGCCATGGAGAAGAGCAGCAAAAAGACTCCCCTTCGCCATGGGAGAGCGTGAGGGCAAAAGGTTTCAGCACCACGGACAGCCTCCCGGCCCATTGCCCTGTGCCTTTCTGCCTCGCCTGGTCTCTGCCTGCACCCTGTTCCCGGGACCTTCCGCATCGGCAGCCACCGGCCCTGGAGAAATCCGTTTCCCACTTCGATCACTGAAGTCTCCATGGAGGGTCCACCCACAGCCCCTCTCGCAAGGAGAGAGGGAGAGCTGGCTGGGGAGGAATGGTAATTTCCTGTAAGTCCGTGACGGGGTGAGAAATGGTGCCGGGATGAAATATGTCCTATCTCCTATTGCGCTTGGATGCGAGCCCAGGAGATGGGGTGCGCTGGGGCTGAGCCGAGGAGGTAGAGGGAGAAGAGAGGGCCGGGGGGGGGGGGGAGACAGGGCAGGCAGCAGTACAGTGGGAGGGATGGAATGCTCCGAGGCAGCAGGACATCTGGAAGGGAAACCAGCCCCCTCTCGGGAGGTGGGAGCGAGAGCTGGCTCCACTCTCAGCTCTTGCGGCCTGAGCCCAAACCTGCCTTCACCGTTGCAGCCACGAATGGCGCTTGATGCAACCTGTAAGCTCAGTCAATCCCAGTTGAAAGGAAAAAAAGAAAGAAAAGGAAATAAATAAATCCCAGGTGCGTGAAAAACTCCAAATCAGTAGCGTTCTCAGCCCTACCACCCATGAGCTGGGAATCTCAGATGCCACTTCCCCTTTCGGGGCCTCTGTTTTGCCACTTAAAAATCTACCCCCCAGGCAGTCGGTTCATAAGTTAAGGTAAGCCTGTGTGTGTTTGAATGAAGCACCCAGACTCTGAATCTTGTGCTTCAATCCCCTCTCGAGTCCCTTCCAATCATTTATCTCTCTGAGTCTCATTTCCTCCTCCAAAAAAAAATAAATAAATAAAATAGGCCTATGTAAGGATCATTAGCATGTTGACTATCGGTTGACTGTGTAAGTCATTTACACTTTAGTATAAGTGAAGGCTTTTGGTAGGAGCTGAAGCGAATTGCTGTTTGTTGAGTGTTTGCTATGCACTGTGCACTCTTCGAGCACTTCCACGTTAATTTGACTTTCACAGCCCTGCGAGATTCAAAGCAAGGAAAGAAGTCACAGAAAGCCACACGGCGGGTGAGTGGGCGCGTCAGGATGTAAGCCAAAGTCTGCGTGGGTCAGGACCCTGGGTTCTTAATAAGCATGCGTTCTCCAGATCAAAATGGATTCTATACCATGAAAACTAACTTCGAATTTATTCTGTGTTCCAGAGCTTCTCACAATGAATCAGCGGGTTGGGGGGGAGGCAGGGGGCGGCAAGAGTCTGTTTTGGTTTTATTTTTTAATCCTCACCCAAGGATATGTTTATTGATGAGAGAGAGAGAGAGAGAGAGAGAGAGAGAGAGAGAGAGAGAGAAGAGAAAAAAACATCAATGTTGCCTCTCATATGCACCTGACCTGGAATTGAACCCTCCACTTAGGTATGTGTCCTGTACAGCAATTAAACCCACAACTTTAGGTGTCCAGGGCGATGATCCAACCAACTGAGCCACCCAGCCAGGGCATGAGTCTGCATTTTTTAAAATATATTTTATTGATATTTTTACAGAGAAGAAGAGAGAGGGATAGAGAGAAACATCGCTGAGAGAGAATCATCGATCAGCTGCCTCTTGCACGCGCCCCACTGGGGATGTGCCCGCAACCAAGGTACATGCCCTTGACCGGAATCGAACCTGGGACCCTTGAGTCCACAGGCTGACACTCTTCCCACTGAGCCAAACCGGTTTCGGCATGAGTCTGCATTTTTAACCAGATCCCAGGGGAGGCTGAGCTGCTGGCCCACGTTGAGTAGGCAAGTTCTGGGCAATGGCATTGAACTGGGTGTGTTGAAGCAAGGATGGATGTCGATTTCGTCGGATCAGGCCTTAGGGAATAGCCCTGTCTGGCTATTATGCGGAGGGAGGATGAGAGGGCGTGAGGCTCAAGGTGGGTGTTGAGGCCCTGAGGTTCCTTCAGGCTCAAACGCCTCGTGGTGTGATTCTTACAGATGTTCCAAGCCTCTCGGGGAAACTGATGAAATGGAAGAACGAGGGAATCCTTCAGCTCCGCCCCTTCCCCCCCGGCGCCGAGAACGAATATCTGCTCTGAGGCAGCTTCTGCTTCAAAACGATGCTCTGGGCAGCCACTCAGTATTCCGGGGACCTCGCTGGATTCAATACATCAAAGGCTGAAGGATCATATAGCCCCATTAGCTGCAAAGTTTAATTTCCCTTCGGGGCTGGTGGTTACAATGAAACTACAGCGGCAATTACAACTTCCCCTTCTCTGACAACCTGCTCAGATCAATAACCGGCGGCCCTGACTCGGGACCAGCCTCATTCGTCAGGAGGCGCCAGGCCACCCAAGGCCCATCGCTGCCCACCACACACCCTCCTTAGGAGGAGAGGGGATGAGGACAAAGCGTGGGGACCCCTCCCAAGACCCCAAGTCTCCCTTCCCGATGTTGCAGAAGGGCCGCCTGAAGCCGAGAGCGGGAGAAACCTCGTTCATTCATGAATCCACCCTACAGTTAGTCAGGTGTCAGCGCTTCCGGCCTGCGGGCACCCCTGTGAGGGAGGGACGTGGTCCTTGTCCTCGTGCGGGACCAGGGGAACGGAAACAAGCCGGGCCGCTGCAGGCCGGAGGGTGTGCCTCGGAGCCCAGAGGTCGAGGATAGCGATGGGCGGTGCTGGAGCAGGGCCCGAAGGAAGGAAGCGAGGGAGCGAGCCCCTTGAAGACGCGGGGAAGGGCGTTTCGGAAGGCGGAACTGCCCGTGCAAAGGCCGGGAGGTGGGGACAAGCTGGACTAGAGAGAAGTAGAAGGGAACTAGGCAATAAGAAACACATACACGCGCACACACAAAACATACACACAAACACATACACTCACACACACACATACACAAATACACTCACACACAAACGCACACACGCACACAAACACACACACACACACAAACACACACAACCTCAAATTCTCTCTCTCACACACACACACACAATTGGGGGAAACGGAAGTGCAGGAGCCCAAGACACACGGGACAGAGGCCTAATTTCAAACCAAAGGATGTTCCATTTGTTCCAGGCGTTGTTCCTCCAGGGCTGGCTTCGCCCCGCCTTTCCGGCACGTACACCTTGGCCCTCGCTGCCCGGCTCCGTCCTGGGGGCAGTGCCCAGCACGGCGTCTCATAGAGACCGTCCCTCCGCAGGTGATGCAGGGAGAATGCAGACAGCACACGCTCCAGGGCCAGGATGCCAGCTGTGTGACGCCCAGCTCCAACCCGTGCCAGCTGTGTGACCTCGGGCGAGTGCCTGAACCTCTCTGAGCATCAGTGTCTTCACCTGAACCCTGATGGTGGGTGCAGTCTCTCTCACGGGGTTCCTGCCAGACCTGGCGGCAGAATGGGGTGAAGTCGCCGGCATAGGGGACAATGCCAATGTCGGCCAAGTGTTGGGAACTGCTGTCCTCTGGTTGCCATGTTCCATGACATCTCTTGGAGCTTTGGCCTTCCCCGTGGTATGTCCTCACGGCACAACAGTCTAGGTGGGCTTTCCCCCATCCCCCGGCCAGAATCCAGGGGGAGCTCCAGCCCCGCACAAGGCTCGGGAGGAAGGTAGGAGGTAGGGGAGCTGTGAGGCAGCCCTTCCTCTGTGGGTCCTGGACCAGCAGACCTACAAGATGGATGGGATCCGAGAGGCAGCCCCGCAGGGGGCTGGGAGGGGGAGGCTCTGGGAGATTGGGAAGAGGGATTAGGCGGGGGCTCACGCCCCGCTGACAGGCCCAGGTGGTTGTGATGAGACAGGAATGGGGCCGTGCTCTGGCCGTGAATCCCGGCCCCAGGCCAGTGTCAATGCCTTGGGAGAATTATGCTCGCAGCGTGGGTCTGCAGTTTGTCTGCCAGGCGGAGGCATGTGTGGGAGGCACGCGGGGTCTCTTGAGTGGATTCCCAACATCCTCCCAGTTGCCCCGGCAACCCGGGGCCTGTCTCCTACCCCTGGGAGGAGAGAGCGCTCACGCAGAGACGCCGGAGTGGGAAGCACGTTTCTGTCCGTGGCCAGCTCAGCGGAGAAGACGTGGGATGGGAACCAGCAGGGCCCCTGAGGCTGTGCTGACAGAGAGAGAGTGGGTACGCCCATGGGGCCAGTGAGAAAACGGGAGATCAGGGAACAGGACATGGGCTCAGGCTTTTCTCCTCCAAAACATCCCCCATATGATGAGAAATTCAAGGAAGAAGGGACAGGAGAGTCTCTGTAGAACATGACCTCCCCTCCAAGGTGAGATCCCTGCACCATCCCTGCTGGGAAGTATGCAAACACTTCTGAGAACACATGGAGTGATGGCTGAGCCCCAGGACCCTTGAAGACAGATCCCTTCCCAGCCCCGTGGTCCTCGCCTATGTATTTATCAAGTAATTAGTGAGAGAGAAGAGGAGGAAATGGACTTTTGTGGAAGAGGTATATTCTTTTTAAAAAATATATATTTTATTGATTTTTTTTTTTTACAGAGAGGAAGAGAGAGGGACAGAGCGTTAGAAACATTGATGAGAGAGAAACATCGATCAGCTGCCTCTTGCACACCCTCTACTGGAGATGTGCCCGCAACCCAAGGTACATGCCCTTGACCGGAATCGGACCTGAGACCTTTCCGTCCGCCGGCTGACGCTCTATCCACTGAGCCAAACCGGTTTCAGCAAGAGGTGTATTCTTGATCGAAGGAAGTCTTCCTGCAGCTGAATGAGAGGAAGCGGGAAAATAAATATTTCACCACTCCCCGAATCGGGGACCACGTCTGCGACAGCCTCTTTTCCACATCCTGCCATTGTGTATTATACTCCGCTTCGCTTCTCAGAGCTCCCGTTTCTTCTGCAAGTGGGCTCGTTTGTCACCTCAGAAAGAGACAGTGGCAACATCAACAGAAGAACAACAGGTAAACAAACAGGGGATGCGCCCACGCAATGCGATACCCGCTCAGCAACGGGAGGGCATGAGAGCGACGGGCGCCTTCGACAATGTAGAGGAATCACAAAGGCTTGTGCAGAATGAAAGGAGGCAAACACAAAAGGCCACATGCTGTGTGATGCCATCACATGCCGTTCTGGAAGAAAGCAAAACCGCAGGGACAGGGATCTAATTGGTCCTTGCCCGAAGCTGGAGCTGGGAGGAGGAGAGGGGCTGCCACGCGGGAGGAGGGGATGTGAGAAGAGGCATGTGCTCTGTACTTGGATAGTGTTGGTCGTTATACTCCTGTGTACGTTGGTCAAAGCTCATCAGGCTGCACATGGTTAAAAGGCAAACGTTTCCTTCTGGTAAGTCATATCAAAATAAACCCGACTTTTAAAGACCTGTGGGGAGGTAAACTTATAAGTGTTCATTTCTGCCCCACAAAGGTTATAAAATAGGTAGAGCTGTGTTGCTATATCCTACTCAACCAGTAGGTGTCGCTGACGGGTGACATGCCATTGTCCCCGGTTCACAGTCCATTCATTCACACTTTCAGCATTGAACAAGATACATCCACATTCGAATTGGCATTTTTTAAAAATATATTTTATTTATTTATTTTTTTTTATTTTTTTTTTTTTACAGAGAGGAAGGGAGGGTGATAGTTAGAAACATCATCGATGTGAGAGAAACATAGATCAGCTGCCTCTTTCACACCCCCTACCGGGGATGTGCCCACAACCAAGGCACATGCCCTTGACCAGAATTGAACCTGGGACCTTTCAGTCTGCAGGCTGGGCGCTCTATCCACTGAGCCAAACCGGTTTCGGCTGTAATTTTTTTTTTTTTTTTAATTCTGTAGAATGTTAAGGGCTATCTGCTTGCCTCTGACAAACCGACTGTAGGTGGTAAGCTTGGTCCCATGGAGCGAAACGATATCATGGACTGGGTCCCATTCCACACACCAAGCCGTAGAGGTGGCACCCAAGATGGCAATGGGCATCGAGCGACATTGAAAGCCCCCTTGTGACTACCCCACTGGGGACAGCTGCAGCGCTATGACGTCTTCCAGGCCGCAGCTGAGCCCTGGGAGGCTGAGGTCCTGCCAGGGCCCGGCCCGTGGGCAGCAGCAAACTTGGACACACTACCGCCACCCCCAGCTCCACACGGCGGTGCCTCTTCCAACAACAATATTTTCTCTGAAGAGAAAGTCGTGTGCTAAATGGAAGATGTGCTTGAGTGAGTCACCGGGAACCTAAGCGAAATCATATTAAGGAAATAATATTTATTATGTCCATAAAGCAACACGCACAGCCCACGTGCGGGGGGCCAGATGGGAGGCCCAGATGTGCAGGGAGCCAAATCAAGCCTGTCACAGGGGCGGTCTGGGCCTGTGAGTTAAAGCCCTTCAGCCAGGGAGGAAGCGAAGGGGGGGGTTGGCCTGCGTGGGGGTCCTCTGACTGCCTCAGAGATGGGGAGGGGGGGACCTCAGAGGAAGGAAAAGGAGGTCGAGTGTTCCCTGCAAAGGGGGTGACCACGGTGATGGAATAGGATCGTGTATGGGGCAAGGCAACTGGATGGCCAAAATGGAAAGAGGCCAGATTCCCTGGAGCTGGGAGGAGGAGATGGAGCCCCCTCCCAGCACACGGAAAACCAACAGCTATCGTTGTGAGCTTGAACCTAGGGTCCGAACACGTGGCCCCACGTGCCTGAGGGACGTGGGCTTGATAGGGTTCAGGTGCATGTAGCTGAGTAGGATTGAAGCCCACGAGGATGTTGCAAACATCTTGAGCACACCCTCCCTTTGCCTCGTGGCTATACAATAAAGACACGGTTTGTGGGGTGGGGCCCTGTCTCTCGGGAAGCAGCGTCCCACCGAGACCCAGCTTTCGTTCTCATGTCTGTCTTTTCTAAGCCTCCCAGCCACCCCCTCTCAGGGCCACCCTGGGCGGTGCCGATGAGGCACAAACCAGAGCCAAGAAATGAAGAGACAGAGACTCTCAATATTTCTTGAGCACCCGGAACCAGCCAGACCTGACGCGTTCCCCCTTTGTCAATGGAAACCAGTACGTTCCCTTTCTCGGCGAAGACAATTCCATGTGGATTCCTGGCATGTGTCCCGGAAACAGCCCTGATCAAAAAAGCAATGTTTCCCATATCTGTTTCTTGGCTAACCGTTACCAACGTGCAGAAGAATGGGGCTTTTGCGTTGGGAGTTAACGGATCTGAGATTTCCCTCCAGTGAGCAGGTAAGGTGATCCTAGGACGCTCATTTCCTTCACCAGGCCTAACCTTCGCTTACGTAAAGTTAAGAGTTGTCTTCTGTGTGGGTAAGCCTTTCTCTTTCTAAGTGGAATGTCTTCTTTAGACGTTTTTGCAGAACGGTGCCTTCTTTGGGTAGGGAAACGGGCCACGTTGCCATGGACACGGCTCTCCTCCCTTTAGCCACTCCCTGTAGCCTCTGAACTACCTCCAACTGTGGGCATTGCAATCTCTCCCGCGTCCTGGCTGGCTTGGCTCAGTGGATAGAGGGTTGGCCTGCAGACTGAAGGGTCCCAGGTTCAATTCCAGTCAAGGGCATGTACCTTGGTTATAGGCACATTCCCAGTAGGGGGTGTGCAGGAGGCGGCTGATCAATGTTTCTCTCTCATCGATGTTTCTAGCTCTCTATCCCTCTCCATTCCTCTCTGTAAAATAAAAATAAATAGAATATGTACATACTTTTTAATAAAAAGTCGGTCCCCTACTGGTAGCAGGAAGCTCCTACACTTTGGCACCAGACAGGCTGGCTCCAACCCCAGGGCACTTGACAAGTCCCATCGCGTCTCTGGATTCCAGCTTCTTCGCTGCAGGATGGGGATCGTTCTCTTTAAACAGGCTGGGACTGTACTCCATGCTCCCGTGTTTCCCCATCCTTACTCTTCACAGCATCCTTGTGCGGTACGTCCCATCTTCATTTGCGTTTTACAGAAGAGAAAAACTCGGGCGTGGAGAGGTTAAGACTCATACCAAGTCAAGTCCTGAACTAGGATTAGAATCCAGATCTGACCGAAACCGGTTTGGCTAAGTGGATAGAGCATCGGCCTGCAGCCTAAAAAGTCCTAGATTCAATTCCGGTCAAGGGCATATACCTTGGTTGTGGGCACATCCCCAATAAGGGGTGTGCAAGAGACAGCTGATCGATGATTCTCTCATTGATGTTTCCAACTCTTTATCCCTCTCCCTTCTTCTCTGTAAAAAAATCAATAATATATATATATATTAAAAAAAAAAAAAGAATCCAGATCTGCATGCAGCCAGAGCTCAAATACGAGTATGTACTAGCTAAGTTATATGTTGATAACTAGATAGCACTTCATTTTAATTAATTTAAAGAGCCACCTGTAGCGCGTGGCTAGCATATCAGACTGCATGAGACCAGACACTCTGCTCTCCGAAGGGAAATGAAATATGCTTGTAAAATAAATACAGCCGGAGTCAGGCTGGCCGGCGTTCAAACCCCAATTGGCCATTTACTGGAATCTGGAGCTTAGACAAGCCATTTTAATTTATAGTGACAAACATCACTACCTCAAGGAATAGTCGTGGCATTCATTCACATATGCACTCCACACTGCTGAGCACCCCCTGCATCCAGGGCCTTGTTCTAGACGTCAGGGCTACAGTGATGGACAGAACAGAAAAGACCCAGCCCTCAAACAATGACCTCACCCTAACCAGTTTGGCTCAGTGGATAGAGTGTCAGCCTGTGGACTGGAAGGTCCCAGGTTCGATTCCGGTAAAGGGCATGTACCTTGGTTGCGGGCACATCCCCAGTAGGGGGTGTGCAGGAGGCAGCTGATCAATGTTTCTAACTCTCTAGCCCTCTCCCTTCCTCTCTGTAAAAATCAATGAAATATATATATATTTTTTAAATGACCTAAAATGCTTGCCCCTTAAATAAAGAATGCACATGAGACAGGGAGCACAGTACCAGGCCCACAGCCCATGCTGGAGAAAGATGAAAAGTTATTTCAAGAAGCAGACCTCTCGCCTGGCTGGATGGGCTCAGTTGGTTGAGCATCATCCTGTGCACCAAAAGGTTGCTGATTCCATTCCTGATCAGAATGCACATACCTGGGTTGTGGGTTTGATCCCTAGTAGAGGCATGTACAGAAGACAGCTTATTGATGTTTCTCTCTCACATCAATGTTTCTTTCTCTTCCTCTCCCTCTCCCTCTTCCTCTCTGTCTCCCTCTCTCCCTCCCTTCCTTCTTCTCTCTAAGCATGTCCTCAGGTGAAGATTTAAAAAAAACAAATAATAAGGCTGAGGCCAGTTTGGCTCAGTGGATAGAGCGTCGGCCTGCAGACTAAAAGGTCCCATGTTCATTTCTGGTCAAGGGCATGTACCTTGGTTGTGGGCACATCCCCAGTGGGGGTGGTGCAAGAAGCAGCTGATCGATTCTCTCTCATCGATGTTTCTAACTCTCTATCCCTTTCTCTTCCTCTCTGAAAAAAATCAATAAAATATTTTTTTTTATTTTTTTTTTAAAAAGAAGATATCAAAGTTTTGCAACAGGATGTGGCAATTATATTTCAATAAAGCTGGCCGGGTTGACTAAAACGAAGTGGAGGAAGAGGAGGAGGAGAAAGAAGGTCTTACGGGATAGACTTGGCATAGACTTGGCAATGTCTCCAGAGCATTCTGTGGCGCTCGAGAAAGTTGGGAAGGTTATGCAAATGGGCCTGTTGAATAAAGAATATTCCTACGTAAAATCATTATGCAGAATGGTTTCCCCTTTGCATAAGGTGGCAAAAATTATCTCCCCGGTGCCAATTATGTGCTTGTTAGCACTGACATTCTCAGAGTCATTACACCAAATGGGTGCCATTTGTATAGGATCTACACTGGGTTCTATTGTCATTTTTCCTCTGTTTACAACTCGGTATAATAAATGTCACTTTTTTTTTTTTTCCTTCAAACGTACTTGGTGTTTCAGCTAACGCTAAGGCTTGGAGACTGTTTGCCCCTAAAAGGCCCGCCCTTCCGAACACCCTCGGGCGTCACGAAATGGAACAGATATTCAGGAGAGCTTGATGGGGAGGGGGTGGGGGTCAGGAGACAAGAATCTCATTGCTGACTATGTCCTTGAACGTGGAGCTTCCATCCTCGGAGCCTAATTGCCCCGTGTGGCTACGACGTGATCAGAGGAAGTAATGTCTTATGTCCTCTTGCAGGCTCGGCTGGCTGCAACCCTGTTAAGAAGCTCAGCTTTTGTGGTTGTTGATTAAACTCATATTAACAGTGCATTTTTAAATACAATGGAGCAAAATAAAGAGCGCAGAGATAAATTGAATAGATATAGATAGATAGATAGATAGATAGATAGATAGACAGATAGATAGATGATAGAGATAGACAGATACATACATACATACATACATACATACATACATGACATAGTTGTTGAATAAATATTGAAAAAAATTGTATTACTCTCTGAGGGAAAATCAAGGCAGATTCCTACCTCGCACCTTATACAAAAATAAAGGCCAGATGGATTAAACAGGAAAAGCAAACGCTACACAGCAAATAGGAGAAACTACGAGAGAATATTTTTGTGACCTTCAACGGACATTGGGTGGGAAATCTTGAAAACAGCTAAATATTAAAGAAGGTGGAAATGGTCAAGGATGGAATTCATTCCATGGAAATTAAAGCTCTCGTCCCAGGGACACTGTGAACAACACTAGCACCGGGCTCATGGAGTAAAACAAGAGATTTGCCAACTAGTATTTGCTGGGTCCTCTGCAAGCTTCTGGAGATGAAGTGATGGCCAAGACAAGGTCACCGGTCTCCGGGAGCTTACAACCCGGAGGGAGACGCAGAGGAAAATTAAGACCGAAGTGGAGTGAGCAAGGCAGAATGGGGCAGAGGCTAACGTTGGAGGATGACCGACCGACAGAACCTCAAGGACTGACTTTGTCCCTGAGGGGTGTGTAGCCTGGCCACGTGCTGTCCTTGCACTTACGGTGTCCCTGCCTTAATGCAGGAAGCATCATTCAAGGGCCAGGCCCCTTGAATTTTGGGTGCCAGATGCAGCCCCTCCACCAGCATCTGCCTTCGAGGTGGGGCCTCCCATTCCATGAAGCTTACCAGCCCCCCTTCCCCTGGTTCCAACCCCCTACGGGATCCTGATTCCCCCAAACTTCCATGTTCCCCATTTTTTCTCTCTGCACTTCTCGCCTTTCATTTCTGGCCAAACTTCAGATGACGGGAACACTGATAAATTAATGATTGTAATTAATAAAAATTGACTCTGGGCTAATAAATTATTATGAAATGGCCTGTCAGGGCTTTTAATGAAATGCAAAGAGCTGCCGTAATGAGATGAGTGTGTGCACTTTTTCAGCCAAGACGTGAGGAAATGCATCCTTGGGGTATTTCTCCATTCTCGAAGGAGAGAAATTCTGGGAGGATAAAAGCAGGGTTGAAGCCGTGCTCAGAGGGGGTAGGAGGAAGTACCCTTGGGTGAGCTGGGTCAGGTACTTCTTAGCCTACGTCGTGTTATTTTATTCTCTTATGAGCCCCTTGAGGTAGAAGTTGTTATCACCTCTCACTTTTTGCAGAGAAGGAAACAGAGGCCCAGAGAGGGTAAGGAATAACTCTAGATCACACAGCAATTATGTTATGGAGCTGGCGCCAAGCCTAGATCTTTTTTATTCCAGACCCATCCCCAAGCTCTTAACCACTCAATTACACCACCTTCCTGAAACTCTGGATGGAGAAGCAAGGGGCATGGATTCAAAGCCGGATTCAGTCATCTGACATTGTGACCTGGAGTAGGTTGCTCAACCTCCCTGTTTAGCCTCCATTAACCCATCTGTAGAATGGAGATAGCAATACTTCTTTCACATGCTTTTAAGCATGTACACCTAAGAAGGAAGTGAGATGATGTATGTGAACACACATAGCCCTAAGGATCCTTCTCCTCCTCCAAGAGCTGGACATCAGAAGTTCTGTAGAGAGAGCAGGCGAAGTTTTGCCAGAAAAGGGAGTCCAGCTGAAACAGGTTTGGCTCAGTGGATAGAGTGTCGGCCTGCAGACTGAAGGGTCCCAGGTTCGATTCTGGTCAGGAGCATGTATCTTGGTGGCGGGCATATCCCCAGTAGGGGGTGTGTAGGAGGCAGCTGATCGCTGTTTCTCTCTCATAGACGTTTCTAACTCTCTATCCCTCTCTCTTCCTCTCTGTAAAAAAAAATCAATAAAAATATATTTTTTTAAAAAGAAAAGAAAAGGGAGTCCGATGTCATGGAGAGCCGCCATGGTGACATCCTCCTTCATGCCCCACCCCAGCTCTATGGAGTGTTTAATGGTACCGGGTTGTCCCCGTTCTCTGTGAACTATAGCCGTGGATGTAAAACAAGCGAGTTTTACAACAGAATGGTGTAACCCTGCACCAATTAAAAGTACCTGTTATTAAAAAAAAAAAAAAAAAAAGGTAATTACGCTGTAATTAGCCTGACACGAGACATTAAGCAGATTATTATCAAAGCCAGCGAAATAGTAACTTCAAAGCAATTTCCTCTCCGGAACGAGGCATTTGCATGCCGCCCCTGGAACAAGATCCTCACTCGAGGCGCTTTTTAACGCAGGGGAAGGCGGGCCCTGGCTCTCCCCAGCAGCTGGGCGCTTTCTCGCAGGAAGAGCTTACGTGATGGCTGAACTTGGGAGGGGCTGGGCCGCAGAACTTCTACCCAGGAAACTGTTCTGGGTCCAGAACTTGCCGGGCAGGACACCCAGGCTGGGCCGGAGCAATATGGGCAAGAGAAGGGGCCAAAGAGAATGCTCTCGGGCAGCATGCTGAGGTGTTCGCTGTTCTCTCCTCGGCTCCCCAAAACACCTTGGCAAGGTAGGGACACGGAGACCCTGTTTATGAGGGAGAGAGGGAACAGGCTACGGACCACTAGTGTGGCAAGGAGGGCAAGGACTGGATGTCCCCTCAAAGTACTTCCTCAACTTTGTTACCCAAATCTATCGAATCAAGTCAATTTCTCCTTAGCAACCTTTCAAGAGCTTTGTGCTTCTATAATGCTCGATTCTCTCTTTCTCTCTCTCTCTCTCTCTCTCTCTCTCTCTCTCTCTCTCTCTCTCTCTCTCTCTCTCCCTCTCTTTATGTCCTCCCTCATGTGCCCTTTTCCCCACTGCCTCTGCTCTCATCTGCCCAAGAGGAGGACAGGAGGTTCTGATAAACATAGCCTTTTAACAAGCCTCTCAATCCTGCCCAGCCATGAGGTTTCAGCACCATGGTCAGCGGCGCTGGTCCTCGCCGCCCCCTCTCTCCCATCCTCAACAAGAAACTCCTGCACCTGTGACTGATGTCCCGTCACTGCCACTTAGCCAGCTGTGTGACCTCCGAGGCAATATTAACCTCTCTGAGCCTCAGTTTCCTCTCTTAGAAAATGGAATAATCACAGCACCTAATTTCAAGAGTTACTGTGAAGAATTCATGTCAAATGCTCGGCAGGGAGCGTGGCATTCTGTAAGCTCCCAGGAAATGAGAGCTATTATTATTATTAACCTCTGTCTCCTGACTGCTGACCCCTGTGCTCCCATTAGCCCATCGAGCTCTGCTCTCCAAGAGACAGAAAAATATAGATATAAATGTGAGGCAGGCAAAGGAGCAAAACCAGATGGTTCAAGAAGCAAAACATATCCCAACCCTCCTGCACCTATACAAATAACAGTAGGGTTTTTTTTTCTTGCCAGAAAAATGTAAATTTCCTTTTCTCTGGATAGCCTTCAAATATCATTAGTATATGTGGCCATTCGTTGAGTATGTTTTACCAAGCACTGCATGAAGCATTTTATAACCACTGTCATTCAGTAAAACAACCATTCTATGAAGCAGATAATATTATCTATATATATAAAAACCTAAGCCACCGAACAACCCAATGACCAGTTGACCAGCTATGATGTGCACTGACCACCAGGGGGCAGACGCTGAACACAAGAGCTGCTCCCTGGTGGTCAATGTGCTCCCCACAGCCAAACCCCGTGGCCAGACAGCCAACCTCCCTCGGTCTCTGCCCCTGATCAGCAACCCTCCTGAGGTCCCTACCCCCAGCCAGCCAGCTCCCCTCTCCTAGATCAGCCCCAATCACTGGCCAGGCTGAGGGACCCCACCCAGGCATAAATTCGTGCACCAGGTCTCTAGTGTCCTATAAACTTTATCCATTTAGTGGAGGAGAGATAACACATACTTCCACACACCTCGTAAGTGACAGAGCAAGGGTTTGAACCCAGGTCTCTCTGACACCTAGCCCTTTGCCAGGACGCCTCCCTGTCCTCCCAGGTCACATAGTCTGGGGGAAAGAGAGACAAGTACAGAGAAGCTAGCTGTAGTACCAGGGATACAGTAGGTGCTCAGGAAATCTGTGTCCTCACCACTCTCCTCCTTCCTCAGTTTCCCCACCTTTCAATTCAGAGGTTCGGCCAGGTCTTCTCTAGGAGCCCTTTGAGGCCACAGATGCTGCCAAAAGAGCCTCTTCTCACGAGCTGTCACCCTGAGGCTCCACCTGTGTGCCCTCAGAGCCCTGATCCAAGCCTCTCGTCTCCCCCTCAAAGGCCCTGGAATCTGAGAGGAACTAGAGGAGCCGTTCCCGGGCCATGGGGCCTCGAGCCCATCCTGCCGTTGCCATGACAACAATGCCAGCATCCATCTTCTCCAGGCCCCTCTTTCCAGCTCTGCCTTTCTCCCTCCCCTGTCATGGTTGTGCCTGCTGGGTGCCCCTGCAGTCTGATTTAAGGTAAGGGGCCAAGGCCAGGTGTGTGCACGCAGTGGTGGGGCAGAAGGAAGAAGAGAAGGTTCCAGGACCGAGGTGAATCAGACTCAGTAGGTAGCTGGGAGGCAGGACTCGGTCCCCTAGCAACCTCGGCGAACCTCGTTTCTTCCTCTTTCCCCCTTTTTCTTACTGAGCACATCATTCACATCAGGTGCTGTGCATGTTGCATACGTGACCCCCATGAAAGCTCTGCTCAGGCACCTCCTATGGCAGTGATCGGCAAACTCATCACTCGGCAGAGCCCAATATCAATAGGACAACGATTGACATTTCTTTTGAGAGGCAAATTTTTTAAACTTAAGCTTCTTTTTAAAAAATATATATTTTATTGATTTTTTTACAGAGAGGAAGGGAGAGGGATAGAGAGTTAGAAACATCGATGAGAGAGAGAGACATCGATCAGCTGCCTCCTGCACACCCCCTACCAGGGATATGCCTGCAACCAAGGTACATGTCCTTGACCGGAATCAAACCCAGGACCTTTCAGTCTGCAGACCGATGCTTTATCCACTTCTTCTAACACCACTTCCTCCCAACCTCCCTCCTACCACCACCACCACCACCACCACACCAAGAGACACTTTTGCCGGTCACAAGACTAAGACACGGCTATGGCATGTAAGGGTAAAGGCCAGAGATGACAGCTCAACATCCCACAGTGCACACAACAGCACACACACACACACACACACACACACACACACACACACAGGGCTATTCAGCCCAATCTGTCCACCGTGGGGTGAGACCCTGGGCTGGGGTGAGGCCCTGTCGTTGGTGTGTTTGGAACGCTCTCAGGTGATTCTAACGAGAGGCTGCGGGTTAATCAAACGCTCAGCAATTAGCCCTGGGATATTAGAGCCTTTTAGACGAAGCCTCCGTAATCAGCCAGCTGCTATTAAAGCATCGCTAGCTGTGGCCACATTAGACCCGGCGTTCAGCGTGCTTCCAGCACCGGCTCCTCCGTTCCTGCGGAGGGCGGCCAGCCCTCCGGTGTTTCCTGGATGGAGGGGGTTCCCAGGATACAGGACTTCTCACTTCTGAGGCCAGGACAGTCCCAGGAACATACATGCTCAAGTCTGCTTCTCTCTCGTTTCCTCCTCTCTCCCTCTAGCCGTGACTGCAAGAGCTTGTACAACACGCCTGCATGCCGGGCCTGTGCCAGCGCTTTGTCTGCATCAGCTCCCGGAATTAGCTCCGAACCCTGAGAGAGGGGGGTCACGACCTTTTCACAGGGAGCCAAGGGTTCGGTTACTGGGCCACAGAGGTCCCCTGTCTTGTTAAGTGTTCGAGTCAGGACTCGAACCCAGGTCTCTCCACTCCGCGGCCCTCACCACTGCATCACACCGTCTGTCTCCTTCGCTGCGTGACTTGATACCCAGCACAGGGACTCGGAGGTGTTAACCCCTAACCGTCAGGAATGCCGCCCCGGGTTCTGCGGTGTCTCTGCTGTTTCCACTGATCCCATCCCACTGCCTTTTTTTTTTTTTTTAATATGTGGTATCACGTAATTGTCCTCATCCCCCCGTTCCCATCCCAAAACCCTCCCCACAGATGCCCCCACCCCCCTGTTGGCCATGGCCACTGGTTAGGGTCATATGCATGCACACAAGTCCTTTGGTTGATCTCTCTCCCTTTACCCCCACCCTCCCCTACCTTCCCTCTGAGGTTTGGGAGTCTGATCGCTGCTTCTCTCTCTCTGGGTCTGTTTTTATTCATCAGTTTATGGTGTTCATTATTTCCTCTAGACGTATGAGAACATGTGATCCAAGAAATACCCTTGTAAGAACCAAAACTGAGACAAGCCACCATGGTTATGCTGAGAGGCAGATGAGTCAGTCTGTAGTGAGTTCCTTTCTGGGCCGACAGTTCTTTTGAGTCCCAATTTCAATGTCAAACAGTTCCTTAAGTGTCCAGGTCAGCCATAATATTTCAGATCTGGTTGGTGGACAAATGGTGGTGATGCAAGTCCGACAGTCTCTGGTTTGGTCCTGGGCAACCTTCAGCGACACGCAGCTGCTGTCTGCTGGTATGGCGAGGCGTCGTCAGCATCTTCCATCTCTGAACTGTTTCTCTTCCGTCTTCATGGCTGGAGCACTTCTGACTATTCCTCTCTGTTGCAGGAATCCAGATGGTCTCAGAGTTGTTTTCTGAAAATACACAAACATATTCTCGACCAAAAGTTAATAAAGAGATATTTTCTATAAATTTGACTTGGGATCCTTTTTCATTTTCATTTTCTTTCTTTTATTATTCCCTTCTCCCCCCCCCCCAAATGATTTTCCTCTGGCTTGTTTTGACACCATTGTGTGTATTTTCATGGGTATTTTGCTGTTAGCGTTTCGAATGAAGGTTAACTTTCTAAAGGACACATTTTTTAGGTGTCATTTACTCGCAGGATATTTTTCCTTACATGATATTCTTCCACTGTCATCCCCCTTTTTAATTGAAATAATAGGAGGCTTTCGGAAAGTGTACAATGTAGTCTTGATAGCTTTTACATTTTAATTGTTTGCGCTAAACTGTGACTGCTTCATTCCATAGTACACACACACACACACACACACACAAAAAAAAAAAAAAAAAAAAAAAAAAAAACAAAGAGGGAGCCGCCCTGCAGGTGGCTTCCCCTCACGTAATTAGCAGAGGCAGCTCGCCTGAGGGCAGGGCTGAGGACCTGCAGGGAGGGAGGGAGAATCCAGACTCCAGACCAGTCCCTCGGCACTTCCTGACCCCCGATGGTGACCTCCATGGCCCCCAGAAGGAAACTGAGGCCGGAGAGGTGCTGGCCGGGGCCATCTTCCCGGTAAGTGGAGTCTCCGGTGTGAGAAGCCACGCCTGTTTACTCTGGTCCGGGGCTGGTAGCTTTTGTTCCACGCTGGGGGGCGGGGGGGGGGGCCTGACTTCCTGTTGATCTAGCAGCCCAGCCTGGGCACAGCGCCCCTGGAGATGGTCTCGGGGAGGGTCATGTTGTGCAAACGGCATCGCACGTGTTTTGGGGTGCAGCACCCTTTCCGAGAGCGGCGAGCCCCGAACCCTGAGAGGTGCTGTCTTTCCGTGGAGCCGGGACTGAGTTCAGAAAGGCCGCGGTGATAACGGACCACGTGGGTGCCCCGGTGCCCCCTGAGACCACGGGACCGGCCTGGGTGCCCGCGTCCGCTGCCTCTGCGGACCTCACCCGCACTCTCTCCCCCCCACCCCCCCCACACACACTATACACACACTACACACACACTACATGTACATACTACACACACATACCATACACATGCTACACACTCTACACATACTACACACACATACTGCACACACTACACACACATACCACACATGCTATACATACACTATGCACACATACTACACACACTACACACACTACACACACATGCTACGCACACTACACACACTGCAGACAGATACGCATACTACGTGCATATACATATATGTGCTGTGCACATGCTACACACATATACTACATAGACACATATTACACACACACACACACCCAGGTGCAAACCCCGAGGCGCCCCCGTGCATTTTCTGCAAAATGATATTTTATTAAGTAAACAAAGTGGAGCCGTCCCGCAGATTTATGAAGCGTCCCTCCCGTCTCCCCCGTTCGACCCGCCGCGGATTTACGGCCCCGCATTGACCCCGTGCGCGCTCATAGGGTTGGCTGAGATCACGTCGGCAGGGGGAGGAGGGGTGTTTATGGCCGAGTCATCATCACAAAGCGCAGGGGGTCCTCGGGAGCCGGTTTGTGGGTGGTGCGGGGTGCGTGGCCGATGGGGGGTGTGCAGGTTCCAGGATCAACCCCTTCCCCAGCGCCGGCTTCCCCGGCCTGGCTCCTCCAGAGTCGGGTTCCTGCGCTCCGCGGAGGTGTCAGCGGTGGGATCGGTCAGCAGCCTCGGGGAGCACAGAAGGGACGCCTGCCCAGGGGGCCCTCGGTTTCAAGTTGACCCCCGTCTTTTAGAGAACAGCCCCATGTGCTCCCCAGGACCCTGGAGAAAGGTCAGTCTCCTGGGATGTGGGGGAACAACGCCCCTTCCCCTTCAGAGAACAAGCGATGGGTTCGTCAGGCTCTTTCTTGCAAATAGTTCTGCTCCATGAAAGGGGAGAGACCTGTCCAGGGAAGCATCCGGGACCTGGTGGCGCTGGGAGCTGAAGGAGAACTGGGAGGGAGGGCGTCTTGCAACAGGACCCGGAAATAGGAGAGGGATCCGCGAGAGAGGAGTAGGAGTAATAATAACTGCAGCACCCGGACTGCACAGAAGGGGTGGGGGTGGGGGTAAAACGACAGGTGCCTGGACCCAGCCCATTACACTGGGCCTTCCAGGCTGGTACAAACTGCCCACAGACGCTGATGCGCGATGTGGCACTGGAACCTCAGAAATGCCCAAGGCTCAGAGAGGTTTAGCCACCAGCCCCAGCTCACACAGAGCCAGGCCTGGACACCAGGCACCCCCCCCCCCATACCCCCTACCCCTCCTTCAGCATCTCACACTTGCACCCTGAGCCGAGGATGGAGGAAACCCGGGCACGGTGGCAGGTGGAGGAGAGGGGTGCCCTGGGGGAAGGGGCCCTGTGCCTCGTTGTCAATTAGTCACCCCGCCTGCCTCCCTCCCGCAGCTGACAGAGCGGGCCGACTTCCCTGCCTGCTACCCGCCCCCCCTGCCGCCTCTGCCCCCGCTCCCTTCCCCTTCCCCGGCCTCCTTGAGACACGAAGCTCACACAAGAGAGCATGAATAATGTAGCACGATGGCTCCTCTCGTCTCCCCCAGTCCTCGGAGGGTGAGCGAGGCTTCTTGTCTGCCTCATTAGTGGCCGTTCAACCATTTGATTTCGGTAACAATGAGTGTGCCTTCCTCGGAATTTTCATACCTATTTGCGTCACCGGAGTCAACACTGGATTTCTGAAGCCGCATGAAATTTTAATGGGGCGATCTGCATACAGCACGCTCTGCTCTCCGCGCCGCGCCTGACGCCCGGGCCCTGCGGGGAAGACAGACTGGTCACAGGGAAGTGGGGCGGGGCCCGGTGGACTCCAGGCGTGGAGCCCCGTGGGGGAGGGGGCCACAGGGAGGGTTGAGAGGGTCCTATCAGCTAAGCTCCCTGAGGCCAAGGTGAGCAGCTTCCAATTCCGGGTTAAAGGTGAAGCCAATCCTAGAGCCGGTCAGAGTCACCATGTCCAGGCTGTGTGCCCTAAGGGAAGTTGCTTTCCCACTCTGAGCTGCAGTGTGTGTTCGACTGCAAAATGGAGATTGCAACGGAGAGTTGCGGCCTGCGTTACATGTAGATCCCTTAATCCGTTGCCTGGGCACATGATAGGCACCTGATGCCGAGTAGAGCTCATCATTAATAACACTGGAGGCCCTTTGCAGGAAGATTCCTGCAAGAACAGGGCTTCCTGCAAGCTTCCCTCCCACCACCACCACCTCTCCCGCCCACTATTAACCACGCTTTCCCTGCTGCCTCTGCCCCCCTCCCCATACCTCACACTTCCCCTCCCCTCTTCCTTCTATGCTGTCTTCAGTCTTCCTTCCTCCCTCCCTCAGCATATGCAAATGAACCACCATCTTTGTCGGGCTAATTTGCATGCTTGCTCTGATTGGCTGTGGACAGAGTGAAGGAATGGTCAGTTAGCATTTTTCTCTTTCATTTATGTAGATTATCATGATCGGTTTTCTCCGTTTTTCATCCTCCACATATGACTGGAGCTATGTAGTTTGCAAAACATGATCATCGCTGGTTTGTTTGTTTTTTAAATATAGTTTTATTGGTTTCAGCGAGGAAGGGAGAGGAAGAGAGAGAAACATCAATGATAAGAGAGAGTCGTTGATCAGCTGCCTCCTGCACGGCCTGCACTGGGGATCGAGCCCACAACCCGGGCTGGAAGGAGCAGGGGAGGGCTCCCTTTCTCGCTCACCTCCTTCCTGTGGGGGCCCCGTCTGGCAATCCCCCGCCCCACCGGACACAGAGATGGGGGTGAAATGGAACAGGGTCCCCAACACACACACACACACACACACACACACACACACACGGCCCGGTATTTCTCACCCTGGGTAATGAAATGGAAGGAATTTCTCCTGAGAAGGGTGATTACTAACCTGCCAAGATGAGTGAGAAAAATCAATTCAGGGAGGGAGCGAGGGTAGGAACTGGCTGAGTGGGGGAAGCATGGGGGAGAGGAGAGGGTGGGGGACAGAGAGACAGGAGAGAGAGAGAGAGAGAAAGAGAGAGAGAGAAAGAGAGAGAGAGAGAGAGAGAGAGAGAGAGAGAGGAACCTCAAGTTGTATTTCTCCTCAGTCCCTCTCAGCGTTTCTCCCCTCAGAGATAGAAAAGGAGATTGAGGGAAGGGACTCGGGAGGGGAGCGTGTACTCAGTCCAGGTTCCGTGTGTGGGAATTGGGACCTCAGATTTCTCGTCTGCAAAATGGGATTCAAGATCTCGCCCCGGCTTGCCAAACCCGGTTTGGCTCAGTGGATAGAGCGTCAGCCTGCGGACTGAAGGGTCCCAGATTCGATTTGGGGGTGTGGCAGGGTCACAGCTGGAAAGGACACAGAACTCGGAGCCAGTCACTGAAGGGGGACCAAGAGGAGGAAGAGGAGAGGGACTCACAGCCGCAGGAGCAGCCCCAGCCCAGGCAGGGAGGAGGAATATGACATTGCAGAGCACTGGGGTCGATTGGAGAAACCGAGGTCCCAGGAGCCACATCATGGAGGACCCCATAAGCTGGCACTCAAGGGTCCTCGGGAGCCACCGAGAAGGTCTGAGCCACCGAAAGGTCAAGATTTCCAAAAAGTCACTCTTACCAACTTGGGACAGAGGAGTCGTGAGAATCCCCGCTGAGGTCTCATTCCCTTCCTCCATCCTGTCTTCCAGAAGCTCGCCTTGAACACCTACTGTGAGCACAGCCCCGTGCTGGGTGCCGGGGGCCAGGGGCCCGTGTCCACCCACGAGGGCATGGGGCGATCGGTCCGATTAGGGGTGAGCAACCATCCTCCCGTTGCTCAGAAGAGACTTCCCGGGGGTCTCCGACACGCACCTGCCGATCTCACACTCCCATAAACGTCTGTAAAAAAAAAAAAAAAAAAAAAAATGGATTATATTCATTCTCTTAACCTCACCCCAACCCGGACATAAATCGTCTCTGTTTATAACACCTCTGGCGTTTCGTGCATTTTGCCGAGTGACATAAAACGACGATAAATTCAGGCCCCTCCAGCAGAGAAGTACCTCAAATGCCACATGTCACTAATATTGACAGGTTCTAAAAGTGAAACTTGGAAACGGTTCAGGCGACATAAATTAAAATATATATATATATATATATATATATATATATATATATGCTTTGTCCTTGAGAGAGAATTGGCTAAAATTAAACCTCGGCGTGGGCGGGGCGTCCAGGAAGAGGAGACGGAAGCGGCCGGGATGCCCGACCATGTGGACCCAGCGCAGAATCACAGACCGGGGCGAGAAGGGCCCTGAGAGAGCCCCAGCCAGGCCCTGGGCAGGAAACAGGACCGGTCTTAAAGCGGCAGTGTCCCTACTGCAGCCGCCGCCTTCAGGTGGCTGTTTGCATTTCCATTTGGTAACGCGTTTAAGAACAGGGCGACTGGAATCTAAAATGAAATGCAGTTAAGCCTCCCTCAGCTGCACAAGCCACATTTTAAGTGCTCAGGGGCCACTCTGTGGCTATTGCATTGGGCAGCAGGGTCTCACTTTGGTTGTCCCCCTTCCCTCCCCTCCCCTCCCCTCCCCTCCCTTCCCCTTCCCTTTTCTCTCTCTCTCTCTGTCTCTCTGTCTTTCTCTCTCTCCTCTCCCCGCAGTCTGTCTGCCTATGCTCTCACTATCTGCCCCTTCCTCAGCCTCGATGACCCTCAGAGGCTTGCAAAAACCTAGCAAATCTCCGTCAGCCCAGCGTTCAAGACTCACCATCCTTTCCCAGTGGCATCTCTGGCTCCCGCCCCCTCCACCCCTGCCCACCTCCCAGAAGCTCCGCGCACATCCCGCCCTCCGGGCCTTGGCGTGTGCGGCTCGCCCAGCCCGGGCGCCCTCTCCCCTTCTGTCTGCCTTTGGCACTCCTACCCTCCGGGGAGGGCCCAACTCAGAGACCACGACACCCTCCTGGGGGCGGCTCCTTGCCTGGGGCTGGTCGGGGAGCCTGGGGGGGAAGAGAAGGGGACGGAGAACCCCAGAGAAAGAAAGGAAAGCGCTGGGCTGGCTCGTTCAGGAAAACGGGGAGCTGGTCTCCACGTCTGGCCGAGAGGACGGATGTCATTCATCCAGTCAGCATGTAGGGGGCACCTACTGTTTGCATTCCCGGCCCAGCCTCATGGAGAGAGAGGTGCCAAGCGAATCTCCCTCCTGGAGGAGTCACAGCCTGGGGGCGAAAGAGACCTTCCCGGGAGCCAGGGGAGTGACACCAGATCTGGCCACACGCAAGAGGACCTCCAGGCCACTCGAGGACACACGAGACCAGGCCTTGGGGACAGGAGGAGGGGCCTGGCACGGGGCACAGGGCGGCTGGCATGGATGGGATGGGCATCCCCAGACCGGTGAGAGCAACACAAGTCCAGGGACCCAGATCAGGCTGTGGGAGGCGGGACGTAGAGAGAGGCCGGGTCAGGTGGCCTGGCCGGGAGGGACAAAACCCCAAGGGGTCAGCTTGGCTGGCGAAGGAGCTGGGAGTTCCTTCTAGGGGGTCACAGGCCGGTTTTAAGCAAGGAAGAGCTGTGAACAGAAGCTTTAGAAATCTCCCTGGCCACCCTGGGAGAGGGAGTCGGAACCTGGGGGAAGAGGTCTGCAGGGTGGAGGCCGAACAGGGCAGGATGGAGGGCCTCCGCTCTTCCCCCATCTCCACCCCCAGGCTGCTTCCGCCTCCAGCATGTAGGCATGTAACCGCCTCCCCCTCCCCCGCCAGCCCTCAGCCTTCTGGCTGCACCATTTGTGAAGAACATTATGCAAATGGGCTTTATGCAAATCCAGCCTCTCTCCCTGCTCGCTGGACTCCTGAACCCTAATTAACTTGCCAAAGCCTAATGTTGCCGGTCCTTTCCACCCCAGCCCTGCCCCCCAACCTGCTCCCCCAACCTCGACATCCATCTTCCTTCCCAGGCCGGGCCTAATCGCTGCCTCATTTGGATGTGCGGGCTGTCTCGGGCCCTGAGCAGCCGGGGGAGGCATCTCAGCCAGCTTCCGATCCAGCTCCAAAATACATGCTTCCCTTTGCCTCCTCCCACTGGATTTCTCGTGGCTTCCAGAACCAGCCACAGCAGCGAGGTCTCATTATCTTCACGCCTTAATTCTATCACCTGGCATCCCTCTCCCCTCCCCATCCCAAAGTCTGGGGCCCAGTACTCCCCCTGGCCTCTCAAAAAAAAAAAATGCACTAAGACAAGGATTGGGCTCTAGCTGGTTTGACTCCATGGATAGAGCGTCGGCCTGCGGACTGAAGAGTCCCCGGTTCGATTCCGGTCAAGGGCACGTGCCCTGGTGATGGACTCCATCCCCAGTAGGGGGAGCATGCAAGAGGCAGCCTATCATTGATGTTTCTATCTCTCTCTCTCTTTCCCTCTCCCTCTCTGAAATCAATAAAAAAATATATTTAGAAAAGAAAGAAAGAGATTGGGGTGGGGGGTTGTTTTTTTGAAATCAGACCGGCCATGGTTCATTCCTCGTCTGTTTCCGACAAGGCGCCTTGGTGAACTTACTCCTAAACATGGGTGTGTGGCCTAAAAAAGACCCCAACAGCATCTCCCCCAGCCTCCTCGACGTGAAAGATGGTCACCTCTAGGTCCCGCGAGCACCAGGGACGCGTCCAGGGTCACACAGCAGAGATGGACGCACATCCAGCCCCCTTGCCCCCGAGGCTGGCTGGCTGGCTGGCTTCCCTCTCCCCCATGCAGCCCCCATCCCTGCGTTCCTGTCAGCCCAGCCGGGAGGAGCCGCCGCCGCCAGGCTCCTGCGTGCTCACTTTCAAGTGCACACCAAAGCAAAATAAAGGCTTTCCCGGGGAACACGAAGAATTGTGTTGTCAGCCGGTTCCTGCTGCTGCAGCAAATCCCCGGGATACAGCCCCAAAGGCAGGCATGGGAGGAGGAGGAGGGAGAGGGGGCTGTCAGGGCCTCTGCAGCTGGGGTGGGGAGGCACCCACAGAGCTTACGGCTCCATGTCTGGACGTTGCAGCACCTGGGACGTCGGCTTGAGCTTGGTCTGGCAAGAAGGATGGGGAGCAGCCGGCGACCATTCATTCATTCATTCATTCCTTCGATCATCATTCTTTCAGGAAATGCTTAGAGCCGGGCGTGCCTGGCCCAGAGTAGATCCCTAGTAAACATTCTGCCTGCAGAGCCTGGTCACCCACTTGTCCCCCGCCCGAAGAGGGCCAAGTTCACCGTATGCAAACAGTCATCTGACGCCCCGTGTCTCTCCCCGCTGGCCCAGCCTCCCTCCGTCCCTCCAACCCTGGCATCTGTGCGTGTGAATGTTAAAAGCGTCCACATTTGGAAACGCCCAACATCGTCTCGTCGCTCCCTTTTTGTTTCTGAAAGGGAGCGACGTTTGCTTGTGCTCAGCCCAGAGAGGCAGTTTTCTTTCACGAAGAAAGAATTCAGAGCCGAAACCGGTGTGGGTCAGTGGATAGAGCATCAGCCTGTGGACTGAAAGGTCCCAGGTTCGATTCCGGTCAAGGGCATGCACCTTGGTTGCGGGGTGTGCAACCCAGTAGGGGGTGTGCAAGAGGCAGCTGAACGATGTTTCTCTCTCATCCATGTTTCTAACTCTCTATCCCTCTCTCTTCCTCTCTGTAAAAAATCAATAAAATATATTTTGAAAGAAAGAAAGAAAGAAAGAAAGAAAGAAAGAAAGAAAGAAAGAAAGAAAGAAAGAAAGAAAGAAAGAAAGAAAGGATTCAGAGTCTCACACATACACACAGGCTTCAAATCCTGTGACCCCGGGCAGGCAGAGCTTGCAATGCCTTTGTTTTCTCGTCTGTGAAAGGGGTACCCTGACAGCGCCGGTTGAAGAGGTGATTAGATGGTGAAGTCGATGCATGTCGAAACGATCACGTTCTCTCTGCGATGGAAGCCTGTTCACGGGCCCTCTACGGAGAGCCATTATCAGTAACTCCTTGGTGTTCCAAAAGCAAAGGCGGGAAGCCAGGATTCTTACACAGATTTCATGATTAGGATCTCCTTATGCCCAAGGTGCCACTGGCGAGAGTTTTAGAAAAACAGTTGGGTCTGGTCACCTCATCTCATGGAGCCCAAATTTTCTCAGCTGAGGGAAAATGAGAGGATGAAAAAGTACGACAAAGCCCAGAGGAAGACGGCAGGTGCCAGGCAGCTGGTGGTGAAGACGGGAAATGCAGTCAGCTGTTCCGAAGAAGCAGATTTCCCCCCCCCCCCCCCGCCCCCGGTGTTTCCCGTAATAAGTGCCTCCCCGCTCCGGCCCGGGCAGCTGTGACGTGCGGCAGACATTCCTCAAAGACACGTCTTTGAAAAATGAAGTGATCTCCATACCATCGACTCTTGGAATGTCTGTTGGCGAAGGCGGATGATGAGGTGTCCAAGTCTGGTCCCAGCCTTCAAATCTTGCTGTTGGGGTGGCCAAGGCCCGCCAGGTTTTAAGGCCCAGGGGGCAGGTCATGCGGTTCACCCTACGGGACGGACCTCCTGGCAGTCTCTGATGGAGCTGATGGCTTCGGCCTGGGTGGATGCCTCTCCCAGGACACCAGTTCCTTTTGGATTTCCCCCTGCGTCCATGCCAGCTCCTTCTCAATGCACCGGACGTGGGGCTTCTCCTGTCTTCCGGCGTCTGAATGGTGCCGGCTCCCGGACTCGGCCCTCAGCCTTGTTCTTACACCGAGCTGCCCTGGGTTCCTCGTGAGCTCATGGCTTTCAAACATCCTTGAGCAGGTGCCTTCAAAAATGATGCCTCCAGCCGAAACCAGTTTGGCTCAGTGGATAGAGCATCAGTCTGCGGACTGAAGGGTCCCAGGTTCGATTCCGGCCAACGGCATGCACATTGGTTGCAGGCACATCCCCGGTAGGGAGTGTGCAGGAGGTGGCTGGTCGATGTTTCTCTCTCATTGACCTTTCTAGCTCTCTATCCCTCTCTTTTTCTCTCTAAGGAAAATCAATAAAATATATATTTTTTTTAAATGATGCCTCCAACCTGGCCGCTCTCCTAAACTCCAGACTCATACATCTGCCTGGCCACCCCTGCCTGGTCACTGATGGCACCTCACACGTCACGCATCCATCATCAGAGTCCTGATGCCAGGTCACCCTCTCTCTGACTTGTGACCACACCCCCGTCCTTCCCATTCCGGGACGTTGACCCACTGTTGACCCAGTTGTCCAGGCCAAAAACCTAGGCCTCTTCTCTTCTCGTCACATCTAACATCCAATTCGTCACGTCCTATCCACTCAATGCCAGAATCATCTCAGAGTCCTCACAGGGCGTGGCGTGGGCCCTGATTCCTCCCCGGCCTCATTCCTCTGCTCCAGGCTCCTGGCCTCCTGCTGGGGACACGCCTTTCAAGGCACCTGCGTTTACTCATCTCTCCTCTCAGGGATACTCTTTTCCCAGACCGCCCATGGTCCTCTGAGCTCTAAGCCTGTCCACATGCCCTCTCTGGAAGCTGTCTCCATTTCTGATGGCTGGTGGAATACCACCTCCTCCAGGAAGTCTTCCCTGACCACCCTTGTTTTAAATGGACCCTCCCAACTGCTACCAGCCTCCCTCTCACCTCTTACCAGTCTCCTACCCAATCCCTACCAGCCTCCTTCCCACCTTTTACTGTCATCCCTCACCCTTTGCCAGCTTTCCTTCCCCCCTCACCCCTGCTTCCCCCCACCACTATCAGGAAAAGGTCTTATTTGTCTCTACGAGAGCAGGGACATTGGCCTCATCTGCTAACTGTTGTATCTCACATAGTAGGTGCTCAATAAACATGGATGACGCCTCTCTCTGGTTGCACTTAATCCCAATACATTTCTGAACTGAAAACTCCAAGCTGATCAGCTCACGGGGAGAGCAGGGGAGTCTTAGCCACAGTCTCCTCCTCTGTGGCTTGCTTGCCTGGGGGAACCCACACTGAGGGTTTTGCCTTCATGGAGTCACCTGTGTCCATTGGCTGATGCCATGAGGGATGCCCCGGTGATTTCCATGGCTCCCCCTTACCCATCAGTATCTCCCTGGGTGTCCGCCGACCCCTCGGATCTCACCTCAGGAAACGCTGTCAACAAACCCCAATATATTGCCAAGGCCCGAGCAGACCGGGCCAATTTACAGCAGGTTTTGACTTTCATAATGTTTTGTCTTAGATCTGACCCTAATTATAAATCATGTGCCACTGTGGTTTAAACCATAAGCAAATCTTACATGGCATTCTTATTATCTCCTTAATATCGCGCCCCGAAAGATTTACGGAATCCCGTTCTGGGAATTAAGCAAAACGAGAAAACTTTTAGGTGAGGGCGAAACACGTGAAAATTATAGTTTTGTCGTAAAACAGGCGATTGATCAATGATTATTGTAAAACGGTGGTAACGGTGCCGGCGTCAACATAAATCTGTAATTGGCTGGATTTATTCTTTTTCAAAATACTATATTTCCTGCCGCCTGGACCATGGTGTTCATCTGTGTCTATTAGATTTACTGTGGTTTTAACCTAATTAACTCCATTTACCTTATGCTTATACCTGTGTGCAAGTGTATGTAGTGTGTGTGTGTGTGTGTGTGTGTGTGTGTGTGTGTGTGTACACACATATATACACTGAGTGGCCAGATTATTATGATCTCTGAACGCATAATAATCTAGCCACTTAGTGTATGTGTGTGTGTGTGTGTGTGTGTGTATAATTAGAGGTTCAGTGCATGAATTCATGCATGTGTAGGGTCTGGCCAGCTTGGCCAGGGGGAAGGGATAGGGGCGGTTGGCCCACCTGCCTTCTGGTCAAACTCCTGGCCAAGGGGACAATTTGCATATTAGCCTTTTATTATATACAATATACACTGAGTGGCCAGATTATTATGCATTCAGAAATCATCATAATCTGGCCACTCAGGGTACATGGGCAGGCCTCTTGGTCCATATGATAACACAAACTTAAAATAATGGAATAGCCCTAGCCGGGTTAGCTCAGTGGATAGAGCATTGGTCTGCAGACCAAAGGGCCCCGGGTTCACTTCCAGTCAAGGGCATGTACCAGGGCTGCAGGCTCCCCCATGACAAGGCCCTGGCCAGCGCGTGTGCAGGAGGCAACCAATCAGTGTGTTTCTCTCACTTCGATGTTTCTCTCTCCCACACTCTCTGAAAACCAGTGGGAAAATGTCCTCGGGTGAAGATTTCAACAAATAAAATGTAATAAAATAAATAATAATAATTAATAATAATCAGCAACCACTCCCACCTTGTTACTCAGCACTTCCCTTGGGTCACGTTCTCTGCTCAGTTCCTTACAGACCTCATCTTGCTGAAGCCTAGCAGTGGCTGCTACGTTGTCAGCTGTGAGGCGAGGAAATTAAGATCCTGGAGATCTGACTTCCCCAAGTCATCCCGCTAACACAGACTCCAAACCCACAGTCACAGCGCTGGGCCAGACATCCCCTCGGCGGAGGCCGTCTCTCCTGGACACGGGCGTGTCCTGTGTCCTGAGCCAGTGGCTCCTCCCCAAGGTCACCCCAAGGTAAAGGCCAGCCCTGTCCAGCCATTCCCTCTCCTCTTCCCCGATTGTTGAGGACAGAGCTGGGAAGCAGCCGGTTTCTGGTTGAAACCTGCCCTCCTCTTCCTGTGGAGTTCTGCGTTTGGGTCCAAAAAAAAAAGGGGGGGGGGGGGGCTTTGTTTGTCTGCCTTCCCACTGTGCCGCCGGGGAGAAATCTTTTCTGAAGGCCTGCTCTGAGTCACCGGCTCGCACTCTCTGTCCTCCCGCTGTCCAGGGTCAGCAGAGTCAACCGTGGCTAAATGAGCCCAGACATTCGATTTCGCTAAAAAGTAAACACTCCGAGTCATGAAAAAAAAAAAATTGTTGGTTTCAAATATAACTGTTATGTGTAATCTCCTCCCCTCCATTTTCCCCCAACACACACACACACACACACACACACACACACACACACACGCTCTCTCCTCCTTTTCTTCCATCTCGATCTCTCTTCCTCTTACCTCCTTCCCCTCTCTCTTTTCTTCCATCTTTTCTCCCCCTTCTTTTAATCTCTGCTTCTTTCTCTCATTCCCTTCTACTATGTCTCTCTCTCTCTTCCTTCCTCTATATGTTTTCCATTGATTTTTAGAGGAAGTGGAAGGGAGGGAGGGAGAAGGAGGAGAAAGAGAGAGAGGGAGACAGAGACAGAGAGAAACATCGATGTAAGAGACACACATCCATTGGTTGACTCTCATACGCTCCCCAACCTGGGCCTAGAATCAAACCTGCAACCCAGGTACATGCCCTTAATCAGGAATCGAACCCACGATCCGTCAGTGCACAGGCCAACCACTGAGCCTGCTGGCCAGGTAGGGACTTTGTTTTGATTAGGTATGGGGGGGCCAGCAGAGCAGGGGTGACTGCCATTAAGAAGATGGCACTCTTAGCCTCAGTCTCCTCACCTGTAAAATGGGCATAGTGACTCCTATCTTAGAGCAAAAGGTCTTGAGTGAAATAAATAACCCAGGAGAGAAGTCAGGATAACATTCTAACCCTCAGAGGGACCATCTTAGGGAAGCACCGGGGTCAGTCAGGAGGCAGGAGGAGGAAGGGGAGAGAAGGCACTGAGACCCGATTATGGGTTTGGCAGGAAGGAACCGGAGGGACGGGGAAGCCGGGTTAGGATGGCTGGCTTGCACCGTTTCAGCTGCTTGAGTCACTTCCGCTAACTCCGGGCCATCGGGGAGGTCCCCGGTACTTGGCTTGGGGAAACTCGGGCAGGGAGACGGCGTCCTGGGCCCGGGGAGCCCCATAAAGGAGAGGATGAGGGTGAGCGTGGGTGGGTTGGTTTGTAAATCCAAGGGGTGCTGGAAGGGGCATTCTCTGCCAACTCCAGGAATCAGGCAAACTCTCCAGATCTGCCAGGCTCCAAGCTGTCAACACGTGATCACATACAGGACATTCAAAACACAACCAACACAGCTTTGCCTTTCTCTCCTCTGCCTCCCTCTCCGCCCGCGAAGAGCAGGTCCCGGAGGTTCTGGGGGAGTGGAAGAAAGGGCTGTATTGGGTGGTTGGGACTGAAAGGTCCCAGGTTCGATTCCGGCCAAGGGCATGTACCTTGGATGTGGGCACACATCCCTAGTAGGGGGTGTGCAGGAGGCAGCTGATGGATGTTTCTCTCTCATTGATGTTTCCAACTCTCTATCCCTCTCCTTTCCTCTCTGTAAAAAATCAATAAAACATATTTAAAAAAAAAAAAAAAGAATTCCCAGGGAGATAGAACCGGTTTGCCTCAGTGGATAGAACATCGGCCTGAGGACTGAAAGATCCCGGGTTCGATTCCGATCAAGGGCATGTACCTTGCTTGTGGGCACGTCCCCAGTAGGGGGTGTGCAGGAGGCAGCTGATCGATGTTTCTCTCTCATAGATGTTTCTAACTCTTTATCCCTCTCCCTTCGTCTCTGTAAAAAATCAATAAAGTATATATATTTTTTAAAAAAATAATCCAGGGGAGACAGAACCCAACTGGCAGAGACCGAGGCTCCTGCCACCGCTGGCCCAGTTCAGCCTTCGCTTCTGGGAAGCGGCCCCTCGTCCCCACGGCGGTGGCCGCCATTTCCTGGCCCAGTCACCACCCCGTGGGTTGGTTGTTTTTGCCCGGGCCTGGAATTACCCCCTTAAATACGTGGCTGCAAATGAGGACACTGGGGGGATGAGGGGGGTGAGGGCCAGAGGGGGGGCGGGGGGGAAGCAATAATTGTGACAGTAACTCACAGGGCCAGGCCTGACACGTCTCTAATTGCCTGCTAAAATTGTCGCTGTCTCCTAAAGTGCAAATTATCACCCGAAATGACAAGAATAATGAATGAGTAACTCTGATGTAATGCAACAATTAGTCCTCAAAGACACTGTCTAATATGGTAATTCAGAACACCCACTCCTTGTTATTAAGTGCCTGATAATTATTTAATTATCTATCTGCCAGCATGATTTACTTGGTTTATTTAGCTGCAGATGTGGGCAGGAGCGCCGGGGCTTAAGGTCACCGCGAGCAGGCCCGGCCGCCGGCTGCCTCGCCGCCGTGCCTGCGTGCCGCTGGCAGCCGTCTGTCTGTCTGACGCCCCTAATTGGCTCCGGCAGGCCCGGCCCCCAGTCAGGAAATCCTCTCCTCTCCGCCCGGCCCTGACCCGGGGTCACTCCCGGGCCATGCCAACCGGAGCTGAGGGTCCCTGCTGTCCGCTTGCCCGTGTGGGCCCCGACAAGCGACCAGAATATTGGGGTTAAGTGGCTGCCCCGCCTTTCCAAGATCAATGAGAGCATTGGTGCTGTGCTGGGCTCGGTGCCAGGTCTCACCCAAGTGATGCTCATTGCATCTTCCCAGGGATGCCAGAAGGCAGAGCACGTGGTGTTGGCATTTGACAGAGAAGGAAACTGGGCTCAGAGGTGAGGACACGCTGCAGGGTCCCACAGTGAGCAAGTGGGGTGGGGGGGCAGGTCAGCCCCTTTTTTGTTCTCCAGAGTCACAGTGCTCTCCTGGACCCTGGCGGCTGCCAGGGTGAGGCTGGCACAGAGCTCCGTCACAGATTATTCCGGAGCCAGAAGTATCAGGGCGGGCACTCAGAAGGGTCAGGGTCAAGGTCTCCAAGTCACACCATGACCGACCAGAGGAGAAGAACCAGGATGTAATCGGAGCCGAGGTGTGGACGCTCCCCCAGGGAGGCGGACGTGGCATCTAAAGTGCCACTCACCGGCTGGATGTGCTGGGGCACGTGACGAAGCCTCCCAGAGCGTCCCTGTCCTCCTCTGTGGAGAGGGTGTGGTCACAGGGCCCCTCCCTGATCGCCCTGTGAAAAGTCCCCTGGCCACCCCCTCTCTCCCATCAGCACCTGGGGGTTCCTTCCCTGAATCTGTCAGTAGCTGAAATTATCTTGCTTATTGATTTAATTGCCTTCGCCTACACACCCACACCCACCCACACACACACACATACACACACACACACACACACACACACACACACAGAATATAAGCTCTCAGGGGGCAGGAACCTTGTCTGTCTTAATAATCCATCATACTCCATGCACCTAGCACAATGCTATACACAATGTGTATAAGGGCACATTGTAGGCTTTCCATAAAGATCTGTTGGATGGATGGATGGATGGATGGATGGATGGATGGATGGATGGATGGATAAATGGATAGATGGATGGGTGGATGGGTGGGTGGGTGGGTGGATGGATGGGTGGATGGATGGATGGATGGATGGATGGATGGATAGATGGATGGGTGGATGGGTGGGTGGGTGGGTGGATGGGTGGATGGATGGATGGATGGATGGATGGATGGATGGATGGATGGATGGGTGGGTGGATGGATGGGTGGGTGGGTGGATGGGTGGATGGATGGGTGGGTGGATGGATGGATGGATGGATGGGTGGATGGATGGATGGATGGATGGATGGATGGATGGATGGGTGGGTGGATGGATGGATGGATGGATGGATGGATGGATGGATGGATAAATGGATAGATGGATGGGTGGATGGGTGGGTGGGTGGGTGGGTGGATGGGTGGATGGATGGATGGATGGATGGATGGATGGATGGATGGATGGATGGATAGATGGATGGGTGGATGGGTGGGTGGGTGGGTGGATGGGTGGATGGATGGATGGATGGATGGATGGGTGGGTGGATGGATGGGTGGGTGGGTGGATGGATGGGTGGATGGAAGGATGGATAGATGGATGGATGGTCAGGTGGGCTCCCCAGCAAGCCACGCCCTCCCCCGGGTGACTGCCCGGCTCCTCTGCATACACCGCTCTTGCCGCTGACTCACTGGGGAGCATCTGACCTCAAGCTCTGGGTCTGCTCCCACTCAGTGTTCCCATCCGCCCACTGAGAAAAGGAGCATTTTCCTCCACCTCCTCCTTCCACCCCACATGGCAAACATTTATGTTTTGCCGTATATTTATATATATATATATTTCTGAAATAATTTCAGAGGGCCAGAATCTAACATAAAATAAATTTAAAAAAAAATAATAGCGTAGACAGTTCCCATAGAACCCTTCCCTCGGCTTCCGGGAGAGCTGCGGGGATGTGACATGAGCCCACCGTTTGACGGGGAGGCGTGGCCCGGGCGGGAGAGAGGAAGTCGGTTGCAGAGAGCTCGGTGCCGGTGCCGGGGCGGCAGCGGCGGGAGGGAGACGGGCAGCGGCAGACGGACAGCGTCCCTCCCGCTGTCACCTCTCCCCGGGTGAGCAGCGCCTCCGCAGCTCCCTTTTATTTGTGGCCTATCACCTCCGATGCCACGGCAAACAAGAGACTTTATAAATATTTCAAACACTAATAATTTGTGCTGTCCCTGCTTAGACTTTTAAATGAATCTAAGAGCATTTCTCTCCGAGGAGCTGCCACACGCGGCGGGCGGACGAGAGAAATACAGCCGGCCCCTGTCTGAGATGGGCCTTGATGGGGAGGCGGGACCACAGGCCCTGGCCACGGGGGGTGGGACACCCCGCAGCTCTCCCTCCCATGTTCCCGACCCCTGCATCTGCTCTGGCGCCATTCTGCGGGGCAGGGGTGGAGGGAAATGACTCATCTGAACCCCTGGGTCCATCCAGTATGTCCTGGCTGGGTTACTCTGTTTGGTTAGAGTGTCATCCCCATACACCAAGGTTGGGGGTTCAAATCCCCAACCTTGCACATACAAGAATCAACGAGTGAATGCATAAATAAGTGGAACAACCAATTGACCTCTCTCAAAAAAAAAATTAATAAAAACATTATAAACCGCCCTGTTTTGGGCTTAGTGGATGGAGTGTTGGCCTTTGGACTGAAGGGTCCTGGGTTCAATTCCGGTCAGGGGCATGTACCTTGGTTGCGGGCACGTCCCCAGTGGGGTGGGGTGCAGGAGGCAGCTGATGGATGTTTCTCTCTCATCGATGTTTCTGACTCTCTATCCCTCTCCCTTCTTCTCTGTAAAAAAAACCAACAAAATATTTTTTTTTAATATATTATAAACCCCTGGGGAAGTTGAGGGCTGGGGGTCCCATGGCAGGTGTTCGGCTTTGGAATCAGACATTCCCGGGCTCAAATCCCAGCTCGTTCACTCATTCACTGTATGGCCTTGAGCAGGTCACTTCCTCTCCCTGAGCCTTTACGCCTTTGCCTAGAAGGTGGGCATTGTAAAGATTCAGATAAACGGTGTGCAAAGTATACACAGAGGCTGGCTATGCTATGAGCTTGGTGCCCAGTAGCTGGTATCTTTTTCCCTTTGCGCGTTTTCCAGAATCTATTTCCAATATTTACGACGGCTCCGTCACAATAGAAGTCGGTTTCTGGTTCCCATAAACCACGTCAGCGAGGTTCCAGGTTGGCTTGGGGGTGGGACGGGGGAGGGGGGGAGGGGGACTCTGCTTTCCTGCAAGGCCCACGTGGTCCAGCCCCCTGCCAGCCTCTCCCTCAGGCCTGACACTCTGGGCTTCTTTTCACTCCTTAAACAGGCCAGAGTTCAAGAGCAACCATGTAACTTATCTTCCAAACCACTTGGGGGGGTGGGAGGGGAGATAGGGGGTGAGGGTGTTACTGAAAAATAACCCAGGGCCGAAACCGGTTTGGCTCAGTGGATAGAGCGTCGGCCTGCGGACTGAAACGTCCCAGGTTCGATTCCGGTCAAGGGCATGTATCTTGGTTGCCGGCACATCCCCAGTGGGGGGTGTGCAAGAGGCAGCTGATCAATGTTTCTCTCTCATCGATGTTTCTAGCTCTCTATCCCTCTCCCTTCCTCTCTGTGAAAAATCAATAAAATATATTTTTTTTAAATGAAAGGGACTCTTGAGTCTGCAGGCCGACACTCTATCCATTGAACCAAACCGGTTACGGCTCACCTTTCATTTTTTAAGGGTGAGGGAATTGAGGATCAGAGAGGTTCGGTAACTTGCCCAAAGTCACACAGCCTGTGAGACCAGGTCTTGCTCCGGAAAGTGTTCACACTGCACTCGCTGTCCATGGTTCAGAGGAAAAGGGGAGAGGAGATCGGGGTGGGTTTCCCTCTCTCTCTCTCTCTCTCTCCGTGGAGATTTATGAGAAAGAAAGCCGGTCGGCACCTGCCTGTCGGAGAGGTGCTCAGAGGGTTCCCGCTGGACTCCGTGGGTCCTGCCCGACCCCTCCGGTTCTATTTCCAGCTCCATTGCTTGTCAGAACCTAGGAAGCATCATCCCCCGGCGGGGCGCACTGTCCGTCTGGCCGTCTGCACGGCGTTATTTACAATGCCCACTGCAGCCAGGCTGGGAGAGGGAGCCCCTCGCCCGGCTCCTTGGCTGGGGAGGCGGCCGACGATGGAGCCAGCTGTCCTGGCAGCCCGGTTCGGCAAACGCTCCTAACGCGGAGGCCAGAGCCGAGGCGGCCTGGCGACCGGGGAGGAGGCAGTGGGCGGGCCTGACAGCCGAGAGGGCTGTTCCAGCCGCGCCGATGCCGACACGCGTGTCTCTCGGGGTAGAATGCGGAGTCAGACGGAGGCATTCCTCCTGACTCAGGGATCGGGCGTGGCTCCGGGAAGTGAGAGCTGCCTTCCGAGCTGAGGACTCAGGCTGTTCCATTTGGCTCAGGGCGTCTTACCTGGGCTTTATGAACATGTGTATGTGTGTGTGCATGTGTGTGTGTGTGTGTGTGTGTGTGTGTGTGTGTTGTCACCCGCTACACAGTAATCCATGTAAATGGGGAAAGAAGGACCAATATCGCTCAGTGAATAGAGCATCGGCCTGCGGACTGAAAGGTCCTGGGTTCGATTCCGGTCAAGGGCATGCACCTTGGTTGTGGGCACATCCCCCGTAGGGGGTGTGCAAGAGGCAGCTGATCAATGTTTCTCTCTCATCGACGTTTCTAGCTCTCTATCTCTCTCCCTTCCTCTCTATGGAAAATCAATTTTTAAAAAATTTTTTTAAAGAAAAAGAAAAGAAACGGAGACTAGAGAGTGACAGGGCCTGGCCACCTCCTTCCCACGCGATAGCCCACAGCCCTTCACATGTGGCTGCCGCAGCCAACGTCCTCAGCGTGAGCTCCCTTTCACTGCATTTCTACATCATTTCATCCATTAAACTGTGCGTTTCGTGGAGACAGGGATCCTGGGCTTTGAGCTCCGTACCCAGCAGGCCTGGCGCACAGCGGGGCCCGGTGGCTGTGGTTATCATGTGCCCGATGGTTTAAACATGTAAGTTCACACTCCCGCCAGGTCAGCCGTTCTCCAGCTCCTTTTAGCCAAGGAATCCTAGTAAAACACAAGGTGAATGCTGGCCCCAATCGTCCTGCCAGTGAAGTCGTGACAAAAAGACGACGTTGTTCTACAAGGGACCGAGGAGGGATTCTGAGTCTTTCTGGTCCAGAGAGGCAGCTGCTCTCAAACGGCAAACGGAAAAGTGCTGAACAAGGAAACTCCGAGGGAAACCCTAGTCGGTATTTCTTCATCCCCAATTAAATATGTCGGACACAGCACTAAGTGCGTTCCCTGTATCAGCTCAACCTTAATCCTCAAAGCATCCTTAGAGTTGGCACTGCATTCCCCACTTTATGAACGAGGAGACGGGTCCAGAAAGGTGGCGAGATTTGCCCAAGGCCGCGTGGCTAGTAAGCAGCAGAGCCAGGATTCAAATCCAGGATCATCGGTGGCGTCTGCTCACCCTCCTCCTCTGTAGGACCCCAAAGGGCTAAAACTCTACTGACCTCTTCAAAGCTGAAGGAGATGCTCAGATATCTTTCTTCGGCTCATTCACACATTGAAACCACATTTCCTTAATGCTCTCTGAAAGGCACGGAGGGCACACAGGTGAATTAGACACGGTTCTTACCCCAAGCGTTAACAATCCAGTACAGGCGAGACCAGTGATAACCAGATAAAATTTTGGCAGGATTCCGGGGGGCCACAAAGGGGAGGGATACGAATGGAGAGAAGGTTGTCATGTCTGAGTTTCGGTTCCCTCATTCCTATATTGAGGAGGTCTGAAGAGACTAGATGTTAAGAGTTCCTTCAGAACGAACCATCAACAGACAGACACTTGATAGACATTATTTTGGTCTAGTATCCAAAGGACCCTACCTTCCTTAATCAGGAGAGTTGTTGAAATCGTTTATTCAATTGCATTAGGTTGAATAATCTTGAGCGGTTGGAGCATCCCTGTGTGGGAATTGTTAGACAAGGATTGCCTTGTGTTGGGTGGAGTGGGGTCGTATGGCTGAGAATCGGTCTCTTTTTTGTGTTGAGCTGTGCAGCATTGTCATTTGTTGAGTTAGGTTGGTTTTGTTCAATAAGATCAGGTTGAATCGGTGGCATTGTGTTAGTGAGGTCGGACTGAGTTGGGTTATTATGTAGGATAAATTCAGCGGAACCAATGTGGATGAAGCTGAGTACATTTTGTAGGGCTCGTAGGCTTGGCTTGACTTAGAAGAAACTGATTGGTGCCCATATATGTTAGAAAGTGTTTCCCATGTGGGGCCTTTTCCCGTCCAACATCTAGAATTGCTGCTAACAGGAATGTTTAGGGCCAAAACCACAAGGGAGGGAACAATGAGGAAAGTCTTTCCAACAAGTGGTGTCTCCCTCGTGACCTTTCATGCCAAGCTCCCAAACAAAATTTTTGCAAATCAAATTCAGTGACAAATAAAAATGATAATACATCACGAGCAATTGATATTTATTCCAGGAATAGAATGAAGCAATCCAATTAATGCAATTTTCCACTTCAGAAAAAGAGAGGACAATTATCTGATCACCTCAATAGATGCAGGATATCATTTGACGTTAACTCAATGTATATTTATGATACAGCTTTTAATTGGGAATAGAAAAGATCCTCTAAATAGAGCAAACATTATTCTTAATGGTACGAAATACGAATGTGGACAAGAATGCCTGCTATCCCCAATTCTGTTGAGCATTAACTGGGGATCCTAGCCAGAGCAGTAGGAAAGAAAAAGAGAAATTAAAGGCTTAAAGATTGAGAGTAAAGAAGTAAAATTGTCTTTATTCACCGGTGACATAATTGTGTATATAGAAGAGTCAAAAGACTTTATAAATTATTAGTATTTCAATTTAACAATGTCACTGGATACAAGGACACTATACAAAGATCCATTTTATGTCTATATACCTGCAATGGGCACGTAGAAAAATACAAATTTAAGAAAATTATGAAACTGTAGGATATAAAAATTTTCAATTCCTAGAAATAAATCTAATAAACAATGAGAAAGTCCATCACACTAAAGTCTACAAAACATTATTAAGAATCAGAGATGAGAAGATGGACTGTTTCTTAAATTATGGTAGGACAACTGGGTACAACATGTAAAACAAATAAAATAAGACTCCAACCTAACACGTTACACACAAAAAAAGTCCTAGGTTGACTAAAGACTTAACAAAGATAACTTTTTAAACTGTACAACAACTTATAGGATGCCATATCATCTCATCATAAATAACTATCTATGTTAAACCATCCACAAAAGCACAAATCATAAAATCAAAGATGAACAAATATGATTAGATTAAACTTTAAAACATCTACACAGCAAAAGGTATTTCATATACTATTGAAAGACAATAGGCTTTCTGAATATCTTTTTCATTGGTTTACCAAAAAAAGATAAACAGCACTCCAGGGGGAGATGGCACAAGAAATGAATAGGTAATACACAAAAGAGGACAACAAATGGCCAGTGAGTCTATGTAGAGATGTACAATCTTACTTGTAATCAGGGAAATGCAAATTAAGCCCACAAAGAGACACCATTTTACACCCATCAGATTGGGAAATATTATGCCATCTGACAATGCCAATTGTTGGCAAGAACTGTCATCCTCTGCTGGCAGGAGTGTATAAATTTGTATAACCATTTCGGGGAGCCATTTGGCAATACACGGTAGAGAGGAGGCTGTGCGTAGCCATGTAGCTAGAAATTCTACTTCTAAGCATATTCCTTAAAAACTCTTGCCTATGTCCACCAGGAGATGTCTATAAAACTGGAAGTAGCCTACATGTTTGTCAGTAGAAAAAAAAGAAATGTAGGCTTATTCATACAATGGAGCACCATATAGAAATTAAAATGAATGAACTCGCATTACATATATCAACATGCATAAACTTCCAAAAAAAATCAAATGTATTTAAAAATAAAAGTTGTGGAATGATACATATGGTAGAATACGGTGGATCTAAATCTAAGGATATGCAAAACATTACCATGTATTATTTATGGACACATATGCAGTAAAAATATTTTTAAAGCATGATACACACCAACTTGGGAATGGGAGTATATTTCTGGATCGAGAAGCAAATGAATAGGATTGTGGAGAATACTACAGATGGTGCCAACTGTTTTTTGTGTTATTTTATATCTTAAAGGAAAAATGAGAGGTCTGAAATAAATATAGCAAAATGTGGCGATTAACCAAAGCTGAGTTCTAGGCACATTGAGTATCTGTTATATTAGTCTAGTGGTATGTTTGTGAGTGTCTCATAACTGGTTAGGGCAGGGGTCGGCAAACTCATTCGTCAACAGATCCAAATATCAACAGAACAACCATTTATATTTCTTTGGAGAGCCACATTTTTAAACAAACTTCTTCTAACGCCACTTCTTCGACACAGACTCGCCCAGGCCGTGGTATTTTGTGGAAGAGCCACACTCAAGGGGCCAAAGAGCCGCGTGTGGCTCGCAAGCCGCAGTTTGCCGACCACAGACCTGGGGCAAATGGACACATAGAATTTCAGCATCACAGATTGAGGAGACATTAGACTCCTGGAATTCTAGAACTTGCTTCAACGCTTAGACTAAACATACAGTTCGAGCCAATAAAACGTATAACATACATTTCCCCTAAATGACTCCCCACCACCACCACCTCTCTCTTTGGGGTCTGAAAATATTATTTCATCACCCAGATCTGGGACTTTTCTCCCCCGAAAATATAATATATAAAATAAAATATATATTTTTGTTTGTTTGTTTTGTTTCAAGGAGAAGCATGTATGTTCTTTCCTCCCCTCCCCTGTTCTTTTCTCTTGTACCGAGAATATGATGTGATGGGTAAAATAGCAAGTGCAATAAGTCAACATCTCTGACAGAATAAGAGAGCCCACATCCATTTCCGGCCGTTTTCCCAGTGATAACAATTAAATCCCGGACAGTTTGAACTTTTTGCAAAGAATTAATGACGCACGTGAATGCATGGGGGGGAGAACACCGCTAATAATTTATGAAGTCTTCCCCGGCTGGAAGTAGGAACTTTGGTAAAGTGAGGGATAGGGGGGAGGAGGAGAAAGAGATTTGAAAGGTAAACACTTTGAAAAGCCATTCTGAGGAGCTGCCCTGTCAATGGAGAATTTACTACATTCCATTAAACAACCTAAAATAACTTCTATGGTAATCACCCTTCAGACGCGGGCACGCCGGCGCCGACAGAGGTATTATTAAGTTAAATTACCCTAAAAGTGTTGGATTGACAGAAAGGCTCGGTCAATGGTTTGGAAAGCCGGGGTCTCTAAGTGACACCGGCAAAGAGATACTGATGTTCGGGGCTGGCGAACTGGGCGCTCTCCCAGGCCTGGTGCTAACAGGATTTCAATCTGAGCTTTTCAATATTTCATGCGCCCCCTGCCCATCTCCGGAGGAGGAGGCGGTGGGATTCAAAGAGGTGGGGGGCCCAGGTCCCTCCCCCCTTTGCTTTGCCTTGCCTTTCCCTTTCCCGGGCCAGGATCTGAAAGGCAGGTCTGAGTGGAAATAAACACAGAGACGTAAGGTGAGGAGGGAATTTTCCCACTAGGTTTGATCAGGGGGGAAAAGAGTTAGGATTTTTCGATCTATAATAATAAAAACATAACATGCTAATTAGACTGGACGTCCTACCAGACGTCCTTCTAGACAAAGCCCGTCCTTCCAGACGGCTGTGACGAAAGCCCGGATCCCGGGTGCCAGAGGGAAGCTGGTGCCGCCAGCCGGGGGAAGGAAGGCCTACTCATGCACGATTTCTGTGCTCCGGGTCTCTAGTTTATAGGGAAGGGAGATGAGATCTCCCGAGGACCCATCACCTGAAGGTGCACGCGGTCGCCCACCTGGAATTCCAAAGACCTCGGAGAAGGCCTGGCGTGGCTCCTAATGTGCTGTGTGACCTTGGGCAATTCACTGAACCTCTCTGAGTCTGGGAAATAACGGTCAATCTGGGGATTATGAATGACTCCTTTTCCAAACTGCCATTAAAAGCATTCATGTAATGGGGTAATCACAGTGCCTAGTGCAAAGTAACTAAATTCTCATTATTATTTTATAAGTAGTATTGTTTACGGTGCTGAGGGTAGGCATTAGAACTAAAGGAGATAGTGTCTCTCTAACGCTTTTAGATAGAGCCCTGCACCGAGAACTTGCTCAGTAATTATTCATTCCCGTCCCAAATTTGGAGTGGCAGCAATTGGAGGAGACTGGGGTCTTCAGCCACCGTATGGCCTTGAGTAGCCTTCAAGGTGTCCCCAAAGTTCAGATGGATGGGTGGACGTGAAGGAAGACTCCAGTAACCTGACACGCATCTTCATGGAGGCATGCAGTTCTTGGTTGCAGAATGCTGGGTGCCAGGGCCTCCAAAGGAGATGTTCTAAGACCTATGAAGTCAGAGGTATCTGTGTCCCACCTCACCACCAACCTCAGCGATGCTGACAGCAGATTCCATCACACTTCCCAGCATGCTTTGGGGCCAACTCCTTTGGAGCTTCCCATCAGCCCCTGCGGGTCCTGATGCAGCTCCCCTCTGCATGGAAATGTCCTCCCTCCAGGCAGAAGCCTAGAAGGCTGGAGCTGTGAAAGGGCCTCGGGATTATAGGACGCGGCTCCCGAAATTAGCAAGAACTACAACCAGGTAAAGAGGTGTAGGGGCGGGAACTGGGTGAGGATTAACAACAAAGCAGTAAGACATCCTCTGAGTCCTCTCTTCCTCGGTGTGGAACCAGCCTCTTCGGAGCTGGCCCATTTATTTGGTCTCTACAAAAGCGGCAGAAAGGCTGGAGCCCCTTTTACAGCTCCAGCCTTCTAGAATTCTGCCTGGTGGGAGGACATTTCCATGCAGAGAAGAGCGGCATCAGGACCCGCAGGGGCTGATGGGAAGCTCCAAAGGAATTGGCCCAAAGCATGCCGGGAAGTGTGACGGAATCTGCTGTCAGCATCGCGGAAGTCGGTGGTGAGGTGGGACACAGGGCCTGGCCACCACCACCATAAAACGGGTGAAAAGACGCAGTGGCATTTCCTGCTCCTGCTGGGTAAGAATGTTCCAGGCCTGGGCACCTTTGCAATCTCCCCGCGTCAGCCCTCATCAGCGGTAACTGGCACTTCTGCTCATAAATTGAGAATGTCACATCTCCCCAACTGCATTATTACTGTTTATAATTTTGATTGTTCATTTGCATACGAAAATTAGTCCTGTGACACGCGTGAGTTTTATTTTATTCTCGGACTAATTATAAACAGGAATGCCGCATTATTTACATAACTAATTATTGTTCCTTCTGTTCCCCGGTTTTAAGTTGGGGGCTCCCCCCCGTGCGCGCCCCATTGGTTAACTGCGCAGATGAAGAAGAAAAAAAAAATCCGAGAACATTTCTAAAGTTTTGGGAACTTGGGCTATTTGCATCAAATACAAATTCCTTTGAATGAGAGATAATATGCTTTCCATTTTAATAGGCCTAAATTAGGTTGATCTTAATTTATAGTTAATTTGAATGAATAATTTCTGTCTACCTGAGTCTGTTTTTTCAGCAGCGCGTTGTAAATGTTTATTAACCCATAAATCTGCCGCCTTCCTTTAAGAGGGAATGCAAAGACCTCCTGAACTGGAGGGAGTACAGTGCTGAGAGGGCAGGGGAAAGCACAAGAGTAGTTAAGAAACCCAGGAATAAGTCCTTACTCTGTGCGTCACATGCTGTGTGCCTTTGGGCACATACCTAACCCTCTCTGAGCCCGGGTCATGCCATGAGTGGGTTTGAATTAGGTTGTTGCTAAGATTCTGACTCACGTTCTTGTCAGGGCAAGAAGCGACAAGACGGAGAGATCCAGGTATCTCCTTCGTCTTGCCTTTGGTCATACCTGCTCCCTAATCTCTCTTTCGATGAAGGTCTTAAGTCTTCACTGATGGGAGCTGGCCCATTTAGTTGGTCTCTACCAAAGCGGCAAAAAGATTCTCCCAAGGAGAGTTCCGGAAGGGCAGCCAGGTTAGTGTTGGAATTCCAGGCACTACTGGCCCTGTGGGGAGACAGGGATTGGGGCAAATGGCATTGCTGGGACTCCGAGGAGGCTCTGCCAGCCGGACTCTGGTCATCTCTCCCCCAGTCTGTGCAGTGATCAGGTGGGGGTGGGGGGGTGGGGGAGCAGTGACCATGAATTGTGTGTCTCAGGTACAGACACTTAGGTGCAGAGCTAAGCGGCCCCAAAGTTGCCTGTGAACTGTGGTCTGCGGCTTAGTTAGTGACACATCCTTTGTTTTGCTAAGTCTCATTATCGATTTATTATTCAACTAGAGGCCAGGTGCACGAATTCATGCACTAGTGGGGGCCCATCAGGGGCAGGGCCAGCCGGGGCGAGGGGCTGCAGTTGTCCCAGTCGTTCCTGTCATTCTGCCATTCGGTCACTGGGCTTTTATCATATAGGATGGCGTTTAGGGTTGGAAGGGACCACAGTGAGAATGAGCAACAACTCTGACTTAGCACAGGCAACCTCCCCAGAGTATTCCTGAGCGATGAGCGCCCTCCAAACTTCTCAAAAATGTCCAGCAACATGGTGCTCACTGCCTTCTAAGGAATTGGAACCAAAAACAGCAGTTCCTTCTGGGAGAACCATGTCTGCGGGTCATTCACCAGATCTGGGGCATCCGTTGGCCAATGCCCTTCTTTCCAGCTCAGCTCAGCCAAGGGTGTGGGATAGCCGAGCCTTTGTCTCTGTCCGTGGTGCTGAACGGAGATCTTGGCTGGGGATGGCCCTGCAGAGTCTCTTGCCCCTTGAACACTGGTGAGAGAAAGAGGAGGGAGAAGGGGAAAGAGGAGGGAGAAGGGGAAAGAGGAGGGAAAAAGGAAAAGGGAGGGAGGGGGAGAGGGAGACAGAGACAGACCCTACTGGAGAAACACTGCTGTTTTGACATGGTTTTCAAATAACTGCCGTTGCCAAGGAAGGAAATAGTTTTCCTGGGGAAGTCAAGAGAGCATTTACCTTCCCTTCACCAGCCCCAACACGATGCCTGTGAGCACCAGGCTGTCAGCCTGCGGTCTCGTCATGTTCCAGTTCCTGGGTGGGGTTTGGCCCTGCACAGGCCTTGGATAATCCAGATGAATATCGGGGATCCCAGCGTCAGGAGCTAAGTGAAGCTGTTTCTGGTCTCCCCAGTAAAGCTAGGCCACGGCCCACAGCCACACTGCCATCGCCCACCAGAAAGGGTCAGAGGGCAAACGGAGGACGGTGTTCTAGTCCTTGTTCTGCATGGACATGCTGTGTGACCGTGGCCAAGCGTCTGTCCCTCTCTGAGTCTCACTCAGGTAGCCCAACTTCAAAGTGAGGGAGCCAGGCTCAACGGACTCAAGGCCATCCATCCCTCTTCTGGCATTCCGGAGCCAATTATTTTTGTTTTCAAGGCGTGAAAGAAACGAGCACCTCTCTCACTCAACATTGCCAAGAAAACATTTCACGGCCACCAGGCAACCACTCAGCCAAGCAACAGAAATGTGGGGATTTTATACTGAGTTTTTCTGTCTAAAAAAAGTAGACCTTTGCCAGCCGTAGAGCTGGCCGCTGACCATCCAGGGCCTTCGGGCTCCCCTCTCTTCATTCGCCTGCTCATCACAGCAACCCTAGGATGCAGACATTGTTGCTGTCCCCAATGTACAGAAGAGACACTGAAGTCCAAGGTGATGGAGTGACAGGTTCAAGGTCACCCAGAGGAGCCGACACTCTACCGCCGAGCTGTTTGCATTCCGATGATTTCCACAGTAGTGGGCTGCCACTCAAGGGCCGTTGTAAACCACCCAGCCCTGGCCAAGCCCCCCAACCTCAGGGGTAGTGCTCAGGCTGCCCCCAGCCCCTCTCCGGGGGCTCTGTCCTGACTTCCCAGGGTAGCAATTGCTCACTAAGGCCTCTGCCAACTAATTAGGTTTCTTTCCGGGACACGGGTGATGCCAGGCTCCGGTCCCAAGCAGAGAGACCCGAGGCTGGCTTTTAATTAGGAGGCCCGCGATTTTTGTTGTGACTGGGATAACAAGCACTCCGTTACCTGGGGAAATCATTAAGCCAGCGGAGAGGCGACGGGAGGGCGGGTGTGCTCAAGACTCGGGCTAGAGAGCGTCAGAGGGGGAGGAGGGGGGAGGGGCTGCTCATCCAGGGCCCGGTCTCCCGCACTCAGGACCAGACTCTGGTCCAGGAGGGGGCGCTGGTCCGTTTCCAGCCTCCGGTCCAGGGAAGACCACTCTGTCTTCTGGCCACGTCAGCCCAGCAGGGGGAAGGGCTTCTGGAGAGTTCCGTCTCGGAGCTGGAAGGGACGTGAAGACCCTGGTGACGGCCCCTCCCCCAGCTTATGCCGACCCTGGGCAGCTCCCAGCGGGAGAGAGGTTTGGCTTTGATGGAGATGAGACCCGCATCCCTGGAACTCACGTCATTGTCTCAGCGTTCTTCTCTGTGTAGACATTCCTTCAGCCCACACGCGCGCGGAAGTCCACATTCTGTGTCCGAGGCTCCTGGGCGGTGGGAGAGCCAGGATGTAGCGAGGAAGCCCTCGTCCCCTCCAGAGCGGGCAGGAGAGAGCGCCTTTCCACGCAGCCGCCTTCTGCAAATGCAACATGACACCTCATCATAGGCGACATCCGTACAAATCCAGCCTCCCAGCAGCCCCAAGCCTCCCGGTCACTCCTCCCATATTGTGTTCATGTTACTGTAAACACTAAACACGATCGCCAAGCGGGAGCTTCCACCACAGCCAGGTGATTGGGGGGGACGGGAGGGGTCCACCCCCATTTCTATAGCAGAGAAGACTGAGGCGGGGGAAGGTCACAGGTCCTCGATCGTGCCCCAGGTCAGTGCTCGGCAAACTCCTTAGTCCACAGAGCCAAATACCAACAGGACAACGATTGAAATTTCTTCTGAGAGCCACGTTTTTTAAACGTAAACGTCTTCTAAGGCCACTTCTTCAACATAGACTCGCCCAGGCCGTGGTATTTTATGGAAGAGCCACACTCAAGGGGCCAAAGAGCTGCGTGTGGCTCATGAGCCGCAATTTGCCGACCACTGTCCCAGGTGAATGAATGGCCCCGAGGAGCAACGAGCAAGGTTGCATCCCAATCCCAGATCTGGGAAGAGGCTGGGAGAAGAACAGGGGGGCTTCGTGGGCCAAGGCATGGCTGGTAAGGTGGGGGAGGAGTGAGGAACGGATGTGGTCGGACAGAAAAATAGCTAGGTACCCAGGTACCAGCGGGAAAGAAATGGAGCCCAAGGAAGGCAGGAGAGAGAGGTGGACTTGGGGAAAAGGCAAGTGGGCTGCTGGGGGGTTGGGCAGGGAAGAGAAAACCAGTCAAGCATCACAGGGGCAGCCCTGGGAGTGGACAGAGAGATCCCCAGCCAGAGGCAGGTACCCGCATACCTCCTCCTGGGGGTGAGATAATGACACTGTAGAGGGTGAGGGATCAGCCAGGTCCACATACTAAAAGGCCAGCGGAGAGGCCAGCACCTTAGGAGAGGGACTGCTGCAGGACCACACCCTCACAGCCTAGCGAGAGGCTGAGAGATGGATGCCCATGCGTGTTAGCCAGCACCTGGATCCAGCCATGCCTGAAGGTCGCTAGAGTTTTCAAGGAGAGGATCCAACACATTCCCTCCTTCCCTTTAGCTAGCCTGGACTCCATTATAGATGATCCAGTCAGTTGAGCACCTGCTCTGGTTTTTTTGTTTTGTTTTGTTTTTTAAAATATATTTTATTGATTTTTTTTTTTATTTTTACAGAGAGGAAGGGAGAGGGATAGAGAACCAGAAACATCGATGAGAGAGAAACATCGACCAGCTGCCTCCTGCACACCCCCCCCAACCGGGGATGTGCCCGCAACCAAGGCACCTGCCCTTGACTGGAATCGAACCTGGGAACCCTCCGTCCGCAGACCGATGCTCTATCCACTGAGCCACACCGGTTTCAGCTCGCTCTGGTTGTATGGGTGCATCATCTCACGGAGACCTCGACTGCCTAACCCGGGGAGGCTGGGGATGATCAGAGAAGTGGCACTGCTCACCCGGCTGTCGGCTGTCGGAGCTGGGATTGAGCACGTGTGTGTGTGTGTGTGCAAATCCGGGCCCAGCGTGCGTGAGGACCACACGGCACCGCCGCCCCAGGGCTGCATCCCCGCCTGCACCATCCCTGGACTTAGAAAGACATCTTTCTGGCTCTCCGGAGCCGGTTCCCACGTTCGCTCCCCCAGCCGCCGCCCCGCGCGTGCAGGCTTTCTGTCGGTGTGAATGAAGCCCACTAAGTGGCACGGTGTCTGCCTAATTATAGGCTCCCCGGCGCGAGCCAAGTGGAAGTGGGTTAATGTGCACTTGAGTCGGCTTCCGACCAGATTCTGTGAGTCCCCGGCACCAGGGAAGGAGGCCAAGTTCTCCTTCGGAAGGAACACGGCAGGAAGTGCTGGCGGCATCGAGCTAGCGAGCAGGCTCCCGCTGGAGCAGGTGCCGCCTCCTGCTCCCAGCGGCTCTGCCTGGGGCCCTGCCCTCTCCCGGGAGCCGCGATGCGCATCCCAGCGACCCGTCCTTCCGCCGTTGGATTTGCACGTTAGCCTTTTGTCGCAAAGGGTTGCTGTCTCTGTGGCCGACGCCGCACATCACATCCCCTGGACTGTTTTTGTAACATGGCCAGTGAGGACTTCTAGGTCCCTTCCCCTCTTCTGCCCACTCCCCCGAACCCCATCCCAAACTGGCAGCCACCCAGTGTGGCTTCTGTATCGATGAGTCTGTTTATTTTTAGTTTTAGATTCCACCTGTGAGTGAAGTCATACTGTATTTGTCTTTGCCTGTCTGACTCATTGCGTTCAGCATAAGACATTCTGGGTATAGCCGAAACCGGTTTGGCTCAGTGAATAGAGCGTCGGCCTGTGGACTGAAAGGTCCCGGGTTCGATTCCGGTCAAGGGCATGTACCTTGGTTGCAGGCACATCCCCAGTAGGAAGTGTGCAAGAGGCAGCTGATCGATGTTTCTCTCTCATCGATGTTTCTAGCTATCCCTCTCTCTACTGCGTCTTCTTCTTTTTTTAAAAAAATATATTTTAAGCCGAGACCGGTTTGGCTCAATGGATAGAGCGTCGGCTTGGGGACTGAAAGGTCCCGGGTTCGATTCCGGTCAAGGGCATGTACCTTGGTTGCGGGCATATCCCCAGTAGGGGGTGTGCAAGAGGCAGCTGGTCGATGACTCTCTCTCTCATCGATGTTTCTAGCTCTCTATCTCTCTTCCTCTCTGTACAAAATCAATAAAATATGTTTTAAAAATATATTTTTTTATTGATTTATTTTTATAGAGAGGAATAGAGAGGGATAGAGAGTTAGAAACATCGATCAGCTGCCTCTTGCACATACAGCTCTATACAGCTCTTGTCTCACCTTTCAACCCGGGAGAAGGAAGGGGCCACAGGAAGCTGCTCTGAGGTCCCAGTGAAACCAGGCTTATCAGGGGGCATTGCCGGGGGAAGGGGGAGGCCAACTGCATGGGTCGTATTGGCAGCTTCTAAAAGGCAGACGGTGTACAGCGCCACCTGACTCCCTGTCCCTCCAGGTGTCCAGCCTCCCCCTTTCTCGGGGCGTCACTGAGCCTGTGTGAGTTGCTCTAGGAGCCCCTGGAATACTCCCCTGTGTGTCCCCTTTAACGCCTGGTGAACTATGGGAAAGCAGGGCCCGAGAGCGTTCTGTCGGGGTCCTCAGCATCCAAACGTGGTAGACACTCAGTGAAGAATGAATGAATGAATGATGAATGAATGAATGAACAAACCAACGAATGTTCACACCACCCAAACGGGACCAGTCTGCCTGCCTCTCGCCTGAATAAACGTTGAGCCACGTTAGTCCCCGCCTGGACCACGAAGCCGGCCCGGGGTGGCCTCTCCCCAAAGCCGGGGCCAAGGTCACGGCCGGGAGCGGGCGAGAAGGACGGCACAGGGACGAGGGCTGCTGGCCTGAGCTCATTGGAAATGCAGAGAGAATCCCACCGCGGCCGCCTCTCAGGCAGGGAGCGCAGGGGGGAAAAGACAAGAAAAATGAAGCCGCTGCAATCTCATTTTCCGAGGCCTGCGAGCCAGCCAGGAAACAGCTATTATTCCGCCGCACTGTCGGTATTAAGTTATTTCCTTCACTAAATACGGGAATGTTCATGAATATCTATGGAGTCCCAGGTACAGACACCTCCTGGCTCGGAGGCTCCGCCGCTCCGCCTGTACGTCCCTCCAACAACACCCCTCCATCTCGCTCCGGAGTGAAAGACAATAGTGTTTTAAATTGGTTAATAAATCTCGGGATGGATGCGCCTGGAAGACCCGGGAACTTCGTCTCTATTACTGGCGTAAAAGGATCACGTTTTACCCACTGCCAGGCTGGGATTTGGGAGAGTGACCCCGGCCAGCTGCTCCCACCGCCCCACCGCCCCCGCCGTCGGGGGAGGGGAAGGGAGGGATGGAAGTTTCCAGATCCTGGGTCAGACGGCCCTCTGGGCAGCTGGGAAATGCTCGTTGTCTAACCCATGTGGGCCATCTTAGCCACTTTGATTCCCCGGGCTGCGTCTTCAGCCAGTTCCCTTGGATTCAAATAAAAGATGAGGGACTGAGCTCCAGGGGAGATGTGGGCGTCTGGCATCCTCTTGTTTTGTTTTTTTTTTAATATATATATTTTATTGATTTCTTACAGAGAGGAAGGGAGAGGGATAGAGAGCTAGAAACATCGATGAGAGAGAAACATTGGCCAGCTGCCTCCTGCACACCCCCTACTGGGGATGTGCCCGCAACCAAGGTACATGCCCTTGACCAGAATCGAACCTGGGACCTTTCAGTCCGCAGGCCGACGCTCTACCCACTGAGCCAAACTGGTTTTGGCTGGCATCCTCTTAAAGGGCACCCGGATGAAGATAAGGATGGGGTGGGGCGGTGGGTCTCAGGGATTGGAGACGAACTGCAGGTGTGGATTCTTCACCACCTTCCTGGCGAGTACACGTGACCTTGAGCAAACTCCCCCCTCGGGGCGGGGGGGAAGCTTTGAGCCGTCTGGCCAAGGCCTGGGCCAGCTGGTGGGGAATGTGAATGGGACTGAACCGCCTTCCCGGTGGTTAAGAGCTTCTTGCCACCTGCCTCATGTCCTATGCCTAACCCAGTGGTGGACAAACCGTGGCTCTCGATGCCACAACACCCCCAATTTACAGATGGGCTGACTGAGGCTCAGAGTGGGCCAAGGGCTTGCTCAGCACCATGCAGTGAGCTGGCCTGTCCATGAATCAGACAAGACAGTCTATGCACAACCCCCCCTCCACCCCATACCCAGGCACGGAGTCCGGTACCAGAGACACAGCTGCAAAGTAAAAGGACGTGACGGCCACTCTGATGGGGCTCACCCTCATTCAGGCCGGTTCTGAGCCTGGGCCTTAAGAAGCTCTGTAGCTTGTACCTGTTAGGATGTTGCCAGCCCCAAGGCACATGACCTCGTCACCTCCATCATCACCCCAGCCAGTAGCCAGCCAGCTTCTCAACATGGGAGTGAGCCATCCCAGACCAGCCAGCCCCTAGCCAACTCACCAGCTTGCACGAGCAAGCCCTGGTGGGACCTGCCAAGCCTGCAGAAGTCTCCAGCTAACCTGTGAGCAAAGGAGTTAGTGAATGTTGCTGAGAATGCGGTGCTGTTTGTTACACAGCGCTATCGTGGCCTTGGAGAACCGATACATTCATTGATGTGTCTTCCATGCCCAGCACTGGGTGCGTTCAAACATCACCAGCCCACCTCTCTCCTGGAAATTGTCTCCCAACAAAAGGACTCCGAATATTAGGGTCTTAGAGATTCGCCAAAGCACAAAGTGACTGACCCCCCCAGCCAACCACGTGACCTGTTGTCACAGGTGGGATGGAGGCACTAAGCCCTAAGGTGCTCGTAGAAAAAAAATCTCACCGCCTGGCAAAGGCCGTGGCCAGCATGCCGAACGCCATCGAGGGAATAAAAAGCCAGACACATCACTCTTTTGGACAAGCAATTTTTTTTTTGCATAATTGACAATTCTTGGCATATTCTCTCCTTCCCCGCGCACCGTCTTCCTTTCATGTCACTCACGCGCGTACCAGACACTCCGGGGTGACTTCCCTTGAACAGAGAACACCAAAGGGACCTCTGGCTACCCTCCCCTTCCATATTCCACTTGTTATAAATTCCCCAAGGATTTTTCTCAGCCCCCAATGCCAGGGGGACAGGAAGGAGGAGGGAGTGGGGGCGGGGAGGAGGGAGGGGAAGAGACACATTCTCAAACAGTTCTTTGTACTCAGGGCTCTTTGGTTTGTATTAAAATATTCTCCTCGCCCTCTAATTGATGAGCTCTGCTGGCACTAGGAGGGTTTGCTTTGTCCCTGATCCTCGGTTCTAGAAATAAAACTTAAAGAGTGTCAGGGCCTGCTGAAACCTATTTGGCTCAGTGGATAGAGCGTCGGCCTGTGGACTGAAAGTCCCAGGTTTTATTCCGGTCAAGGGCACATCCCCAGTAGGGGGTGTGCAAGAGGCAGCTGATCGGTGTTTCTAACTATCCCTCTGTAAAAAGTGAATAAAATATATATATTTTTAAAAAGAAGTGTCAGGGCTGAAATCTCCAGGAAGGAGGGGCCCTAGGCCAGACACTTCCTGGGTGTCTCTGGGGGAGTGGTCAGAGGAAGGCCCGGCAGCTCATATCCAGGCCCCGATTGGCAGGAGGAGACCACGCCCCTCTCTCAGACGAAGCTCATGGACTCCTGGGGACGAAGTGCCTTCTTAGGGGCCACGGCTGGGCAAATACGGGTCTGGGATTTAAATCCAGGTGTGGTGGACACCCCAGTGCCCTAACCTGCCCAGCAGACCCTCTGGAGGAGGAGTAATCAGGGAGGGCTTCCTGGAAGAGGCAGGACACAGCGGACTGTGTTTCCTGGGGGCTGAGAGGCAGCCTTCCTCGTATTCTCAGTTCCCCCACTAGACCCTGAAGGGATAACGGTCCCTAACTCATCCACCATTATTGTTGTTGTTGTTGTTTTTTAATATACAGGTTCCATATTTCCTCCCATAAAAATCCCTGCTGCCTCCACCCTCGTGCTCACGGAGCCATATGGAATCTCCTGAGCTTGGCATTCAAGGTTCTTGGTCATTTGCCTCATCCCGACGTTTCAGCTTTCCACCTCATTACTCCCACCCACCCCATACTCTCACTCTCTCTCTCTCTCTCTCTCTCTCTCTCTCTCATCTATATCCTCAAAGATATCCCATATGTAAAGTCATACGACACTTTACCTCTACATCTCTCCTGGCATTCCCACTACTTGCAATTCTCTTCTCTGCCTAGCAAACTCCTATTCACCCCTCAAAACCCTAGTCACGTTCCCCCTTGGCTGGGTAGCTTTTTTTTTTTAATATATATTTTATTGATTTTACACAGAGAGGAATTGAGAGGGACAGAGCATTAGAAACGTCGATGAGAGAGAAACATTGACCAGCTGCCTCTTGCACACCCCCCACTTGGGATGTGCCCGCAACTAAGGCACATGCCCTTGACCGGAATCGAACCCGGGACCCTTCAGTCCACAGGCCGACGCTCTATCCACTGAGCCAAACCGGTCCCGCCCTTTCCTTGCCACGGTTCTTTGTACACGTCTCTTGTAAGAACCAACACAGTAGTAACTGGCCCACAGTGTGATGTTTGTAGCCGGACCCGGTTTTTTCGTTCTCGGAATTGCTCCCCGCCCCCTCGCTGCCCCAGCTTTGGCAAGGGCCTGGCCTTCGGTCCAGTGGTCAGCAACCACAGAGGCCGGGGCTTACCGCCTGTGCCCAGGACAGCCATTGCCCCGGCAGAAGGAAGCAGGGGAGGGGGTCCGGGGCCCGGGCTCGACGGCTCTCCCGCCTGAAATATCCACGAGACAGGTAGCAGCAGCAGGGAGCTGGGGCCCTGGGTCTGAGCCTCCACACCTGCTCCCTTCCCCATCCCCTCGCTTCCACCCTCCCCCACTCCCACCCCCCTGGTGCCAGGACTAATTTATTTCCCTCTGAATCCTCCAAGTCCATCAAGCCTAGGAGTGGTCGGATGGATTTTTTAATTAATTGATGCGGAATCAATGAAGAAGTGATTGCGTTGGCCCTGGCTGGGTGCGGGGGAGCCATCTCGGCTGTGGGAAAGAAATAGATGAGTTTGAGCAGCAAGGTGGGCGGGGGGTGGGGGTGGGGGCATATAATTCATGGAGCCGTGGCTGAGCGGTGAGTCCTAAGCCCCAAGAGATGCCCAGGGATGCCCATGCCCAGGGATGGAGAGGGAAGGGTGGTCAACACGCCCGCCCTGCGCGTCCAGGAGCTCAGGCCCCGACACCCCCACGTGCCAGCTGTGTGGCCTCAGGAAAATCACCGCACCTCTCTGAACCTCCGTTGCCCCCCGGGGTGGGGGGGGGGGTCGCTGTGAGGGTGCTGTTCTGGCACCTGCTACCACGTGGCCGAAGCTTGAATGCATTATGCTGAGTGAGATAAGCCAGACGCACCAGGAGGAAGCGCCTAGAGCGAGCCAATGCAGAGGAACAGGAAGTCAAACGGAGGTACCCCCACCCCCAGAATGACGGAGGAGGAGATGGGGGGCTGAGTGAGGCTTAGCTTCCGTCTGCGATGGCGGGAAGGTTTTGCAACGTGACGGTTGCATGACGCTGTGAATGTGCTTTGCGCGCCTGAAAATGGTTGAGATGTGAATTTTATGTTGCGTTTGTCACAACACACACACACACACACACACCCATGCAAGAGAAAATAAGGTATGCCATGTGCTCGGGACTGTCTGGCTTCCAGAAAGTTCTCACCGGCCCCTGGCTCCGTTGGTTGGGTGTCACGAACACGGGCGGCCATTGGCGTAAGGCCACATGGCTGGGGTGTGCAGACGCCAGGGTCTTCCAACAGCCCCGCCTGCTCTGAAACCACGCTGAGTGGGCACACCTTTCTGTGCCACCGCCCTCTCCCCGCCCCGTCCCCCCCCCCCCGTCACCCTTCCCACAAACCCCTGCACCTGCCCGAGCATCACCCATCCAGCCACCCGGCCGTGTGGTAGCGACTTCTGAGGCAGGAGAGCGCAGTGGTTAAGCACGCAGGCTGTGGCATCAGCGGTCCCTCCCCGCTCTGTCTCCTCCCGGCTGTGTGGCCGAGGATGAGTGAACGCGCCTCTCTGGGCCTCAGCCTCCTTGCCGGCGATACAGGGAACAGGACCTCGCCCGCTTTGCCTGAGGCTTTGCAGGTGAAGGGAGGAGAGGCCAGGAAGCACTCGGCACGGCGCCTGGTATGCAGTAGGTGCTCAGTAAACGCTCGCCGTGGCCATGACACCTGAGAGCGACCAGGAAGATGGCAAGCTTCGCCTGGCAGCGTGGCGAACCGTTTCAGCGTGGCGAACCCTTCGCCCGCTGCTCTTCCTGGGCAAAGGGAAGGCACCGCAAACGTGCAGGGAAAAGAACTGGTCCTTCCTCAGGATGCCCACGCCCCCTGGCTATCCCCCAAATACCCTCTCACCCTTCCCTGCTCGGGCCCTCAGTTTCCCACCTGTATGTAAGGGGACAAACCTCCGGACTATTCCATAGCCTTGTGCCATTCTGTCATTTTGTCTTTATTTTTTTTAATATATTTTATTTATTTTTTACAGAGAGGAAAGGAGAGGGATAGAGAGTTAGAAACATCGATGAGAGAGAAACATCAACCAGCTGCCTCCTACACACCCCCTACTGGGGATGTGCCCGCAACCAAAGTACATGCCCTTGACGGGAATCGAACCTGGGACCTTTCAGTCCGCAGGCCGATGCCAAACCGTTTTTGGCCATTCTGTCATTTTAGATTGCGAGCTGTTTGCACCCCTCCAGCCGAGGAATGCCTGTTATTTCCTGAGGATGTCCCCAGCCATGATACATTCGCATAACGGAAGGGGGGGGGGCGGGGGGAGGAGGGGCTGGATTCAAAAAGGGGGGGGGGGGGGGACAGGCAAGAAAGAAAGAGGGCTGTCTCTGAAGTGAATGACATGAATTATTTCAACCTAACTTACTAATTAAGACCTCATTAGCAGCCCAAATTTGTGATAGATCAGCAGAGGACTTGGCACAATGGTTTAATTTAATGATTTCTTGCATTACTTTGTTAATCATCTTTAGTCTGATTTAATTTATGCCAATGTGACTGCCCTAATTTCTAATTAAGGCATTGATGGTGCGGACGGCGGCGCCACGGCCTAAGAATTTCAATCAAGGCGGATACAAAAGCAGATATTCGTTTTTTTGAAGGCCCGTGAGATGGCAATTTGCTAAGCCGGCTGCTTATTATTGTTTTATTCCCCCTTCCGCCGTTCCCTCAAGGCTGGCAAGGATCTGGTCTTTGCCTGGAGCAGATGGTTTCTCGCTAATCACAGGCCTTTACTGTAATCGATTTCTTTTAAGGCTTTGAAAAAAAGACCATGAGATTAACCAGCTCAGCCTCATTTCCCAGGAGGCCGCGGGGACCAGAGAAGGTGAGGGGTCCACCCAAGGTCACACAGCGAATTATCAAGGCAGTGAGCGTTCAGGCTCCTGCTCTCCTTGGCCGTCCCCTGTGGCAGGAAATGGCCCCTGCATGAGTTGCGGTGGCCTAGGACCATGGTCGGCAAACCGCGGCTTGTGAGCCACCTGCGGCTCCTTAGTTGGTATGCGTAGCTGTCGCAGGGAAAGGCCGTTGTCCATCTCATCCCCTAGCTTGTCACCTCCGTGGGGCCAGGACCCTGACTGTCTAGGTACACCAGCGTCCCCAGGGCACAGCCCCCCAGTACACAGCATGTACCCCCAAAAGTCTCATCAGATGAGCAGTGCGTGAAGGATGATAGGCGCGCTCCTGGCAGAGCCGTAATCTGAGCTCCGGTCCTTGGAAATGTCCCAGAACTGACATCCTTACCAAAAGGGGACCTCTGGTGCACAGGACAGCCTCAGACCACACCGGGAGGACCACTGATCAGCTCTTTTTCAAAAAAAAAAAAAAAAAAAAAAAAAAAAAAAAATATATATATATATATATATATATATATATATATATATATATATATATATATATATACATATTTGTATTGGTTTGTAGAAAGAGGAAGGAAGAGGGAGAGAGAAAGAGAAACATCGATGTGAGAGTGAAACATCGATCCGCTGCCTCCTGCCGGGAATCGAACCGGCAACCTTTGGGGCACAGAATGCCACCCAACCAGCTAAGCCACACCAGCCAGGGCTGGTCCTCTCTGTCCTGAAAATTCAGGCTCTCCTATGCCCTTGAGCACAAACCTAGGGAATTAAAAAGTTTGAAAGAAAGTGCAGCCGCTAATGTGCGACATTTATGTTAGTCAATACAGATTTACTCAATGCAATAAATGACATAATTGGACTTTTATTTCCATAATATATTTTTTTCCGAGATAACTAATATTTTGAGCACCCGTGGCCTGCCGATGTCTCCCGCACGAACGTATTTCCTGTATTATTACTCTTGTATAAAACTGACATTTAAACAGTTTAATAAATGAGCCGTTGTTTGACTTGTATCAGTTTCAATACATTCCAGGGATATTAATAAAATATATTTCATAAGCCAGCTCAATAGACCATGCCGTAAAAAAAAAAAAAAAAAATCCAATGATTTATTAGCGATACACTTGCTATTAGTTGGGACAGATACTCAAAATGCCATTAGGGTTAAAATAATAATCAATCATACTAATTAGGCCCTATTTTTCATATGCAAATATAATTAAGCATACGCTTCTCCATAACTTTAAAGGAAATCATTGAAGCTGAGCCTCACACGAAGATCCCCCTCACCCGAGTTAATGAAATGACAGTGTCTCCAGTTGGATATGCAAACAAAATTGATGAACCGTTCTCAGCTTTGAGGACCAGAAGCAGGTGGGGCGGGAGAGGAGAGGCTGGGAGAGAAAAAGACAGGAGTCTTCACCTGGGTCCGTGCACTCTGTCCACGCGCCAAATATGGGAACGTTTCCAGACTGGACGTGGCAAGGATGGCAGATCCAACATGGTGCCATTGGGCAAGCACGTGGGCTCCGGAACCCCACTGCAGGGTGCAGATCCCAGCTTCGCCTACTGAGTGGGCCTTGGGCAGCGTCCCCTCCCTCAGGGCCTCAGTGTCCCGGGCTGTGAAATGGGGGCGATGCTGATGGCTGAGTAGGTCTGTGGGCAGGAGTAAGCGTGTGCCTGGGCCCCAGTACGTGCTCAGTGAGCGTTAGCTGCTCTCGTTCGGAAGCGGTTGGTTCCCCCCCCCCCCCCAGCATTCCCTGCAAGGCCTGTCAGCCACGCACCGGGACCCGGGAGCGTCTACCCTTCTCTCTCTGGTCAGCCCGGGAGATGGCCTCCACATTGGGGAAAGTCAGAGCGAACAGTTGAGGATGAAAAGGGATCCCTCTAACCACTGGTTTTTATTGGTCTTGGTTTGGATCTGATCCACAAGCCTAATTGCACCCCAGGAAGGGGGCCAAAGGGCAGAGGAAACCAGAATCAAGTCAGGGCCGGAGTCAGAGCATCTGAGACTGGTCCCTTTAAAGAAACCAGGATCGGCCCTGGCTGGTGTGCCTCTGTGGATAGAGCATCGGCCCGGGGACTGAAGGGTCCGGGTTCGATTCCAGTCAAGGGCATGTGCCCGGGTTGTGGGCTCAATCCCCTGTAAGGGGCATGCAGGAGGCAGTTAATCAATGATTCTCTCTCATCACTGATGTTTCTGTCTCTATCTCCCTCTCCCTTCCTCTCTGAAACATATATTTAAGGAGGGAAGGAAGGAAGGAAGGAAGGAAGGGAGGGAGGGAGGGAGGGAGGGAGGGAGGGAGGGAGGGAGGGAGGGAGGGAGGGAGGGAGGGAGGGAGGGAGGGAGAAATCAGTATTGGAGAGCAGAAGAATCTACACTGCTTCTGCCTCTGGCCTGCATCCATTAAGACCAAGTGCATATATGTGTGTGAGTGTGCAGGTGTGTTTGTGTGTGCATGCATGTGTGTGCACTGTATTGTGTGTGTGTGTATGTGTGTGTCTGCATGTACGTGTGCGTGAGAGTGAGTGTCAGGTGACCCTGCCTCCATGTCTGGGACCAGATCTCAGGACTCCATCTCCCCCTTGCTATGCCTTCTTGGCCCTTCCTTCCCTCCTCGGATCGGGGCACGCAGGGGCTCTGGAGAGGAGAGAGGTAATTATGCCCAGCGGGGGGAAACGCCAACTCAGCAGTTCTGCGAGTGGATGTGGGCCCTCCGAGGGGCATCCGAGGCCAGAAACCTGGCTTCAGCCACAAGATGCATTTCCAGCCTCGGGGAGGAAGAAGAATGAGGTGGCTGGGGCTTCTGTGGCAACAGCCCTTTTCAAAAAATCATTTCGGAATTAAATTAAATGACATGGAATTAGCAAACGTGCCAGGGGAGCCCAGGAAGTCACTCAGATAAATGGCCCAGGCTGGGCATCTTAAAGGGACAGAGCCGTCAGACACCGGGGCCCGAGCAGGCTCCAGGAGTCCTGCGGTTTCCTGCCTCTCGCCCAGCCCTGTCTGCGGGCCACGGGTGGAGTTCTCACACAAGCACAGAGCAGGGCACACGCTCTCCCCGAGAATCTGGCTCTGCCATGGGTCTGAGGGCATGGGGCTCGGCCTCACAGGGCAGCTCCGAGGGGGCGATTCGGACTCACCCAGCAGCCATCACAAAGCCTGGGCTCAGCCACCACCTTCAGTCTCCATTCCCAAGGAAGATGATTCGGGAGGCTCCAAAGAGTGTCCAGGCCAGAAGGGTTTTCCTGTCCTCTGACCCCTAGTGTCCCCAGTGCCACCTCTCTGCTCCAGGGGCAACTCGGGGCCCCGGGCACGCCGTGGTGGCAGAGACCCAGCCCATAATAATCAAGAGGATTCCAGCTCTGATCAATGGAAATGAAACAGGAGGGAGAGCCAGTGACACGAGGGTGGTCACGTTGGCTAAGGCAATCAAGGCGGCTGCTTGGAGGCGGTGGCCTTTGACCGGAGATGGGAATCATGAACAAGTCAATCCAAGAATGGAGAACGAGGAGTATCCTGGGAATGTCTGATGGGGGAGGAGGGTGCTAATAACCTCCGGGGAGATGGTCCAGGGGTCAGGGAAGAGGTTCCACTCATTCATTCATTCATTCATTCAACCTTTTAGCAAATCCCTCTTGAAGACCTACTGTGCGCCAAGCACGAGGCTGAGTGAAAAAAATTCGACAGCCTGTGCCAGCTTTCAAAGGTATTGGCAGACACTGAGCAAGGGATTTCTCTAAAGCCGGGCTCTCGTTTCGCCACGATGGACATTGGGGCGGGATCACTCCTGGCGGTGGGAGCTGTCCTGTGCGTTGTAGGATGCGAAGCCACAAACCTGGTCTCCCCAAAACCACCTCCAGGCATTGCTACCTGATCACGGGGGGCAAAATCCCCCCAACAGTAGGAAGAACCACTGCACTAGTTCCACGACGGAGAATACGGATATAATCTCTATATATAAAAGCCTAATGTGCAAGCGTCCCCTCGGGAGTTCCATCACTCGCTATGACGTGCCCTGACCACCAGGGGGCAATGAGGAGCAAAGGGAGGCCCTGGCTAGTGGCCAGCAGCCACTAGAAATTCTACCTGTGCATGAACTTCGTGCATCGGGCCTCCCGTACAGAGGCGGTGGGAAATAGTTGAATTTGGGGAGGGATCTACCTAATCCAGACCCTCAAATCTTCCTGGCTCACAGGTCTCTGTCGCACATTTTGGAAAAACTCAGTAGACACCTCCAGGCTCCTCGTGTTAGCAAAGACCTTTAATAGGTGATGGAGAGCCAGGTGGAGGAGGTTCGGGGAGGAAGAGGAGGAGGAGAAGTGGGCGGGGACAGGGAGGGAGCAGCAGCCACCTGGGAGGTGATCCTCATTCCTCCCACTGGGGTTTAAAACCACCTCCCAGCCAAAACCGGTTTGGCTCAGTGGACAGAGCGTCGGCCTGCGGACTGAAGGGTCCCAGGTTCGATTCCGGTCAAGGGCATGTGCCTTGGTTGCAGGCATATCCCCAGTGTAGGAGGGAAGGGGTGCAGGAGGCAGCTGGTCGATGTTTCTCTCTCATCGATGTTTCTAGCTCTCTATCCCTCTCCCTTCCTCTCTGAGGAAAATCAATAAAATATAAATAAATAAATAAATAGGTGAAACCGCCTCCCAGCCCGGCCCCCAAAACACACAGCTCCGTCCGCAAAGGGTTAACCTGCGCTGTTTATTTATGAGCTTGGCCTATGGTGGTAGCATCATTTGAATACAGTGCCTGTGAAGTTTCTTTTATTGCCCGCCATAATTTCATGTTTAGAGCGCTCTCCCCGCGCCATACTTTAAAAATGATATCTCCAACAAGAAATAAATTCCGCGCTGCAGCTGTGTTAACTATATTTGCCCATGGGACACACTATTTTGTCCTTGACACAAAGCTCTGGAGGTTTTTGCTGAGAATTGCTTTGGCAGCTCTCTCTGGCGCTTTCTCCCCCCACGTTGCTGCTGCTGCTGCTGCTGCTGCTGTGATTCCCCGTGACACCCGCCAAGCCCCAACTGCAGCCTGGGGAGGCCTGAGACTGGGCCAGGGAGGCCTGGGGGGGGGGGGGGCAGGGGCGGGGAGGAGCTGAGAAGCTGCTGTTCTGAGCACCGCCTCCACCCCTCCGCAGCCAGCTGTGTGGCTAGGCCAGCACTCTGGGCCCTTCTGAGCCTTTAGACTTGAAAATGAACAGCGCTGGACAGAACGCTGCCACCCCTCCGTGCCTACCCCCTCCTCACCCCTCCTGGGCAACAGCTGGAAGCTTCTAGAATCTTCCCCTCCTCCTCTCCCATGCTCCTGGAGCTTGTGATGGCGTTTAGATCATTGCTGGGTCTGCAGAATGACGGCTCAGGAACTTCGTTGGCTGGCTTCTATAATTTTAAGCTTCCTTCTCCCTCCCCCACCCCCACCTTGGCGCGAAAATATATATATATGGCGGGGCCCAGCTGACAGGAACCATAGCTTACATTTACTGCGCACTTACTCTTGGCTGGATACGGTGCGAAGACCAGATGGAAGCACTTCGATGTTGGCAGCAGCCCCTGGAGCACGTGTGACTCCCCCATTTAACAGATGAGTACATTGAGGCTCTGCAGTCAGAGGAAGTGTCCACTCGGGTCACCCCCGGGAGATCAGGAGGGGACGAGAGAGACCATCCTTGACCCTGCACCCCGAGGTGGCCCGCAATAGCTCGTCCGCTGAGCTCCCGTCCCCAGGAAATCAGGAGCAATGGGACTCTGGGAGGTTGGATAGAGGCGGGAAGGGGTGGGAGACAGGGCAGCCTGCTGGATGCAGAGACGTCCCTGCAGAAAGGCATCCGTCCGAAAGGGCGTAGGAGGGGCCAGTTTGTTACGCAGCAGCAGCATCGAGTCCACAGCTAACTGATACAAGGAATTCAATCCTTTGACATATGCCAGGCACTGCATTCAGCACCTTGCACGTTGTGCCTGGTTGCGTCTTCGCGACAACCCCAGAAGGGAAGCACGTCATTACCACCGTCTTACAGACAAGGGAGCTGAGGCTCGGAAAGGGGTGGCCCCTTGCCCAGGGGCAGACCATCAGGAAGGAGTCACATTTGGGTAAGAAACCCATGTCCGCCTTGAACTCCTGGGCTGCGGTGGCCTCCAGGCTGTCCAGATGGGAGCCCCAGTGCCCAGCACACGAGTGCGGCACGCATGAGTGACCGTGTACCTCAGGAGGGCACGAGGGGCAGAGCAGTGCGTCTGGCCAACCAGGCCCCAGAAGCAGGCCGTCCCTTGCCTGCTGCTCAGTGCCCCCCATCAGGGCCACCCCTCCCCCTGCAACCATTTTGCAGGCTGAATCCCTCCCCTGCAGCCCGCCGACACCAGCCCTATAAATATTAAACCGGCGGTAATTAGGGAAATCGGCCCGTCATCGCACCCCGGAGCCCGCGTCTCCCCACCGGGCCGGCGCTGCCTTTGACTGGGGAGCTTTGTTTCTTTTCATTTGGGGGCCTCAGACAAGGCATGTGTCAGGGGCCGAGACATCAAGCTCATCCCCTGTGAGCCTCGGCCCCTCCGGCAGCGACCGACCCCCTCGGGGGCCTGGCAGGCTCTGTCAGGCAGCAGCAGAGGGGCTCCAGATGTAAGGCAGGCGGGGGCAGGGGGGGGAGGGGAGGGGAGGGTGGCAGGGGAGAGGGGAGGAGGCAGGGCTCCTGTCAAGGCCTGAGACACCCCCCAGGGGACCCCCATTGCTGTTGTGGATTGTGTGGCATCAGGGGCTGATGACACAGCGCGAGGCGACACGTGTCACATCAGAAAACATAGCTCCCCCTGTGTACAAACCAAAGGCAGGGAGTCTCCAGCAAAGGGGGCTGCAAGGATGAGAAGACCCCCAAGCCCGCCTTCCTCCCCCCCCCCCCCCGCAACCCCCTCTCTTGGGAAATACACAACCAAACTTCCCATGAGGCCTGGGGGACTTAGAGGGGAGGGGAGGGCGAGATAACCGGCCACACACACCCACAGAGAGGCACAGCCTCCCGCCTCCGTCATTGACCTTGCCCGATCCCAGCACCATCTCTGCTGGGAAGGCATTGGCGTGAGCCCCTTATGCAGATGGGGAGACTGAGGCGCCTGCAGGCAGGGCGGTGTAGCAGCTGCAGACAGAGGCTCCGGGAAGCACAGGGAACTGGCTCAGATCCCGGTTCTGACAAGACCCTCCTCCGGCTGTGTGTGGCCTCGGGAAACCGACGTGACCTTGCTGAGCCTCCGCTTTCTCCTCTGCAGAAACGGACGTGAAGATAACACGCACCCCCGAGAGGGTTTCGTGGGTGGGATCGTGCCTACGGACTGGGTCCCGCGGCGCCTGGGCACGCTGCCGGCACCCATCGTCACGTGGCTGTGGGGCCTGGTTTTAGAGTCAGAAAAACCCAGTTCCGGGGCAGAGTCTGTGGGTCCCCCCACCCACGTGCTGTGTGACCTTGGGCAAGTAGCACAACATCTCTGAGCCTCCCTTTCCCCATCTAAAGTAAAGTAGGCGCAATGCCAGCGCAGACCCCTCGGGGTCGCTGTGGAGATGAGATGGGCGAACACAAGGAAAGTGAAGGATCCTGTCTAGTCGGAGGGGCTGTGCTATGTGGGTCAAGGGTGTAGGGAACAGCCAGCCCCCAAGCCCTCCTGCCCCCTGGTGGGCTCAGGGGAGAGAGAGGGGCTCTGGACGGGGAGAGGGGGGACTCTGGGGGGGAGAAGAAGGCTCTGCAGGGAGAGAGACATTGAAGGCTGCTCTGTGCATGGCTCCACACTCTCCTGGGTTCCCGCCCCCCATACTGGCCAAGCACATGACTGCAGGCTGCAGCAGGTCTGCAGGCTGTGGTGGGCTTCGAACCCAGGTCCCCTGGGGCCCAGAACCCAGGCTATTCCCAGGCCCAGGCTGCCTCCTGTCATCGGGGGAGGACCGGCAGTGGGCCTGGGAGAAGACAGGGGAGGAGGGGAGGAGGGGGAGGGACGGGGGGCGGGGGGAGGGGGATGGGGAGCAGCAGCTGTGAGGTGTTTTAGTGCCCCATGAAAAGCAGAATAAACAGTGCCTAACCTTTCCCGCTCCCACTTCCTTATCTCAATATTCCGTTTAATGGCACCGTTCAGGCCCCAGTAAAAGAATACGAGGGTTGTTATACCGGCTCTCAGTCACTGTTACAAAGGGCCCGGCGGTCTCGGCTGTCACTACGGGGGATCCCGGCTCCTCCGTTCCTCGTGGGCAGGCGCGCCCCTGAGATGCCCGGGGGCCCTCAGCCCGGACCCACGGGGGCACGGAGGTGATGCCAGGGAGAGGGACTCTGCCCACAGCCTGCTGGGCTCGCTGCGGAGCAACATGCCCTGGACCAAACCCTGCACCAACCGCTAGGGCTGCCCTCAAACACGGGACGGGCCCGTCCAGGGGTGGAGGTGTGGGCGGCGCTGGCTCCTTCCGTGTGCGCTGAGCTGGGTGTTTCCCTGCGGTTGTATGTCTGGGGTATATATGTCCGTGCGCCTGGGAACATGTGTGTGAGCCTGGCCCTGTGCAGCCGGGGGGACCTCAGGTGCGTGGGTGGCTGCATCCTGCACCTGCCGCCAGGCCGGCACCGCACGCCGGGCCGCGCTGGGGTAAATGAGGCCCTTTCTGCCCCCGGCTGCACCCAGGGCCTGCGGGGCGCCTCGCTAATAAGACTGCTTTCCCCCCAGGCACTGGCTGCCGGGAGCAGGTCAGGGCGTCAGAGCCTCAGGGCTGGGCTCCACCGCCGCCCGTGGCTGAGGCTGCCTCGTCAGCAGGACCGGGGCGGCCGTGACCCAGTGCCCTCCGGCCGCTTGGGGTCGGCACGGCCCCAGGATGACCCCTGGGAGACCTGTCCCTCCCCAGGCCCCCTCTCCCCTTCTCCACCAGGAGCCTGGCCCACCACTGTCCTGCAGGGCCCCGAGAGGGGCCAACACCCAGGTGCCTACTACACCGGACCCCTCTCCTCCGGGCTCTGCCCAGCCTTGGCCATGGTCTGTCAGGGCCTCAGTCTTCCTATCTATGAAATGGGGCGAGGGGTTGACCTGAAGGCCCAGGCCTGGGGTTTTCTAGCTGGTCCGCCGCCTCGGAGCTCCTGACAAGACAGCCGGGGGGAGGATGGAGCAAGAAGGGGAGGGTCTCACCTCTCAGTAAGACCCTGAAGGTGAAAGACAATGCTCCATCCAGCCCACAGCCAGCTCGTGTGAGGGTAATACTGACGACAGCCATGGCAGCTTCTGTCTGCAGCTCTTGCTAAACTGGCACCGTGCTGTGATGGCTGTTGGTATTATGATAGGGGTTGTTATTGCATTCTCTCTCTCTCTCTCTCTCTCTCTCTCTTTCTCTCTCTCTCTCTCTCTCTCTCTCTCTCTCTCTCTCTCTCTCTTTCTCTCTCTCTCTCTCTCTCTCCCTCCCCTCTCCCCCCCCCCACCTCTCTGCTAATCTGCTCAGGGGCCCCATACGTCTCCCCACTCCTGGGAGCTGCCTGCCAGGAGCCCCTGCATGCGACCTCTCACCGGGGCCTAATTAGGCCTCTCGGAAGGCGGGCTGGCTCGCCTGCGGGGCGCTCGGGGCAGAGGAAGCTGTGAGGAGGGGAGAAGGTGGCTCCAGACAAACACCGCGGGGCCGGGCCCGGGGCCTCCCCTGACTTGTTAGCACGCCTCGCCAGCCCTCTTGCAGCAAAAACCCAGGCCCGAGCAACCCAAACACACACACACACACACACAGGCCCGCACACATGCACACGCCGGCTTTGTAAGCTCCTGTCCATTCTTCCACCTTAAGCAAAAGCCCTACGAGGCCAGACGGTGCTGAGATTCACACACCTGGGTTTGAATTTCGGCTCTGCCTCTTCCCCGCTGTGTGACCCTGAGCTACTGACGGTCCCTCTCTGAGGCCCTATTGCCCCATCCTGACACTGGGGATGATCACCGTGCCCATGCCGCCACAGGCGGGCTGTGAAGACTCCATCGTAAAATGCTGCCGAAACCCGTGTGGCTCAGTGGATAGAGCATCGGCCTGCAGACTCAAGGGTCCCAGGTTCAATTCCGGTCAAGGGCATGTACCTTGGTTGCAGGCACATCCCCAGTAGGGGGTGTGCAAGAGGCAGCTGATCGATGATTCTCTCTCATCGATGCTTCTAACTCTCTATCTCTCTCTCTCTTCCTCTCTGTGAAAAGTCAATAAAATATATATTTTTTTTTAAAAAAATAGTAAAATGCAAGTCGGGGGTTTCTCCCAGGTCCCTGCTGGATCCCCGAAGCCGGGAACAGTGTCTGTCACCAGATAATCGTTCCTGGAGTAAATTGGTCAATGCATTGAACTCCCTGGAGGAGCAAGGACTCAGGCTAAGGCTTGGTGAGAAGGAAGTCCTAAGAAGCCACGGGGCCGAGGTGGGTAGGAATGGGGCGTCCATGCTCCTTTCCAGTCCGGCCCAGTACCCATAGGCCCGCATTCCGCTGGAGGAGGCACGCGGAACGCAATAGCCAATGCCAAGCAAGATCACCTTTGACCTCTGGTTGTGGGCTGCAAGCCCCTTGCGGGCAGGGGTGGCCTTGGGGGGTGGAAGGTGATCCTGCGGGAGGCTGCGCTCCTGCCTCGCCTCACACCAGATGGCTGTCCCAGGCCCCGCATCCATCATGGCAGTTGGTCTTGGGGAAAGCAGAAGCGACGACGCCTGAGAGATGGATGTCAACGGCAAATGGGCTGTGATGATCATGCGTCTCCATTTTCCCCTTAATATACATGATGAATAAACTTAATTGCACGGAAAATTGCTGCCATTGAAGAACGCGGGGCGCGTGGCTTTCTCGCGGTGCTCCGTGCTTCCTCTCGCGCCCGGCGCCGCCGCCAAGCTCCCGGGGAAGGGACCGGTTACCCTGGCCGACGCCAGGGCCCGCCTTCAAAGCGAGACAGTCACGTTCCAGGAGGGACGGCACCGACGGCTGTGGAACGGCAGCTCTGAGAAGACCCAGGCTGTTCGCTTCATCTGAACACCCATTTTTCAGATGGGGATAACTGAGACCCGGAGGGGTGGGTGGAATCGCTTGAATCAGGGCCAGGGATGGATGAAAACAGTGGTTCTCAACCTTCCTAATGCCATGTAATATATATAGTCCCTCATGTTGTGGCGACCCCCAACCTTAAAATTATGTTCGTCGCGACTTCATAACTGTCATGTTGCGACGTGAATGAACCGTAATGCTGCTTCGTCACTGTCATGTTTCCCGATGGTCTTAGGCTCTACGGCAGCTGGTTCTCAACCTGTGGGTCGCCTAAGACCACCGGAAAACACAGATATTCACATGACTCTGACCTATCTGTGTGTCTTATAAATGCTTAGGCCATTCATTCATTCATTCATTCTCTCACAAATATTTATTAAGCACCAACAGCATACTAGACACGGTCCCCAGCACCGGGGAAGCAGAGGCAAAAGACTCAGAGAGAGACCCCTGCCAGCCCGGGGTTAACGGGGACGCGGGAGCCAGACAGTAAACAAGTAAACGCGTTAATAAGCCGGATAATTACAGACGGCGGCGGCGGGCTCGGGAGAGAAACAGGGCCCTGTGCCGGGGAGTGCAGCCCGGCTCCCTGCGGAGAGAGAAGGAGCAGGTCCCCTGGGGTCTGCAGAAAGCAGCCTTGCAAAGAGCCCGAAGGACCACAGCCCTGATATTAACTCACTCTGTGCGCCCCAGATTCTGATCCCGGGCCCCCGATCCCCGGGAATCGGGCCTGGGGATGCGGACAGACGTCGCCAAGACTCAGGGTCCTACCGCAGGCATGGTCCACGCCTCCCCCCTCCGAAAGTCCTCCCGAGGGTCTGTCTTGCCTTTCTCTTGCTGCAGGCACCTCTTTGAGGTCTTCAGGGAGACCTTTTTTTAGGAAGTGGCTCTGCCGTTGGCCCCGGCAGCCACCCTGTCCCCTCCGGTCTCTGTCTGTGTCCCCTGAGACCCCCGGCCGGAGGAAGGAGGCAGCGCCATGCTTGTTGTGGGAGAGAGGCCCGTTAGCGATCATATAATTAAGTCCCAAGCGGGGGCCAGGCCCATTAGCACCTTCAGATCATCCAATGGTGGTGGTTTCCTTAATGAAAGGTTCTTGGTTACAAAATTGAGCTTCCGCCGAAACCGGTTTGGCGCAGTGGGTAGAGCGTCGGTCTGCAGACTGAAAGGTCCCAGGTTTGATTCCGGTCAAGGGCATGTACATTGGTTGCGGGCACATCCCCGGTAGGGGGTGTGCAAGAGGCAGCTGGTCGATGTTTCTCTCTCATCGACATTTCTAGCTCTCTAGCTCTCTCCCTTCCTCCTCTCTGTAAAATATCAATAAAATATGTGTGTTTTTTTTTTTAAAAAATTGAGCTTCCATCCGTCTCCATTACGGGGGAGGGGAAGGGGGGGGTTACCTGCTCATACACGCACTTCCTGGCAGGGGGTGCCGGTGACACGAGGGGCGGGATGGCTTTTCGGCCCGGGGACAGTGATGAACACCCCATCCCTCCCGCCGAGGCAGACAGAGCGCCCAATCCTCCCAGGGTCGGCTGCCTGCCAGCGTCTAGGACAGCGGTCGGCAAACTCATGAGTCTACAGAGCCAAATAGCAACAGGACAATGATTGACATTTCTTTGGAGAGCCACATTTCTTTTGAATTTCCACTACTTCTAATGCCACATCTTCAACATAGACTCGCCCAGGCCGTGGTATTTTGTGGAAGAGCCACACTCCAGGGGCCAAAGAGCCTCAGGTGGCTCGTGAGCCGAGGTTTGCAGACCACGGGTCTAGGAGGTGAGAGTTGATGGAGACTTCTTGGGAGGGGGATAGGCCTGAGTTTTCACTTTTCCCATCATGCAACGGGGCATCGTGTTGCTGCTCACTGGACACCGTCAGCCCCTCCTGTTAATTTCGACTTTCAAAGTGGACAGAGCCTGGGTGAAATTTGGTGAATGCATGATGTCCCGGTGTTTTTATTTTTATTTTTATTTTTTTCAATATATTTTATCGATTTTTTTATAGAGAGGAAGAGAGAGGGACAGAGAGTCAGAAACATCGATGAGAGAGAAACACCGATCAGCTGCCTCCTGCACATTCCCTACTGGGAATGTGCCCACAACCAAGGTGCATGCCCTTGACCGGAATCGAACCTGGGACCCTTCAGTCTGCAGACCGACACTCTATCCACTGAGCCAAACCGGTTTCGGCTGTCCCGGTGTTTTTATAATAAAGCTCCCAATCCTCGGAGATGCTCTGAGGGAGGGAGGAGATTATTTCATCCTAATAGGCCCGGGAAATGGGAATCAATGCCTTTCAGAGAGCCACAGCGCATACCGGCAATTCAAGTCACTGACAAGGCCTGTGGCAAAGTCACCCGCTGGAAGGCTGGCTTGTGTCACATATTCAATCCTGGGTCTGAGTGAAGGCGGTTTTAGCAAGAAGTTTCTGCTGCTTTAAGCCCTCCGCCAGGAAGTCGCTCATTTGTCTCCTCGTGCCCCAGGCGAGGCCCAGGAGGGTGGTAGCGAGACCAGCATCCTCTGGGAATCCACCGGGTGCCCCTTGTTAGATTACATCCTTCACACAGCTTGTCTCTTATGATGCTCACGATGATCCTATGCAGTGTGGGGTCCTATATGATGATGCCCATTTTGCAGATGACAAAACTGAGGTTTGCGCGATTCCCTCAGGTCCATGGGACTAGGACAGGAACCCATTCCTGGCTCCACATCTGAGCTCTTTGGCTCCAAGCCTCCACATCCTGCTCCCTGGGAGCTTTGGTGTGGGACACAGACCTTTCTCCCACTTCAGCACGTCCCCCGTTTTCCCCCATCTTCTCCCGCCTCTCCACCACCACTGCCTTCTTTGGGAACCAGGAGGTTAACCTCTGCCTCCTATTTGCCCAGACTCAAGTTCATTACACTGACTAATTGCTTCAAAGTCAGTGATTCCACCGCCACTAATGGAAAATGCATCTGCGAGGAATAAATTAATTGGCCGCTTAGGATCAGCTCCCAGCCAGAGGCGCCCTGGGCATGCTGGGCCCACCTCGCCCCGTCCTCTGCAGCCAGGACAGGGAGCCAGGGCCTGGGTTCCAGGAGGGGTCTGGGGGCACCTGGAGTTTCCCTGAGAAAGCCTGCCGGCTGGTTCCGCCCCCCAAGAGGTACATGCTGCGCCCCTTTTTCAAATCATCAAAATGCGAGCACGTTAATGCGGAAAAAAAGGGGCATCTTATCGGCAGGATGAACCACCACATGTCGGAACACCAGCTTCCCCAAACTCCAGAAGGAGGACAGAAGGACGCTTTCCTCCAAACATTTAGAGACACTAAATATACAGTAACGGCTCCCGTGTGCACGCTGGCCATGCGAAAAGTCTCCGGCGTCGTCTCATGAGGCGGGTGCTATCCTCATCCCGTTGAAGGGAGGAGAAATGGGGCCAGAGAGGTGCAGCCACCTTCCCGAAGCCACACAGCAAGGAAGTCAAAAGAAGTGGGCTAGGGGAGATCACAAGTCTGCGTGACCTCTCTCCCCCAACCCAGATCTTTTATCCTCTGCTCCAAGGGTCCGTGAAGGATATAGGCCATGGGTGGGTTGAATCCGGCCCACTGCTTGTGTTTGTCAATAAAGTTTTATTCGCAGGAGGCCGTGCCGTTCATTTACATATTTGTTTGCATACCTGGAGCTACTTGTTTACATACTTACCCAAATTCATTTACACACTGTCTTTGCACCACAGCAGCTGTGTAAGTCATTGTGACAAAGACCGTTTACTAGTAGCCATGGAATATGTACCATCTGCCCCTTTGCAGAAAAAAGTTTGCAGGTGGCTGCCAGACCAAGTTCCCTTTCCCAGCAGGTGGGGACTTGCTGAAATGAGGGAGAGGCTACCTGGAGACTCCAGGGGAACCCAATAGTGAAGATTCACGGACTGATTATAGGAAGTTCTCTGTACTGATGGAGGCAGAGAGAGGAGAAACCAAAGGAAGAAGGACATGCTTTGCAGGCACACAGTAGGCACTCAATAGCTGCTTGCAAGCTGAATAAAGAGCACAGCTGGCGGCCGAAACCGGTTTGGCTCAGTGGATAGAGCGTCAGCCTGCGGACTGAAAGGTCCCGGGTTCGATTCCGATCAAGGGCATGTACCTTGGTTGCGGGCACATCCCCAGTGGGGGGGAATGCAAGAGGCAGCTGATGGATGATTCTCTCTCATCGATGTTTCTGGCTCTCTAACCCTCTCTCTTCGGTAAAAAAAAAAAGAAAAAAAATCAATAAAATATACTTTAAAACACACACACACACACACACACACACACACACACACAGCTGGAGGTCCCAAGGTCGACCTTTGCAGTGTCCCCTTTGCATTGCTGCTCAGTTCCCCCACTGGCTCCTTACTCCCTGGCCGGGCTGGCCTGGGACTTTTTCTGTCTGAATGAGTCGCTGGAGGCTGTAAAAACACGAGGGCTTTTTCCTTTAAGTCTCCCCTGTAAGTCACCTCCGAGCATTTCCCTGATCGATTGGCCTTTCTCCTCCTGGTAGGAGCCCTCCCCCGGGAACTGTTTGCAGAGAGGAATCGGCCAGTTTGCATTTAGTCACCTTTATCTGACCCAGGAGATAAATCTCCCTCCTTGTGGTTTTTCCGCAGGGGGTGCGGGCCCGGGGAGGGCCCCGTGCACTTAGCAAATGCTAATTCGGGGTCCTAGATGCCAGAGGAGAGCTGATGGGAGGGCCTCGAGCCCCCTGCGAGCTCAGATTTCCCTGGAAGCACGGGTTTTTCTAATAAAAGGGACGGCAGGGCTGCCAGGTGCATGGCGCTGCTGCTGCAGAGCATCCAGCCTTCCTCTCACCCTGTGAACCGGGCAATGGGGCACCATCACCCTCATGGGGCCCCGTGGACAGGGAGAAAGGGGGCCGCCCGGGTGGGAGTCTTCAGGCCGGACAGAAAAGCGGTGTGTGTGTGTGTGTGTGTGTGTGTGTGGTGTGGCATAGAGACCGCGTGCTTGTGTTGCAAAGTCCTGGGTTCGAATCCTCAGCCCCTTTATTAATAAAATTCCTCCCTCCATTCAGAGACCCCGTCCCCCTCCCAAGCTTCCGCGGGGCTCAGAGCAGCCCTTTCCAGACACTGTAGAGTCAGACAAACCTTCTGAGGTTAGGCTCTCTACCCGCCCCTCCCCGGGGCCACCACCAGGGGGCGGCAGCACCAGCTTGGGGAGGAGGCATATCCTGCGAAGGCTGGAACCTCTGACCTTCCCCCAGGCAGAGCAATCCAGGGCCCAGCCTCCCGCAGACAGACTGCCTTTCCAGCCCAGATCTGTCCCTTTCCAGCCTGCCCGGTGGTGGGATCTCTCTGAGCCTTGGTTTCCTCGTCAGGAGAATGGGTACACTCCAGGTGACCGTGAGATCATCCATCACAGAGCCCCACCTGCCAGTCGGACTCCGTGAACACTTCCTCTGGCCTTGGGCGAGTCCTGCAACCTCTCTGGGCCTCAGTTTACCCTTCTTGTGCTCCCCCCTACCCACCATGCTGTGGCACGCTCCCTCCTCACTCAGGGTCAATGCCACGTCTGAGCATCTTTATATATATATATATATATATATATATATATATATATATATATATATATATATATTATTGATTTTTTTTTTTTTTACAGAGAGGAAGAGAGAGGGATAGAGAGTTAGAAACATCAATGAGAGAGAATCATCCATCAGCTGCCTCCTGCACACCCCCTACTGGGGATGTGCCCTTGACCGGAATCGAACCTGGGACCTTTCAGTCCGCAGGCCGACGCTCTATCCATTGAGCCAAACTGGTTTCGGCCGTCTGAGCACCTTGACGCTTGAATCTCTACAAATCTCTAAACAGGAGAACTGCCTATTCATTATGCTTCCCTCCCACCCCCCCACCTCCGCCTCGAGCACAAACCGGGGTGTGCGGAAGCCGGGGTTCACCCTCCGTCCTCCGATTCTTTGAACCACGTGCATGCACACACCCCTCTCTCTCTCTCTCTCTCTCTCTCTCTCTCTCTCTCTCTCTCTCTCCCCCCGTGATAGAAGAGCCATCCCCTGCCGCCCCTGTCCTCCCCCCCCGCCCCCATCCCATGTTCATCCAGAAGTCCTTGTCAGAATATCCCTCCTGGGACCAGCAGGTGGGAAATGTCATTTTGGATCCATTACCGGAGCTCGAAGATGCTTAGCGATGATCAACGCCAATTCCCTCTTCCATCCGGGGAGGAGGGGCGGCCGGGAGCGGGCCCGTGTCCCTCCCTGCCGAGGGGGCCTGTGCCAGCCGGCCCAAGCTGCCGGGGGCCACCACCCCAGGGACAGGCAGAGGGGGGGGCTGTCAGGGGACCGGGGACCCCGCCGTGCTTTGTGCCCAGGTTTCCCTGCCACGCCGATTTGAATAATTCAGCAGTGCCAGGTCTCCTGGGCACCATTGTCTTCAGTGAAGGCAAATCAGTCGCCTGCTCGGCCTGTTAAGAGGGCCCTGCCTGCCGCCTTTTTCTGTAAATCAGGATTAATGAGATGGCGAGGGGGAGCGCAAGCCCTGGGCGGAGAGCTGGCAGCCGGCGCTCCGAGCAGCGGGCCTCAGAAGTAGCTCCTCGGTCTCCATGTCCTCGGGCAGTCCTCGGTGGCAGTCATCAACCTGTCGGTAACTAGCTATCACCAGCCTGCCAGGCCCGCCTCTCCGCTCCTGCCTCTCCGCCAGGCCCCCATCGCTCCAGGGGAAAGGGGAAAGCAAGGGGGGGGGGGGGACTGTCTGCTGGAGGGCTGTGCCCTGCACCCCTGGCAGCCCTGCAGGTGGGGAGGTGCCAGGGGCCGGGCTCCTTTCCTGCGGGCGACACCCAAGAGCCAGACAGGAGATTCTCCCGGCTCCCGGGTGGGCAGAGAGCTTGGTCAGAGACAAGGAGCGCCCCGTTGTCTGGCCTTTTGACAGCTGTCACTCACGCAGGGCGCCCGGGACAAAATCCTTGTGCCTCTTCCTCCTGGTTCCTGCCTCTCTCTCCTCCTCCCTGGCAGTGGCTACACAGGTGAGCTCTGGTTCTTAAACCCATAGGCTGGCCAAAACCGGTTTGGCTCAGTGGATAGAGAGTCAGCCTTCGGACTGAAAGGTCCCAGGTTCGATTCCGGTCAAGGGCATGTATAATACATTGGTTGTTGGCACATCCCCGGTAGGGGGTGTGCAAGAGGCAGCTGGTCAATGTTTCTCTCTCATCGATGTTTCTAGCTCTCTATCTCTCTGTCTTCCTCTCTGAAAAAATCAATAAAATATATTTAAAAAAATAAAAATAAATAAACCCATAGGCTGTGTGACCTTCAGAAAGTTGCTCAGCCTCTCGACAGCCTCATCTGGAAAGCGGAGAGTAAAACATTGACTTGCCCTAGAGCCATGGGTCAGCAGACGGCGAGACACATGAGCCACCTGCGGCTCTTGGGCCCCTTGAGTGTGGCTCTTCCACAAAATACCATGGCCTGGGCGAGTCTATTTTGAAGACGTGGCATTCGAAGAAGTTTAAGTTTTTAAAAGTTGGCTCTCAAAAGAAATTGCAGCTGAAGCTGGTTTCACTCAGTGGATATAGAACATCGGTCTGCAGACTGAAAGGTCCCGGGTTCGATTCCGGTCAAGGGCATGTACCTTGGTTGCGGGCACATCCCCAGTGGGGGGTGTGCAAGAGGCAGCTGATCGATGATTCTCTCTCATCGGTGTTTCTAGTTCTCTGTCCCTCTCTCTTCCTCTCTGTAAGAAATCAATAAAAAATATTAAAAAAAAAAAAAAAAAAGAAAGAAAGAAAGAAAGAAATTGCAATCATTATACGGTTGCTATTGGCTCTGTGGACTCGTGAGTTTGCCAACCCCTGCCCTAAAGGACGCTGGGAAGATCCCAAGGGACATAGGCTTGTACATCCTTCCCGCCAGCCAACACCCGGCCCTCGATCATGTGTGATTCCATTATATTTGTACCGCAATCGTGATTCGCTCGAGAATCTCGCTACGCTAGGTGTGCCCCACGGCCCAGGCCGGGCTGCAAACGGCCACCTGTCCCCACGGAGGGACGGACCCAGAAGGAGCACTTTCAAGCTCTTAGAGTGATTTGACGGGCAGCCATTTCATATGTATTGACTCTAGTCATAAAAAATAAAAAAATAAAGAAGAAAGGAAGGAAGAAAAGCAGGGGCTTGGGTTTCAGATGTATTTTATTTTGCATTGATTGCGTTTTCTAAAATCCGTATTTTACAAGGTGTCATTCTGCCATAGACTGGAAGTTAAAAAGGAAAAAAAAGAAAAGAAAAAAAAGTCTGTCCCTCAGCACAGGTAGGAGAGAGGACGTGTCTGGGAAAACTCTAACAACACGTGAGTCCCTGGGGGTCTTGTTAAGCACGGGGTCTGGTCCCTGGGCCGCGGGAGGACCCGATGTCTGCGTTTCTTTCTTTCTTTTTTATTAAATATATTTTTATTGATTTTTTACAGAGAGGAAGGGAGAGAGATAGAGAGTTAGAAACATCGATGAGAGAGAGTCATCAATCAGCTGCCTCCTACACACCCCCTACTGGGGATGTGCCCGCAACCAAGGTACATGCCCTTGACCGGAATCGAACCCGGGACCTTTCAATCCCCAAGCCGACGCTCTATCCACTGAGCCAAACCAGTTTCGGCGGATGTCTGCGTTTCTAACAGGGGCTATATGGATGCCCGTGATGCCAGTCCAGGGACCATGCTAGTGATGGGCGAGTAAGGAGTCCAGTCCCCTCCCTGACCTGTCTTCATTCTCCACGGCCCCCCGGCCCCCATCAACGCTGCCTGCTAGTCTCCCCACAGCCATGTGCCCACCAAGGCCTCCAGACACAGAGGTTTTGAGATGGAGGCCCCACTCCCACATCAGAGCCATTTGTCAGGAGCCCCCACGGCTGCAGGTCCAGCAACCAGCATGTGTCACGCGTGAGCTATTGCCGGGCTCTGTGTGTGAGGCCGTACCGTGCCCTGCTCTGGAATGCCACCTGCAGCTTCTCTCCGTGCAGGTGTCTGAGATGACGTGTGCCAGCCCTGAGCACGGGGGCAGGCGGTCGGCACTCCGTCGGTGTAACTATTACCATACTTCCTCCTCATAGCAGCTCCTTAAGATGGAGGTGTATCTGTCAGCTGTTGCTGCGTAACAAGCCAGCCCCAAACCTAGTGGCTGAAGTCTATGCATCAGCTAACTCCTCCGCTTTGTTTGGGTCTGTCTCGGTAGCTATCAGCTGGCTCGTGTATACGTCTGTAGTCACCCGGGGAGTGCCAGGTGTTTTAGGATGGCCTCGGAGGGAGCAGCCCCTGTCTGCTCCACGTGGGCGCTCCTCCTCATCGATGAGGCTGGCCTGAGCCGCGTCTTATGGAGGCCAGAGAGCACAGCCAGCGAGGCCTCTTGAAACCTAGGCTTGGGGTTGACAGACCACCCCTTTCGCCACATTCTATTGGTCTGAATAAGTCACACAAACAGCCCAGGATCGAGTGGGGAAAAAGACCTCACCTGGAGATGGGAGGAGCTGTAAATTACACTGCATTGGACATGAATACAAAGAGAGGGGGACTCCCTAGCCAGTTTGGTTCAGTGGATAGAGCATCGGCCCTCAGACCAAAGGGTCTCAGGTTTGATTCCTGTCAAGGGTGCATACCTCGGTTGCAGGCTCCTCTCCAGCCCGGGGCCCTGGTCGGGGCCTGTGCAAGAGGCAACCCATCGATGTGTTTCTCTCATATGGATGTTTCCCTCTGTCTTTCCTTCTCTCTCCCACTCTCCCTAAAACTCAATGGAAAACTATCCTCAGGTAAGGATCAACAACAAACAAAAGGGAGTGGGGGAGGTGTGCAGGGTCGTTTTTATAGACGAAATCCTTCTTTCTAGATGAGGAAACGGAGGGTCAGAGAGGCTCACAGACTTGCCTGAGGTCAGAATGCAGCTGAGCTCTGTTGAGTCTGGAAATGGATCTTAACCCCTCTTCCAGGCTCTTCTCTGCATGCAAAAAAGCAAAAAGAAAGAAAGAAAAATACAGTTTGGTAACTCCATTCCCCAAAGGAAGAGGATTTTCAAATATTTTGACATCTCCAGGGGAGGCAGGTGCCTGCTCCGGCTCCCGTGCCACCCCTGCCCGCTAATCACAGGCCTGGCTTCCATCACCTGGCTCCCCGCTCCTCTCCTCAGGGGCCCTGCGGCTGCAGGCAATCCATCTCCCCCTCTCTTCCTGACGGGCTCTTCCCACGGGGCTTTCCAAGGAGACAAACCGAATGGCTTGGGCATCGAACAGAGCTCGCGTGTGCTCTCGGGATGGGCTGCAGCGAGGAGCGAGAGGGAGCCCAGAAAAGAGATGGGCACAGGTTCAGGGGTCCCCCCCAAAACCCAGGATCGAGGAGTTACATATCTCCAGGTGCCCCACATGCCCTTTTGGGGCAAAGCAGACATGTGCCCCAACCAGGAATGGAACCACAACCTCCCGGGTCATAGGCCGACGCTAACCACTGAGCCATGGCGCCTTGGATGGGCCTCCCTGCTGATCTGCTCAGGTGTCCTCCCAGCACGGCTTCCCTCTGAGAAAGGGATCCGAAAGGACAAGGTAGAAGCTGCAAAGCCATGTCTGACCTCACCTCAAAAGTCACCCGTACTGACTGAACCCCGGATGAAGAGCAGAGGAGACAGGGAAGAAAATCAAACATCAACATGTGCTCACCACATTGCCCGTCTGCGTAAAAAAAGCATCGCCAGGAACCACGCGTTGCCTTTGATGAGGTGTCACATCCGTGACGGGGGACCCCCGCGTCCACAAACGGTGTTTCCTCCCCGGGGGTCTGGGCCCGGCTCCCATGCACCGACAGCAGTTTTCACGCGGACACTTGAGAGTGAAGGTAAGTCACCCCACCCGGCTCCCCGGAATCGGAGTGTCCGCTGCCTACGTGGGGAAGGGCTTGCCAGCCTGAGTTCAAATGTTGTGTGTGCCGTCATTGGCAAGACTTTGGGCGAGTTAGTCCGTGTCTCCGGTTTCCTTATCTGTACGGGTCTTTCATGAGTTAAATAATTAGTGTAGAGGAATGGCTTTAGGTGACTACAAAGGAAAAGGAAAAAGAAAGAAATGGCAGTTGTAAAAAAATAAAAAATTATACGCCTGTGGATGAGGACAGTAGGGGGGGAAGGGGTAGGGCAGAGGGTGGAGTGGGAACTGGGTGGAGGAGCGCTATAAGGGAAAAAGAGAGGAACAATTGTAACAATCTGAACAATAAAGATTTATTAAATTAGCCGAAACCGGTTTGGCTCAGTGGATAGAGCGTCAGCCTGTGGACTGAAAGGTCCCAGGTTCGATTCCGGTCAAGGGTATGTACCTTGGTTGCGGGCACATCCCCAGGAGGGGGTGTGCAAGAGGCAGCCAATCGATGTTTCCAACTCTATCCCTCTCTCTTCTTCTCTGTAAAAAAAAAAAAAAAAAAAATCAATAAAATATATATTTTTTTTAAATATTTATTAAATTTCGCCGAAACCGGTTTGGCTCAATGGATAGAGCGTCGGCTTGGGGACTGGAGGACCCGGGTTCGATTCCGGTCAAGGGCATGTACCTTGGTTGCGGGCATATCCCCAGTAGGGGGTGTGCAAGAGGCAGCTGATCGATGACTCTCTCTCATCGATGTTTCTAACTCTCTATCTCTCTCCCTTCCTCTCTGTACAAAATCAATAAAATATATTTAAATATTTACTAAATTTTAAAAAAATGAAATGAAATGAAGAAAAAAAAAAAAGGCATGGCAGTCGTAGTAGGAATGGTACCATGTGTTCAGCACATGCTCTTTCATATCCATCCTTCCTGGACCCACAGAAAACAGCTCTCCCCCCTTCTGGGTAGGTGGTGGGGTCCTGGGACCGGGTCTAGGAACGGAGGTGATGAGCATCACTGCCAAGCGGAGCCAATGCATGGTCCCCCTCATGCCCCACAAATGAAGAGGCACGGTGTTGAAGGAGGAGCCTGGATCGCTGAGTCACCACCTGGAGGACAGATGCCGCAGCCCGTGGTGGGCTCACAGAGGCAAAAAATAAGTAAATAAAAAGCTCAAAAGCTTTGCTCATCAGGGTTGGGGGGTTTTGTGACAACAGCCCAGCTTATCCTAATTCGGCATTCATTGTGATCATCATGCTGTGTCTACGAGGCCCCATCCAAGTTCAAATAAACGGCCTCGGCTTGTTAACTGACTAACTGACCCCTGTGACATGTGGCTTGCTTTCATCAATCCTTTGCTGCTCTCCCTGGCAGGGGCGGGGGCACAGGCCTGGCCTACAGTTAACATAGCACTTCAAAATATATTTCACTGATTTTTTTTACAGAGAGGAAGAGAGAGCGATAGAGAGTTAGAAACATCGATGAGAGAGAATCATCCATCAGCTGCCTCTTGCACACCCCCTACTGGGGATGTGCCCTTGACTGGAATCGAACCTGGGACCTTTCAGTTCGCAGGCCAACGCTCTATCCACTGAGCCAAACCGCCTTTAGCTTAACATAGCACTTCAGAGGGGCCCTTGGGGTTTGCACCCAGAGCTCCCCAGGCCCAATCCCGTGCTCTCTGACCACAGAAGAGGGTAATCGCCCTGCCTTCTCCCCAGGTGCCCCCCCGGAAAATATTCCCATTGTAATTCCTTGGGCTTCAGGCACCTATTCCAGTTGCCGACTGCCTTCCTGCCGCTGTGCCGATTTGTAATATTGATGAACCGGGAGCCCGGCCTGGCACTGGCCGTGGGTACGAGTGCCCAGAATATTCATGAGCCGGATTGACATTCCCTAATGGCATCGCTTTGCCTTTACCGAGTGATTATTCTACCGCACGCCTCTGGTTCCAAAGGGACCTTGCCATGCCACCCACACACCCCGGCCCGGGCAGGCAGCCCTCCTGCCCAGAACGAGATCCCAGACCCCAGGCCGGACAGACGGGCTGCTATCCATACACAGGGACATTGCAGGGCAATCCAATGGCCTGTGCGTGTAGCAGGAGGCATTCCTTACTGTCCACCTGGAGCTCTGCTCCGAGGCAAGCAGCTTCTCCTTCAAGCCAATTGGACAAAGCAACATTTTTCTGACCCCCAAGACCTGACCTGGACATCGGGGGAGACCGGGGACATTTTTCCCGATAAATGTCTTCTCCCCAGAGTGAGACGGCCGGCCTGTCCTTGTCCACCCCACCCCACCCCCAAAGGCTTGCATGTTAGGTTATCCGAGTTGCCGTGTGCTCCTCTGGTTAAACATTTATCCTGCAGCTCTTGTGGATAAATAGATCCACCCGTGTGTCTGCACGATTAGGATTAAATATTAAGGAGATGCACGGGCAGGGATCTGGCCAGCCTGAATGAAATGAAACCCGGAGGCGTGAACGTTGGATCTGAGTCGGGAGGAAGGGGCAGAGTCGCTCAGAGCCTTGAGGCTGACCCATGGCGAGTCTGGCCCAAGTCCGTCCCGGTAGGAAGCAGTCCTCATCAGCCTGAATCGACAGCAAGGCCTTTTCCTTCCTCACCTCCTCTTTCATCTCTTCCCTCCTCTTCCCTCTCTCTCTCTCTCTCCTCCCTCGAGCAGCCTCCCTTCCCGTCGTTACCACTCCCTATCCGACCGCATTTTAAATTTTTATTTGATTAGGTTTTATGAGCTGCCTTGCTCGGCGTGGCACGCGCTGCAGAATATGTCACGGGCCTGGCAGAGACCGGAATTGAAATGATTCTAATTACGGGCGATAATTTCTGCATGCGAACATAAAACAATGTTCCCCCAAAAAAAAGAATCCCATTACGGTGGCTCAAAGACAAATCATTTAAGCAAGCCCCTTCCTTTATTGCTTTATTAGACAATTTACAAGGCAACATTTTGAACATCCGGGCTCGGGCGATGGCCCAAGGCTATCCCACTGTACGTGGCACTCAGAAAAGGGAGTTCATCTCTTGTCATTAGTCAGAGAGTCAAATGCAATCACGGCGACTCCGATTGGCTTGTCAAATTAGCCGTCGTTTCAGATCCTTGGCGTGGCAGAGTGCGCAGCCGCAGAGCGGAGACCCCCTCCCCCCCCAGCTCCGGATAGAAGCCATTAGCCACAGCCCAGGTCGGTGGTCGGCAAACTCATCCGTCAACGGAGCCAAATATCAACAGGACAACGATGGACATTTCTTTTGAGAGCCAATATTTTTTAAATATGTTTTATTGATGTTTTTTACAGAGAGGAAGAGAGAGGAATAGAGAGCCAGAAACATCGATGAGAGAGAAACATTCGATCCGCTTTCTCCTGCACACACACACCCCCCACCCCCCAACTGGGGATGTGCCCACAACCAAAATACGTGCCCTTGACTGGAATCGAACCTGGGACCTTTCAGTCCACAGGCCGACGCTCTATCCACCCAGCCAAACCGGTTTTGGCAAGAGTCAATTTTTTTTTAACTTAAACTATATAGGTAGGTAGATTGAGGGTACTCCTATACTGGCCTTTGCTAAAACATGGTATTTTGTGGAAGAGCCACACTCAAGGGGGTGCCAAAGAGCCACATGTGGCTCACGAGCCGCGGTTTGCCGACCCCTGGCCCAGGTGGTTTAGAGCATCCTCTCCAAGCAGCGTCCAAATACCCTCGACCCCTTCTCAGAGGCGCCCCCTGCTGGAGGAAAGATTAGACACCATCCTGTTCCTTGCTGGGCAATGTGGTCGTGTGACCTGTTCTGGCCAATGAAAGGAAAGCAGATGAGATGGCGTCACTTCCAGGGGAGGGGCCAAATCTTTAAAAGACCGCGCATGCTCCTCTGTTCCTTCTTCCTCTTGTCTGAGGCCCAGCGCTGTGCTGGAGAGAGGCCGTCCCCGTGGCCTGAGGCTCAGGTAGAAGCTGTTTAAAGCAGAGCAGCAGCCAACGTGGAACCAACCGACATGCAACGTGAGCGAAACATAAACCGTTATTAAGTCAAAGGGCGACTCACTGGCCTAGTTTCCCCCAAGGCCTGAGGGGGTGGCCGTTTTCAAACCAGGACAGTCCCCAGCGAATGGCCTCGATTGATCTGGCACGGAGGGGTTACCTAGAAAGCAGGACTTTTAGGCTAAATACCCGGGGCAACCAGGACCCGTCGCTCACCCTGGAAGCCACGGTGAGCGTGGGGGATGCTTGTTACCTCTGCATGGACTTAGCTGGGCTGAGCAGACGCATGTAGACAGGTTCCTATGCTGACCTGGAGATGGGACTGTGATTGGGGTGTCTGATCTGATAGGATTAGTGTCTTCATAAGATGGCTTTCCCCCCCCCCCAACTCCGACTCCCTGTGCACAGGAAGCGAAGGTCATAGAATCACACGCTGCCGTCCGCAGCCCAAGAAGGGACCTTGGTCTTGAACCTCCAGCCTCCAGAGCTGGGAGGAAATGAATGTTGCCTAAGGCCGCCCGTCTGTGCTATGTGGTGACGGCAGCCTGAGCTGAGACAGGGACTGACACACCCTCACTTTGCAATGGAGGAAACCAAGGTTCAGAGCGTCAACGGGACCCGATTGAGGTAGCGCAGTGTTGGGGCAGAACGGAGGCTCTGACGGCACAGGAGTCAAGGTCTGTGTTCTGGCCGAGAAGGTTCGTTTTATGAGTGAACTCGACGGGGCTAAGGAATGCCCAGAGAGCTGGTAAAACGGCTGTGTCTGTGAGGGTGTTTCTGGAAGAGGTTAGTATTTGAATCTGGGATGGACTGAATAAATGAGATGGCCTATGCCCGTGGTCAGCAAACTGCGGCTCTCGAGCCACAGGCGGCTCTTTGGCCCCTTGAGTGTGGCGAGTCTATGTTGAAGAAGTGGCGTTAGAAGAAGTTTAAGTTTTAAAAAATTTGGCTCTCGGAAGAAATTTCAACGGTTGTCCTGTTGCTATTTGGCTCTTGTTGACTAATGAGTTTGCCGACCACTGAGCCAAACCGGCTTCGGCTCTCCCCACCTTTTCTCCTCAGACTCAGCACAGGAAGCCTGCCCTGCCTTCCGGGCTACTCAGCCCCTTCCCCAGGGCCCCCTCGTCCGGCAGCAATCATCCTAGCTGGATTATCGGATTATCCGTGTGTGAGACTGTCTGCCCCGTTAGACTCTCAGCAACATCGGTTGAGGCAGCAAGTGTGTTTTGGGGGTTCCAAAAGAGCTTTCCTTTTTAAATCTCTGAATTCCTGTCCCTCATCTCAGTGGCCAGGCACACAGTAGGTGGTCAGTAACCTCTCCCAGGAGGAACGAATGTTTGGCCCAGCCCCTCCCCCCTTCCCCCCCCCTCCCTGTATAGGCTACGCATGGCAACTAGGAATCATTTCTCCGCGTCTCAGTGGAAACTACCTAGACATTCCGCTTGAATCCCTGAAAATTGGTTGCAGATTTACTAACCCCCTGGAGATGTCGATGAGCGAAACCAGGCAAGCGGCTTCTGGTGTCACCCATAATGGCTGTTGTGTCCTGAGTGAGCATTTTTACAACTGCAGGCCTGGCCAGGCGCTCTCAAGACTTGGAAGCAAGCCAAAACCGGTTTGGCTCAGTGGATAGAGCGTTGGCCTGCGGACTGAAAGGTCCCGGGTTTGATTCCGGTCAAGGGCATGTACCTTGGTTGCGGGCACATCCCCAGTGGGGGTAGTGGGGAGGTGCAGGAGGCAGCTGATCGATGTTTCTCTCTCATCGATGTTTCTAACTCTCTCTCCCTCTATAGGGACTGAAAGCAGATCAGGGGTGGCCGGAGCTAGGGGGAGAGGGACACCTGAGAATGACGGCTAACAGGTAGGGTGACTCTGTGAGGGCATTTAAAATGTCCTAACATCTGGCTGAAACCGGTTTGGCTCAATGGATAGAGCGTCGGCTTGGGGACTGAAAGGTCCTCAGTTCGATTCCGATCAACGGCATGTGCCTTGGTTGCGGGCATATCCCCAGTAGGGGGTGTGCAGGAGGCAGCTGGTCAATGACTCTCTCTCATCAATGTTTCTAACTCTCTCTCTCTCTCCCTTCCTCCCTGTACAAAATCAATAAAATATATTTTTAAAATAAATAAATAAATAAATAAAAATAAAATGTCCTCCCATCGGAGAGTGACGGTAGTTACACAACCGCATGCTCTAACCCTGAACTGTGCCCCGTACACGTGAGTGAATTTTCTGGTACGTGGATCCGCTCTCAATAAAGTTGTAAGATGAAGCCATCTCTGGCGAACCCCGGAGTTGTGTGACCCTAGACTGAAGACTCCCCGGCTTCGACCCTCAGTTTCTTCTTCTGAGAAATGGGGTCGGAATGAAAACCAGGGAGTCAGCCGTCCGGGGGCCTCGCGCACAGTAGGTGCCTACTCTGCGGGGTTCTTCGATGAGGCCCAGCCTGGCCCCGGCGGGCCGGACGGAGTGGACAGAGGAGGATGCTCGCCGGCCATGACATGATGTAGATGGATGGCTGGGGCCATCTGTCAGGCCGGGGGCGGGCAGCCCGGGACGAGGCCGTGGGGGAGCCCATTACCGTACACGTGTTAACAGCGCTTCCTTTGTGCCGGCTGCCGGCCGCGCGGGCAAGGGCCGCTCCCCGCATTGTCTGCGCGCCGCGACCACGCTGCAGCCGTGATGGATGGGCCGCTCGCTCCTGGTGGCACTGCCACCCGCCCGGGTACCACGGGCCGAGGGCGACACTGTGTGGTCGTGCCTGGAACTGCGGGCCACCCCACGCTGGGCAGTCAGCAGCGGGACTCAGGAAACACGGGCACGTAGTAGGCCCTCAAGAAATCCAGCCGAAACCGGTTTGGCTCAGTGGTAGAGCATCGGTCTGCGGACTGAAAGGTCTCGGGTTCGATTCCGGTCAGGGGCATGTGCGTTGATTGCGGGCACATCCCCAGGGGGTGGGGGGTGTGCAGGAGGCGGCTGGTGGATGTTTCTCTCTCCTCAACGTTTCTGGATCTCTATCTCTCTCCCTTCCTCTCTGTAAAAAATCAATAAAATATATTTTTAAAAATAAATAAATAAAAAGAAATCCAGATGACAGTTGTCATCCCTTTTATTTTCCAGTAAAAAACAAGGGGACTGTCCCCAGACCAGCAGGTGTCCATGTCAAGGGCCTCAAAAAACAGTCAAGTTCAAAGCCTGGGGAGGGTTGCCAGATGAAATACAGGACACTGGTCATTCTAGAATTTCAGAGAAAGAGCAAGTACTTTTTAGTATATGCCCCAAGCATTTCATGGCACAATCGCTTTTTGGAAAAACAAAAACATTCACTGTTTATGAATTTCAGATGTAAGTGGGGGTCCTGTTTTCTTGTGTTTTGTTCTCATAAACCTGGCACCTCTATAACTGGGCAACTTTGAAAACACTTTACCTCCCCGCGCTTCCAGAAAATAAGAATAGCCTGTCCCTGTATTTACCTCCTGTTTTACACAAAGTATTCATCTAATCCTCACAGCCGTCCTGTGGATTGTTATCCTCATTTGAAAGGAGAGGGAATGGAGGTTCAGAGAGGGAGAGTAACTGGCAGGATGTCACACAGCAAGTTGGAAGGAGAGCTGGAAACTGATTCCGGTTCTCTGGGTGCTCTTAGGCCGAAGGAAATCTGAGAGGCAGGGCATCCCACCCAGACCAGCCTCCATCCTGCAACAGCCTCCTCCCTTCACTTGCCCAGAAGGAGGACAAATAAACCATTCCTCTCATTTCAAAGGGGAATTTCCCCTCCATCTCCTTCCCCAGCAATTGCCCCCCTTTCCCTCAGCCTCCTCCCCCTCCCCCTCTCTCCCACTCTCCAGGGCAAAGAGTTGCCAAGGTAACCGCATCACCAATGCCTTACCTCTCTGGGGATGGGGGAGACATTCATAAGCCAGGTTCCCGCTCACAGTGCTGGGCTACCCCTGCTCTGCCCCCTCACCCTACCCTAGCCATTTCAGCAAGTCATACCCTTGTGCCAACTGCTGGTCACAGACTCCCAAGTCCCAAGGTGCAAGAAGCTAGAGACTTCGGGGAAGGTGTTTAGGGGAAATAATCTCCAGGAGATCCACAGCTAGAAACACTGCCACTGAGGACACAAAGAAAGGACCCACTGTGCACTTGGCCCTAGGCCAGCATCGTGGATGGCACAAAGAACACCTACTATGTGCCTGACATGGTAAAGCATCTTGGTGGCACTGAGAATAGCGCCTGCTACGTGCTTGGGCCTTTGCTAGACACGGAAGGTGCACAGAGGACAGCCCCTACTAGGTGCTCCCCGCCATACTAAGGTGATGGAAGGTGTTTGTTGGACAATGAGGCAGTTCTGAGAACTCGTCAAGGAGGGGTGAGCCAAGTTCTGAAAATCCAGTTTGGACATATAACCAACAAGAGTTGAGGAAATCGCCGAAACTGGTCTGGCTCAGTAGATGGAGCGTCGGCCTATGGACTGAGGGGTCCCAGGTTCGATTCCGGTCAAGGGCATGTACCTTGGTTGCAGGCACATTCCCAGTAGGGAGTGTGCAAGAGGCAGCTGATGGGTGATTCTCTCTCATCGATGTTTCTGGCTCTCTATCCCCCTCTCTTTCTCTCTGTAAAAAATCATTTAAAAAAAAATTTTTTTAAAGAGAGTTGAGGAAATCAAACAAGGGGGAAATTGATACTCTCTGAGCTATAACTATGTACCGGGCAGGCCCCTGGCTTTAAGCAACCAAGTCAGGATTTGAGGTCAGACGCATCTGAGCCTATGTCCCATCCCCCCTGTATGATATCTGATGATCTCCTAGAGGGTGGAGTCTTTTATCAGCCTGTACCTTTGAATGAGGGAGACAGGCACAGAGCCCCCATCAGCCTGAGCAGAGTGAACAAGAAATCAATCTTCGTCCTTTTGTGCCACTATGCTTTGAGCCATCCTAATTAAAATTCAGGGGCTGTTTGTTACTGCAGCATCTCTTAACCTATTCTGACTGTTACACCAGCCGTCTAAACCAAAACCCTAGATCTGACTCTCATTGGCCAGATGGTCCCATCACCGAACCAATCACTGAAGGCGGAGGGTAAGAGTGCTCTGATTGGCTCAGGCCTGCTTCATGTGCCTGCTTCCAGGGATGGGGGATGGGAAGCCAGCCCCACCCAAACTGGTAGACTTAGGCAAGGCAGGGGACTTCTTCCGGAAAGTGGGGTGAAGCTACCATAACGGGGAAGAGATGCTGGAGAGATGCTAGACACCAGCAGGTGTCCATGTCAAGGGCCTCAAGGAGGGACACTGGGCAGGAGGTTCCGAGTGTCAAGTTCATAGGCACAGACTTACCCCGTCTCTGGCATCTGCCTGGAAGAAGATTCCAATGAGTTCCACTGGGTAGTGTTGCTCCTTCCTGGCTGCTGGGTGGGCATGCTGGGCAGGTGCCCGGCTTTCTTCGGGCAAGGATAGCGGGTGAAGCTTGAGAAGGGAGTGAAGGGGCAGAGGAGTGGCCAGCTGGCTCCTTGCTGCCCAGGAGGGTGGAGAGGGGACGCATGCTCAGAGCAGTAGCTGGAAGCTAATGTGAGCACCTCTCTCCTGAAGGAGGGCTGTGCAAGGAGGAGTACAGGGGTGGACGGGTACTGTCCCCAAAGGCCATTTTCTGCAAATATCCTTTCCCAACTCAGCCCGGGATCGCAGAGCGGGACCCCAGTCCGAAGCCTCCCACTCAGATCAGCCATCCTCAACCCTGATTCTGGCGGCCTCTTGTCGCCTAAATCTGCAAAGAACAGGGACCTAGAAACTCAGCCGCCTTAAGCAGGAATGATGGGGACCCAGCAGGTTGGGGGGCCCGGGCCTCAGGCTGCTCCTGCTGCTGCTGCCGCTGTGGGTTCAGGCGCCCAGGTATGACTTACGCCTCTGGCTGGACGCGGTTTTCTGCTTTTCGAATTCTGCTCTGGAGTTTTTTTTCTCCTTGTCCTCTCCCCGGGTCAGCGCCGTCCTGATATTTGATTTACTGTTAACGGTATCGACTGCTCAGGATTGAGCCAAGAAATGGGAGAAATTGCTTTTTCCTTCTTTCTATCTCCCGGTTGACAGCCCAGCCCGAGCGCCGGTCGGCCACGCTCAGTGGATGCCCCAGCCAGCCAAGGACAAGGAGGAAATGAGTGAGGGATGAGTCCGCTCCAGGGGGGGTCCGGGGGGGGGGGGGCTGCACCCGCCTCCCACCCAGGTTTCCCGTCCTAAATAAGATAAAGGCTTGGAGAAGGGAGGGTGGGAGCACAGACATCAGCGTGCACCAGCCTTGAATGGAAGCTGTGTGGCTTTGAGCAAGTGTCTTAACCTCTCTGAGCCTCCGTGTCCACATTCATCGACGGCAGTCATAATATCCTCCTCGCAGGGGTGCTGGGAAGAAGCCTCCTTGGGCTGGCCATCCCCTTGGGGACGTGGGCTAAGAACTGCTATCTGAGGCCGTGGTCGGCAAACTCGTGAGTCCACAGAGCCAAATAGCAGCAGGACGACGATGGAAATCTCTTTTGAGAGCCAAACACTGACTTCTATGCACAGGCCACGAAGTTTTGATTGCACCGTTCGTGCGTACCCGCACGTGGTATTTTGTGGGAGAGCCACACTCAAGGGGTCAAAGCACCGCACGTGGCTCAAGAGCCGCAGTTTGCCGACCACCGATCTAAGGGTTTCGATTTAAACAAATGAGTCACTCCAGGCAAGGGGCAGCTGGGCAGGTCTGACCATGCCGCCGTCCGAAGTCGCTATTAGAGTCCTTGACTCAGAGCCCTCTCACTCCAGGTTCCCGGAACACAGGGATAGACACCTGGCTCATAGGCCCGGGGAGGGGGACCTAGCACCTCCAGCTCACAGAGACCCGAAGAATGTCAGGTAGGACTCCACAGTCACAGCCTTGCAGGGCCTGGGAGCATGGGATTCTACCCCAGTGACATCACTCAACAGCAAAGGGGAGCTCCGAGGGATCAGGCAGCCCAAGCCCTTTAAAAATGATACAGCCGAATCTGGTTTGGCTCAGGGGATAGAGCATCAGCCTGCAGACTGAAGGGTCCCAGGTTTGATTCCGGTCAAGGGCATGTTCCTTGGTTGGTGCACATCCCCAGTAGGGGGTGTGCAGGAGGCAACTGGTCGATGTTTCTCTCTCATCGACGTTTCTAACTCTCTGTCCCTCTCCCTTCCCCTCTGTAAAAATCTCAATTAAAAAATGATACAGGGCCCGGCCAGTGTAGCTCAGTCGTTGAGTGTTGACCCAGGAACCAAGAGATCATGGGTTCGATTCCCAGTGGGGGCACATGGCCAGGAGTGTGGGCTCGATCCTCAGTAGGGGGTGTGCAGGAGGCAGCCGAGCGATTATGTGTCTCATCTCATCAATGTTTCTCTCTATCTCTATCCCTCTCCCTTCCTCTCTCTCTAAAAATCAATTTAAAAAAAAAAACATTTAAAAAGAAAAAAAAGAAAAGGAAATGACACAGGAATGTTCTTGGGGCGGTCACCTTGCTTTCCCTAACCCTCCCTCCCCCTCTGCTGCTGCTTCTTCGGGGTCCCCCACCCACTTTCCAGTCCGCTGTGTCCAGGCCACTGCCCCCAGCACCCCTCTGGCCCAGACCCCACCTCTTCCCGTGGGAACACGACTATTTTCTTAGCGAGCATTGATCCCGGAGGATAAACGCTGTGTGTTTTCCTCCACCTCCCAGGGTGCCAGGGTTCAACTCAATTTTCTCCGATTAAATAAAATCTCAAAGTGTCAGTCCCCAGCACACGACAAGCTGGAAGGTGGTTGGTTTTCCTAACCCGATCGCCAGTCCAATTACAATTTTTAATCTATATGTAGATAATGGCGAACAAAACCCCATAGAAATGTCAAGAGTGAGGAGGTTATTAGCTTAGTTTTAATTACTGTCGATCATTCTCAGCGACCGGAGGGCCCCGGCACATTAGGGGAAGGCGCGTGCCTCCCCCGGAGTTCAGCAGGGCCCTGGGCTGCTGCTCCGCACGTTGTCCGTTGTCCCCGCAGGAGACATGCTGCCCAGTGAGTGCCCACCCCCAGCCCCACCCGCACCCCCACGTCTGCCCTCCGCCGCCCCTTTCTGCCCCAGGAGGCCCGCGGACTGGGACTTGGGCGGAATCAGTCCTCACCAGCTTGATGCGATGTGATCACAGACCTTCCTGCTCCAGCGTCCGTCCCCCCAAGGCTGCTGGCTCCCCAGCCCACCCCCTCCTACCCCACCCCACACGCTTCTGTCTGCAAAGTAACCTCGAGGTTCTTCTTTGTCTTGATGGTAAAAGTAACAGCAGCTCAGGCAGGAGGAGACTTAGAAACTTGCAGAAGATGAAACATGAAGGGAAGAAGACATGACCTATGCCCGTCTCCCCCCAAAGAAAGCAGCTGTTAGTTTGGGGGGACCATTTTCATTCTTAGGAGTGTATGCATGTATGTGCACGTGTGTGTCCATAGATTCACATGTATAAAATCAAACCATCTATACCTACATATAAAATACAGCCGAAACCGGTTTGGCTCAGTGGATAGAGCATCGGGCCTGCAGACTGAAAGGTCCCAGGTTCGATTCCGGCCAAGGGCATGTACCTTGGTTGCGGGCACATCCCCAGTAGGGGGTGTTCAGGAGGCAACTGATCGATGATTCTCTCTCATCGATGTTTCTAACTCTCTATCCCTCTCTCCTCCTTTCTGTAAAAAAAAAATATTTTTTTTAAAAAATACATAAAACGTATTTTATATTAAATTAATAATATATAAATATATTTATGTTTGTAATATTTGTTATTATAGACTTATAATTAAATAACATATAATATACAATATATAATATAATGTTATCATTACATGCATACACGCTAACTGGAGTTATACCGCCTGTGGATTCTTAACATCCTGCCTTTTTTTTTTTTTTTTAACACCCTACCCTAGCATGACTGTTACCTGCAAACATCGTTTCAGTAGCTGCAGGACATTCTGTGGCCCCCATTCACCACCCATCCCTGTTTTTGCACATACAAGGCTACACACATGTGCTCATGGAGACGTGACGATGCTTGAGGTTGAACATTGCACCCCGGTTTTTCCGGTTAACCGTATGCGCGTTTCCGTGTCATTACAAACTCTGGGACCAAACTCATCCATGTGTCCTTCCCGTGGCCCCCACGGCTACCGTCCTCCGTCGCTGGTAAGGAGGGAAAGAAGCCACAAGAGTGCCCGTCGCCACGAAGGCTCAGGCTGAGTGAGAACCGATATTAAGTGACATTGTGGCAGTCGGCCATAAGGATGCCTTCCCGCCTGGCTCCAAGATGGCTGGCTCTCTAGGCCCAGCCCTCGCCACAGCAGGACAATCCAGCCCCAGCACTCCAGACACGCTGTCCTCCCTGGACAAAGGGACAGCTAAGAGGATTCATTCGTTCATTCGTTCATTCGTTCATTCATACATTCATTCATTCATAGGTCACCTCGATTACCTCCCATTCTCATCGGGGAGCGAGCCCGGGCATTCCAGAATGCTTCTGCTCTGGCATCGTGCTCTGGAGGGGAAAAGAAAAAAAAAAAAAATCCCAGGCCCGGAATCACCAGCCACTTTTCAAAGAAAAGTCAAAGACTCTCGTCACTTTTTCTTTTTTCCCCCCCTTCCCTCCCAAAATTAAAATGTGCCTCCCGTATCAGTTGTTATCAAAAAATAGAAGCCTTTTTGTCTATCTTTATTGCGGAACAGAGATTACATGGAGACATTCAATTTGGAGTCAATTTAAATTTCAATTGTCTGTGAAATCTAAATCAATAGGGTATAGTTCAATGACGCTTTAATAAAACAGGACATAACAGAGAAATCATTAGGAATTACATATGATAAGAGATTGGAGCACAGCCTCCATAATGGCGGGAGGGACATTAGAAAATTACCCAACCGCCCCCCCCCCCAGCATTCCTGAGCAAACCGGCTGCCTCCCCCCTCCCCTCACAAGATGAGACCAGGCACCTGAGAAAGCCTAGCTGTGCAGTCCGCCCCGGGGACCCATCTCCGTCAGCCCAGGGGTTGGGGGACGATGCGCAGTGAGTGACAGAGGCAGGGGAGCCGTCTCGCCTCCATGGTGTAGGTCCTGATTCTCCATCCTGACGCCTTGGACATGGGTTTTCGCGCCTCTTCGGTTCTAGAGCATTCTCCCCTCTCTCCTCCCCTTTCCTCGGAGATCCCACCCTCCAGGGGACCCCCCGAGGGCCCAGCCCAGGTCAGGATGCTCAGAGGCAGGGAGGCCACAGACAGCGAGGCCGATGCCCAGGCTTCAGGGAAAGACGATTCCTGGAGGAACCCCGTGAGCTGGGCACGTTGTTTCACCTCCATTGCCTCGTCGGAGAGACAGACACACCAATATCTGCCTCACAGGCGGGCGCCCCATTCATTCAAAAAAGTGTGGGTGGCCGAAACCGGTTTGGCTCAGTGGATTGAGCATCGACCTGCGGACTGAAAGGTCCCAGGTTTGATTCCGGTCAAGGGCACGTACGTTGGTTGCGGACATACCCCCGGTAGGGGATGTGTAAGAGGCAGCTGATCGATGGTTCTCTCTCATCGATGTTTCTAACTCTCTATCCCTCTCCCTTCCCCTCTGTAAAAAATCAATAAAAATATATATATATATATTTTTTTTTAAAGTTGGTGGCGAGCCGACCGTGTGGGGAGCAGCGGGGCCAGAATAGGGGTGAGGGGAGGGAGGCATGCACCTTGAGTGCAGAATGGAAGGGGACACCCCAAAACCTCAGCACCCGGAATAAATAATGGTTAGAATGCAGCCTTCTGAGAAACCTGAAGGAATGCAGCTCTGGCACCAGAGCTCCCCCCCCCCGGAGCGGCTCCCTCTCCAATGAGGCTCCTCAGCCGGCAGTGTGGACCGGATCCCTGTGTATAGAGGGGCTGCCCTGTGCATTGTGGGGGGCCCAGTGACACCCCTGGCCTCCCCGCCCCGCATGTATCCCCTGGATGTCACCCCAGATGTCAGTGGCGGCAGATCCCTCCCAGGTCGTGGCAACCAAAACTGTCCCCGGAAATCGCCACGTGTCCCCACGTGGGGGGAGGGCACACCCAGCCTCTCATGAGACCCTGGGGGAAAGTCAGGAGCCAAAAACAGGGGAGCCCTAGCCGGTTTGCTCAATAGATAGAGCTTCAGACTGAAGGGTCCTGAGTTCGATTCCAGTCTCAATCCCCAGTAAGGGGGTGTGCAGGAGGCAGCCGATCCATGATTCTCTCATCCTTGATGTTGCTCTCTCTCTCCCTCTGTTGCAGTGAGTGACACAAGGCAGCAGCAGTGGCAAGAAGGCACAGAGGCAGCCCCCGGAGCGGCAGGGGACCCACCGGGAGTGGCCTGGGAGCTGCTCCCTCGGTCCCTACACACACTCCCAACCCCCCACCACGGCCGGAAGGATCCGGGCACGCTCCCCAGATCCGCCTCTCCACCCCGCGTTTAAGACTTACTAGGGATCTCCGTGCCTCGCCGCCCAGAAGCAAGAAATACGGCCTCAGCCCGGCAGCCGCCTAATGAGAAACTGAACGGCCAGACAGGAGCTTCACAAGAAATACTGGCCCGGGAAGCAGCGGGGAGGCGGCGAGCGGGCGGCCGGCAGCCTGCCATTCCTCCCCCCTCCTCCCTCCCCGCCCGCCCCACTATCGATCCGGGGAGTAGATAAACGGGAAGATATACAGCAGGAAGGGCCCGGGCTGATTAAAGGGGAAGAGAAGGCAGCTTAAATCAAGGGGCAAGTGCCGGCAGAGAGGGGAGATAACAGGATTTGTGTTTATGGGTAAGGAGCCGAATGGTCGGAGGGGCCGGGGCCGGGGAGATGGGTGAGGGCTCTGGGAGAAGGGGGGTAATGGGGGCCGAGGGGGTGTCCAGTGATCCCAGTAAGTCATTGGTGAGAAGTGGGCAGCGAGCATGAGCCGGGGCCAAGTACCCGACGTAGCCAGCACCCACCTGGTCCATTGGGTGCGGCCCCAGCTGTCTCTCATCTTCTTATATATTTTTTTTCAACTTGTTTTAGAGAGAGGAAGGGTCTGGGTGGGAGAAACATCCGTCGATTGCCTTCCGGATGGAGGCCCTGGGGCAGTGCCCATTGTACAGATGAGAAGACTGAGGGCCGTCAAGGCCCCCTCACCGGAGAGCAGCGTTGGGATTTGAACCCAGGCAGTCTGGCTTCAGAGCCCCCTTTCCTGATCGCGATTCTTTGACGGACTCTGTTTCCAATCCTGAGTATGTATACCTGATGGCAGACCGCATAAAATCCCCCCTTTTTATTTTTTTTTAAAATATAGTTTATTGATTTTTTTTACAGAGAGGAAGAGAGAAGGATAGAAAGTTAGAAACATCGATGAGAGAGAAACATCGACCAGCTGCCTCCTGCACACCCCCTACTGGGGATGTGCCCGCAACGAGGATGTGCCCGCAGGCTGACGCTCTATCCACGGAGCCAAACCCATTTCGGCTTTATCCCCCTTTATTTCTGCCAGTAAAAATTGAGTTCTGGGGGAATATTTTTTGTTGTTGTCGTTAAAATGCCAAGTAATGAAATTCAGAGCCTGACGGTGACCATGCCAGTGTTCACCGTTCGCAGAGGGCATCCCAGGAGGCGAGGAAGGGGCACGCTGTTCCCGCGGCAGCGGCCAGGCCTGGGTCAGGAAGATCAGTTCTCAGGACCCAATGCGACGAGCTGTGAGACGGAGAACCTTCTCAGGAGCACGCCATCTTGTTCTGCAGGGCAGCGTTTGTAACAGCTGGGGCTCGTGTGGGAATGTCTGACTGTTAACAACTTGCCCTACAAAGACCCTGGGAGCCAGGGGACCCTGACACATTCGTAAGACTTCAGAAATGGCTGTCCCACCCCATGGAAATAACTCCTTAGAGATCCCTGTGTCCCTTCCTGGTGGTTTTACCTGATAACGGGCCGCCCTGGGAACGAGGTGGCATTGGTATAGCTGCTTGACAGGAGGCGGTAACGCCTTGATACTTCCCTCTTGTCCCTCAGGATTGATGGAGGGGGAAGCCTTGGGCTCTGATGGTGTCTTTACTTCTTTTTTTTTATTATTATTGATTTTTTTTTACAGAGAGGAAGGGAGAGGGATAGAGAACCAGAAACAACATCGATGAGAGAGAATCATCGATCAGCTGCCCCTTGCACACCCCCTACTGGGGATGTGCCCGCAACCAAGGTACATGCCTTTGGCCGGAATCGAACCCGGGACCTTTTAGTCCTCGGGCCGACGCTCTATCCACTGAACCAAACCGGTTTTGGCGGCTTTTTTACTTCTAACAAAAGGACGAGGGGTCTAGTTCTATAAAGAAATGGTTTTGATGTGGCGATGGGGAAGAGAAGAGATGGCAAAAACTGCCGAAAAGCCGAGACCCGGGAAGTCCAGCTTTAAGGAGCAGAGAAAGGAGTTCTGAGTAAAGGGACAGCACATGCAAAGGCCCTGGGGCAGGGGTATTTGAGAAGCCCAGCAGCGTCCAGGGAACCGGAGAACAAAGAGGAAGTGGGTGGAGACTGCAGCGCTGCAGGGCGTGTGGAGCGTGAATTCTGTGCTTCTGGCCACGGGAGCCACTGAAGGGCTTCGCGCGCGGGGCGAGAGCTTTCAAAGAGCCGGCTCCGGGCGCTCAGCATGCGTGGACGATCGGGCACTTCAAATATCCGGCGCCGTGGGTGCTTGACCCATCATCACATCGTAGCTCAGCACAGATGGGTCTGCTTTTCAACTCCTCCTGCAATCGCCTGCATCCTCTAAATAATCCGGTTCCCCGGGCCCAGCAGAAGCAGAGAGAAAAGGATTGATAAAGCAAAGACGCACACACACACACACAAAAAAAAATCTCCCTGCCCACATCTGAAGGACTGGGGAGCGTAGGGCAGGACGTCTCCTTGGCCTGAGTCCGGGGGGCAGCCGGCTGCTGTCAGCACAGAGCGGGAAATAGTGTTTGGACTTGGCTCTCCACAGGGGGGGGCTTCGCTCGGCCTTGAAACTGTCAGAAACCGCCCGTTTCTGGCCCCCGTGATGCTTGCTGCTTGGGCGATGCTGACACTCCGGGAGCCCGCCGGAGCCCGCCCTTCAAAGACCAGCGTGCCTTTCCACACGCCGTGGAGTGGGAAACACGGCAGGCGTGGGGAGAAGCTGGAACGCTCAGAGATTGTGGGTGTGGGGAGGGGGGGGGCCACAAGATGGTATAGCCGTGTCGGAAACTGTTTAGCAGTTACTTTCAAAGTTAAACGTAGAGAAAACGTAAAATTAAAAACACACACACACAGTTAAACATATACTTACCAAGTGACCAATTAGTCCTGCTGCAAGGAATTAAAAGAAATGAAGCCCTGGTGGTGTGGCTCAGTGGTGAGAGCATCGGCCTATGCACCGGAGGGTTTAAATCCCCTGGGCAGCAGGTTCCTCTTATATCAGCTTTCTCCTTCCCCATCTCCCACTCCCTCCTGCTTCCAGTACCCAGACCCTCACCCCGGGCTCTGCTTTTGGGGGAACCCAGAGTGACACAGGACTCCACCCCACCTTAAAAACGAGACTCAGAGCCCGGCTAGGCCAAGGCAACCTGTGTGTGTGTGGGGGGGTGGGGGGGTGTTGTAGGAGAAAGGACGTGTCTTGTATTCTCCCCAGTTTCACTCCTCGGCCTGGAAAAGTGTCATGTGTTTGCTCCATCTGACCCCCCACCTGGGAGCCCTGAGATCTTTGAAAGCCACTCTGCCTGAGGCTCATCCTAACTCCCAGCTGCCCTCGTGCCTCGGGATGACGATGCCGCCCCTCACGCTCTCGTTGTTCTGGCGGGAGACGGTGCGGAGAGCCGCTGTGAATGGTTTGGGCATGCTGCACGGAACCAGGCTCCCAGCACAGGCCCCGCTCCCAGAGCGGCCCCCGGACCAGGCCCCCACCCTGCTCTCTCCAATCCCCCGGCGGCCGAGAGCAGAGAAACTGGAGAAATGGGAAGCATCTCCTCTTAACCCAAACCCCAGGAGGGCTTGTACCTGGACACTGAGTGTGTGAAGAGGCAAATCCCAGAGTGGCAGCTCAGAGAAGGGGGAGGGCGGAGAGAGGGCTGGACTACGGGCAAGCAGCGCCCCGCAGCTGCCAAGCAAAGGCGGCTCTGCCGGCTCCCAGCTATGACCTGCGGTGGGAGGAACGTCCGAAAGTTCGAATCTGGGGAGATCAGCATCTCTAAGCTGTAAATCGCTCCCCCGCTTCCATACCAGCTTTCCTGATTCAGAGATGATTCGTTTAGCCGAATCTGTGGATAGAGTGTCGGCCTGTGGACTGAAGGGCCCCAGGTTCGATTCTGGTCAAGGGCATGTACCTGGGTTGCAGGCACATCCCCAGTGAGGGGTGTGCAAGAGGCAGCTGATTGATGATTCTCTCTCCTCGATGTTTCTAACTCTCTATCCCTCTCTTTTCCTCTCTGTAAAAAAATCCATAAAAAATTAAATATATATATATATATATATATATATATATATATATATAATTTTTTTTTAAGAGAAACATTCATTTACTCAGGCTCTGTTGTGGGCGAGGGGAGAGAGGAGGTAAGACAGCCTGACACTGTCCTCACCCTCAAGAAGAGAACAGCCCCGTGGACTCAGCCACGTGGTAGGAGAATCCTGAAGGAGTCACTGGGATAATGGTACGCATGGAGAAGACTTAAGGAAAGACATCAGTGGACTGTCTCCCTTCAACCCAATTCCCAATCCCAAAGAAGGCTTTCATTGGCCCCCTGTGGGTTCACTCCTACCCCCTGGTCCAATCAGCAGCATCCAGGGCGTAAGACGAGGAGGCTTCCATTGACCCGGCTTGAGTTTGGCCTCTACTCCGGTCCAATCAGCAGCATCCGTGGGTGGGACCGCGTGGCACACACATGGCAGTTCCCACTGTCGTTATGTGGGTGAGGGAAAGGAGGGACAGTATAGAGAGAGAGACATGTGCCCTGAGCAGAATCAAACCCAGGACCCTTCAGTCTGGAGATGCCAGACAAGGAGTGACTTGCTGAAATGAATGTCATGTGATATCTGGCCTCCAGGAGGTCACATGTTCAAGAGGAAGACAGACCCCGAGACACATCAACGCCATTCCCACTTAGAGAAGGCTGTTCCGATGGCAGGACCCAGGGAGACCCACACAACCGGCACTGGGTGGGAGTACACCCCAGAAGCTGCACCGAGGGCCGCCCCAATGACACCCCAGGACCCGGCCAGCTAATGAATCACAATCCTCCTGTATGGCCGGGCCGGTCCACCTGCGCGTGTTACAAGGCATTCGTGACTATCGGGGACGAGGAGTCCCGGATTGTAGAACATGCTAAAAATATTAATCTGTGAGTGAAAATGATTTTAATTGGATTCCACCCCCTGGGGGGCGGAGGTTCGGGTCAGGGGCCCCGCTTTCCATCAGACTTGTCCAGTCAGCAAAGCTGGACCCCGGCCTTCCAAATTGAAAACTGTGATTGGCTGGCAGAGGTTAATAGAAATGTTGGGAAATAAATAGGTTATTGATTGATCATAACAATCAGCCGGCTCCAGGCTTCCCTCGCTGACCTCGCCCACCCAATGTTACGGCAAACTCGGTGAGCATCTCATTATAGAGCACTTTTACAATACTGTGTATTAATGAGCAGATTATACAGAGGGGGTAGGGGGGGGGGGATTCTTCCGTGGCAGAAATCTAAGGTGAGCACCTTGTGTCCAATTTGGGGGCAGGATGCTACGAGGGATAGAGTGGCTAAAACGTCATTCCTTCCCTCCATACACATTCTCAGGGGCCTGAGCTTTGTGCGGGGGAACCTGGGGGCGTGGCACTAGGTGAGACGCAGCCCCTCTGCTCAGGGCTCACTGGCTCTGGGATGGCTGAAATACAGCGGTGGCTGAAAAACATCCGGAAGCATAACAAGTCCACGGGAGGTGGCTTATTAAAAAGGCAGATTTGGGCCCCGGCTGGTTTGGCTCAGTGGATAGAGCGTCGGCCTGCAGACTGAAGGGTCCTGGGTTTGATTCTGCTCAGGGCACACGTCTCGGTTGTGGACTCCATCCCCAGTCGGGGGGGGCGAGCAGGAGGCAGCCAATGAATGGTTCTCTCATCATTGATGTTTCTCTGTCTCTCTCCCTCTCCCTTCCTCTGAAATCAAAAAAATATATTTTTTTAAATCAACATGCCAAGCACAAAACTTTGATCCTCTTCATTCCCACCTTTGAAACTTTAAATTAAAAAAAAGAAAAAAGTTTTAAAAATCTATAGATATAAAAGCCTAAGCGGCCATTTGACTGGTAGCTATGACGCGCACTGACCACCAGGGGGCAGGTGCTCAACGCACAGGCATGAAAAACTGGAACAGACTGGTGAATCTCAGAGGGAAGAGGGGGAGGGTGGGAGGAGATGAACCAAAGATCGTATATGTATATGTATATGTATATGTATATGTATATGTATATGTATATGTATATGTATATGTATATGTATATGTATATGTATATGTATATGTATATGTATATGTATATGTATATGTATATGTATGACACCCCCTTCCTCCTAAAGTCACGGGGCTGACTCATTTCCTGCAGCTCAGCAGCCACCTCCTCCTGGACCTGATCTTGTCTCTGCCCCCCTGACCCCCAGACCACACTGTCCCATTGCCCTGCTCTTACTTCTTTCATAGCAAGAACAGTGGTGGAAACATGAGCAGAGCAAGGACGATGAGGCCAGCGACAGAAGGTCACCAGGGCAGAAAGCCCAGGGTGCCTAGCAAAGGGTGATGGCAGGGTGGGGCCTCACCCCCCGCCGTGACCTTTCCTCCCCTAGCATCTCCTGGTCCAACAGTTTGGACCCCAGACCCTACCCCCCCCTAAAGATAACACCGAGGCCTCCATTGTGTGTCAGCTCCAGGCCCAGCAACGAAGCAAAACCAAAAAACCAGAGGAATGGCCCCGTGGCTGCCTCAGGACCAGCTGCCTCCACTAATGACCCCCTGCCCCGCCCTGGCCCCAACCGGCCAATCGGGGGAGGCCTAGACCCTGAAAGGACGCACCTGGAAAGCTGCTGGATAGTCTGCTAAGACCCTCCCCTGGGGGCCTCCCTCCCCGGAAGTCTCCACCCTCAAAACACTAAGGATGGAGGACCCAGTGTGCTCTCTCTCTCCCAGGAGCACGCCTGTGCCTGGCCCGTGGCCCCCCTCCTCCCGCCCTCAGGGCCTGTGACCATCACCTTTCCCTCTGTCCCTCGTGGCCCAGCTCAGGGCCGGGCCCCAGACCCTGCGTGAGAGGCTGAGATCGCAGACCACACGGGCTCCGCGGAGCACAGCACTCCCAGCGCGAGAACCTGGGAACGCTTCCAGGCGGCAGCCTGACCCCGGCGCAGAAGGTGGTGTCTGGTATGAGGTCCCTGGTGGCCCGCAGCCTGCGGTGGCTGGGAAAATGCCCCGGCTGCCCTGTGCTCGCAAGGCCTTCTCATGCTGGGCCGGCCGGACTGCGGGGGATTCCTGGCATTCCAGGGCTTTTCTGGGGAGGCAGCCTCCTTCCCACAGACAGGCCTCTGGAGGGAGGATTGGGAAAGCACGGGTTGTGTCTGGACTGAGTGACACCAGCCCCAACCCACCCCCATCCACCCCCGTGAGGCTTGGCCACGTGGTAGGCGCATTGCATGGGAGAATCTGCTTATCCGCCATGGCCTGGGGAGCTGGCCCCCAAGCCTGCAGCTCCCGGTGCCCCATACAGGAGAGCGCTCAGGAGCTAGGAGGATAAGGAGGCTCCAGCCCCAGCCGTGCTGCCCGCCCTCTTGCTGGGCTGCCTGGTCAGTCAGTCACTGCCCTGTCTGATCCTCAGACCTTCCTCGTGGATTCTGACGGAACCCACACCTGCCCCGGGGACAGGAGAAACCCCAGGTTCGTAAAAGAGGGATTGGGGGCCCATCACATGCTGGGGGGTTGGGAAAGACAGTATTATCCCCATTTTACAGGTGGAGAAAGTGAGGCCCAGAAAGGTGAGGTCACCAGCCTTAAGTCACAGAGCCAGTGAGGATGGATCTGGCCGCTGCTGGCTCAGCGTGGGCACATCCCACTCCCAAGGCTCCACTGGCTCCCAGTTTCGTTCATTCAACATCATCTTCTTGACCTCTGGCCCTGTGAAAGCACGGTGCTAGCTCCATGTTGGATTCCCTCTGCTTCCATCCTAGTTCATAACTGGCTACCTATGGCAACGCTACTCTTCTGAGTGTTTCATGAGTTAACATGTACGAACCAGGTGGTACAGAGCCTGGCACACGGTAGGTGTTCAGGAAATAGCAACAGCCCTTTGATGTCAACCCCGGTGGACCAAGGCAAGGGGTTGGGAGGTAGAAGGAGGGGGAATGGTCTTGCCTACAGGCAGAGCTCACAGCGTCCGCTGGTTCTTGGAATCTTCTAGACCTCAGGAGGAGAGCATGAGGGGACCCTGGGTTGCCAGAATCACCAGTGTGGCCAAAGAGAAGTGTTCCTTGCCAGGAGAAGCATAATGAAATCGAAGCCGAAGTCACAGTTGGCCCATTTTGCAGAGAAGAAAATTGAGGCTTAGAGAAGGGAAGTCACCTGGCGTGGCTTAAGCACAGAGACCTCAGAGATGCTATGCTCAGCTGCATGCTCTCCAGCCTCTTCCCTTCCCCAGTCCATGCCACGTCCTAACAAATCCCCTACCCAGTGGCATAAAACATAAAACTCTGGAAGCCAAAGAGCATCCACCATAGAGCGTCCCCAGAGACACCCAGAGTGTAACCCCGGTTTCTAAGAGGTGGTCTTGGTGCAATACCGCCACCTCCTGGCCGTGCCTAAGAACTGCAGCTCTGGCTTGTCCACCTTGAGCATTGCCGTGACCTCCTCCGGAGTGCCCACCATCCGCATCCCCATCTCCCATAAAACTGGCCTGATGGACCTTGGAGCAGCATTAGCTATTTTATTTCCATTGACAAGTTGTCCCCCTCCTTCAAAGCTTTGCTTGTGTGTCATTTCTTCCAGGAAGCGCTGTCCCCGCCTTCCAGAGCCCGTGGAGACCAGGAGAAGGGAAGTTAGCCCCAAAAGCTCACCACAGGTAAGTTGGCAAAGCTGGGACTCAGACCAGGTTTCTCAGGAAGCTCAATCCTAGGACTGACTTCAAAGTCATTAAAAAGACCCCAGCAGGCTGGGCTTGAGAAAAATCCTGAAGATGCATCCCAAAGAGAGATAGGTGATCATCTAGCAGTGTCTGCCCTGGGTGCTGGAAGGGAGGGTAGCAATGTGTGTGCTGTGTATTTGCCAGCCCTTCATCACCACGCCCTAAACTCTTTCTATCTGTTTCCCTCTCACCAAAGAGCTCTTTGCCTTCCCAATGAGGAATAAGCCTCCCAAACCCACTTTTCTTTGAAGAACCAAGTGATATTGTTCTTGGTTTGGTGCACAGATCGTGCACAGGTGGGTCTCTCGGCCTGGCCTGCAATCGGGGTCAATTGGGGCCATTTCACCCAATCCTGATTGGGGCAATCAGGGCCAGCCAGGAGTAGGAACCATAGGAGGTGCCCTGTCTGATCCTCAGGCTGTTGGAGTGCACTGACCACCAGGGGGCAGCTCCTGCATTGAGCATCTTTCCCCTGGTAGTCGGTGCATGTCATAGCAGTCAACCAGTCATAACGGTTGCTTAGGCTTTTATATATAAACTAGAGGCCTGATGCATGAAAGTCATGCAAGGGGGGCTTGCCTCAGCTTCGTCCAGAAGGTTGTCAGGAAGGACGTCTGGCCTAATTAGCATATTATGTTTTTATTATTATAGATATTGAGCGTGGTTCTGCATGATGGTTGCACAGCCCAGTGTGAATGTACTTCGTGCCACTGAATCGTACACTTGAAATTATGAAGGTAGGTAACTTTTATGGTATGTGCCCTTTCCCACCATTGAAAATAGGAGTACCCGACTGTATTGACTTCGAAGGTGCTGGTCTTGAAAGACCGGCTGACCGAGCCCACTCCTGCTCCTTTAAAATCCACTGGTTCCCCCTCCCCCAACTATGCATCCCTTTCGCCAGCTAAGAAACAGTCATCCTTTGGGTGCGAATCTGCTTTTAATATCAGGGTGGTGTTTACACAGAAGATGGGACGTTTATGGGAGAAGACAAAGAGCCCCGTTCATACGCCAGTGCTGGATCCTTGTAAAAACCGGATTTTCATCTACAGCAGAATTCCAGTCCCCATGCTGGGCGGCCATCCCCCCCTCCGCTCAATAAGTCAGCACATGTGACGTCCCAGCCCTCACACAGGTTCCACAGCCGTCCCCTCCCTCCTGCTGCCGATTGGAGGATTAGGATCCTTTCTTTTCAGACTGGGTGGCCAGCTCCCAGCTCATGAGAACCTAAGGCGCTTGGGTTCAGGGGACTCAAGGCCAGAGCGAACACCAGCAGGCTCGGGCTGGGAGTGGGAGGATACTAGGTCAAGGACAGACGCACACAAGGCCGTCATCAGTCTCTATGGTGGCCTCGTCCCATTTTCCTGTCTCTGGGGACAGCAGGTCCATTGCCCACCGAGTCACATTTCCCTCCCCAGGGCCAGGCTCAGCCTCTCGGAAGCTCACTCCTCCACCCTTGCAGCCCCACTTGCAACCCCCCTTTTCCCCCCACAAAGGGCTCCATTCCAACGAGACTTTTAGACTTGCAGCTTGACCATACCACAGGAGCCCTGGGGCGACGGGATCTCGAGGCAGCTCCTCTCCCAGCTCCCAGAGCAGTGCTTGGCACATAGTAGGTCCTCAGCAGCGTCAAATCTATGTAGTTCAATCAAGAGGAGTTTCCCAGAATGGAAAGTTTTGCACTTCCTGCTTTAAGTGAAATGGGGCAAGGCCGCCACCAGAGGGCAGCAGGCATGGGTTTCCCCAGCGCAGACGCCAGCCCATCCCCAGTGCTGCCAGCAGCCCCTGCACCTTCCACCAGCTCTTCCTGGTGCGCTCTCCTCTGGTTCCCTTTGCAACCCACCCGGGCCTCACTGCGCTGCCAGCGCCACTCGGTTAGCTCGGCTGCGTCTGTGACTGCTGGAGCGGCTCTCACCCCAGACCAGCATCCAGTGACCAGAGCGCTTTGCCCGCCAGGCCTCCAGGCCGGCCTCTGACCGTCCCTGAGCTGATCCCATCCTCTAGGCCCTGCATGAGCTGCCCTCTCCCACACACAGACCCTGACTACCGGAGGGAGCCAGCAAAACTGGTCCCTCTTCCCATGACCACCTCGACTTGATGCCACCACCACCCCCCCCAAATCCCCAGCCTCTCCCAGGAACCCCTGGCCTTGTGGCTTTCCCTCTCTGCTCCCAAAGGACCCTTCCTCGGCCCTTCCAAACTCCCTTCCAGCTGGATACCCCCATCATCTCAGTGCAACTAAATTGCATAGACTTTAGAAGCAAAGGCTGGGCTAATTCACACTAGGGTGTAAATGGGTGATGGATTTACACCACTTCTGAATATTATACTCCAAAGTGTAACGCCCTAGGGCTTCCAAAACTGAAATGTCCCCAAATCAAGGACTCTAGGCCCTGGGCTGGTGACAGACGACTTCATATGTCACCGCCCAGTCTCTGTACACACCAGAGAGGCATTTGGGGGGGCTACCAACACTGCACCCACTCATTTTGACTATTGCAACTATGAGACTATTGTTCAAAAGGACCAGAACCCAAATGCAGATTATCAGGGTTTATAGAATGTGTCCAGTGGCCAATACCTCGCAAGGCTGACTGTGCTCCTGACCCCACCCCCTCGGACACCTCTCCTCCGTGGAGCCTGCACCACACACCCAGCCCTGCGCCTCCCTTTCGGGGGTACCCTGGTCTTTACTGACGGCAGATGGCTCTGACCCAAGTCCAAGGCTATTACTACTAGCTACACCTCTCCCTGTGTCAGTCAACATTGCCAAACGTGGGTTAGCCCCGCCCCAGCCATGCCAGCATCCAAGCTGTTCATAGTAATGGTAGCCAGGAGGGTTAGACCTGCTGTTAGTCAGAAGGAAATCCACAAGCCGTTAGTTTCTGCTGGAAGGAACAGACTGGGAGGGCAGGAGTTAGTGGAGGCGAAGGAGAGGTTAATGAAGAGCCGGTCAGAGCCAGGCCAGGCGCCTGGAACCCCCCCAGGTGGGCAGGGCTGGCTGTTAGTGAGTAGTCAGCCCCCTGAGGAGATGGGGGGGGGGGGGCAGCCAGGGCAAGGCCGGGGTTAGCTGGGTGAGAGGAAGAGTTAGTGCGAGGGAGCCAGAAATCAGCCCTTAGAGACCAAGGTGCCTCCTGGAGGTGAGGCATACCTTCACCCCCAGGTGTGGCCTGGCCTAGCGGCTGGCGGGCTCTGGGGGAGGCCGGCGGGGCCTAGGGTGTGGGTAGGAGCAGCGCGGGGAGCCAGGGGGGGAGCTGCAGGGCTCTGAGGGGCTGCAGGACCCTGCAGGGGCCCTGGGGTTCACGTCTTGCTTCCCACAGGTCCTCCTGCAAACTCCAAACCCGGGGCAGATTTGCTTAGTTCCCAGGCCTATGGACTCCCGATGTGGGAGAATCGGATATCCCAGCCTCGGGTTTGGGGGAAAGGGCCCCTCCAGCCCACTTCCTGTTGCAGGAGCAGCCCTTCTCATTGGTCTCTGGGCCATTACTTCCCACGGCCCACCCATTTTAAGGCCCAAAGTTCCCCCTCTGGGTAACTTCCGGCAGAAGTTCCCCTCTGAGTAACTTCCGGCGGCGGAAGTTTCCCCTCTGGGTGACTTCCGGCGTAGGAAATGCCCTTCTTCCCCTCCTTCAAATAGGGCAATGCCCCCTCTGGCTGCCTTTCTGCACTAAATGCTCTCCCCATGATGTCGAGTTTGGGGGAAAAAATTTCTACTGACTTCCGGTGTGGGGACCCCCGCCCTCCCCCATTGACTCCTGTACAGCCTCAAGCCGTCCAACTTGCCAAAGGGGAAGATCCTACCTGCGCTGCCCTGCAAAGAGGGGCACCAGGCCCTTCTTTCTGCCCCCTTGGCTGGGCAAGGCCCAGTGCTCCACACTGTAGACCCACAGGCCTCCACACCCCCACCCCCGAGGACTCCCTGGTCCCACCCCATCCCAGTGGCAACCAGACTCCACCCAGGAGAGGGGCTCGTGCCCAGAGGCCAGCCTCCGGGGTGCACACGACCTCCCCTCCTCCTCCTCCGGGCCACTGGGGTGGTCAGTGGGCTTTCCCCCAGCCTCAGACCGGCCCAAGGGACTCAACTCGCCGCCAATTGGGGCAGCCAAGCACATGGACTTGCCAAGGGCAGGTAGGACCAGCCCCCAGGGGGGCCCAGAGCTGGGCAGGTTTGGGGTTAGTAAGAAGAGAAAAGGGTGTTAGTAGGGGGCGGGTTAGTATGTCAGAGCACAGCACCAGCAGACAGGGGCACCTCAGCCACACACACGGGAGCCACTAGGAGAGAAGGAAAGACACACGCGGGCCCGTTAGTCTGTTAAGGGGCAGTCAGGGTGCACGCAAGGCACCCCCCAGGTTAGGCAGGTTAGTAACCAAACGAAAGAGCTGCCTACAGGAGAGAAAGCTGAGGAGGAAGAGTGGGGGGGAAAGACGGTTAGGGATTCCAAGCGAGCGTATGGCCCCAGGCAGCGGGTTCTGTGTGCAGGTCACCCAGAGGGGCCAGGGCCTGGGCAGGGGGGGCATGATCAGCCAGGTTGCCTGGGCCTCCCACCCCCCACCCCAACCCTTTTTTTCTTACGTTTCTGCTAGGCGCCAAGACCTTACTCCTCACAGGACTCCTCCCTGAAACCTGAGAGGTAAGGACCAGGCCGCCCACGCTACTGCTTCACATTCAGAGAGGTGCGGTGACTTGCTCAAGGTCGCCCAGCGGGAAGTGCTATCGCCTGCCCCGCCCCGGAAGATGGGTCTGCACACAGATCCCGGGCCACGGGCGGGCGGGGACTGCTGGAGCCTGGTCTGCCCCCGAATCCCAGCCCCTTTCAAGGCCCTTGAGCTGCAAGGTTAGTAGGGTCCGGCTGCGGGGAGTTAGTAGGGCATGCTCGGGCCTGGTTAGTGGGTTAGTTGGCTGGCAGAAGGCCAGGCACCTAGTCACACGCCGCAGCGTCCCGGCCCCGCCATGGGTTAGTAGGTTAATCACACCATGCAACGCCGCCCGGGGCCCTCAGGCTGCAACCCGGGTCCTCCAGCTGCAGCCCGGGCCCTTCCCGCCCCCACCAGCCAGCGAGCCGGGCCTGACCAGGGCAGGGGTCTGCCTCCCAGCCCCTTTGCCCACCAGAGCCAAGCTGCTGCTTGACTGTGGGCCTCAAAGACCCTCCCACCAAACACTCACCAAATTCCTCCCACCAAACACCCCAGTTCCCCCGCAAATAGAGCCTGCTGGTCCTGGCTGGAAACCGCCTGCTTCTGGTCAGCCCCTTCCCGAGGGCTGGGTCCTGTCACACACACACACACACACACACACACACACACACACACATATATGCACACACCAGCATCTTCCCACCAAAGGCCAGTTGCCCCCAAACCACTATCTCCAGTGGACACTAGCCACTAGCCTGTCTCCTTCTCCTCCTCTTCCTCCCAAAGCCGCAGAGAGCACCCAGGGTCACCCTAGCCAGGGAGGGGGTGGTGAAGAGGAGATGGCTCCTGCTTTTCATGTGTGTGGTGACCCCCCCCCCCATTACAGACTATACTTTGTCCCTCCCCAAAACCATAGGTCTAAGCCATAACCCCCAATGTGACTGTTATTTGGAGATGGGGCCTTCAAGAGGTAATTCAGGTTAAATGAGGTCATAAGGGTGGGGCCCTAACCTGATAGGATTGGTGCCCTTATGAAAAGAGGAAGAGGCATCAGATTTACCCCTCTCCGCCTGCACCCGCTAGGTGTGTGCCCAGAGAAAAGGCCACGTGAGGACACCAAGAAGGTGGCCGCCTGCAAGCCGAGGAGAGAGGCCGCAGGAGAAGCCATCCCTGGCACCTGGATGGACTTCCAGCTTCTGAACTGTGAGGAGATAACGTTTGTGCTTCCCATCTGCCCTGGCCGCTGGAGTTGACTGACACAGGCCCCGCCCACCCTGGGGAAACTAGGTCTAGCTTTAAACTTGTCCAAGAGAGTTGGTGCCCTGGCAGTTTTCCTGCGGGCACTGGGACCAGCCCCTCAGGAAGTGGCTGGAATGAATAGAGGATGGAGAGGTGGGCGTGGAGGTGAGCCTGTGCTTGCCTGCGTGGGCCCTGCCCTGCCTGTCTTTGCCCCCCATGGCAGGATCGAGGCTTGTTATGAGCAGCAGGGGACTGAGATCCAGCCCATTCCCTTTGGGTGGCGGGAATGAGGCCCAGTGTCCGGCTCCTTCCTTCCGGCCAGTCCCCTGGCCTCGGTCTCCTCCTCTCTTGGAAACAAGCCCTCTACTTTCAGGAGCACACACCAGTTGCTATCCCCTCCCCACACACACAACTACCCTCACCACCAGCAGCCCCTCCAGGAGCCCATAACATGGGGAGAAGGCCCAGGCTCCTCCCAGGCGCTGACTGCCTCCTCCCAGTGACCATCGGAAAGAGGAGATGCCCGAGACAGTGCCCCCGGAGCCTCGCCTGCCCTCCCTCCCTCTGGCAGCTCCTCGCCACTCCCATCCCCTGTTCCTGCCCACCCACCCCCCATTTGGTAGGGTCCCCGAGACCTGGTCTTGGGGAGGGTGCAGTCAGGGCCTCTGCCTCAGCCACGCTCCCTCTCAGCCAAGGGGGAGCCAAGTCTGCCCAAGGTCAGGAAGTGACCTCCAGGCCCAGATGGGATGGCCCAGAACGGAACATGGGCAGCTGGGCTGCCCTTACACCCTCCAGCTGGCCTCCCTAGCCAGGTCCCGATTTCGCTGACTCGCCACCAGGGGACCCGTTATCCATCCACGAGATTCTGCCTCCCAGGAGGTGGGAAGAGTGGAGTCCTGGGAGAATTGTCCAGGCTTCCAGAAAACCGACGGAGGCTGCTCCCTGTGTCCCAGCGGCCAGGTTCCCCGGCTCCAAAGACAAGACCAGGTCGGCGTCCTGAGCGCGCGGAGCCACCTGGGGAAGGCATGAGCGAGAGGATAAGGACACAGCCTCCAGCCCCAGCCCCCCAGCCTCCCAACCGTACCCCACATCTGAGCGCGGGCACCCTCCTGTGCCCCCAACACCTAGATAGGATGCGGGCCGGGGCTCCAAACACTACTAGGAACAGGAAATGAGGAGAGCCATGGATGCCTGCCTTGAGAGGGCCAGCTCGGAGGATGGAGAAGCAATAAGGGGAACCCAGAGCTGCCCCGTGGGTATTAAGAGAGAAGGAGCAAGGGTTCCGGTGGTCAGAGAGGGCCTCAGAGTCCATGGGAGGCCTGGGTTCCTTCCACAACATCCCCTCCGAGGAGACTTCTGCAGCCCCCTCCCGAAATACACCCCCTCCACACACATGCATACCTCCCAGGACGGGGAGCTCACTCCCTTGCTGAGACTGTGATCAAGCACATGGTCACGTGATGGTCTGAGAGGGCAGGACCATGCCCTGGGGTTCCCTCCGGATCCTCAGGCTGAGAGAATGGCTCGGTGGTCGGTGTTTGCGCTGAGAGAAGGAAGGTGCTGCAATCTCGGCCATCAACCCACCCGACCCCACCAAGACCACAAAGAGCAAGCCTCCAGCCCCCTGGCTCCCCTGAGCTCAAGTGTCCGGCCAGGCCCAGACCTGGGGAGGGTTTGGGGTGAGGGAAGAATCCCCCCCCCCCCTAGGCCCCATCTCCATGAAGTAAGTTCCATGGACCTTCTCAACCCCACGCCTACCCAGACTCACCCGGCAGCGCCCAGCTCCTGGCTCCCACGTGGACCCCCACCGGCCCACCCTGGAAGACAGAAAAGCCAACCACACTGCAGGACAACACGGAAGCCAGGCCCCGCCCCGGCCCGGGCCTGGGCAGGACTCCCAGCTAACCAGCACATTTCCAGAGCTTACTGAGCACCCTGCCCTGCAGAGAATGTGCCCTCCAGGTGGGGTGCTGAGGTCCCCACGTGACTACCAAGCAGAGGAGCCCTGGCCGAGACTTATCAGCATGATGACAAAGGACCAGGACTGAGAAGGGCCGGGCCAGCCACCGGGAGTCCCCCACCTCCTCCTGACGCCAGCTCCTCGGTGCTCTCGAGATGAAATAACTAACTCAGCTCCTCAGAACTTCCTGATGGTGGCGTTTATAAAATACCCGCCTCCAGCGAAAACCGGTTTAACTCAGTGGATAGACCGTCGGCCTGCAGACTGAAAGGTCCCAGGTTCGATTCCGGTCAAGGGCATGTACCTTGGTTGCGGGCACATCCCCAGTAGGGGGTATGCAAGAGGCAGCTGATCGATGATTCTCTCTCATCGATGTTTCTAATTCTATCCCCTCTCTCTTCCTTTCTGTAAAACATCAACAAAATATTTTTTAAAATAATAATAAAATACCCACCTCCAGGCCAAAAGTGGGGTGGGGAGTGAGAGTGACCCATGGCGGGGCCCCAGAAAGTGGGGACCAGCCCCTTCTTTGTGGCAGAGAGGGAGGAAAGTGATGAGCTACATCTCCAGTCTCCCCTCCCACCTGGGGGTCTCGGGACACTGCCCTTCCCCGCCCAGTCCTGCACAGGCCGGCCTGGTCCGCTGGAATACTTATCTGCACGGCTGCTTCCCGCGTGGTCTTGACCGTCAGACATCCCCTCCTCTCACTTCCGCCCCAGGAACTGGCTGCGCTCTGTAAAGAGACCCTCAGAGGAGCATCATGGGACCTCAATCAGGAGGAAGGCTTTGACGGAAGGACTGGCCACCAGAGAATTCCAGGGGTCCCTCCTACCTCGGAGAGTCCGGTCTCGGCGCCTATGGATCTCACGGTGGACCAGCTGGGTGCATGCCTGGCTGGTCTCTGCCCCCCCGTGGGTGCACAGAGAGGAAAGGTCGCCTTGGTTACTCCTTTGATGCTGTGAGGGCCGTGGTGGGCTTGTGATGGGTCTGGAACTCCTGTCATCAAGAGAGGGGGGGTGTGTAGGAACACACAGGCACCTGAGGGCACGTGGGAGAATAGATGCCAGGGGTCCTGGTCCACAAACTGATCTCTCTGGCTACAGATCAGCAGTCAAACAGGAAACTGGCCCGGCTGGGGTGGCTCAGTGGTTGAGTGTCGACCTATGAGCCAGGAGGTCATGGGTTTGACTCCCATTCAGGGCACAAGCCCGGGTTTTGGGCCCGATTCCCAGTGTGGGGCGTGCAGGAGGCAGCCGATCCATGATGCTCTCTCATCATTGATGTTTCTCTCTCTCTCTCTCCCTCTCCCTTCCTCTCTGAAATCAATAAAAATATTTTTTTAAAAAGAAGTTAAGCCCCAACCAGTTAGGCTCAGTGGATAGAAAGAGGGTCAGCCTTCAGACTCAAGGGTTCCGGTTTGATTCCGGTCAAGGGCATGTACCTTGGTTGCGGGCACATCCCCAGTAGTGGGTGTGCAAGAGGCAGCTGATGGATGGTTCTCTCTCATTGATATTCCTAACTCTCTATCCCACTCCCTTCCTCTCTGTAAATAATATATATATATATATATATATATATATATATATATATATATATATATATATATATATTTTTTTTTTTTTTTTTTTTTTTTTTTTTTTTAAGAAATCAAGCAGGAAATTGACTGGTATCTTGGTCAGGCCAGTGCCAATCAGAGCATCCCAATACCCAGGAAAAATAGGATTTTACCTCATGGATCCCCGTCCTGCTCTGCCCCCTGAGCAGGCACCTCACCCCTCTGGGCCTGGCTTCCTACCCAGCACCCGGGACAGTGAGGGCCGGCCTTGGGAGCCCGCTGTGAAGACTAAATGGGACGATGGTGTTATCTATCCCTTGCATTCTCTGGAACCTCACTGACACCCCACTCGGGAGCCATCCGTTTCCCCCGAGCTCTGCGCTCCATCCCCTGTCACGAATGAGCGGCTGCCAGGAGCATGTGCCTTCGGTTGCCCGTTGGGGTCCCTCCAGGCAAGGGGTTTTTCCCTGACTCGGGGATAAAATAGCTGCCCGGAGACGGAGGCCCACGGGAGCGGTTGGCCTAAATTGCTTTGCATGAGTGAGTGCGAAGAAATGAGGGGCGCTCCTGGCAATCACAGGCCTGGCGGGGGCGCTGCGCAGGAGACTGGCTGAGGGGGGCCGAGGCTTCGGAGGATCGGAATGCGCTGTTTCTGGACAAAGGCAAACAACATACACCAAAGAGGGGCGTCAAAATCCAAGCCCCCCTCACACAAGGGAATCAATCTCTGGGCTATGGGGAGGAGAGAAAAGCAGAAGGAGGGAAGGAAAGGAAGCTCACCTACCCTGAGGACAGATACTAATAGTGGGCACCTTTATCCACCCGACAAAACAAGAGTTGGGTTTTATTGTCCCAATTTACAGATGAGGAAACTGAGGCTCGGGGTAAAGTTTCTTGCTCCTAGATCACCCAGGGAGAAAATGGTGCCAATGGATTGTAAACAGGCCTGTTGAACCCCAAATGGGGCAGAAGGCTGCCATTCAAATGTAGGGGGTTGGGGAGAGGCTTAAATGAGAAAAGGCTGGGGAAGGAATGCCTACATGGCAGACACCGTGGGCATCAGCCTTACTGTTACCTTGAAGAGACCATGGTCAAACCATCTCTGATTGGTTTGCTCTAATTGCTTCTGTGAACTTGAGGCAACTGAGTTCACTTTTAGGAGAGATGGTATTGTGTAGCAGTGACAAACACACGGTTCCAGGTTATACCAGGTTCAAGTTCAAATCCTGACTCTCCAGCTAACACGCTGTGTGACTCTGAGCTAGTCACTTCCCCTCTCTGAGCCTGTGCTTCTCATCGGCCAAGCCCAGCTCCCAGGCTCCTCATGGGGTCTCTAAGAGGCAAGGTCCAGCCGGAACCGTGGCAAATGATTACTAAAGGGACGCTAGCATTGGTTCCTGTGAATGATCTGCTCCACACCCCTGCACACCCCTCCATGACCCCTCCCTCCCCTCCGTGACTTATGGGGCCCACCTGGCACCACAGGGGAGAAGGGGACACCTGCCGACTCTGATCCAATCAACTGGCCGAGGGCTGGGGAGACAGATGTCCCCTCAGCCGGCTGTGCCTCTGCCCCTGATTATCTCTGCCTTTTGTTCAGAGCTTCAGCTGACAGATGAGCCGGGCTGCAGACACAGAGGAAGGATCCCCCGGGACAAAGGGCTCTGCTCTAAATTATTCACCAGCCATTGAGCCTGCACAATGGTGCCCGGAGCTCCAGAAACACACACTCCAACAGCCAAGGGTCACCCCAAGAACCAACCGCCCAATGCAGAGAAAAGCAAATAACTATCCGTGCTAGACTGGGGGCTGAGCCAGTGAGCTCAGCCTGAACACAGTGGGGGCACTAGAGCAGCAATGTCTGTATGAAGCACCTACTGGGTGTCAGGCATTTTACACACACACACGCTGGTTCATAACCTCACAAAAGCTTTTTTTTTTTTTTTAAGTATGTTTATACTGATTTCAGAGAAGGAGGGAGAGGGAGAGATAGAAACATCAATGATGACAGAGAATCACCAATCGGCTGCCTCCTGCATGCCCCTCACTGGGGATCGAGCCCGCAACCCAGGTCCGTGCCCTTGACTGGAATCGAACCCGAGACCCTTCAGTCCACAGGCCAATGTTCTATCCATTGAGCCAAACCAGCCAGGGCTCACAGCAGCTTTTTTAAAGCGGGGACTCTGATCCCCACTTTTCAGAGGAGGAGACTGAGGCTCCGAGAAGGGAAATGACCTCGGTCCTGAGGCTGACACAGAGGGCAGGTGGAGAGCACAGTGTGGCTCTCAGTCCTTCCGCTTCCCACCACACTGCACTGCCTGGGTGAGCGATCGATTCAAGGCATAATCCTGCTCTGCTTTGGAAGCGTGGAGAGAAAGGGCCAGAGGAAAGAACTTAAAAAATGAAGGAGTTAGCCCTACCCTGTTTGGCTCAGTGGATCGAGCGTCGGCCTGCAGACTGAAGGGTCCCAGGTTCGATTCCGGTCAAGGGCATGCACCTTGGTTGCGGGCACATCCCCAGTGGGGGATGTGCAAGAGGCAGTTGATCATTGTTTCTCTCTCATCGTTTCTATCTCTCTTCCTCTCCCTTCCTCTCTGTAAAAAAATCAATAAAATATATATTTTTTTTTAAATGAAGGAGTTAAAAAAAGAAGAAAACAATGGGCAGGTCCCACCATAGGGAGCTGAGCAGAGTGAGTGTATTTGCTTCACAAAACACCAGTTCTCTTACAAGACGGGTAAAACGGCTGAGAAACTCACCCCCTGTGACCCGTTACAGCAGACACAGAAGCACAGCTTCAACCAGTATTCCCAGTAACAGGCACGGGCGCCGGCAGAACGCACATGAAAATGGGGGTTCCAGAAGTTATTCTTGGGTGACAGAACTACGGACTTCTCTTCCTTTCCCCCCTAAATCTCCTCCAATCATCACGCATTTTTATTAAACGTGTGAAATTCGTAAAAACCACCAAACGTTGTAGAATTCTCATTTTGGAAGCAGGCACAGCGTGAGGGAGTGCAGAAAACTAGGGAAGCTCCTGGGACAGCAGGCTGAGCGGGACAGGCTGAGGGCCACAGAAGCTTCTGGAAGGTTTCCGAATCTTTCTCAATGCCCAGGGTCACTGAGTCATAGAATAAATGGGCCTTATAGGCAGAGGGGATGCCACCCTTAAAATTCTTTCAACATGGAATTAACTAACTGCACTGAACATGGGATGAGTTCAAGGCCACGCAAAGCTTGATGCTGGCCAAGGGTCTCCGAGGAAATCACTCAGTACTGGGGTTCTGGGCGAGGGGAGGGGAGGGAAGACGGGAGAGGTGAGGGGAGGTGGGGGGGACTGTTCTCTCCACAGATGGCCTGCCCACCTGCCCCAGGGGCGGAGGGCGGGGTCTGAGCACACCCCCAGAGGCTGGGCCCCACCCAGTTCTGCTGACTCATCCCCTGGCCACGTGGCCCAGACGCCTGCGTATTGGGAGCGCCGCCCCTGAAGTCCAAACACCATTTCGGTCCTCAGGTTCCCAGGTCCGTCCAGCGGAGTGAGTTACTCACCCCCAGGCCCCGGCCCCCACCCCACGCCCAGGGTCGCGAGGCCCCCAGGGCGCTCCCAAATGGGGATGCGCTTTGGAAAGTCAGGCCGTGCGCCCCCGGGCAGACGCCGAGGCTGGAGGAAAACAAAGCGGCTCCTCGCACTGTACCCCGCCTTCCCCCCACTCCCCTCCTTTTCTTACCCCCCCCCCCCGCCTTCGCCAGCAGCAGGTGGGGGTGCTTTCCCCGCGGCGGCACCGCAGTGGGGTGAGCGCGCCAGCGATTCCCAGCGCGCGGCGGCCACCGGTCTGGAGCCTGGGATGAGGGTGGGGGATCCAGGCTCCTGGGGCCTCCCCCTGCCCAGACCAAGAGACAATTTCTCTAGCCCGGGCCTTCCGCGGGTGGAGAGGAGAAGGTCTGACCCCTCCCTGCACAGTCCCCAGCCTCTCCAGGCAGAATGTGTTGGAGTGGAGAAATGAGGAGGGAGCTGGTGCGCTCTGGGGACTTCCCAGTCCCGTTTGGGTGTGTACCTGGGCTTTAGAGTCCGGCCAATCTGGATTCAGAATCCCTGGCTGTGTGACCTTGGACACGTCCGTCGCCCTCTCTGGATCTCAGTGTTCTCATCTTTACAATGGGGTTCTTACCCCCCCCCCTTGCGGGACGATTGTGGGCATGCACGCAAAGCACCTCCGCGCATGGTGTTGGCACAGAGCAAGCTCTGCATGTAGCGATATGTTGTTACCGTTATCGGTGTCGTTCTTCCCAGCGAAGTGGGTGTTCGGGCCCTGTCCGCCCCTGGGAAGCCGGACCTCTGGAATCTTGAGTCCCAGAGTGGAGCGGGAAAAGGTGGGGGGGGGGGGGCTCCGCCACCCCGTCCAACACCCCCAGTTCTGAAACCACTGGGCTCTGTCCAACACCTGGCCAGCTACCGGCGAACCTGGTGAGCCCACAAGGTCCGGGGTCCCCTCACGTCCGCCCGGTAGGAGGGTGGGGAGAGGGTCTTTGTCCCCCGCCCTCCCTGGACGTCCGGCGCATCCTTCCGTTCTCCTTTCCCGCGCCCCACCCAAGCCGGAGTCTCAGCTGCACTTGACCACCTCGGGCTGGAGAGAGTCTCTTCCTCCATCAAACCGGGGCACTCCAGGCGCGTTGACCACCCCCTGACCCCTGCCTGGGACTCTGGGACCTGCCCGCCGGGGAATTAGGGACCAGGATGCTTGGGGAGGGTTGGATGGGGCGGTGAGGATGGATGGGGCGGCGGCTTACCTCGGTCGGCAGTCCTGCGGCTCAGCGCGAGTGCAGAGGGCTCTTTGTGCTCGGGCTCCCAGCGCAGAACTGGGGGAGCCCCTGCAAGCGCCTCCCCTCGCAGACTCCTCCCCGCACTGGTCCGCAGCCTCCCTCCCTCCCTTCCTCCCTCCCTCCCTCCCTCCGGTCCCCCAGTGCAGCGCAGCGCAGCTGGCATGACTTTGTAGCTGCAGAGCCGGAGAGATGGTAATGCGGGAGCGCCCCACCCACGGCTCTCCTCCCTCCTCTCCCCGCGTCCTGCCACACCCCTCCCTCCCCTCTGCCTCCTCCCAGAGGTCTGGGGTGCAGCCCGCAGTGGGGGGAGCACACCGGCGCTGCTCCCCACCGCACAGAGGGACCAGCCCCGCAGCGGCGCGCTCTGCCTCCAGCATCCCGGCCCCAGGGCGCTGCCATGGCAACGGGTACCCAGCTGGACGCGGCCCCGGGAGCGCAGCGCGCAGGGATGGAGAGGCGCCCGTGTGGTGTGGGACCCGGGTCCCGGGGAGCAGGACCATGGGTCCGGGCGTATGAGGACCGGTCCTGGAGTACCAGCAGCTTCACCCGCACAGCCTCGGTGTGTGCCTCTCAGTTATCCCTGCTAGAGGGCTCAGTGCTTATGGTAGAGTTGAGATTTGAGCCTACGTCTGAGTCTTCCTTCCTGCCCATGTTCTTGCCACCACATCGCTTGGCCTAACTTCTATAGATTTTTATCTTTCTTTCTTTCTTTCTTCCTTTCTTTCTTTCTTTGTATTTTATTTTATGTCAAAGAGGAAGGAAGAGGGAGAAAGAGGCAGAAACATCAATGATGAGCAAGAATCATTGATCAGCTGCCTCCAGCATGCCCCACACTGGGGATGGAGCCCACAACCCCAGACAGCGGAGTGTTGGTTGTCATGGCAACGGGAGGAGGCCCCATCAGCCTGAAGGTCCACTTCAGAATAAAGTTGACCTCTTTCAGCTGGACCGGGTGGTGACCTCACCTGTTCCCGTGAGCTTCAGGGATCCCCAAGCAAACGGTCTTTGGCCCATGACACCACCCAGCAGCCCAAGGTTTGAGAAGGGGAGATCTAAATACCTGTCTGCATTCCCACTCCCCCTCCATTCCCCTGGGAGGGGTGCACAGCTCTGGACAATGACCCTGCCGCCTTGCGGGGTCACTCTGGTGTCTGCCCCATCGCCCTCAGTCCAGGAGGGACACCACTGGTTCAAGATCATGGCCATGGATGAGCACAGAGTCTAGTGTTCTCCAGAGTCTTACCTCTGTCCTGCCCCCCAAGGCTGCCTTCATGTGTGAAGGCCAGCAGTCCTGCTGGGTGAGACACGGGCAGGGAAACTAGCCCCAATCCTCCCAGGTGCAGAGCCCGAGGCAAGGATCCAAGTGCACATCATTTATCTGGGACGTGATCTCAGGAGGGATTGGAGACGGAGGAGAGCAGTGAGACGGGGGAAGAGAAGAAACCGGAGCAGGTGCATTCATTTGATCAGCCTGGGTGGCCTCACAGGAACTTATTTTCTCACAGTTCTGGCGGCTGGAAGTCCAAGGTCAAGGTGCCAGTAGGGTTGGTTTCTCCTGAGGCCTCTCTGCTTGTCTTGCAGACGGCCACCTTCTTACTGTCCTCATGTGGCCCCCCTACACACCCCTGGGGTCCCTTCCCCTTTTCATCAGGGCCCCAATTCTATTGGGTATGGGCCCACCCTAGGACCCCATTGAATCTTAACGACCCCTATCGCCAAGTCCAGGCACGGTGGGGTGTGTGGGCTTCGACGTGTGCATTTCAGAGGGACACAGTTCGGGCCTCAGCAATGAGCATGTCGGGTGGGTAACCAGGGCTTAGTCCTGCTGCGGTCCTGTGTGGGACACACCTGAGCTGTGAGGTCCAGGAAGCCAGGGTACTCACACACCTACTTTGTTTGTTTGTTTGTTTGTTAATCTTCATCCAAGGATATTTTCCCATTGATTGCTTTAGACAGAGTGGAAGGAAGGGAAGAGGGAGACAGAGGAGAAGGAGAGAGAGCGAGAGTGGGAGAGCGAGAGAGCTAGAGAGAGAGAGAGAGAGAGAGAGAGAGAGAGAGAGAGAGGAACATCCATGTGAGAGAGACACCTTGATCGGTTTCCTCCCCTATAGTCCCAGATCAGGGGCCTTTATCATCAAACCTGGTCTCCAGCCCTCGCCAGTTTGGCTCCGTGGATAGAGCATCAGCCTGCAGACTGAAGGGTTCCAAGTTCGATTCTGGTCAAGGGCACATGCCCAGGCTGCTGGCCCTGCCCCCAGTAGGAGGCTTACAGGAGGCAGCCAGTCAATGATTCTCTCTCATCGTTGGTGTTTCTCTCTCCCTCTCCCTTCCTCTCTGAAATCAATTTAAAAATATGTTAGAAATATTTCAAATAAATAAATGTGTTGGAATAAAGAATTCTTTATTAAAAAAAAAAAAAAAAAAAACACACAAACCCTGGTCTCCATCCCCAGGATCTAAAAGCAACTTTGTGGAGTTGTGATCTGTTTTCCCTTAAAGCAAAAGTCCATTGGGGCTGGCGAGGTTTGGGGCCCACCGGTGCCCCCCAACGGCTCCATTCACGGCGCCCAGGTCACGGCTGAGAGACAGGAGGTCACGGGAGCCTGCCTGCCGCACCCCGTGCTCTGGTGCCTGCCTGGGCCCATCCTTTGTCTCCAGCTTGTGCGTGTTCCGTGTCCGCCGCCTGCGTCCCCGCTGCTGCTTTGTCTCGGCTTTTGTGTCCAGACAACAGAGCTGGAGCAGAGCGTGCGGCCCTCTCATCCACCCCGTCCCGTTCCCCATCTGTCCGTCTGCACGCAGCCCCCTCCAGACGCCCTGCACCTGCTGCCCGGCCTCCAGCCGCCCGGCAGGTGCAGCCGCCCCGCCTCTCCCGCTGCTGCCCCAGGAAAGGCAGGAAGCTCAGGCTGCAGCCGCCAGCACGGTGTCTCCCCTCCCCTCCCGGGCCTTCCGCCTCATCTCCTGTGATTCCGATTTCAGATCTGGCAGAGGGAGGGAGGGAGGGAGGGTAGGGGAAGGGAGCCTGGGTGGGGACAGAAGCCTGCAGCAGACGCTATAGATGCACACACCCCGATGGGCCATCCTCCCCTCTCTCTCCCTCACCCCAGCCCATGAATGTGTCCTCTTGGAAGTTGGCCTCACGCCATCCTTACCCCACCAGTTGCCACCGGAGCTTCTATATCATCACCCCCTACGGGGACCTCTGCTTCCACTCAGGTCTTCCAGTCTGGTCCCCATCCAGGCCAGGAGATGCTGCAGAGGCAGAGCTGGACCTCTCCCTCCCCTGCCCACACCCCTGTTCCAATGTGCCCGTTTTTAACCTGCTAACAGCTACTTATAACCGGTTAAACATGCAGGTACCGGTTAGAAATGCAGATTAGCTTTTAACCAGTTAAAAATTCGGATTTTGTAATCAAAGAAAACATGAAATTTAAAACAAAAGAACCCAAAAGTGCTTTATTTAAAGTAATGTCCATCGCAAGCTACACATTTCCCCCATCTTTCAGGTCATTTGTGGGTACCGTCCCACGAGAACTTTTCTTGTTTTGAGGCAGACTATTCTGAGACCCCATTTTCCACTTCCTCGTACGTTTTGAAGTGCCGTTCAGACAGTGCATGTGCCACCGATCAGAACAAGTGGTCACCTGAAGGAGCAATACAACAGAATAGCATACATATCAAATCGCATCGATATCAACATATGTGTAACTCCCTCTATTGAAAAAGATCCCCATTATTCACCAGTGCACCTGGTAGCTATGCCAGCCCCATGGTGCCAGGCTTTGCTATCATCCCCATTTGGTAGATTAAGAAACTGAGGCTAAAGGGACATAGCTAGAAGGTGTCTGATTCGAGATTCAGCCCCAACAGCCTGTATCCAGGCCCTGGCCTCATGGAGCCCCCACCCCACCCCTGGCCCCATTACATCATCCCCTGCCTGAGCCTCTGTGCAGTCCTCCCTGCCTCCCTCGGCTCCGTCAAATGCAGCCGTCCCTCCCCGGCGCAGCCATGGCCATGCCGCAGCCACTTTGCAGCAGGGCACATTCATTATTTATGAGATGCGTCTGGGCTCCCTGTACCAGCTGGGACTCTCTGGCGCCTGCAGTGGGGAGGCGGAGGGTTGTGAAGGCCAACGGGCCTCCGGGAGACTGGCAGGGGCTGGGCTCCGGACACCAGGCTCCAGCAGCGGCTGCCAGGGGGCCCACAGAGGACAGAGTGATCTCTTCTTTGGATGCCCTTTGCCTTACAGCCTGCCCGGGGCCAGCAGCCAAGACAAGAGCCCTGGGGGAGGGAGAGATGGGAAACAGGGTGGGAACTTACATGAACGGAGCATCTCCTGAAACCCACACAAAACACTGCAAGTCATGCGCCCATTTTACAGGGCAGCAAACTGAGGCTTTGCAGAACGTTGGTCTTGCTGAAGGGATATCCAGCCCTGATTTAAGTCCTTCTTGTTCCCACAAAAGAGGGGATTTTCTTCTTTTTCTTGCTTTTCCCAAAAAGAGGGGATTTCATGTGGTTTATGAAGATGTCCTCGGCATCTCAATATCAGATAAGACAGAAAGTTCGGGCCAGAGGAAGGAATATGGAGTCAGGAATGGTTCTTTCCAGCTGCTAATAATCCCGTGGACAGCGGCTCTGAGCATCCTGGCAGCCAATGAAGCAGAGACGGCAGTTAATTTCCTAAGTTGCCAAGGTCTGTGAGAAGGAAAGAAATGAGATGTACAGAGACACCGTTGTGGCAAGAATTCAGAACACGGAAGGGATCTCAGGCCCTTTCATCAAATCTCATAGCTCTGATTACCCAGGAACTGGCCTATTGATCCTTTCTTTAAAAAAAAAAAAAAAAAAAAAAATATATATATATATATATATATATATATATATATATATATATATATATATATTATTTTTTTATTTTATTTTTTTACTGATTTCAGAGAAAAGGGAAAGGAAGAGAGGTAGAAACATCCATGAGGAGAGAGATCATTGATCAGCTGCTTCCTGCACGCCCCCTACAGCAACCCCGGGCATGTGCCCTTCATCAGAAATCAAACCCTGAACCTTTCAGGCCGTAGGCTGGTGCTTTAACCACTGAACCACGCCAGCTAGGGGGATCCCATCTTCATCTTTCCCTTTCTGTGCGTCTCAGAATGTAATCATGTTCTGACAGCAGGATGTATTTTTTTGTGTCGTCACCAGGTGGCGGTGCAGCACAAGTCTCAGGAGGCGGCTTCTCAGAATCAGAGACAATCCGTGCACCTGTGCTGCCTGGTGGTGCGCAGGGCCAGGGTGGGCCTGAGAAACCTCGGGGAGCTGGTGCCAGGGCTTTGAATGAACCTCAACAAAGCAATCAGTCTCATGCTAGGGAGGGTCACCCACAGGGGCTAGAAGGAAGAACCCTGGAGAGAGATTGGGTTCTGTGCCAACGTGAGCAGATCAAACTTGCCATCCTCGGCCTCAGTCTCCTCATCTGAGCCAGGGGGCGCCTGTTGGAATAACTGGAAACTGAGACAGGGATGGAGAAGGATCTCGGCCACTAACACCAAGAGCCGTCAAAGGGTAAAGGATCAAGAGCTTCTGATCTGTGGGGTGTGGGGTGTGGGGTGTGGGGTCGGAGTGTAGGAAGTGGAGGCCCACCTTTCTGAAGGAAAGGCCACCTGGGCCCCTCGTTGGGGGCAGGCGGGGAATTGGTAAGCTTTTTGTTTCTTTGGTGGGTTTAGGGGAGTAGGAAGACATCTTAAAAATATAAAATAACAACGGCCCATCTTCAAATGTCTTAAGCCAAAAAAAAAAAAAAAAAAACACAGAAAACAAACAGGCGGGGGGAGGATGCGTTTGCCCGTGTGATAAAATAGCACGTGGGTGTCCGAGTGTTAAGAAGCCTAGGCTCCTACTTGGTTGCAGGCCCCTGCTTTCCCCTCATTGGTTCTGTTTCCAAGTCCCAAGCGTGCACCCTCAACTTTCACTTCGCAAGTGCGAGGGGCTTCTCTCTCCAGGTGGTTCCAACCACAGTTCCAGAGCTGACTCTCATTGGCTTCAGCTGGGTCATGTGCCCAACCCAGGCGACTCTGACCTGGCCAGACGTGGGCCCTGTCTTTGCCTCCGGACGGAATCCGGGCCCTTCACCCCGTTTGGATGCCTTGGTTCAAGGAGACGGGCGGGGTGATTCTCTGAACTAAAAACTGGGGCCCCTCCCAGAAGCTGCTGAGGATCCCCAGACGCTAAAAAACGACAGACTGCCCGCCCTGGGGGGAACTGTCTCAGCTTCAAGAGCGGATTCAGCCAAAACCGCTTTGGCTCAGTGGATAGAGCGTCGGTCTGCGGACTGAAAGGTCCCAGGTTCGATTGCACGTACCTTGGTTGCGGGCACATCCCCGGTAGGGGGAGTGCAGGAGGCAGCTGGTCGATGTTTCTCTTCTCTCCCATCTACGTTTCTAGCTCTCCCTTCCTCTCTGTTAAAAAAAAAAAAAAAAAAAAATCAATTAAAAAAATATATTTATTTATTTATTTAAAGAGCGGATCCAGGAGCACCTGGTGAAGGAAGGAAGGGCCTCCCGCCTGGGAGAGATTTCCCCTCCATTAATCTCCTAATGATGGCAACGGTAAACAGAGGCCACAGGAAGTAGGGATGGGTGGGGATCCACCACACCACCCACAGCTCAGGTTTGTGCAAGACTCACCCCCTCTCTGGGGGAGGGAGATGGGGGGGGGGCAGGTAGGGGCCTCCCTTGCTCATTCCGCTATTAGGCAGCAGGGAGATGGGGATGGGGCCTGGCCCCCAGCAGCGGGGAAGGCTGGGGCATAATGGCTGTGTGAGCGCCTGGCCCGGGGCCCAGCGCAGAGCAGACACTCAGGGGAAGCTGTTCCTTTCTCTTCTCTACAAAGGGCCGTGGCGATGAGCTGTCATTACAGTAATCACCAGCGCTTTGGTCCTTGTGCGTAATAATAGCTCTCCCATTCAGCCGCTTCTCCAAGGGGAAAAGCAGGAAAAGCTATTCTCTCCCTCCCCCCCACACACTCTTTCCTTCCCTCTCTCCCTCCCTCCCTCTCAGGAACACACTCAAGATGCTGTGAGATTTTCAACTTCTCACCTCCTTTTTAAAATATATATATATATATAGTTTATTGGTTTTTTACAGAGAGGAAGAGAGAGGGATAGAGAGTTAGAAACGTCGATGAGAGAGAAACATCGATCAGCTGCCTCCTGCAAACCCCACACTGGGGATGTGCCCGCAACCAAGGCACATGCCCTTGACTGGAATCGAACCTGGGACCCTCCACTGAGCCAAACCGGTTCCAGCTTCTCACCCCCTTTTATTGGACCACGTCCACTACCATCGTTGTCACAGCTTATTTGCTCCTGGGGGAGTGCCCAGTGAGGCCTTAGTGAGAGCATGTGGCAGAGAGAGAGGGGAGGGGGGGAGAGAGAGAGCGAGAGAGAGCGCGGGCAAGCACGCTGGACAGACGGCTGGAGGGGGCCATCGAGGAAGAGAGTGGAGGAGACAGAGAAGCCGCACATGATGTCGCCTATCATTTTTCGCAGCACCTTTGAGGGTCCTTGACCCTCACAACGGCCCCTCCTTGGAGAAATGAGGAAACTGAGGCAAAGCGGCCCCCGAAGGTTGTCCTATCCGAAAAGCTGGGGATGGATCCTGGATTCAGACCCAGGTGTGTGCAACCCCAAATCATCATCGCCTTCAGAGCCACGAGTGAGTGAGGAGCTGGGCCGTGAGGCCGGAAGCAGCCGCCGCGTGGGTCAGCTTTGCTGTGTGGCCTTGAGCCAGTGCCTTGCCCTCTCTGGGCCCAGGGGACGCGGTTTGGGATGGCCCGCCCAGCCCCCATGATCGGTCCTGTGGGCGGGGAGCGGCGTTCTGGATGATGGGTGTTCCGTGCCCACCACTTACTTCTGGGCAAATCCCATCAATAATTCAAGTTCCCTTCCCTTTATAACCCGGGAAGATTGGTCTCCTGGCAAAGATATAAAAAATAATTTCACGCTCCCTTTCCACCCCTCCCGGAATCGCCCCTGACAAATCATCCTTTTACTGCCTGTCACTCCGGCCATCAGCGCACATCTGGGGCCCCGTTTCGTATGGCCGGCCGGCCTCACGCTTCGCTCTGACCTGGCCCTTCAGAAGGCCGCCGGCGAATTTCAGGGAGGCTCCCTCATTCATTTGTTCATTCATTCATTCACTCATTCATTCAGAAAATATTGCCTGCTTTGTTCCCGAGGATACAAGGCTTTTCTCTGATAGGTGAGATGCTTCCCCCTTTATTCACGCTCATATGTGAGGGGCTACTTTCTTAATTCTTTTTTTTTTAAATACGTTTTATTGATTTTTTTACAGAGAGGAAGGGAAAGGGATAGAGTTAGGAACATCGATGAGAGAGAAACATCGATCAGCTGCTTCTTGCACACCCCCCACTGGGGATGTGCCCGCAACCAAGGTACATGCCCTTGACCGGAATCGAACCTGGGACCCTTCAGTCCGCAGGCTGACGCTCTATCCACTGAGCCAAACCAGTTAGGGCTACTTTCTTAATTCTTTACAAGGAGAGCAAGAACCTAGCAACTTGCTGTTTCTAAATCCCATTTTCCCCGTTATCTCTTTAATGCTCTTCCAACACCTTACACAGCCCATCCTGAGACAAACACCAAGGAGAATCATGCGGCAGGCATTTGAATTGGCCTCCCTGTTTCTCCCATTCTTTTTATTTTTATTGTTATGGTTATTATTATTATTATTATTAATTTCAGAGAGAGGAGGAGAGAGAGAGAGAGAGAGAGAGAGAGAGAGAGAGAGAGAGAGAGAGAGAAACATCAATGGGATGAGAGAATTATCGCTAGGCTGCCTCCTGCACGCCCCCTACTGGAGATCCAGCCTACAACCCGGGCATGTGCCCTGACTGGGAATGGAACCGTGACCTCCTGGTTCCTGGGGGTCAATGCTCAACCACTGAGCCACACTGGCCGGGCTCCCAGGCCCATTCTTACCTCTCGCAGCCCTACGGCCCCCATACTCCCTCCACCACAGCTCTGTGTTGCCATCCACGGTAGACACACCTGCCTTCCCCATCCGACTGGATGAGGGAAAGGACTTTGTGTGTCTTGCTCACCATTTCCCAGGGCTTGGCGCTCAGTAGATCCTGGGCAAATAGGATCGTTTGGATGAATGGGATGATACCATGAGGAGTAAATGATAAATGCAAATGTTCCTAAACACACACCCCTCTCTTTCCTGAGCCAGATAAGGTTATCTTTTCTCGCTGGGGCCGGCTGTTCAGAGCCCCACCCTTCCTGTCTCTCTGAGACTCACTATGATAGCGGAAGGTAGTTCGGAAAAAGAGACAGATGGCTTATGGCTGTTAGAGGTAATCTATAGCCTGGCCAGTGTGGCTCAACTGGTTGCCAACTATATATATATATATATATTTTAATATATTTTATTGATTTTTTTTTTACAGAGAGGAAGAGAGAGGGATAGAGAGTTAGAAACATCGATCAGCTGCCTCTTGCACACCCCCTACTGGGGATGTGCCCTCAACCAAGGTACATGCCCTTGACGGGAATCGAACCTGGGACCTTTGAGTCCACAGGCCGATGCTCCATCCACTGAGCCACACCGGTTTCAGCGGTTGCCAACTATATTCCTGGTCAAGGGCACACGCCCAGGTGTTGTGGCTTGATCCCCAGTTGGGGGGCATGCAGGAGGCAGCTGATCCATGTTTCTCTCTCATCGGTGTTTCTAACTCTCCATCCCTCTCACTTCCTCTCTGTGAAAAATCAATAAAATATATTTTTAAAAGAAAGAAGAAGAAAAAAAAAAAGAAGAAGAAGAAGACTCAGGTCATAAACAAAGCGGCCATGGATGGAATGTTTGTGGCGGCTCCTGGCCAGATGCTCACCATTCCTCCTCCCCACAACAGAAGGCCTAGGGCCCCGCTGCAAGATGGAAACAAAACAAAACAAAAAAAGAACTGAGGCTCAGAGAGGGGAGGGGCTGCCATGTCCCACAGCTGGAAGAAGGGACCTGAGACATTGAACTCCAGGACATCCGGTTCCCAAGGTTCCCATCTCCCCCTGGAGGAGCTGGGGTGGGGGTGGGGGGGCTGGGAGGAGTGGGAGCAGGACTCACAGCACAGGCCACGGGCCTGAAGGAGGTGAGCCTCTTGGTGGGGTAGGCCGCGTTGCCACTCCAGGTGCCCCACGGATACTCATCCTGTCACCTGAGGACAGAGGGGGAGAGGGCAAGAGCCCAGAGCCCCCTCCCTCAGAGCTCCAGGCCCGTGGTTATCCTGCAGGGGGGACTCTGACCCCAGGAGGCATTAGGCAAAGCCAGGAGACACGGGGTTTTTTTTGTTTGTTTTTTTAAAGCAAAGGTGGAGATTTATTGAAGAACAAGTACAGGCCCCCAGTGGGAAGGGGGGAAGAGTCCCCCAGAATGGACTCCATGTGGGGAAGGGGAAAGGGTCCCCAGCCAGGAGACGCTTTTATTTATTTCTTTAAAAATATATTTTATTTATTTATTTTTTTATTTTTTACAGAGAGGAAGGGAGAGGGAGAGAGAGCTAGAACTATCAGTGAGAGAGAAACATCGACCAGCTGCCTCCTGCACACCCCCACTGGGGATGTGCCCGCAACCAATGCCCATGCCCCTGACCGGAATCGAACCTGGGACCCTTCAGTCTGCAGGCCGACGCTCTATCCTCTGAGCCAAACCGGTTTTGGCCAGGAGACACTTTTAGAGACACTTTTAGTGGTGATCCCAGGAGGAGGGAGTGGAGGGCGTTTGCATATGGCTCGTCGTTTTGGCATCGGCCTAGGGGGCAAGGGGCACAGGAGGTGGACACCGAGCTGGCCTCACCCTGGCTGTGCATGTAAGGGACCCATCGCCGGAGCCCCCCTGAGCTGCTGGCCTTCTCACCTGCCCAGTGTGATGGCCCGCTGGCCATATCCCCACCCGGGTCACAGCTCCGATCTGAGCCCCCGGCCCCCACCTGCACGGAGCAGAATGTTCCACCGGGAGTGTGTGTTTGCCATGGCAAACATGCCACTGGACTGGCACTCACGGGCATCATATGGAATGACTCCCCCTTTCAGTCTGCTTCCCAGCCTTCTGGAAACTTCTGACCAGCACGGTAGCCGTTGGCCACACGTTGCCAATTAAACACACATTCAACCAAACCAGAACGCCAGGTCTCGGATCCCGGTCGCTTCATTCCAAGCCCTCCTCGGCTTCCAGTGCCCGGCGGGCTCGGTGCCCTGCAGGGTCACGTTGCCCTCTTCCTGCATGAGAGCAGGACATGACAACCTCGGCCCCGGCTCTGCTATCTCCTTGACAACGACGGTTAAATGGAGCCGGATGGAGACCCAGGGGGGTCCAGGTGTGCCTGCCTGAGGGGCAAAGGGCAGCTTCGGCCCAGCCGGTCTCTCCTTCCCTTTCCATCTGTAGCCGATCCCATCATCTCCTGTGCTTCCTTCCTACCATCATCTCAAAGCCACCCCTCTCCCCGCGCCCCCAGCCCCCCGCCCCTGTCCCTGTCCCCCACCCAACGCCCCTGATCCCCGTTCTTTGCAGTTTTATCTGCTCGCCCGCCTTGGGGAGATTTCTGTGGCTGGCAGGGGGTGAAAGCATCCTTGAGCGGGTTCCTTAATCCCCCCGGGCCTCAGTTTCCTCGTGCATAAAATGGGCACAACAAGCTAACTTGGTTTGACCACGGAGATAAGGACCTAGGGAGGGGGAACGGGAAATACACAGGAACCGCCATTGCACCTCCACCATCACCGCCATCCTCCCTGCGAATCATCAGCGGGATTGTGATGAAAGTCATTGCTCCTCAAAAACCAGAAGAGCCTCCGTCCCGGACTTAGAGTGATACAGCCTTCCCAGTGCCGTTGTGCAGATGAGCGGAGAGGCTGAGAGGTGGGGAACCGAGCTGCCTCAGTTTCCCCGTCTGCGAACAGGACCGATCCCAGGGACCCCGCCATCGCAGCGAGGGTTCCAAGAGCCAGGTCGGGAAAGCACTCAGGATGGAGGCCCCCCAACCCCCGCCCCGGCGTGGGGACCATCCCGCACCCCCTCGCCCACCCTCTGGCAGGCGGCCCCATTGTTGCCGCAGGAGACGGGGCACCGTGCCAGGCAGCCTGGCCTTGGAGCCCAAAGCTGTGGGTGGCCCCCACCACCCGTGTGTCTGGCCCCATGCCAGCGGCTGTTCTGTCCTTGGCCCAGGATGAAAGACTGAGGAAGCACCTGGGACGGAGGGGGTGCTGGGGGGGTGGGGGGGGGGAAGAAAGCAGAGTGGGCCCAAGGCCACAGTGAGCTCAAGGCAGAGCTGGGCCCCAAGGGGGATGTGGGTCGGGGCCTCTGCAGGAGGGGCCAGGCCCTGGGAAGACCCCTCTCCCCCGGCCCACATGGGGGTGGGGGCGAGACGGCAGGCTGCCCTGGCTCAGCCGTTCCTCTGGTTCCTCTGCGCGCATTCAGCCCTGGCTCTGCCCTGAGTCACACGAGGTGGTCTTGTTGAAGTCCCTGTTCTCCGTGGGCTTGCTTTCTCCGTTTGTGAAATGAGGGGATCGGACGCTACGACTTCCAGGAACTGTCCCACTGTCCTGGCCCTGCTGCTCTGTGGTCCGTCACTCTGTCTCTACCCCGCTCTCTCCTTCACTATCTGCCCCCTTCCCCCCTGTATTTCTGTCTCCATCATCTTTCTCTGTCGTTGTCCATTTTTTTTTCTTCTTCTTCTTCTTCTTCTTCTTCTTCTTCTTCTTCTTTTAAAAAAATAAATATTGTATTGATTTTTTACAGAAAAGAAGGGAGAGGGATAGAAAGTTAGAAATATCAATGAGAGAGAAACATCCATCAGCTGCCTCCTGCACACCTCCTACTGGGGATGTGCCCACAACCAAGGTACATGCCCTTGACCGGAATCGAACCCTGGACCCTTGAGTCTGAAGGGTCCAAACTGGTCAGGGAAGTGCTCTCTCTGCAGTCACCCAGACGAGGTTGCAGCCTCGGGCCCCAGCTCATTGCTGAGCCAGCTCCCTCTGTGTGCCCCGGACCACAGGCCTGATGTCTGCCAGACTATAAAAATGGGGGGTTGGCCCCGAGGGGCCCACAGCACCCGCCCCCCAGCTGCCTGTCCCAGGTAACAGGGAGCCCACTACCCTGGGGAGAGAAGATGAGAGAGGAGGACGAGGGAGCTCGGGGGAGGCAGAGAGAGCAGTCGTAGAAGAGAGAGAGCCAGAGCAATGAAGGGGAGAGGAGAGCAGGAGGGAGGAGAAGAGAGAGAAGAAAACTCAGTAACAGAACAGAGGGCTACTAGGCACAGATACAAAGAGAGTGAGAACCGGGAGGGGAGGGGAAGGGAGGGACCGGGGCACAGTGAGGTGGGGAACGGGCAGGAATGTATCCCAGCTCCCAGCCCAGGGACCGCAGATTCACAGCTGACACCGGGGAGCAGGCTGGAGCCAGGAAGCTACAGATGGGGCCCAGATGTCTGGCCTGCTCGCCGTGGGCAGCGCACCCCAGAGTGACAGCACCCCAGAGTGACAGCAGGCTTTCCCGGGGGGGGGGGGGGGCATGGGATAGGGGCGGGAGGGAGGGGGTGCGATCTGCAATCCGCTGGCCGCCAGGGTCTCCATCTATGTGGTCAGGCCGTCCTCAGATCCCTGGACAGGGCCTCTAAAATTAAAGGGGGGCGCTCCCCTCACCCCAGGAGACAAGGACGAGGCGTCTATCAAACACTCATGACTCCGAACCACAAGGAACCACTGAAACGGACCAGCGCGCTCTCCACCCACCGCCCCCGCACCACAGCCCTCCTTTTAGAACCCAGGCACTCAGGACACCCTCCAGGGGCCCCCCTGTGCCCCAGCCCTGGGCCCCGCGGCCGGAGCTGCACCCACACATTCCTTCCCAGAGAACGCCTGAGGTGGCAGTCGGACTGGAAAGGGAGGCAGGAATGAGCATCCTGGACAGAAGTCAGAGGAGACCCTCCAGCGGCCAGGGGCGAAGCCAGGGGCGGGGACGAAGGGGAGAATACTGATAGATCCTCCAGTTGATGGAGGGACGTAGTAAACTCCACCTGTGGCCAGACATTCCTGAGCTCTGAACCACCCATCAGCACCTGTCAAATGCCCTCAGCCCCCCACCACCACCCCATTCCTAAGTCCCTAGGCCCCTAATCATAGGCTTCCATGGAACCACCAATCAGCGTGTGCTGAGTGCCCTAAGCCCCATCCCCTCTCTTTCCTCTCTTTAAAGGTGCTCGTACCTGGGCCCTCACTCTCTTCCGAGAGCTAGCTCTCGCTCTCTCTCTCTCTCTCTCTCTCTCTCTCTCTCTCTGGAAGCAGCCGGCAGTGGTACTCTTCTCTTCAATAAAGCCCGTGTTTCCGGCCTTCTCTATTTCCTCTTTCAAATACTGCATCAGAATGAGAGGACGGCAGAGCATGTCGGGACCCTGTTGCTGGATCCGCGTGCTTGAGCTAACCCCGGAGTCCTGCCGTGTCCTGGCGGTGTGGGCTTGGGCGGTCCCCTGCCCTCTCTGTGCGCAGGGTGCGCAGAGGGGAAAAGATAGCGCCTGAGGGGGGGTGGGTAGGAAGGGGGAAGGACAGATGAGCTCATTACCGCACACGGCAGAGCCTGGTGAGGCTTCCTGTTATTCACCTGGGGAGGCAGCTTGAGGCCGCACACGCCAGGAAGAGTGCTAAGCGGTGCTGCCCAAACCCCCGGGTGCCAAGGAAACAGGGGTAGAAGCAAGGGCACGGCTGGTGGAGGGACCCGGTCAAGGCCTGCAGGAGGCATACCCCGGGTGGGAGGAGGTGCCCAGTCAGGAAAGCCCCCGCCTGGGGCAGGAGGTAGGCCGCATGCGGCTCTCTGGCCCCTTGAGGGCGGCTCTTCCACTGGGCCAGTCTATGTTGAAGAAGTGGCGTCAGAAGAAGTTGAAATTTTTAAAATGTGGCTCTCCAAAGACATGTCCATCGTCGTCCTGTTGGTAGTTGGCTCTGTGGACGAATCAGTGACCCAACAATGCCACATGAGGAAGAGACTACTCTTTTTTTTTTTTTTTAATATATTTTATTGATTTTATACAGAGAGGAAGGGAGAGAGATAGAGAGTCAGAAACATCGATGAGAGAGAGTCATCGATCAGCTGCCTCTTGCACACCCCCTACTGGGGATATGCCCACAACCAGGGTACATGCCCTTGACCGGAATCGAACCCGGGACCTTTCAGTCCCCAAGCCGACGCTCTATCCATTGAGCCAAACCGGTCCCGGCAGAAGAGACTACTCTTATGCCCATTTGACAGATGGGCAAACTGAGGTTCAGGAGTTTGAAGTTACCGATTTGGCCAGTAGCCGAGCTTGGGGTCAACTCCAGTTGGTCGGTTTCATCCACATGCTTTTTACCCCCTGCTCCACGGCCTGCCCTGACTCTGGGCTCCTCTGGGCCTCCATGACCCCCGCTCCCCCTCCTATGAAGCAGGAAGAATTGCCCCTCAGACATAGTGGCTGCACCAGCGCCAGCCCACGTGGACGGAAGTCAGGGCACACGAGAAGCGCCACGTGACCCCTTCGCTCGCTGCTTGTCTTCCCAGCCCGAAAGCCAGCCCCCAAGGGGTAGGGTCAGCCTGTAGGCCCAGCATCCTGGGGCTGTTTGCAGTACAAAGAGCAGGGGATGGGCTTTGAGCTCAGACAGGCCTGGGTTCGAGTCCCACCTCCCCCGGACCTTGTTCACGCCCCAAGCCTCAGTCTTCTGGTCTCTGAAATGGGGAGATGAACAGTCCCCACTACTCTCCACTGCAACCATTCTGAGCCCCGAAGGAGTTAATGCGGCTTGGGTCTGGCACGCGGTGGGCGCCCAGACATGGCAGAGGACAGGGATGATTATCGATTAGCCTTCCTCGTTGTCCTGGGAGCTTAGCTGCGTCGCCCCAGTGGACAGTAGAGGCTTTCTATGCTCTGCAACCACCCCCACCACCAGTGTGGTCAGCACGGGCCTCAGCCACACCCCCTTCCCGGAGCCCAGCTGGGAGCAGAAGCTGCCGGATGTGGGATGTGGCCGGCTTGGGGGTTTTAGGCTTTTTTCAGCGCCGCTGACTCAAACCCAAAGTATTTCTCCTCAAACAAAGATGCAGCAGGAATTCGGGTCTTCGGCGTGTGTCCTGGGGCTGCGCCTGATGGGGACAGAGAAGGACCTGTGGTCCAGGGCCCCTGGTCTGCATCAGGACCCTCAGGGACGTTCTCATCAGAGCAACAGCAAGCACTGCAACGCTCGCCACTCACATTCCCTTGGTATGATGCTCGCACTACTCTGGGAGGCCAGTATTATAATTCTTCCCGTTTGACAAGGAAGGAAGTGGAGGCTCAGAGAGGGAGAGGGACCTGCCCCAGGTCACACAGCTAGTGTGTGGAGAATGGAACACAGTCCGGCTCCAGAGCTGCCCTCCCAAGCAAATCTGTATGTACCAGCTCTGTTCCCTCACACATCGGCCTCAGGATTTTTCTTTCTTTCTTTTTTTTTTTTTTTTTCTTTTTTGCACTCTATACCACCTGCTTTGTTATTTACTTGATATATTTTTTAAAAAAATAGATTTACTGTTTTGCGCTTAAACGCATTGATTTGTAAGTAAGATGTTATAAGGCCACGGGAAGTGGAAGCTCAGCATCCTACGCCATAGGTAGAAAGCAATTTTATAAATAAAGACAACTCAAAGAGGGCCAAGTATAGCATTCTCAGCAGACACCACGGCCCGCGGGAGGCAGGGAATCTGCGATCCGCTTGTAGACGGGGGGACATGACACGGACAAGTGTCGGAGGCGGCACCACACTGAGATTTTTTTTTATCCCTGGGTTTTATCGAAGACCGAAAAGAGCATTATCTCCTTGTACCTGCTTCAGTGTTATTCAGTCCCTGGGTCCAAATTCCACCCACACTGCCAACGCCACAGGCCTGGCTTTCTGGAAATGGGCACCAGGCAATATCGACTCCCGTATCGTCGGTTACCGTTGATTGATCTTATTAACCTTTCATCCAGGCGGGAAGGCTGGGGAGGTGTTGCCATGGTGATCTTCCTGGAGGAGGGGATGTGTGAAGGGGGCCTTGAAGGATGGAGCAGGAGCTTGCTTTATGGAGAAGAGGGAAGGGGAGGGGAGGACACTCTAGGGAGAGCAAACAGCTGGGTCCGGGCTAATGATTAAAAAGATGCCTTTTCCTCAAGACAGGTGACCAGAAGCGATTGGCAGAAGCTGTAAGGTCTGCCGTGTGAGTGGGGCACCTGGTACGGTTGGCGCTCAGCTTGCACAACTGCGCTTGGCACCCGGGCGGCACCTCCAGCAAAGGCACGGAGGTTGGGGTGGAGCCAGGCGAAGCTTCCTGAAACAGGAAGCCGTAGGAGCCTGGTGGTGGCGCGTCTGTCCAGCGCTGCACGATGAAGTCCTGACTCCTTCCCACAGCCCGCAAAGTCCTGCAGCGCCAACCCCTGCCACCTCCAGCCCCTGCACACTCCCCTGACCTCCTCTCCACATCCTGACCACTCTTCCATTTATGCAAAATCCCAAAATGCCCCTGTGGGTCCCTGTGCCTGGCATACCCTTTCATTGAACCCTCATCTATGTTTCAGGCCTCGGTGTAACGACAACACAGTGTACACACCCCTGACCCTTCTCCCTCCCCGGACCGGGTTCATACCCCCTGTTCCCAGCTCCCCAGGGCTTATGGGAGGGTCCGCTTCCCCTGCCTGGACACAGGGCCTCGAGTCCTCCTGCTGTAAGGTTGAGTAAAGCCAGAATGTAATATTTTAAGGCAAACATTAAAGCCGGGCTAGGTCCCGAGGGAGGGTTTCATCCTGTAGGTACAACATCTCGTGATGCTCATCTTATGACGACTGTGGAATTCTCCTCTCGGGACGGAGCTGACCGCCGCAGAATGCACCTCCCAGGAGCAGACCAGCCTTACCTGTCATTACGAGAGATGACCACCCCGGAGATGCCGAAAAACGGCGAAATCGGACTTACGCAAGGGAACGGGGAGGGGGGAGGCAAAGGGTGCTTGCTTGCGTAGCTGGGCTAGAGTATAAAACTGAGAAAGAAACTTAGTGCGGGGTCCGAGTTTGGCTCAGTGGATAGAGCGTCAGCCTGTGGACTGAAGGGTCCCGGGTTCGATTCCAGCCAAGGGCACACGCCTGGGTTGCGGGCTTGATCCCCAGTGGGGGTTGTGCAGGAGGCAGCTGATCAATGATTCTCTCACATCAATGATGTTTCTATCTCTCTCTCCCTCTCCTTTCCTCTCTGAATTCAATGAAGAAATATATTAAAATATATATTAAAATATATATTAAAATATATATATATATATATATATATATATATATATATATATATATATATATATATTAGTTCTGTCGACTGGAGACAGAAACAGCCAGCTCCATGAAGGCAGGGATTCCGTTTTGTGGGGTCCAGCACCTTCTGCACCGCAGGCACCATTTCATGCCCTGCTCCTTGTAGGACATCCAGCAACATCCCAAGGCCTCTATCCACCAGATGCCGGTATGACAACCCCCCTCCCAATAATGACAACCAAACAATGTCTCCCGACATTGCCAAGTGTCCCTGGGGGATGAGGGGAGAAGGGCAAAATCGCCCCCTCCTTCAGAGCCACGGGTGCATTTGAACATGGATGAATAGTTCCTCCCTCTTTTTCCTTGGTTTTGGACTAACAGGAGCGTTAATGCACCCTGCTCGGGGTCTAGTCCACTTTTTCTTTTTTACACCACTTCTTGGCGATCATTGCACTCGCTGCTTACAGACAGAAGGGAACTTCTCTAAAATGGAGCTGCAAGATAAAGAAAATAAAATAAAATAATAAAATAAAATAATAAAATAAAATAAAATAAAAATAAGTAAATAAATAAAATACAAAATACAAAATGAAATAAAAAATAAAATAACATCAAAAATAAAATAAAATAAAATAAAATAAAATAAAACGGAGCTGCCTTGGGAGGGAAAGTGGTGAGCGCTGGTTCTGGGGTAAACCAGCGTCAGACCAGAGCTTCCGGGGTGTGTGTGTGGGTGGGGGGTGTGGGTGTGGGTGGGTGGGGGCATCAGCTCCCAGGGCCACGCCTCCCGACCGCATGGTCCGGGGGCGGGGCCGGGGAGCTATGGGCGTGGCCTCCGTTGTCCCGCCCCCGCGCAACGTCACGGCGCCGCGGCCCGCCCCCGCGGTGCCTCCCTCCCTCCTGCCCGGCCGGGCGGCTGGCGAGCCGGGAGTCGCTCGCGGGTCGCGGCCGTGTCGCGGCGCCTCCGCACGGTAGGTGGCCCCGGGGCGGCGCGGGGGCCTGGGCGGCCGCCCCCGGCGGGGGGGGGGGGGTCCGAGGTCGGCTCCGGGGAGCCCGGGTCCTCGCGGTTTCCTCCCGGGCCCGGCGACGCCGCCCGGGTTCCGGGGCTCCGAGCCGCGCGCGCGGGCGGGCGGGCGGGCGGAGGATCCCCTCCCGCCGGGCGTTCCAGCGCCTCCCGCGGGGTGACGGCGGGACCGGCCCGCGCCCGCGCTGCCCGCTTCCGACTCTGCACCCGGAGGCGCTCCGCGTGTGCGTGTGTGTGTGTGAGTGTGTGTGAGTATGTGAGTGTGAGTGTGTGTGTGTGAATGCGTGTGTGAGTGTGAGTGTGTGTGAGTATGTGAGTGTGAGTGTGTGTGTGTGAATGCGTGTGTGTGTGTGAGTGTGTGTGAGTATGTGAGTGTGAGTGTGTGTGTGTGAATGCGTGTGTGAGTGTGAGTGTGTGTGTGTGTGTGTGAGTGTGAGTGTGTGTGTGTGTGAGTGAGTGTGTGTGTGAGTGTATGTGTGTGAGTGTGAATTTGTGTGTGTGTGTGAATGTGTGTGTGTGTTTGTGTGAGTGCGTGTGTGAGTGTGTGTGTGAGTGTGAATGTGTGTGTGCGTGTGAGTATGAGTGTGTGTGTGTGAGTGTATGTGTGTGAATGTGTGTGTGTGAAGTTATGTGTGTGTGTGACTGAATTTGTGTGACTGAATTTGTGTGTGTGAGTGAGTGTGTGTGTGTGTATGTGTTTGTGTGTGAGTTTGTGTGTGTGAGTGTGTGTGAGTGTGTGTGTGAGTGAGTGTGTGTGTGTGTGTGAATGAGTGAGTGTGTGTGTGTGAGTGTGAGTCTGTGAGTGTGTGTGTGTTTGTGTGTGAGTTTCTGTGTGTGTGTGAGTGTGTGTGTGAGTGAGTGAGTGTGTGAGTTTGTGTGAATGAGTGAGTGTGTGTGTGTGTGTTGGGGGGGGCGAGGGCGAGGAGTTGGGGGGACATGGCGTGTCCCTACTCCCCCCAGCCCCCGACCCCTCCCCGGCGCGTGGGGCCCCCGGGGGCTCCGGGACACGGGCTGGGGCCGTGGAAGTTTGCGCCGCGGAGTTACCAGGCGGCTCACCGGGAGGCGGAAATCGCAGGCTGGGGAGGGCTGTAGGGGAAACCCTCCTGAACCTGGGGTCCCGCGGGAGGAGGGGCTGAAATTTAGCCTGGCAGCCCCCCCCCCCCCCTCAGTAAGATGCCTCCTAAAGCTTGGGACTAGGAGTGGCAGCAAGAGCCAGGGGGTCATGGGCGGCCGAGGCTGGGCACCCTGACCTGGCAGTCATTTTTAAAAAATTTGGGGAGGGGGGGGTCCGTCAAAACATACTGATTGAGCATCTGCCATGTGCTGGCACTCTTCAGGGCACTTGGGATACAGAACAGTGAAAAAGCAAGAAGACAAAGATGCCTGCCCCAGGGCCGTTTATAGCCTGACAGGTAGAAACACACAATACACATACCATGGCAGGTGGTGGGGTGAGGGGCGCCATTCAGCCAGCTACCGGCACCAGGAAGCATGTTGTATGTTGCTTGAAAGCGTGTGCTTGGCCACGGGTGGGTCGCATCCCCTGTGAGCTGAGCTCCAGCCCCGTGCGTGTGCCAGTGTAGACACGTGGCTAAGGGATCCCCCTCCTGCCCCCACGTACCCCTCACAGAGCGGATCTGGAGGTCAGCCCGCTAGGGAATTAGACGTAAAACCACACGGAGACCTAAGCCTGCTTAAAGAGCAGCCGCTAAGCCCCACGGGCACCGTCCCCTGGGCCTCAGCTCGGAGGATGGAGGGGTGGCTGTGGACACGTGAACAAGGATGCGGTTTAGCTCGGCTTGGAGTGAGAAGAGCAAACTTGAGAGGCCCAGGGGTGAAGTGTGCGGGTTAAAAAAAATCACCGTGTCTCCGGTGCCCCAGCAGCTGAGGGTGCTGGGTGCTGCTGGTATTTTATCGGTACTTTATCGCCACAGCCCAGGTGTGTGCTAAAATAGGCAACACCGGGAGGGCGGGGACAGCCTGTTGGAGCTGGCCACGGCTCTGGAACTGCCTGGGACTCCTGCTGGGTGGACAGGGCCCTCGGGCCGCTGATTCTGTGACTGGCAGAGTATTACTGTAAGCGATGGTGACTGTGAGCAAAGGCGGGAGGGAGATCAACCCGGGGCTCCCACTCAAAGGGGAGGGAGGGTGAGAACCGTTTGACTCGGCAATATTAGAAAGCACTGCGCCTGTCACCCTGCCCCTTCCCCTCTTACAGATGGGGAAACTGAGGCTGGGAGAGGTCCAGCATCCCTCCTGGGGGCGTCCTCTGGACTCCCCAGGCTTTGGCGGGTGCTTCCTGTTTTGAACCCCCACGGAGCTATAGATCGCTGGGCTTTTACCTCCCCAACCACCGTGCAGGTCTGTCTCCCACACGGGGCTGTGGACAGCTCTGCGCACCCCATCTCACAACCCCCCTATTCCAACCGGGTTGCCTGGTGCCTGGGCCAAGTGTCTGGATTTGGCCAGACTTAGCAATGAATGGCTCGCTCTGGTTAAGCACATGCCCTTGACCAGAATTGAACCTGGGACCCTTGAGTCCGCAGGCCGACGCTCTGTCCATTGAGCCAAACCAGCAAGGGCTATTTAATAGATTTGTTTGCATCACTTTGTCTTTTTTTTTTTTTTTTTTAAACCTCATGTAATTTGTTTCATAGCAGCTTTATTGAGATTTAATTCATAGATCATACAATTCACCCATTTGAACTATTCAATCCAGTGGCTTTTGGGATATTGAGAGTTGTGCAACCATCTAACTCTAGAACAAATCATCTAATTCTAGGACATTCCATATACTTCTAGGACATTCCCCTCTAATTCTAGAACATTTTCACCACTCCAGAGGAAACCGGGGAGCCGTCAGCGGTCACTTCTCAATCCCTCCTTCCTCCGCCCCTGGCAGCCGCACATCTGCTTCCTGTCTCTGTGTATTGGCCTGTGCTGGACATGCCATGTAGATGGAATCACGCATTGTATAGCCTTTGGGAACTGGTTCATCCACCTAGCATCAGTACCTCCATTTATTTTAATATTTCGGGACCATCAGCTAGGGAAGCAGGTCAAGCCTTCCATTACTTTTTACAGCTGAATGATAGATATTCCATTGTGTGGCTATCCCACATTTTCTGTATCACGTATCAGTTGATGGACAGTTGGGTTAATCCCACTTTGGGGCTATTACGAAAAATGCCGCTATGAGCGTGCATGTCTAAGCCTCTGTGAGGACATATGTTTTCAGTTCTCCAGGGCATATCCGTGGGAGTGGAATTGCTAGGTCACGTGGTCATTCTTTGTCTGACCTTTGGAGGACCCGCCAGGCTGTTTGCCGGGGCAGCTGCACCCTCATCCATTCCCAGCAGCAGCAGACGAGGGTCCCGATGATCGTGTGTACATTGAAGTCTTCTCTTAAGCAGCTCCGATCTTTGAAATAACCAGCTTTGATGTGCTGGGTATAAGTTATTCCCTGACATGCATGCAATTAAGCGTCTCATTAGCCGAGGAAGGTGTGGCCTGCAGGTAACCAGGATCATCAGGGAAGCAGGTCAAGCCTTAGCCCGAGATGTGTGTGCATGTGCTTCTCCTGTAACATACGTGCTGAGGGTATTCGGCCAGGCCCTCCGCAGGACAAGGGGACAAGAGGAGGCAGCGAGGAGCCGGAGCCTGGAAGAGCATGCTAGGAACCTGTGTGGCCTTGTGGCTGGCATTGGTCCTGTGGCCTCATGGGAGCTTGTCTGGGTAGCCCCATCTTCTGGTCTCCCGCTCCCCATCTCTGCCTTCCGCCTGCAAGGCCCCTGGATCTCTGTGGACACATCCGCCCTGAGGCCATTCCAGAGAAGGTTCTGGAATGCCCGTCTCCCGACATGCCCCTCCTTGGGTATCCTCCACCCAGGGCTGTGGCCTGCAGCTGGGCCAAGCCCCACAAATTGCAGGGCAGGATCGTAGAGGGTAGTGCCCATGGGCCTGGGGAGGAGCCTCATGTTATCCTGTGTGTTCAGATGGCAGCAGCAAGGGAGGGCATCCAGCCCTGCCAAGGGAGTTCTTGGATCAGCCAGACTTTTGACCCAGAAGGCAGGCACCGAGGCAGCAGGCTCGTGGCAGCACGCTCCAGGGCGTGGGTCTGCGTTAGGACCCTGCTGCTCTGCTTAGGGCTGGTGTGCCTGGGGCCATGGCTGCCCTCCGCCTTCCCTACGCCTAAGGCAGCTTTCTTATCTGCAGCTCTGGCGCCACTGGGACCAGCTCCTGGCCTGTGGGACCGGAGGGGATTCGGGTACGCTCCCACCCTGCTACCAGGTACAGTGTGGACTCCTGAGCGTGCCCGTCCCTCGTGAGCCAGCTGTCGAAGGCAGTAATAAACAAATGCACTTTATATATTTTATTCAGCTCTCCCAGCAGCCCTGTGCGATGAACACGCTGAGGCGCAGAGAGGTGAAGTAATTTGCACCAAGTTACCCAGCGAGGAAGTGAGAGAGATAGGCCTTAAGTCCAGAGTCTGCGTTCTTAATTACCATCTTACCCCTTGTCAATACTCTTTCTTAATGCTCGGCGCTTAGAAAATACTCCAGAAATGTCAGTTATCCTATCCCCATAAAATAAAAGGCCGGTGACCGTAATGTAACGACCAGAACGACTGACCTACCAGTCACTGAGGTGCATTGACCACCTCTCGGTCCCTCCTCCAGCCCACAGGCCCCGATCTCTGGATGGCAAGCAGGGAGCCACAGGGAAACCGGGGTGGGCGGTGGTGGGCAGGACTCAGGACTGGGGAGCGGGCAGATGACCCTGGTCGCAGGCTAGGCCTAGGGACCCTACCTGCGCTCGATTTTGTGCCCTGGGCCTCTAGTTATGACATAATTATTATCACATGTTATATTACAAAACTGTTGTGTATTAATAATAAATGCTCATCCCGGTCCCTTTGTCCTCGCCCTTTCCTGGGCGGACAGAACAAGCAGACCTTGGCGTTGAGTGTAGATTCCTATCCCCCGCTTCCCCCTGTTCCCTCCCGCTTCCCACACACATGAGCAGTTGGGCGTGGGTAAGAGCTTGCAGGCACCTAAGCTTCAGCCCCTTCCACATCACTGTGTGGCATTGGGTAAAGCTGCTTCCCCTCTTTGAGACTCAGTTTCCCCCACTGGGACATGGGTGAGCTGGGCTGTAACAGAAGCTGCCTGCCACTCCATGGCTTCAACCCACAGGGTGGCTTTTACTTGGCACCCAGGGCGTTTTATTTTCAGTTGAGCCGACAGAAAAATATTTGTAGAGAGTAATTCCAATTTCTCACTTTTCTTGGAAACTCAGGAGCTTGGGCCAAACTGGAGTGGCCTGAGGCTGCCGTTTAGATGGCCTGGGCTCTCCTGGTCCTCACAGTCCCCCTCCTTGCCCCCTCGTCCCATGGCTGCCCTGCCTGAGCCTCAGGGCTCTGCAGACACCAAGGCCCTGCCCACTGTCACTGGGACAAGTGCTTCCATTGCTTTTCCAACAACGTTTTTGCAGCCAGATCCTTTTCTAGGACATCAGGACTCTCGGGCCTCCTGCTGCCTTCCCCGCCACTCAAAACTCCCCCCCCCCCCCCAGGATTTTAACCCAAGGAAGCTGTCCCCATTCCACATTCTATGGCCCCAGGGCCCCTCCTTAATGGCCTCAGGCCCCAACTCACCCGCAGGGAGATAGTGAGACGGCCCCAGATACTGAGCAGCCTCAGTCCCTCCCTGTGCGGACTGGCCCTGCACCTGCATCCCAGTGCATCCCGCAGCTGCCGGAGCCGGCCTCCCCGGGCTGGGTACCACCACCCCCTTTCCCAGAAACGGAAGCTCAGAGACGCTTTCTCAGGTCGCACGGGCCTGGTGGGACAGCACAGGATTTAAACCCAGGTCCACCCAGCCAGCTATCCCCGGTGTCACCCGTCCATCCATCACCGCACAGACGCCCACCGAGCGCCACCTCCGCTGGCACCTGCAGTCACTGTGTCCCCGGCGCCTGGCACCGGGCCTGGTTCATGCCAGCCCTTCGGTACCTGCTTGCTGAATAGGGGCCCGTGGGTTATGGGATATCAGAGGCACCAGGTCTCCATAGTCCTGGGGTGTCCCTTCTGGTGGTGGCATCCCAGGAGCAGCAGAGTGACCCCATCTCTGACCTGGGTGCTGAGCTGGGGAGCTGGGGACAGCACCTCTTCTTTGGGAATACTGAGTCGTGTAACACAGCCATTAGGTGAGAGTTCCGAGGGTTCTGGGTGTGGCCAAGGTCAGCAGGTGGGACTTGGGGGAGCCCAGCGACAGGACATGGGAGGCTTGAAGGGGGTCAGTCCAGCAGTGACCTTGCGCTTAATGTTCCGCTCCCGGAGCCTTGACTGAGGGGCTGGGAGGACTGTGCTGCGGTGGGCGCGGGGTGGGCGCTGCTTGGAGCCGAGGTCCTGCTCCTGGCCGCGCAGGGTCCCTGGGTCCGTCTTGGTCTGTTTTTGTCTCTCTCTGTCTCCTTCCCATCCTTGTCCCCCTGTTTATGCCTCGCCCCCTATCCTGGCCTCTTTGTTTCTGTCTCCCCCATCTTTGTCCATGGCTGGGAGCCCCTCTCCATCTCTGGGTGTCCCCTTCCTGGCCCACCTCCTGCACTATTCCCCCCCCCCCCCCCCCCCCCCCCCCACCGCACAGGCCCGCAAGCACAGCTCTCTGCCCCTTATGAAAAGTGTCCCACTTCCTTTGGCTGTGAGTGACATCCTGAGTGACATCCTGCCTCGGAGCCCTCAGAGCCCTTGCAGACAGCCTGCTGGCGTGGGAGAGGTGGTGCAGCCACTTCCCTGTCTTGAGGAGGCTAGGGGCCATCTGGAGCTTCTGAATCACACCCCAACTGCCCACTGGCCCCTCGCCACGCCCACGCCCCGCCCCGCCGGCCCGGGCTGTGGGGGAGGAAGAGGAAGCCGGGCTGGTAGCTGGAGCGCTGGATGCCTCTCTGGGTTTGATTTGGTTTGGGGTGTTCCGCAGGCTCATCGCCTGCCTCTGGGGCACCTGCAGGTTGTAGGCTCCGCCCACAGGCCATTTCCTCAGCGCCCCACCCCTGTCCCTCTGGCCCCGAGCTCCTTTCATGGACCCTCAGGAGCAAACTGCAAGAGTTTTAGGGAGAATAGATCGCAAATTTAGGCCAGCCTCTTTTGGGTGACTTGCTCAGACCAAGCACGCAGCTTTGAAGTACAGAAAGGGTGTGGGTCCCCCATCCCCTGCCAGCAGTGCAGGGAGAGTATATAGTTGGTGGGTGCTCTGACGGCCCCTGTGGGTGCCAGGTGAAAACCCCCTCTTGGGAGGGCAGATTTGGTTTTGGGGCTGGCTTGCCCTCCCCCACCTGTTGGGGGACAAGCTCTCCCCTGAGGGCCTGAGGGGCTCAGGGTAGCCCCACGGTGTCCCCTGTGCTTGGTCTCACCAGGCCTGTGGCTGCCCCGGCCTTGGAGCCCTCAGCCCGCACGCTGGTGCTATGATCAAAGTTCAAAGACCTGCGAACCAGGAGCACTGTGCCCATGGGCAGGAGGAGACGAGCAAAGTGGCCCTTCCCCACCCTTTTGCTGTTCAGGGGCGCCACCAACTTGATGAGGGTGACCTTTCCTCAGTCCCCTCCAGAAACACCCGCACAAGCACTCCCAGGAGCCATGTTTGCCCAGCTCTCCGGCGTCCCCACACATTAACCGTGGGAAGGTACATAAGTGACAGTGTCACTGTTCCCGGGGACCTCCGGGGAGGAGAGGGGCCCCATGCAGCTCTCCATGCACAGGCTTGCACATGCGAGGCCCTCAGCAGGTGTAGCTACCAAAGTTCCTACTCTTATTAGTATGACCGTGATTACTGGAGTGAGTGGGCCAAAGCGGAAGGCGGTGTTTAGGAAGAACAAAGAATGTCAGCATCAGTACAGGGACAGGATGGCATTTGATGTGCACGTCAGGGTAATCATGCCCAGTGTTACTGATGTCCTTGTGTGTGTGTGTGTGGGGGGGTGTGTCCTTGAACTGCTCTGAGCCTCAGTTTCCACATCTGTGGAATGGGTGAACAATATAATCCAGTCAGGTTTATCTTTTAAAAAAATATAGATTTTATTGATTTTTTTACAGAGAGGAAGAGAGAGGGATAGAGAAACATTGATAAGAGAGAAACATCAACCAGCTGCCTCCTGTATGCGCACACACCCCCCCCCCCCCCACACACGGGGATGTACCTGCAACCAAGTACATGCCCTTGACCGAAATCGAACCTGGGACCTTTCAGTCCACAGGCCGACGCTCTGTCCACTGAGCCAAACCGGTTTCGGCCAGTCAGCTTTATCTTGTTCTGCTCTGCTGTGGGCCTCTGGGTACAAACAATCTTCGCTCTCCAGAGAGGGGCCCACACAGCACTTTGCTCCCTGACCTTGCTCCGGGCAGTGTCCAGGCAAGTGTGCAGATGAATGGAAGTCTCCAGCAGGCCCAGGCCCCTTCGGAGTCCCCAGCCGTCTCTCTGTAGGAAAAGACCATTTACACTCCGAATCAGACCCAGAGGCAGTGAACCCTGGGAACCTTCCTTCTTCCTCATGGGTCTGTGCCTTTGTTTTTGTTGTTGTTATTGTTTTCACTGCTTTGGCTTTCATTGCTTTTGTTCTCAGCAGCTCTTTGAAGCCTTTGAAATTCTTCCTCTTCTGTTCCATCCGAGGAGCTGGGGAGAGGGGAGAGGGTCTCCCAGGCCTGGGCTGGGTTTTTCCCAGCGGGAGGCAGAGGGGCAGGTCTGCCCTGGGAAACGAGGCTCCCTGCTCTGTGCTGCCTCAGAACCGGGCCTGCAAATTGTGCCTTGAAAACCCCCCAGCTGGCCCTGGCCAGTTTTGCTCAGTGGATAGAGCATCAGCCTGCGGACTGAGAGGTCCCGTGTTCGATTCCGGTCAAGGGCATGTACCTTGGTTGCGGGCACATCCCCAGTAGGGGGTGTGCAATAGGCAGCTGAATCGATGTTTCTCTCTCATCGATGTTTTTAACTATCTCTCTCCTTTCCTCTCTGTAAAAAAAAAAAAATAAAATAAAATATATTTTAAACAAAACACCCCCACCCCTGCCCTGGATGGCTCATCTGCTCAAGCATCATCCCATGTACCGAGAGGTCGCCGGTTCGATTCCTGGTCAGGTCCATGCCAGGTTGCAGGTTTGACCCCCAGTGGCCTGTGCAGGAGGCAGCCAATCCATGTTTCTCTCTCCTCCCCTCCTCCATTCCTTCCTCTGTCTCTCAAAAAATCAACAAAACATATTTTTTAAAAATACATTTTAAAAACCCACCCAAATCCCACCCCTACCCCCCACTCACGGCCCAAAGCCCACTAGGACGGAAGCTGTTGCTTCTTGGCGGAAGGACAACAGCCAGTTCCCACCAGCTTATCTGGGAACATCACACGGGGACGGTACATCCGGCAAGTGCCTGCTGCCTGCTCTCTGTGTTCCTGGTCAAGCTTTCCCACCTTTTGGCCACCAGCCATTTCAGAAACTCACAACCAAGTGGCCGCTCATGCCGCTTTAAAAACCCACCAACTGCAACTGAGGGCAGGGGGAGGGGAAGTCAGCCACGCGCTTTCTCAGCAAAAAGCATCGCCACGACCTCCGTGCAGTACGTTTTCCAGTGGCTCCCACTGGGAGACTCCAGTTCGCACCCTCAGCCTTTGGAAATCAATTTGTCAAAACATTAGTTTATTCTTAAGATCACGTGGGGCCTGGAGAAGACCCCCTGAGCGGAGAGGGTGCAGAGGTCGGTGACGTGTCTGTATCCGCTGGCGGTGAGGGGTAGGAGCCTCGCAGCTGTACCACTCCACGGGGTTCCAGTTTCTCCACATCCCCTCCAGCTCTTGTTTTCTGTTTTATGCTCATAGCCTTCATTTAAAAAAGACAGAAAAATGTTTTTATTGATTTCAGAGAGGTCGGGAGAGAGATAGAAACATCAGTGATGGGAGAATCATCTGTCAGCTGCATCCTACACACCCCCTACTGGGGATCAAGTCCCAAACCCAGGCCTGTGCCCTGACCGGGAATCGAACCAGGAACTTCTGGGTTCCCGGGTCAGTGCTCTACTGCTGAGCCACACCCGCCAGGCAGTAGTCGCCCTTCTCATGTGTGTGACTTGGTTTCCCCTTATGGTTTTGATTTTCATTTCCCTGATTGGAGGTTTAGCATCTTTCCACGTGCATATTGGCCTTTCACACATGAAAGATCTTTGGAGAAATGTCTATTCGGGTCCTTTGCCCACGTTTTAGCCAGGCTGCTTCTGTTGAGTCTTAGGGCATCTCTGTATAGTCCGGCTATTCATCCCTTACCAGACACATGATTTGCAAATGTTTCCTCCCGTTCCGTGGATTGCCATTTTATTCTGGGAGGGTATCTTTCGATGCACAAAAGGTTTTTTGATTTTCGTGAAACCCAGTTGCTCTATGTTTTCTTTGTGCCTTTAGTGTCACAGTGATTAGAGTGTCAGCACTTGCACCAAAGGGTTGAGGGTTCCATTCCTGGTCAAGGGCACGTACCTGGGTTGCGGGTTTGATCTCTTACCCTGGTCTGGTTACATACAGGAGGCAGCCAATCTCTGTGTGTCCTTCGCATCGATGTTTCTCTCCCTCTCCCCCTCCCTTTCCCTCTCTCCTCTTCCTGTCTCCCCTCTCTCCCTCCCTTCCTCCCTTCCACTCTCAACATCCTCAGGTGAGGATCAACAAAAATAAAAAATAAATATAAAGGCGCCGTTGACAGGGTTTGCTGCAGGGTTGGGTTGAAAGAGAGAGGACTCCGGCTTTCGGCTGCCTTTGAGGCTCTTGGCCTGCAGAACGAGCTGCAGGTGGAATATCCGGGGGCAGATAGGGGGGCGGCGGAGAGTGGGGAGAGACCAGGAGATCAGCTCTGGGTGCATGAAGTTGGAGGAGCCAGCTCAGTGCCCAAGCAGAGGTGACAGGGAGACAGCTGGACCTGAGTCTGTTTTTGAGGAAAGAGGTTTGGGCGGGAGATGACAATCTTGGAGTCCCCGGTCCTCAGGAGAGGAGGGAAACCTGGCGGGAGGGAGGGGAGAGGGCAGAGCACGGATCTCCCGCTCTCCGTGCCAGAGTGGCCTGGCCCAGCATAAGGAAAAAGCCTGAAAATTGTCATTGGCCAAGGGGTGGTCGGGTGGGAGAGAGGAAGACAAATAGACATCACCTCCTTGGCCTCTGATCAAAAGCCGCCTCGGCCTGGCTGCACATTGACTGCATGTGGGTTTTGGGGTCTCAGTGCCAAGAACTGGGGTGTGGGTGGCACGATCCGAGGCCGTGGCTCAGATCACCTCTATGTTCCTGGCGCCTGGCTCCATGCCGGGCCCCGGGAGAGCTCCTGCCAGGGAGTGTGGCTTGAATGAGTGAATGGAGGCCCTGTGCTTCTCTCTAAGCAGACGGGGGAGGACAGAGGACACCCAGCCAGCAACATCACTCCTCGGTGTTTGACGAAGTGCGGTTCTCTGAGACTATTTTTATTGAAATCTGTTATGCTAGAGGAAGGTGCAGACATCCTCAGTGAGCAGCTCGATGCATTTTCAAAGCACATTACCAGCTCTCATCCCCCCTTAGCCATGTTCCCACCATCTTGAAGTCTCCGACTAGGGATTGATCCGGCCTGTCTTGTTACTTCATACACATGCTAGAGGCCTGATGCATGGAATTCATGCAAGCGTAGGCCCTCGCACCCCCAGCTTCCTCCTGAAGGTCGTCTGGACTGTCCTTTCACTGTTCAGCTGTCTGGTCTAATTAGCATATTGTGCTTTTATTATTATAGGAAAGCCAAGTAAACACACATATATCCTCTTTTGTAGCCTTCTTTGCTCAGCACCATAGCTGTGAGATGTATCCATATTATAATACGAGATTCTGGCCTGTTCTCCTTCCTGGCTAGTTAGTGTACGCTTGTTTATTTGTACTTAGTTACCCATTCTCTGGTTCATGGACATTTGAGTTGTTTCCAGTTGGGGACCATCGCAAACGGGGGTGCTGGGAACATTCAGTATGTGCCTGTCGGTGAACTGGTAGCTGCGTCTCTGATGATGTGTGCTTAGCGGTGGAATTGCTGGGCCTAGACAAGGTGTATGTTCAGCTTTCATCTCTGTTATGCCAAAGCGTTTCCTAAGAGCTTGTGCCAGGCTCCCCTCCCAGCGGCAGAGCTGAGAGTTCTGGTTATAGCACATCCTTGCCAACACTTGGTCTTATCTTTTTTTATTTAGCCATTCTCATGTACAGTGGTCTCACGTTGTAGTGTTAATTTGCATTTATTTCTCTAATGGATAGGAATGAGTACCTGTTCATATGCTTATTGACTATTTAGATAACCTTTGCTGTGAAGTATCTCTTCAGACTTGCTCATTTTCCTATTGTGTTGGCTGTCCTGTTCTTATTGATTTCACAGATGTCTTTTATATATTCTGGACACGAATACCTTGTTTGATATAGGTATTGGAAAGATCTTCTTCCAGGTGTAACGTCTTTTGATCAGTAAGAAGAGAAACCAGGAATTCATGGACTTGAACACAGGTCAACCCTTTCATCTGCCTGAGCCTCAGTTTCCCTCTCTAAACCCAGCAGAGTATTTAGCCCAGTGTTTGGTGTATAAATGGCCCACTCTTGGTAGCCACCACTCCAATAGATGACTATTGCTGGGGATGAAAGAGCCCTGAGCTAATGGGCAAAACTGACCCTGTGGGGGCTTTTCAGCCATTTTTCAGGCCAGTTCTGTAAACATCTACTAAGCACCTGCTGAATACCAGTCTTTGGGCAACGCAGTGAAAGTGCAGCAGTGAACAAGACTCAGACAGAGGGCGTGGCACCTGTGGGCACCCAGGGAAGCACTCACCGGGCAAGGGCATCACGGAAGGCTTCCTGGAGGAGGCAAGCCTTAGACTATACTTGAGTGGGTGCCTTCTGCTCTGCACATTTGGGCACCTTCTGTGTGCCAGGCACTGATTCCCAGCCAGTGGTGGTTTGTGCCCCCACGGGACACCTAGCAACGTCTGGAGATACGTTTGGTTGTGGTGACTTGGGGAGTGGGTCCTACCAGCATCTAATGGGTAGAGGCCGGGGATGCTGCTCAATACTCAGGATGCCGTCACCACGGTATTTGGCCCAAATGTCGTTAGTGCCAAGGTCAAGACACCGTGAGATGGACAGTTACAGTAAGGTGTGACATTACAGTTAGTGGAATGAGCAGAGGGTCCTCTCTGAGCCTCCGTTCCCTCTTGTGTCCAGTGGGAGGGGAGCGGGCTGACCACAGCAGGTGCTGTGAGCACGTAGTAAGCTCAGGAGAGCAGCCCGGTGCCCGCCCAAGGCAGGCCTCCGATGGTGGCTCCTGGTTGTGGACGCGTGCGCATCAGTCCCCCAGCGCTCCCTGCAGTGAGTAGTATGAGCCCATTTTCCAGGAGGAGAAGACTGAGGCTGAGAGGGTAGCTGGTGAGAGCAAAGCTGGAGTTCCAGCCAGCCCTTGGCTTCGGAGCCCTTTCCCTCCCCCCATCCCCCCATCTCCCCCTCCCAAGCAGGAGTCCTGGCAGTTCTGGCGGTGCTTGACAATGGTAGGCTTGCCCCGTGGCCCCGCCTGGCCCTCTGTCCTGGATGATTGGACATGAAAGGCGCAGATGCCCAGCCCACAGAGCCCGTTCCCTCCCTCGGGACTGTACCTGGCCGCCCTCCTGCTCGGTGCGGCTTTCTGACTCTGGAGTGGTTGGGCAGGAATCTGGCCGGAGCAGCCCCGGGAGGTGGCCAGGTCCAAGAAGCCGGAGCGGAGCGAGGCCTTTGAGGTCGTGGGTTCTGGGGGTCTGGACACCTTGTCCGGCCTCCATCTCCTCATCTGGACATGGGAAGAAGCATCCCCTCTGGGTAAACATGTCGGACAGTGCGAAGGTGCCGGAGAGGGGACTGGGGGGCGGGCCTTTGGAGGCGCCTGGGCAGTGCCTGCTGCAGTGGAAAGGCTGCGTGGCCCCGCTTAGATGCCCCCCTGAGCCTGGTCAGTACCCGGGGTGGGACTAGCCAGCTTGCCGCTCCTGATGCGGTTACCGAGTCCCAGGTGGCCTTACACGTGTTCCTTTGTGACGGACGGGGTGCGTGCATCGAACATGACAGCAGCCTGGATGGCCATCAGGAAGGCCTTGGCCAGATGCATGGGGGGCCATCCCTGCTCCGTGGGATGATCCATCGGGTCTTGGGAAACCATGTCTTGTGTTCCATGAGGATGGGGCCCCCGTGAGTGCTGGGGCTCCGTGTGTGTGTGTGTGTGTGTGTGTGTGTGTGTGTGTCGTTAACTGACGTGGCCCATGCTGGGACAGGATCTGGCACACGGGCGCTCAGCAGTGTTTACTGAGGTCGGAGGAAATACACTGGAATGGAAAGATCTCCATGACCTCGTTGGAGGGAGCCGTGCCAGTTTCAGAAGCCTTGGCATGAGCGGCATTTGGGGCCAAATGACCCTTTGTGGTGGCCTGACCTGGGCATCGCAGGACACTGAGCGGTATCCCTGGCCTCCACCTGCTAGATGACCCAAAACCGTGTCCAGGCATTGCTGGTTGTCCCCAAAGGGGCAAATCTGCTCCGATTGAGAACCCCCGGTGTGATGTGCCAGCATGTGGAGGGGAGGAGGGAGGGAGGAAGGAAGGGAAGCACCATGTGACTTCATCCAGGTGGGTACTTGGCTGTAACCTAGGAAGGCAGGTGAGGGTGCTCCTCCCCAAATGGACCAGCAGTGGGTGCCTCTTAGAAATGAAGGACGGGGATGGGATTGGAGGCTCCTCCAGACAGACATCAGCCTTCTCTATTTTTTGTTTTGTTTTATTTTGCTTTGTTTTTACAGAGAGTAAGGGAGAGGGATAGAGAGTTAGAAACATCAATGAGAGAGAAACATTGATCAGCTGCCTCCTGGACACCTACCACTGGGGATGTGCCCGCAACCAAGGTACATGCCCTTGACTGGAGTCGAGCCCGGGACCCTTCAGGCCGATGCTCTATCCACTGAGCCAAACTGGTTTCCGCCCCACTGCTTCTTGATCGCCTGAAATTCACCAGCCCAGCTGGCACCAAGGAAACAGGCAAGGCCGGAAGGGGCAGGAGGAGGACTGTCAAGGCTGTGGAGATACGATGGAGGACCTTGGCACGGTCTGTCCCTATAGATGGGCACTGGCTGCCAGCCTGTACAGCTTGAGCATTCTATACTGCTTCAGCTCAAGCATGTGCCATGGCTCCCTCTACCTAAGACTAAATTTCCCTTCTGTGCCCCCTGGATTAGCATGCCATGGCCTACAAGAGATTCTTCAAGACAGAGCCAGATTTCAAATACTAATAATAGCAATACTAGTAATGATTACAGCGCCTGTTTGCACGGCACAGTGATAAGCACTCTACCTGCATTACCTTAAACTTAATTTTGACAAAAGCCATCTGCAGTGGCTGCAGAAGCAGACTCTGGTTTCACACCTGAGGGGACGGATGCCCACAGAGGGTCAGTGTCTTGCCCGAGGCCACGTGGCCATGGCCCAGCCCAGATCCGCATCCTGACTCCAGAGCCAGACTCTTAAAGGGGCCGGTCTCCCTCTTCTTGGGAGGAGGCACCGGCCTGCTGCCTGCAGAGGGGGAGCCAGGCCTGCCCCGTGACCTTGCCCCGTACCCTTGGCTCCAGGCTTTCTCTGAGGCTCTCAGGCTTATTCCAGGGCTGGCTCTGTGTCCCGGCTCTCAAGGTCCTGGAATTATGTAACAAACCTAGAAATCGCCTGATTTCATTTCTTCTTTATTTCTAATCACACTGCTGATGGATAGCCCTGTAGGTCAGGGACGGGAGGAGAAAGACATGAGCTCACTTAGCCTTTCAGGGTGCACCTTTCTGGAGTATTTTTCCAACATCAATATTTACCGGGATGGGATCGGATAGCGAATTTATCACCTAACATCTCAGCCCATTATCCCTCAGGTTCATGAACCCTTTTTTACAGACAGATCCAGGTCTGTGAAGGTTGTGCCATGAATATTTAACCAGAATGTCTAATGAGAGATGATGTTAAATTAAGAGCTGGCATTTACTGAAATCTTCCTTCTGCTGGGCCCTGCCCAGAGCACTTAACAGTTATCCCAGCAACCCTCTGAGTGGTCAAAATTAAGTTCAGCCCCATTTTACAGATGAGAAAACTGAGGCTGTTGGAGTTAACTGGCCCCAGGTCTCATGGCCAGTCCTCGTTGGCAAAGGCAGCCGTGGACAGGTCCGTAGCCCCTCCCGAGCCTTCCTCCCACACCTTAACCATTGGGCCACATGGCCACGTGCCTCACCTCTCATGTCCTCAGGATGCCTGTGTCTTCGAGGCAGGCAAGTGAGATCGGTGCTCGTCAAGGAGAGAAGACGCTAAGGTTCTGAGACACTAAGAGCCTTGCACAGCCAGACCGGCATTCAGAATTTCCCGATGCCCCAAGCAACCCCAGGCTCCGTACTTGGCATTGTCTGTTCCTTGTCTGCCTCCTTTCCCTGCGCTCTTGCCCCCATTGCTGACTTCTCACTGGCACATACCAGTATTTCTGAAATCCCTGCAATGCGTCACGGTGCAGCCTCCACCTCAGTCCTCCCAGCAGGCTTGCTGGTCAGAATTCCTGGCCCCATTTGATGGAGGAGGCAACTGAGGCCCAGAGGGAGAGAGGACCCTGTGAGGGGTCTGGAGCAGAGGCAGGCATCCCCTCAGGCCAGCTGCCCGCACACCAGGTCCTGGCCGCCTATCTGAGCCTTCTCTCGCCCATCGCTGGTGACTGTGATCCTGATGCCGAGCCTAGCTCTCTTCCCTCTGAGGCCACATGTGCAGCGTCCGGGGCCAGAGACACCCACCAAGGTCCCTGGTGCCCTCCCACTCACTTCTGACAACATCCAAGGTCACGTGCGGGCGCGTGATGCCAGCATGGGCGGGCACCTGGTTTCTTTCCTGATAGTTCTGTTGTCTCCTATGTTTAAAAATATATTTTATTGATTTTTTTACAGAGAGGAAGGGAGAGAGAGAGAGAGAGCTAGAAACGTCGATGAGAGAGAAACATCGACCAGCTGCCTCTTGCACACCCCCTACCGGGGATGTGCCCGCAACCAAGGTACATGCCCTTGACCAGAATCGAACCCGGGACCTTTCAGTCCGCAGACCGACGCTCTACCACTGAGCCAAACCAGTTTTGGCTGTTGTCTCCTATGTTTAAATCACATCCAAACACTAAGTCACATTCCGAAATATGCCGTCAAGCTGTTCCTTGTTTGTGCAGCCCCTGCTACCTTGTGCTTGGTGGTGGAGAGAGGAAGTAGGCAGGAATGGGTAGGAACGGGAGCCCAGGCCTCTCCCCCCAACCCCCACCCCTTCGGGCCCAGGAATTGGGATGGGAAAGTGACATCTTTATTGACTCAATTAAAACTTCCTCCCAGCAGCCGTGTAGGTGCCAGCTCGCCGCAGCGGGGCCCTGGTCTCCGGGAGAAACCACATGTATCTTGATATCACATTTCAGTTGCTACAGAGCCATGCAAATTGCAGTCCTCAGCCTCTAACTTATTGCTCTAATAAAGGGCCATATGGGTTCCTCTAGACACCATTTTTTACCCATGTTCTTAGCCAGGTTTTGCTCTAATTGGTGTCCTTATAACCGTCTGGGACCCTCTAGAACATTCTGGGGAGGGACCCGTAGGTTTCACCAGGGGGCCCACGGCACCGAGTCCAAGAGCTGGTGAGGTGTGTGTGTGATGCCACCCTGCACCCCGTGGGCAGCCGCCTCCCGTCTGCGTCTCTTATTTGTGGCCTGGGCAGCGGGGAGCTCGCTCTCGCGGTGTTTGGGGAGGTCGGCAGTTGCTGGGCGCAGTTCTGGCGTGGTATCTGTCTGTCTATCCATTGGGGGTGGCCCTGGGCCACTCTGGCCTGCCCACAAAGGTGCTCCACAGCCCCCGCATGTCCTCCATCCGGGCATCCATCCCTCGGTGGATCATCTGCCTCTCCTGTGCCTGTTGGGACACTCCAGCCTGTCTCCTGAGAGATGAGAGTCCCTAGTCATTGCTAACGTCACTGAGCGCATGCGCTGCGCCAGCCTCAGGAGCAGCCAGGTGGGTGCTGTTTGCACCTCTCTTCTGCAGAGGAGGGAGAGAGGCCCAGAGAGAAGTGGTCAGCACCAGATCACAACAGCTGGCCATTGCACCTGGCCCGTCCAGCTCGTACCCCGTACCCTCGGCCCGGCCAGGAGCCCCTGAATGCTGAACTCGGGGCCCTATGCAGTATTGAATGGGGGGAGATCGAACTTGGCGATGCAAGTCCCTGCACCCCATTCCATAACGTCCCAATCAGAACGCGTGGGGTGGGTCTTTGAGTCATTTCCGGAGGTGCTGATGCGCTTGTTGGTGGAGAAAACTTAAGGGAAGAAGTACCAGTTATAACGAAGCTCTGGTCTGAGCGCGGTGTGTCAGCTCCCTGACGGAACCCCGCTACTGCTGTGAGCACCCCCTGCCACGGGTGGGGAGAGCGGGCCCTAGTGAACGGCAGGACTGGGACTCCGAGCCAGCTGTGTGGACTCCTCCCGCAGTGCTCTTCCCCGTTTCTGGCAGCTTCTTGGCGGAAGAATGGAGACCGGGTAGTGTGTGTGTGTGTGTGGCAGGCGCAGGAAGCCCTGGCCCAAAGCTCACTCTGGGCCTTTCCTGTTTGCATTGTTTCCAGCAGGAGGGGTCCCACGTGTTCCCAAGCAGGAAGCCCAGAGCCAGGGCCGAGCCGGGTGCTAGGGGCGAGGCTGGGATGGGGCCGGAGCTGGAGCTGGTTCCTGCCCGGAGCAGCTGTGTGACCTCGGCTTCCCCATCTGGCAGTGGGAGGGGAAGGGCTGGGGGCTGGTTAAGAGCTTGGGTTCTGGCATCAGAGAGACCTGGGTTCCAGTACAGGCTCAGGCAGTTCCCGGCTGTGTGACCTCGGACTCTCACTTCCTGTCTCTGAGCTGGTTTCCCCTTTGTCACATGACTGATAACAGTGCCTACCCAGGTGGTGGTTAGAGGCCGAACATAATTAAGTGCCAGGTGCACACAAGCCTCTTTCCTCGATGGCAGACCACTTGGTGTGCCTGCGTGCGTGCGTGCGTGCGTGCGTGCATGCGTGCATGTTTAGTCAATGACTTGTTTTCCCGAGCTGGGGCTTGGGATGGTGAGGTCAGCAGGGGTCAGCGGGGCTCCGTGGGGTGGATGGTAGCCATGGCGATGGAATGTGGGAGCTGGTGCCCGAGGGGAGGGCTGGCAGGATGATAGCTGTGCTGGGTACCTGCACTGCCCCCACCCCCAGGCCACTCTGAGTGAGAGACCTGCCACCTTCGCTGGTGCCTGTGCTCAAACCCCTGTCCGCTGAGCTTGGAGAGATGCTGCTGAGTTAGACGTTCAGAGGCTTTTGATCCCAAATCAGTGGGTGTCAGTGTAAATGCCACCTCATTCTGTGACCTCCTGTGGCATGACCCCCCCCCCCCCACTGGGGGCATTTCCTTCTGAACACCTGTCACAGCCTCTTCCTGGCTCCCATGCTGCTGTTTTCTCCACTAGAAGGTTAGCTCCAGGAGGCAGGAGCCTTGTCGGCGGCTCTCGGTGTGTCCTGGCACATAGTAGTCGCTCAGAAAACTTGTGTGGAATGAATGAATGAATGAATGAATGAGGGTCTGAAAGGATCGTGAAGATTGAACAGCCCCTCTCATTCCCCCCGCTTTCCAGGGTCAGTGGCGAAAGCCAGCAAAGCCCCTCCCCCGTCCAGCTGCACCCATGCATGAGCCCCGTGACAGGTGCCACGGAGATCGCCGGGGACAGAGCCGGGGGGGCAGAGCCAGGTGTGGGACGGGCTTCTCCCCTTATGGCTGTGAGGCTTCTGACCACTGAGTTCTCAGAGCTCCATCCCCTCGCCTCTCAGGTGGGAATGGAAACCCCCATCTGCAAACTTCCCACAGCTCCGGCCACGCTCAGCTGGTGGGGCAGCTGGTGGGGCAGCTGGTGGGGCAGCGTCCCGGGCACCAAGAGGTGGCTGGCTCCGCTCCCAGCTGGGGCACAAGCAGCAGGCAGCTGATGGATGTTTCTCTCTCACCCGTCTCCCTCTCTTGGGGTGACTGTGAGAAACACGTTTTCGCGGAGGATGAAATTAGAAACGGAAAACCAGCATGTAAATAGCACTCGCTGTGGCAGGCGCCGACTTTTTTACGTCTCTCAGCGCTTCTCCGAGGCTAGTTCCTCCTTCGCAGCGGCCACATTTCCAGGGCCCGGGGCCATGTGCGCCTTGTCCTCACCCCCATTTTACAGATGAGGAGACTGAGGCTCAGAGTGGGTAAGTCAGTAGCCCGTGCAGCTGGGGCTTGAGTCCCTACTGTACTTTTTAAAAACACTAGTCATCCTATTACCCTGTAGAAGGACGGAATGACAGCGCCAGGTGATGGGGAGCGGACATCCTCGCCGTCCCTGTGGCATCTGCGTCAGTTTCCTCCTTGTCTTTCGTTTGGTGCCTGTGGTTTCCAGGTGCCGCTGGGTTTGGTTGATTCGGCTTTCGCTCTTGCTCTGTCTTGCTCAGCCGGCACGCCCCTGACCTTCGCCATCCGTAATGAGAGCGCCGGGCCCTGGCCGCCCACCGGGGCTGTTGTGAGGGTAAAACCAGGGCATGGAAAGCCCGGGGTGGAGTATGGAGTGGAGCATAATGAATGCTCACGTTTCTCCTGTAAGAAAACGGGGGCTCATGGACCCCCCTCCCCAGGCCTCGCCTTTGCCTTCCGAGTCGGCGCTGTCCTCAGAAATCAGTGTGAGGGACCGGCTGTCCTACCCCTGGGCCCAAAGACCTTTTCCATGCATGTCCAGAGGGGAAGCCCTGTTTTGTGCATCACATGGAGTTTTTGTTGCGCTTCTCTTTCTTCCCTCCTCCCCCCCTTTCCCTGCTCCCCCTTCGCTTCTCTCCCTTAAAATACATGTAAAAGCCCTAGGCCACACAGCAACAGGCCAGGGGGGGGGGGCAGCTTTCCCCCCCATTCCAGACCTGCGGCCGGCACACAGGAGCTGAGCTTGCAATGTTCTTTCCTTTGACTTTAAGTTCAAATGCCCACGCGTGGGTGGTGCTCAACTTCGGACACGTGGCTCCGGTGGCCGAGGCTCAGCCCGTCCCTCAGCGCTGAAGGGGCCCTTCAGCTGCAGGCTGCCCGCCCGCCCGCCTGGCCGCCTCCCCGGCTCCAGGCATTTCAAGGGCTCCCGAGAGCAGCTGGGCCGAGCCATCCTGCCGCCCTCTGCCCCTCCCCTCCTCCTGGAATGCCTCAAGCACCTTCTCCCTAATTGTTGTATTTGTTCCCGGAGGCAGGCCTTCCATTATGGCCCCGCAGGGCGCAGGGCGCAGGGCGGCCTGTGTGTTGTGGGGCGCAGGGGAGGCCGGAGGCTGGTTGCTGTGGTTACACCTGGGAGCCCTTCACCATCTGGGCTCAGATGTGCTCGTTAGGCTGGTGTTTCAAAAAAAAAAAACTGTATATAAAAAAAAAATCAATATTGAAGGTGAAAAAAAAACCTGTATAGAAGCGAGGGATGGGCACAGGGAGGAAGGACAGAAATGCGGGAACAGCCTCCCCCAGCTTATTTCCCTCTTGGCACAAATGAACTAACAGCTGAGATGTCTGAGGACTGGCTGTTCCTATTGAAACCTCCCAGCAGCCCATTTTACAGAAGGGGAAAACCGAGGCTCAGAGCGGTGACAGTCTATGGGGTCAGGGAGTCATCCAACTGCAGAGCTGCTTTCTTATCCACCCCTCCTCCTGGAGTGGGACCGGAGGGGAGGAAGGTGAAGCTGACTTAGCTGGGATTCTGAAGTGATTGCCCTGATGGGCCTCAGTTGCCCTGTCGGTGAAATGGGTGGGCAGAGACCCAGGGCTTCCCGAGCAGCAGCACCTCAGTTCACATTCCCAGCTCGCACCTCTCTGCCTGAGAAGCAAGCCAGGTCACCCCTGGAGGTCCAGGCAAGGCCAGGTCCCGCTGTGACATCCGGGGCCCAGTCAGTTTCCCCTGCACTGCAGCGCCCCCAGAGGGCTTCCCCGTCACTGTCGGTGCCCTCGGGGAACCCCCATCCCCTCTCCATGGCACTGGCCCTAACGCAGCATCGCCGATCTCCCAGGGTCAGCGGGCGGGCAGCCTTGGTGATGCCTTAGATTGCAGTCCGGGATGGGAGTGCCCAAGAGGTGGGTGCAGCCCCTGGTCCCCGAGTCCCAGCTCCTCTTGGGGCAGTCCTAGGCACAGGCACCCACACCCCAGCCTCCATTCTTGGGGGCTCGGCAAAGCCCGTGGGCGGTGGCCAGGCCCCAAAGCCCACGTCCCTTTGGCCCCCACGCTTCCCTGCCTCAACAGCTCCGGGGAAGGCTGTCATCATCTCTTATTTTTGGGGGAGGAAACGGGAGTTCAGAATGCAGTCCCTCGTCCGGTCACCAAGTGGCGAGGGGCAGAAGCAGGATTTGAACCCCGAGCTGTAGCTCTTCCCCACCCTCCTCGCTGCCAGGAGGCCGGGACACTGCCATGATGGAGTCCGGTGGGGTGGGGTCAGGCCCGGTTCCTGGGCAGCGCCCACGGGCCCCTCCTGGAGTGGCTCTGGGCGCCCAGGAAGCCGCCTGTGCTTTGTGGGGGGCCGGCTGACAAGCCCCCTCCAGGTCTTTGCTGCCCTCTGCTCCGGCTGAGCCGCCTGTGTGGAGCTGTTAGCTCGGGCTGCAGAGGTGGCCTCTGTCTGGGGCCTGGCGCCTGCTCCTCTGCCCCCCGCCCTGGGGCAGGTTGCCACTGGCTGAGCCTGGGGGCGGCATTCCCAACCCAGAGGCTGGAGGGGAGCCTGTTAGGTGACGTGGAAGAGGCTTTAGTGCTGCACCTGCTCAGTGAGGGTGAAAACACAAAACGCGCGTGTTTCAGTGCCGTTGTAGATCGGGTATTAAACAAAGCGGGCGAGTGGCTGGCATTTCTCTCTTTTTCTCCCCCCCCCCCCCCCCCCCCCCGGCCTTTACCATCCAGATCACTTCTAACCCCAAACAATCTGGAAAGGACAGGAATCCCCCCGTGGTTTCCTCCCGTGGTTTCATTTACGTGCAGTCAACTGAGGTCTGAATATATGAAATGGAAAGTTCCAGAAAGAAACAATGATAAATGTTTACCTGTGGCTGTCCTGAGTAGCGGGTGCAGCGGGTGTGAATCACGTGTTTGTCCAGCCTCTGCACGCTGGGCACGCCCCCTCCCCGTCAGCAGCCATTTGGTTATCAGAGAGTCACGGCGTCATGGTCTTGTGTTCAGGGGACCCCTGTTTTACTTAACGGCCCAAAGCTCACACGTCGCTCAAACGCCATCACAGGCTGGTACTACGGTGTATCCGCGGTTTCGGTATCTGCTGGGGGTCTTGGCACATTACCCCCCCCCCCCCCCCCCCGCCGAGAGGCGGACTGCTGTGCACACACATGCACGCGCACAGGGCCTTGCACACTCACTTCCCCAGATTTCCCCTTTTCTCCCTCTCTCCTCACCCCCCCACCCCCCCATCTGCCATCTGTTTCCTGAGAGCTCATTCTCTCACTGGTTACTGTCAGGAAGGAAGGGTGGTTTATGCTAATGCAGGCTAGCATGTGACTGACAGCTCCCCAGGGGTACTGACACTGAAACAATAATCATGGCAGCCTTCCAGTCTCCTGTCTGGTCTGTGTCACTAGCATGGCCGTGAGCACTGAGGAGGCTGACGCCCCGGGCGGACTTCTGAGTGGCTTTCTGTCCTGCCCAGCCTCCCCGCCACCCCCAGAGTAGCCGGCTCCTGAGTGTAGCAGCACGTTTCTGGAGAGGTTCCCCAGCTACTTCCTGCAGCTCAGCCCAGTGGCCCCGGGAAGAGGCTCCGCTCTGCTGTGTCAGCCGCTTCTAGATCCTCCCAGCTCCTCGGAGGTCGGAGGCCCCAGCCCTTTGCAGCGGAGGAAGCTGCGGTGAGATGGAGGAAGTGACTCTCCCGGAGCCACGTGGCAGGAAACGCCTCGGCCTTTCATCAGCCTTGACCCGGCCCGGAGTCCCTCTAACCCTGGTGGACGGAGGGCTGAGCCGGGGCTGGTCCAGGGGCAGGCCAGGGCCCCTGTGGTCTTGGCTGGACCTCATATTCCAAGGGGAATGCGTCTCCCCGGCCCCTTCCTCCACGCCCCGCCCCGCTCCCCAAGCTGCCGGCAGCTCCCAGGCATGCAGGCTCCTTCCTGCCAGTGACTTTGCACTGGCTGTTCCCTTTGCCAGGAACAACACTCTCCCCTCTTCCCTGCCTGGCTGTCCAGGCTTCACCTGCCGGCTGTTCAGAACTCCGCTGAGGGCTGCCTCCTCCTGCAGGAAGCCTGCCCTCCCCTGCTCAGTCGAACCCATCACCCCTCCCAGGTGTGGGTCTGTGATGTGTGTGGGTCCTGGGACTGAGGTTGTGCCTCTGAGCTCCCTCACCCAATTCCTGGAATTCCTGGCACATAGTAGTTGCTCATTAAATGTTAGAATCAATGGATAACCAGTTGTTACGATAGAAACTGCTCAGTGCTTCCCGTGTGCCAGGCACATTCTTCTGTCTTTGGCGGTTGTTCCGTGTTCATGACTAATCTTTGATGTTGACACTCTTAGACCCATTTTTTACAGACGAAGCTCAGAGTAGTAGATCCCATTGCCCAAGCTCACACAGCCACCCAGGAAGTGGCAGAGCTGAGATTCGAACTCAAGCCCGCCTGACTCCCTGAATGCCCAGAGACCGCAAGCCCTGACTTTGCTTCTCGGGAACACAGCAGGGGCGAGGCGGAGGAGGGCTGGTGTGGACAGAGGCCGGCCGAGTGTCCAGCATCCGAGTCTGCGTCTTTCGTGTGGGGGGCGGCTGCCTAAACCGGGGAGGAGGGCGGCTCGGTCCCGCTGGCTGCCTCGGGGTCTGCACGGCAGAGGCCTACAGGCCTCGCTGACCACGGTGTCCCTCTCTCCCCAGATGTGAGCCCGGCGGGCGCCTGGCTGAGCCATCACCGACGCAGGCCCCGCGGCCCCGGCCCAGCATGCGCCTGTCCGTGCGGAGGGCGCTGCTGGCGGCCGGCTGCGCGCTGGCCCTGCTGCTGGCCTTCCAGCTGGGCCAGCAGGTGCTGGAGTGCCGGGCGGCGCTGAGGGGCCCGTGGAGACGCTGGCCCGCCATGCGGCCGGAGCAGGAGGATCTGGTGGTGGTTGGCCCGGACCGCGCCGAGTACCACTACGGCAAGGCCATGCCGCTCATCTTCGTGGGCGGCGTGCCCCGCAGCGGCACCACGCTGATGCGCGCCATGCTGGACGCCCACCCCGAGGTGCGCTGCGGCGAGGAGACCCGCGTCATCCCCCGCGTGCTGGCCATGCGCCAGGCCTGGGCCAAGTCCGGCCGCGAGAAGCAGCGGCTGGACGAGGCGGGCGTGACGGACGAGGTGCTGGATGCGGCCATGCAGGCCTTCATCCTGGAGGTGATCGCCAAGCACGGCGAGCCGGCCCGCGTGCTCTGCAACAAGGACCCTTTCACGCTCAAGTCCTCCGTCTACCTGTCGCGCCTCTTCCCCAACTCCAAGTTCCTGCTGATGGTGCGGGACGGCCGCGCCTCCGTGCACTCCATGATCACGCGCAAGGTCACCATCGCCGGCTTCGACCTCAGCAGCTACCGCGACTGCCTGAGCAAGTGGAACAAGGCCATCGAGGTGATGTACGCGCAGTGCCTGGAGGTGGGCCGAGACAAGTGCCTGCCCGTCTACTACGAGCAGCTGGTGCTGCACCCGCGGCGCTCCCTGCAGCTCATCCTGGACTTCCTGGGCATCGCCTGGAGCGACTCGGTGCTGCACCACGAGGACCTCATCGGCAAGCCCGGCGGCGTCTCCCTGTCCAAGTGAGTGGCCCCGGCGGCCCCTGCATGAACGGAAGGTCCCTTAAAACGTCCGAGGCGTCAGGGAAGCAGAAGTGAGGCCCAGGCAGAGAGCACTCACGTGCTGAACCCCTTTGGGCGCCCCCCCCCTCCCCCCACATACACAGAGGGCGTGACCGGGCCTGTGACCTGTCCGCAGTCTCACAATCTCCCCGCTGCCCCAGAGCGACTGAGCAGGGGCCCCCCCGGGAGCCCCCGGGTCTGCCCGCTCCCTGAGCCTGCCTTCTCTCCGCAGGATCGAGCGGTCCACGGACCAGGTCATCAAGCCCGTGAACCTGGAGGCGCTGTCCAAGTGGACGGGGCACATCCCCGGGGACGTGGTGCGGGACATGGCCCAGATCGCCCCCATGCTGGCCCGGCTCGGCTATGACCCCTACGCGAACCCTCCCAACTACGGCAACCCGGACCCCATCGTCATCAACAACACGCACCGGGTGAGTGGGCGTGCTCTCACACACGTGGAGGCGTGCTCTCACACACGTGGAGGCGTGCTCTCACACATGTGGAGGCGTGCTCTCACATGTGGAGGCGTGCTCTTACACATGTGGAGGCGTGCTCTCACGCACACAGGAAGGCGTGCTCGTGGTCTGCGGTGAGGGTGCAGGCCCAGCTGTCTGAGAAAACAATAAGCGTCTTGATTCTGGAGTGTGCCGGGTGGGTCACGTGACTGCTGTATTTCCATGTTTGCCTGGGTCACAAGGAAGCTCAGCCTCACACTCTGCAGTCTCCAGCCTGCAGGCCCATCTGTGCACTGATTTTACTTTATTTCCCTGCTCTGACTTCCCCTTTATTGGATCCAGAGAAGGGAGGAAGGGAGAGAGGGATAGAAACATCAATGATGAGAGAGAACATGGATGGGCTGCCTCCTGCACGCTCTACACTGGGATCCATCCCACAACCCGGGCCTGTGCCCTGACCGGGGATCGAACCATCACCTCCTGTTCAACCACCGAGCCCCCGCCGGCTGGATCTGAGAGTCGTTTAGTCTTTAGAGGGGAACTACTGAGTTAAGTTCCGTTGTTGAAAGCCTTGTGTGTGTGCATGTGTATGTGTGCGTGTACATGTGTATGCTGTGTGTGTTTCTGTAATGGATCCAGGGGTACAGCACTCAGTGGTTGAAAGGACCCCAGTGTTAGTGAAATTGTCTTCCGGGAGCCGGGAAGCTCTCTCCCAGGGATTGGTCACAGCCCTGGGGATGTAGTGAGGGACAGGCCCAGGCCGCCCCATGCTGGCCACGTGGATGGACGGGTGGGTGGACGGGTAGGTTAGTGGCGGGATGGGTAAGTTAACGGATGGACGGGTGGGTGGGTGGATAGGTGAGTGGCGGGATGGGTACGTTAATGGGTGGATGGATAGGTACGTTAATGGACGGACGGGTGGGATGGTGCATGGATGTGGAGGTGATGGACTAGATTTTATTTCGTCATCAGATCCATGAAAGGGACATTTCTTTTCCCTTTTGTAGGTGTTGAAAGGGGACTACAAGACACCAGCCAATCTGAAGGGACATTTCCAGGTTAGAACCTCACGGGACTGAATCCTGTGCCCGGCGTCCCGCCAGCTGTGCCTGACACGTCACCCTGCTTTTGCCTCTTCCGTGGGCAGGGTGTGTGTGTGTGTGTGTGTGTGTGTGTGCGTGCTCTGCTGAGTCACCCCCGGAACCGTCTTTAAGGCCTGGAATCCGCTCAGATCGTGTTTTCACGGAGTCTGAGGAGCAGAGCGGAGGAGGGCGTGTGCTGTGTCATGGCCCCCCCCTCAGGGAGCTGCCCTGCCCTTGGGCCCCCGCCCCCCTGCTTCCCCGCACGTGACGTGGGCCGGGATGTTCAGCCTGGAGTGAGCGCTGAGTGGAGGAAAAGGCGCCCTAAGTGAGCCGTCGGTGCAGTCCTCCTTGTGACAGAGGCGGCCTTGTGAAGCCAGAGAGAGGGGGACACGGGCCGGCAGAGCTGAGCTCACACGCTGAGTGCAGCTCGGGCGGGCGCCCATGTCTGCCGCCCTGGGCTCTGCTGTTCCCATTCGGCCTCTGGCCTCCACGTGGCGGGCTCCCCGCACCTTTCAGGCTGTGGCTTGTGGGTGCGGTGAGACCGCAGCCGGTTCTCCGGTTCTCCGGGCACCAGCTGGCGCTCGGCTCAGCCCTGGCACCGACGCCTGGAGCTCCCCCTGCAGCTGGAGGCACCGCCCGCGGCCCCTCGGGGTGCACCTCCCTCCCGGCCGGAAGCTAGGGGTTCTGGGGAGCTTCATGGTACATGACTGACGGGGTCACAGGCCAGTGATTACTAAGGTCGGGGAGGGCGGGGGAGGGCGGTGCTGAGTCGCACCCTCTGATCTGCCTGGTCCTCTGGCTCAGCCCCCATCCTGGAGCTCTGTGGGCCCTGGCCCCCGGCCATCTCATTAGCATACGGGACACTGCGGGTTTTAGGAGCTGTGTGCCAGGCCCAGGTCAAAGGTCACATGCTGGTTCTTCATCGCACCCCAGTCACCCCGAATCGGCCCCTCCCACCAGGGAAGCAGCCCCACTGCCATCTCTCCTGGCGGCCAGCATGTTGCCAGGCGTTGCCGGGCGTTGCCGGGGGTGGACAGCATCTTGCCTGTGTATGAGCTCCAGCCCCTCCCCCTAGAGTAGAGCTGCTTGAGAACAGGCCTGGGCTGCGGGGCTCATGTTTCCCAGCACCTCGCACATAGTAGGTGTGCACCTCGCACATAGTGGGTGTACAGGAAGTATGAAATGGGTGAGTGTGCGTGCCGGGCGGTGACGCTGACGGTGGGCCGCGGGCAGCGAGCCCCTGGCACCCCCTGGCATGACCTCCCGTGTCCTCCCGTGTTCTCCGCAGGCGAACCCAAACAGCACCGCCACCCACGGGGGAAGCTCGTGATTTCCAGGTACGCCCTCCTCCCCCGCCCCGCGGGCTCCGGAGCCACTTTGCTGAAAAGCTGGCCCTTCCAGGGCCGCCCGGGAGGAGTGTCCCCCAAGGTGGGCTGACCACCCCTCTGGGAGGTTTCCATGGTGACCGGCCAGGGAGCTATTTATAGGACCAGGGCTCCGTCTCCTCCCTGGGCGGCTGGGCAGGCTCGGTGCTGCCAGCCAGGGGGAGGCTGTCTGGCTGCAGGGACGCTGCCCGGGACCAGTGATCATGGTGGCCTGGCATGCCGCCCGCCGGGCCGGCTTCTAATAACGGATCCGGTTTGGCCCAAAGCAGCCGGGGTTCTGCTAGTTCCCGAGGGGGAGCCCCCCACAGACCGCCTCTGAGGGGGAGCCCCCCACAGGCCGCCCCCGAGGGAAAGCCCCCCACAGACCGCCCCCGAGGGGGAGCCCCCCACAGACCGCCCCCAGGGGAGCCCCCCACAGACCGCGCCCAGAGTTTGCTTTTAGCCTAAGTCCGTGTTCACTTCTGTGTGTGCTGAGGGGCAGAGGGACGGGCTCCCAGCCTGGGTGTGAACTTGGGCCACAGGTTTAAGGGCTCCTTCATGTGTGACTCCTCTCAGCCTCCGTTTCCACATCTGGAGAACGGGCTCTCGTCACGGCCCCCCTGCGAGAGGGCTGACGGGGGGAGGGAGGGGAGTGGGGTGCTGGGCCTCGCCATGGCCCGGGCGGGGAGTAGCTGAGAGCACCCAGCGGGGGTGCCCCCCCCCCCCCCCCCCCGGGTCAGGGAAGCGCGAGAGGAACCTGCCCGGGTATCTCCCGTGTTTCTTAAACGGAAACAGCTTTACCCAGACTCTGTTTTCAGTCTCATCTTATTTCCCAATCATCAGCATATTTTTTCACTTAAAAAAAAAAATCCACTTTGCACCCACGTGCCCGGCTGTAAATACCCGGCCCGTCTCCCTCAGGGTTTCTAACCCCCCTCTCCCCCCCAAATCCTGCTCAGACCCCAGAGTCTGCTTCATCCCAGAGAAAAGAACCACCGGGGACACAGGTCTCTGCCCGCCCTGCTCTCTGCCCGTCCTCCCAGCTCCTGCCTCCCCCCCCATCCCCCCACCAAAGCCGGACGCACCCCCACTTCCCTGCTTAAACCACACACCCAGCGCGCTGGCTCCTCCCCGGCCGGATGGCCTGGACTCCGTGCTGACCCTCCCCCCGCCCCCCCCCCCCCCGCCCCAACAGGCACTGCTTTGGCTCCGTGCAGAGGAAGGGTGTCTTGGGGGTGCGGGTGCGATGGGGGAGGGTGTCTTGGGGGTGTGGGTGCGATGGGGGAGGGTGTGGGGGGTGCGGGTGCCATGGGGGAGGCTGTGGGGGGTGCGGGTGCCATGGGGGCGGGTGTCTGGAGGGTGCGGGGGCGATGGGGGAGGGTGTGGGGGGGTGGGGGGCGATGGGGGCGGGTGTCTGGGGGGTGCGGGTGCGATGGGGGAGGGTGTGGGAGGGTGTGGGGGTGCGATGGGGGAGGGTGTGGGGGGCGATGGGGGAGGGGGTGGGAGGGTGGGGGAAGTTGGGGGCGGGTGTCTGGGGGGTGCGGGTGCCATGGGGGAGGGTGGGGGAGGGTGCGGGTGCGATGGGGGAGGGTATGGGGGGTGCGGGGGTGATGGGGGAGGGTGTGGGGGGGTGGGGGGCGATGGGGGCGGGTGTGGGGGGTGCGGGTGCCATGGGGGCGGGTGTGGGGGGGTGTGGGTGCCATGGGGGCGGGTGTCTGGGGGGTGCGGGGAAGATGGGGGCGGGTGTGGGGGGTGCGGGTGCCATGGGGGCGGGTGTGGGGGGGTGTGGGTCCATGGGGGCGGGTGTCTGGGGGGTGCGGGGAAGATGGGGGCGGGTGTGGGGGGTGCGGGTGCCATGGGGGCGGGTGTGGGGGGGTGTGGGTCCATGGGGGCGGGTGTCTGGGGGGTGCGGGGGCGATGGGGGCGGGTGTCTGGGGGGTGCGGGGAAGATGGGGGCGGGTGCCATGGGGATGGCCTCCATCCTCCGTGCTCCGGGTCCCGCACTCGGAGGAGCGGGCTCACGGCTTCTCTGCTCGCAGGTCCGGCCAGCGGCCGCCGGGACGGGGCGCCGGCTCCGTGGAAATCGGATCCAATCCAAGCATATTGCTTGCTATCACCGGCAGACGGACTGCCGCCCAGGGGCGTGTTTGCATCTGTTTGCAAAGCCCGGGCACCGGAGCGCCCGACACGCTGCCCGCGGGCCTCCGGGCGGGGACGGCGGCGCGGACACGCCGCTCCCGGGACTCGGCTTTTCTACTTTCCCGCCGGGCTTTCTGCCAGGTGGCCCGGCCGCCTCCCGTGCGGGCGCTGCTGGCTGGGACCAGGCCACCCGTGCCTCCCGAGGACCCTATTTTTGAATTCAAAGAATCTATTTAAAGATTTAATATATGAAGCTTTCTCTGATTCCTCCCGTTCTTACATGACACAGGACGCGGGTATATGTTGGAATGAAGGGAGCAGGGACAGGTCTGTCTGGGCCTTACTCACGGAGGGGCGGCCGGGGCCTGCGTTTCGGGGTTGGGGGGCGTGGCCCGGGGTGAGTGTCCTGAGTCTGGGTCCCCACGTGCCCCCCGGTTTGGTGATTTGCTGGAAGAGCTCACCGAACTCGTAAACCCCCCCCCCCCCCCCCCCCCCCCCCGTGGACGGTTTGCTGCGGATCAAACCCAGCAGAGGCCCGGGGCGGGCGGAGGGATGGTGGGGCGGAGGGTGCCCTTCCCTCGCGGGTGTGACCGATGGGCCGGGCCGTGGGCCCCGTGAGCGGAGACGCCGTCGGACTGGCCGCGGCCACACTGTGCGCACAGGAAGCTGGGGGTCGGCATCGCCGGAGGGGGACGCATGCGCCTCCGTTTTCCTGCAAATCCCACCCACCAGCGCCAGCGCCGTGGCCTCACACCACCGACTGCGAAGCCTCAGTCCTGGGAGAGCTGAGCGGGCCGCCCGCTGCCTCTGCGATGTGGGTGCTTGGCCCTCACGGCTCTGGGGCTGGCGGGAGCCCCACTCCAAGCAACCTGACTTCGTTTTCTGCATTGATTTATCCGGGAGCATTTCCAGGGGCTTGTTTTCCTCGTTCAGTGGCAGAGCCTTCCATACACTGTCCCCCCTCCCTCTGCACACGTGTGCACACACACACACAGTCACGGGTACAGGCTCCATCTACAAACCACAAGGACGGCGATCCGAGGGGGACCCACAGGTCCGAGTTCCGGCGGCTCCTCGGAAGCCCCTTCCTCACCAGGCTCTGCATTTGCCCGCCGGGGCCCGGATTCCGTTGGTCTGACTTAGACCATGAACTGGATGAGTCTGGGACCACATGGTTCATGGCTCACCATTTACCCCCACGTGGTGCCTGGCGGATGGAGGGGTCCCCAGAGGTTCCCCACCTCCGGGTACTCACACCCTTTCATGCGATGTCCCTTCCACACACACGAAGGCAGGGTTCCAGGTTAATAACAAGACAGGTGGCTAGGCTTGGGTTGCAGATAAAACAGTAAGTATCCCATGGGACACGCCCTGAAATCCTGTGTCATTTGTCTGAAATTCAAGTGGGACTGGGCATCCTGGAGTTTTATTTGCTCCATCTGGCTGACAGCCCTCCCTGGGGCCGGAGATTGGGTGTAACCCCCAAGGCGAGATCTTAAACACGGTGTGGATTTGGCCTTGTTATCTGGACTCAGCTCCCTCCCTTGGGGAGGCTGGTCACCCTCACGAGGACACTGAGCACCTGACACAGGTTCACGGGGCAAGGCCCTCTGGCCTCCTGCCCACAACCAGCACCAGCCGGTAGCCATGCGAGCGGATCCCCTCAGGAGAGCGGTCCCAGGGGGCCCCCACGTCACAACATGCGGCTGGGCCACACGTGAATTCCTCCCCAAAGAAACTGAGATCACATTTTCTGCAGTTCCCAGCTGCTCAGCTTGAAGGTAACTGTTAACACTGCAATCAGTGATACATGAGGCTCATAAATGCTTGTTCATGAGTGGCCCAATGAATGAATGAATGAGTGAGTGAGTGAGTGAATGAATGGATGATGGCGTCCGGGGTTCCTCATCTCACCGTGGCTTTTGAGGGTTTGCTTTCAGATCCTGCCTCGGGCCTGCAGAAGGTCCTGTCCCAACTTGCTATCTCAGGATGGTGGTCGTGAAAGGGTGGAAGGCATCTGCAGGAAACATTTAAAGAAAGCCAGTGCGCAAACCCAGCTGATCTGGATTTTCAGTTCCGGCCCGGTATATATTTTTGTGGCAAGATTCAAGCCGTGTGCAACTGTAATGTCAGTGTCCTAGAAAAGGCACTTGTGCTAGACTCTAAATAAATCAGCTTTGAAATGCCACTTGCGAGCTGTTTCTATGGTATCAGCCTATTTCAAGTGGTAACTGAGCAAGGATCGCCCCCCCGCGCCCCCCAATCTTTCAGAGGCAGAACAGCATGGCACAGGCTGCTAAAGGGGGGGTCGGGAGTGGGGGCCCGGGTGGGCACAGAAACCCCCGGGGAAAGTTGGGGAATTGAAGAGATGACGTATGCCGGGGCTTGACTCTGTGACCCTGAGCAGACAGAGATCTCTAGAAGTACTGGCTCCGACAAGTGGACAGAAACGGATGGGGCCCCGGGCAGGGACTCTGAGCCAGCTCTGGCCTGGAAGTCCGACCTCCTGGGTCCTAGAACAAGCTCTGTGCTCAGACTCGCTGTGTAGCCCCGGCTGCTTCCTGTGGGACGGCTCCTCCATCACCTCGTCTGTGAAAAGGGGGAACGGACCGATGAGGGTCGGAAGGCCCTGCCCGGCTCCTGCAGAGGAGCCTTGTTGCTTGGCAACCCCTCCTGGGAAGGCTCACGTCCGAGTACCTCATTGGGAATCTAAACACGGGCCTGGGTGTCCTGAGTCCCAAAGCAGGGGTTCCTCTGGGCAGTGACTAGCGGCCAGGGTGGGTATGGGGTCTTGAATCGAAACTTCTTGAACCCAGAAATCCTGAAAAACTACCCACCTTTAAGGCCGAGAGGTCTTCCATGTGAAGGTATGAAATTGGGTCTTTGAAATGAAAAGAACCACAACCATGTACAAAGCACTTATTGCTCTAAGAGCTATATATGCCTCAATTAGGCTCCCCCCCCCCCCCATTTTGTGTCCTGGAAACAACCCTTTTAGAGCAGTGCTGACATTGTCCCCATTTTTACAGGTGAGAAAACTGAGAGGTGAAGCAACCTGCCCCAGTCCCAAACCTAGGAAGCAGAAAAATGGAGATTGGGATCCTTGAAGGTTTACTCCAGAAACTCCATTTTAAAAATTCTAAATGCATAGAGAGGTTTTTTTTTCCTCTCAATCATGAAATTAGAGCGTGTAAATCAGAGACCTGGAACTGTTCCACACGGAAGGAGACTAAGGAGACATGGCGACTAAATGCAACACTTGATTCTGAACTGGGTCTTTGCTGTAAAAAAAATTTATTGTGACCTCCCTGCAGGGCCAGAGCCCTGTAGGTCTCTCCATAGCGTTCTTTTCAGACTCGCAGAATTCATGACTAGAGTGCTGTTCTCAGCATGTCCACAAGAGGGCACGATTGCGACCCTCCCCTTACTAGTGTGCTGTTCTCGGAGGAGAAAAGTAGAAAAAAATGTTTTGGGACAACAGGCAAAGTTCAAATAGAGTCTCAGGTGTCCATGGCAGTGATGTGTCCGTGGTAATTTTCTGGTTTCGGTGGTGGTTTTGCAGTTACATTGGAGAATGTCTTGGTTGGAAATACGAGAGTATTAGGGCATCAAGTTGAGAGACCTAAAGGGCTCTGGCCCTGCGGAGAAGGGTTGCAATGGTGCCGCCTTGTGGACATTCTGAGAACAGCACCCTAGAGATTTTCCAACGGGAGATCCAGTTCAGAATCATGTATTGCATTTACGGTAATTGCCATGTTTCTCAGAATGCACAGTTACAGGGTCTGTGATTTACACGACCACGGCACTTTAGAAGATGACAAGCAAGTTGTTTTTTTTTTGTTGTTTTTTTTTTTGTAGAATGCCCTTTATTTGGGTTTGTCTGATGTATGCTTGTGATTTGGTTCAGATTGTGTGTTTTTGCCAGGGATATCACAGGGGCGAAGCTGCAATTTTCTCAAGGCATCCTACCAAGTGGTATGTGATGGCCATTTGTCCTATCCTTGATGCGCACTCGAATCAGAGGCTGTTTTCTTTTTTAAAATGTATTTTTTATTGATTTCCGGAGGAAGGGAGAGGGAGCGAGAAATAGAAACGTCAACAATGAGAGAGAATTATTGATTGGCTGCCTCCTGCACGGCCCCTGCTGGAGACCGAGCCCGCAACCTTGGGACCCTTGGGGCCAAAGGCTGACGCTCTATCCATTGAGCCACACCGGCTAGGGCCAGGATACGGTCTTGCCTTTCATCATTCCCACACGAAGGCGTGTTCCTGTCCCCCATCCCCGTGATGCCTCACAACTCCTCGCCTCTCTCCTTTGAGGCGGGCAGAGGAGCCACCACGGAGGCTCGGCGACGTCCACCCCAATCAAAACAGGCGGGGCGTCGCCCCGAGGCCGGCGCGGCGGGGAGGTGACCAGCCACGTGGGACCCTGAGGCTCCGCGTCTGCTTTCCGGCATCTCGGCCCCGCCCCTCTGAGCCGCGGCCGCTCCAGGCGTTCTTGCTGCCATGGCAACTAGCGCGCCGTTTCCGCCGTCTGACGTCATCACCGGCGCGCCGGTCCCTGCACTTCCGGGTTCCGGGCACCGACTTCCTGAATCGCGCGCTTCCTGTGCGCAGGGGGCGGCCGTGTTTGGGACGCTGAGCTCGCACCAGGTGAGCCGCGCTGGGGGCGGGAGGGACGGGGCGCCGGCCCAGGGGAGCGGGTGCTAGTGCCCGGGGGGGGGGAGGCAGCCGCGGCCCCGCTTCCGTTCCCAGCGGCTCGGCGGAGGCCGAGGGGGCGGGCGGGCGCTGCTCCGGGCCGCCTGCCGCAGGGCTGCCCGCGGGGAGCTTAGGGGAGGCCGCTGGCTTCTCGGCCTCAGTTTCCCCGATCTGGGGAAGCGCCTCGCGGCCGGCGTTAGGTGGTCGGCCCGAAGCAAGTGCTCAGCCGGAGCCGAGCGCTGCTCCACGCGTGTCAGCCCCCGCGATCGGTGCCATGCCCGGTGCCCACGCCTCCGGGGCCCCGCGGGACATTGTCCCCCTTGGCACGCGGCGGGTCGGATGCAGGAGCGCCCACATCGCCAGCGAGTCCGCCCAGGGAGCCGGGAAAGCCGCCCAAGGGAGCGTGGCTGGTGGGCGCTGCCGGGGGAGCCACGGGCTCCCTGTCGCCCAGGCTGCTGGCGGCGGCTGGTGGGCCCGGATCCGTTACTGCCCTGCGGTCCCATGTCCACCGTGTGGCGCCCCTCGCTGGGCAGTGTGCCTGGGAGAGGGGGGATTTGAACTCCGGCAGCCTGATTTCCCAGTCCTTGGTGAACCATACCAATGGCAATCACGGGCTCCCGGGAACAGCTGCTGCTCCGGAGCGCTTACTCGGAGGGAAGTGTTTTCCAAGTGGCATCGCCTGGGCTGGGCCCTGCAGGCGCCCTCCAAGGCGGGGGTGGTGGTGAGTGCGTTTGAGAGACAGCTGCGTCTCATCACCCGCTTCCAAGAACGGTGTTCTGTTCCAGTGGAGAGAGGCTTGGCTGTTAAGCTTGTGTTCTGAATCACTGCCGCCTTCCAGCTCCTCCGAAGCGGTCGGTTCGTGTTTGGGGAGGAAAACTGAGTCTTGGGGTCTCAACAAGTAGTTTGCTTCAGAAAGCATATTCTAAAGGAATCGCTTTCGCCCTGGCTGGTTTGGCGCAGTGGGCAGAATGGTGGCCTGCGGACTGAAGGGTCCCAGGTTCGATTCCGGTCAAGGGCATGTGCACATCCACATCCCCAGTAGGGGGTGCGCAGGAGGCGGCTGATCAATGTTTCTCTCTCATCGGTGTTTCTAACTAGTATCCCTCTCTGTAAAAAAACAATAATATGTATATATTTTTAAATCACTTCCTGGGACTGCCAGGTCCAGATATAACTTTCTCAACAACAGAAGAAGTCATGGAGTAGGGGTGATGTCTACATTAAGGAATAACAGTTATTTTTGTGTGAGAAATGTTTTATGACACTGACTAGGACAAGGGAATACATGCTTAAGAACCAGACTTGGGACTAGCCTTTTGTTCACCTGTCTTAGTATCCATTGCTTCCTAAAATAGGGTTTGATTATTTTTGTGTGTATTTTTTAAAACATATTTTTATTGACTTTAGAGAGGAAGGGAAAGGGACAGAGAGATAGAAATGTCAGTGATGAGAGAATCATTGACTGGCTGGCTCCACTGGGGATCGAGCCCGCAACCCGGGCATGTCCCCTTGACCCTTCAGTCCCCAGGCCAACACTCTATCCACTGAGCCAAACAGGCTAGGGCCAGTTTGTTTTTTGGTTAATCCTCACCCAAGAATATTTTTCGAGAGAGCGGAAAGGAGGGGAGAGAGAGAGACAGAAAGAAACATGGATGAGAGAGACATTTATTGTGGCCTCCCATACATGTCCAGACCAGAGCGAGGGATCCCTTGGCTGGTTTCGAACCCGAGACCCTTCCATCCGCAGGCTTATCCACTGGGCCACACCGGCTAAGGCCCAAAGTACGATTTTAATGGCTGCTTGCCTGGATTGTCATGGTGACGAATGGACCGAGTTTGCGGGGAATTCGGGAGGTGGGCAGGAAGAGGAACACACAAGCAAGTCTTCCCTTGATGCTCTGGGAACCCATCACAGACCTCGCCTTCCTCCTCTGTTCCTCCAGGGGCTGCCATGTCACTGTCCCACCTGTACCGGGACGGGGACGGCCGCATGGACGACGATGACGACGAGAGGGAGAACTTTGAGATCACCGACTGGGACCTGCAGAATGAGTTCAACCCCAACCGGCAGCGGCGCTGGCAGAGCAAGGAGGAGGCCACCTACGGAGTGTGGGCGGAGCGAGACTCGGACGAGGAGAGGCCCAGCTTCGGGGGCAAACGGTGCTGGCCGGCCTGGGGCTGCTGCCTCTGGCTGTGGGGAAGGGGTCGGGGTAGACAGAGTGGGACTTGGGAGCTGCCCCACTGAACCTACTGTTCTCCCAGCCTCCCCTTCGCTGGGACAGCGGCCCATTGTCCTCCGGAGGCTGGCCTGCTGGCCTTCCGCCGAGCTGACCGCCGGCCGGTGTTTATTGAGCAGTTACTTAGGCCGGTGCTAGAGGCCCAGACCCCCTGGGTGGAGGCGGGCGCTAATCCCCAGCTCACCTAATGGACGTCGGTGACTGATTCCGGATTCCCGCCCGCCCGGGGCCTGTGTTTGCCTGCAGGGCCCGAGACTACTCGGCGCCCGTGAACTTCATCAGCGCGGGACTCAAGAAAGGGGCGGCCGAGGAGGCGGAGCTGGAGGATTCTGACGACGAAGAGAAGCCTGTTAAGCAGGAAGAATTTCCTAAGGATTTCGGGCCGAAGAAGTTAAAAACGGTAATATCTTTTTTTTTTTTTTCCTTCTAAATATACTTTTACTGATTTCAGAGAGGGAGAGGGGGAGATAGAAACATAAATGACGAGAGAATCATTGATCGGCTGCCTCCTGCGTGCCCCCTATTAGGGATCAAGCCTGCAACCTGGACATGTGCCCTTGACCAGAATTGAACCCGGGACCCTTCAGTCTGCAGTCTGACGCTCTATCCACTGAGCCTACCAGCTAGGCCAGTGGTCGGCAAACTCATTAGTCCACAGAGCCAAATATCAACAGTACAACGATTGACATTTCTTTTGAGAGCCCAATTTTTTAAACTTCTAACGCCACTTCTTCAAAATAGACTGGCCCAGGCCGTCCGTGGTATTTTGTGGAAGAGCCGCACCCAAGGGGCCAAAGAGCCGCATGTGGCTCGCGAGCCACAGTTTGCCGACCACTGAGCCACACCAGCTGGGGCAAAAGAACAGTAGCATCTGTGCGGAAGGACTGTGACCTTCGTGATGCCCTCGGAAGGTCCCTGCAGCCCCAGCACCTCCTCGAGGGTGGGGCCCAGCTGGGGTGTGGCTCCTTCCTGACACGGACACACGTGGTCTGTCTGTGTGGCCTTCCATGATCTGACGGCCAGGCCACAGCCCACCGGTGGAGCTCGCTCGCTAGATTTTCCTCCTTTTCTCTCTCCATCACCTGAGCTGCGCTGTTCCTTTGCAGGGCGGCAATTTCAAGCCCAGCCAGAAAGGCTTTGCCGGAGGAACCAAGTCGTTCATGGACTTTGGCAGCTGGGAGAGGCACACGAAGGGGATCGGGCAGAAGCTGCTGCAGAAGATGGGCTACGTCCCCGGGCGGGGCCTCGGCAAGAACGCGCAAGGTACGGCCTGGAGGGCTCCTGGGGGAGCCGGGGCCCAGGAGTCCCCAGGCACAGATTTCCCGTCCACGAGGAGATGAGTGCAGGGAGGTCTGTGTGTGTGTCTGTGTGTGTGTGTGTGGGAGCTCACACAGCGCTGGTCTGTGGCAGTCAGCGTGCTCGGGTTCCAGTCACCGGACACGGGCAGGTTGGGGTCAGGGACAAGCTCTCCTTCCTGGTGTGCGGGAGGCCCACGCTACGTGATTTCCCGAGCGGCGGGTTCAGAGACCGGACTGCTGCGATCTGAAGCCCCTCCCTTTCCTTCCCAGGCATCATCATGCCCATCGAAGCCAAGCAGAGGAAAGGAAAAGGGGCCGTGGGCGCCTACGGCTCCGAGCGGACCACCCAGACCCTGCAGGACTTCCCCGTGGTGGACTCGGAAGAGGAAGCGGAAGAGGTGACCGGAGTCTGGAGGCCTGGGTGGGTGGGTGGGGCCTGTCATTTGTGTGTGTTCGTTCATTCACTGTCAGTCTTCAGCGATCGCCCCGGTTACAGGCCAGGCTGGAGGGTGGTGGCCATGGCCAGTGGCTTACAGCCTGTGATCAGTCCATGGACAGGCATCGGGGGTTAGAAAGGGCAGCACCTGCTAAGGGCAGAGGTAGAAGAGAAGGTGGGGCTTGACATACTTGGGATGAGTGGGGGTCAGGAGAGACCTCTCAGGAAGAAGATATTCCAGGAAACACCTGGCAGAAGAGGGGGCCTCAGCCGCAGGGGGTCAGCCTGACAGTGGAGAGAGCTTGGGAGGCGGGCAGGATGGAGCACCCGCATCAGGGGCAGGGGCGGGGCGTGCATGGCAGAGGGGGGCCCACACCGCCCGCCTCTAGGGCCCTTCAGGTGCTAGGGTCTCAGTGCAGCGGGGCACCTGCCGTCAGCTGGTATCGCTTTGCCTCGGCGACAGAGGGGCCAGCTCCCTGGGAGGACGTTACCTTTTTCTCTGCATTTGTGGGGGAGCAGGACCCTCTCCTGTACTGGCAGGAGGCTGACCTGGAAACTACCAGGTGCCAGGCTGCAGCATCAGGGATGTGGGGGAGCCGGGGTGTGGGGGGGCCGGGGCATAGCCCATACAGAGGGCAGTGCCTGCTCAGCTCCAGGCGATTACTGCCGTACAGAATGTGGACTCAGTGTTGCCTGATTTTTCTGATTTCCCCAAAGGAGAAGTCCAGATTATTATTCTCTTTTTAAAAATATATACATATATTGATTTCAGGGAGAAAGGGAGAGGGAGAGATAGAAGCATTAAAGATGAGGGAGAATCCTGGATCTGCTGCCTCCTGCACACCCCACACTGGGGGTGGAGCCCACGACGCAGGCCTGTGCCCTGACCTGGAATCAAACTGACCTCCTGGCTCATAGGTTGATGCTCAGCCCCTGAGCCAGGCCTGCCGGCTGTAAGTCCTAAATTAACACTGTGAGGAAAACAAGTGACAAACGCAAACCCACTGCTGCGGCCGGACTCCATGGCCCTCGGACCAAGCTCTGCCTGGACACCTCCCTCCAGGAGGGCCGCTGGCCCTGCTGGGAGGCCTTCGCCTGAGACCGAGGGCCAGGGGTTTCCCTGCACTTCGTTAGCCCCAGGGTGGTGTACTTGGGGATCCTTGATGCTTTTTTCTACCTTTTACACGAGGCACATGTAGAACCAGCAGTGCCTGCTGTCCTAGACCATCAGGAAATGTCTTTGTTTTTGTTTCCCTTTCCAGTCAGTGTACCTGCCTTCTGAGCCCCGTTATTTGTACGAGGGGGAGGGTGTCATTAGATGGTCCGGTGTCACACAGGCACAGTCCTAGCGTCGCCTTGTGACCGGCTAAGGCAGCGGCCAGCGAATGCTGATGGTCTCAGCCCGAAGGGGGCTTCTTGTGTGACGGGCTGCACCCTCTCGCTCAGGAGTTCCAGAAGGAGCTGAGCCAGTGGAGGAAGGACCCCAGCGGGAGCAAGAAGAAGCCCAAGTACTCCTACAAGACGGTGGAGGAGCTGAAGGCCAAGGGCAGGACCAGCAAGAAGCTCACCGCTCCCCAGAAGGAGCTTTCGCAGGTCAAGGTACGTGGGCCTCGACACTGGCCAGGATGGGGCGCCGGGAACAAAATGGCTGCAGCCAGCGGCCGCACTGGACAGCGCCTAAGGCCCCTGTGGGGCTCCGGCTCTTTCCCCCCGAATCCTGCTTTTCTCACTTGATGGCGGCCTGTTCCCTTCTCTCCGCTCATACGGTCATTAAGTTCCTGCTGTGCCGGCCTCCTCACGGCACCCACCTGCCTGAAGCTCACAGCCAGGGAGGTGTTCAGCTCCTGTGGGTGTCTCTTCGCTGCACAAGTCCACAGACGGCCGTGCTGTGACCGGTCCCCTTATTGCCAGACCTTTCCCTTTCCCCGGCTTGGTGTGGCTTGGCTTTTAGACAGGCTGGTCTGTGCAGAAAGCCGTGTCTTTGTTCCATCTTTGAGGGTAGATTCTCAGAAGTACAACCACCAGGTAAAGACCAGGCAGGTCTTTAAGGCTCTAACACTGGGGAGGGTTCAGGTGAGGGTGCCGGACAGCCCTCGGGGCAGAGCAGCACTGAAGTGCCTTTTTTTTTTTTTTAAAATATATTTTATTGATTTTTTTTATAGAGAGGAAGAGAGATAGATAGTTAGAAACATCGATGAGAGAAAACCATCGATCAGCTGCCTCTTGCACACCTCCTACTGAGGATGTGCCCGCAACCAATGTACATGCTCCTGACCGGAATCGAACCCGGGACCTTCCAGTCCGCGGGCCGACGCTCTATCCACGGAGCCAAACCGGTTTCGGCCAAAGTGCCCTTTTAAGAGCAGGTTCCATTGTGCGCGCTTCCCCGACCCGGGCCCTCCGCCCCCTCCGCTGTGCTCAGCAGCGCCTTTCCCCTGCAGCCCGTGCTCCCGGCCCTGTGTCTGCCTCACGGGCAGCAGTGGCGGTGCTAACCTGCCGCCTGCCCTCCCCAAGGTCATAGACATGACGGGCCGGGAGCAGAAGGTCTACTACAGCTACAGCCAGATCAGCCACAAGCACAACATCCCGGACGACGGGCCGCCGCCGCAGGCCCAGCAGCTGCCGCTGTCCGGCAAGGAGGCCAGGGCCCCGGGCTTCGCGCTGCCGGAGCTGGAGCACAACCTGCAGCTGCTCATCGACCTGACGGAGCAGGAGATCATCCAGAACGACCGGCAGCTGCAGTACGAGCGGGACATGGTGGTGAACCTGTCGCACGAGCTGGAGAAGATGGCGGAGGTGCTGGAGCACGAGGAGCGGGCCATCGCCAACCTGAGCGAGGTGCTGGAGCTGGTGGAGGGCTGCGAGCGGCGCATGCAGCCCGGCTGCAGCCACCCGCTCACGCTGGCCGAGTGCGCCCGCGTCTTCGAGACGCTGCAGGACAAGTACTACGAGGAGTACCGCATGGCCGACCGCGGGGACCTGGCCGTGGCCATCGTCTACCCGCTGGTGAAGGAGTACTTCCGGGAGTGGGACCCCCTCAAAGTGAGCCGCCGGGGACGCCGGCCCCGCCTCTGCCGGCCTGCGAGCGGGCGAGCTTGTCCCAGGGAGAGGGGGCCGCAGGGGCGCCGCTCAGCCGCTCTCCTCCCCGCAGGACTGCACCTACGGCACCGAGATCATCTCCACGTGGAAGGGCCTCCTGGAGAACGACCAGCTCCTGTCGCACGGCAGCCAGGACCTTTCGGCGGACGCCTTTCACAGGTGGGCGGGCCGCTGCCGCCTCCTGCCCCCTGCTGGCACTGCCTGCCTCCTGCCCCCTGCTGGCGCTGCCTGCCTCCTGCCCCATGCTGGCGCTGCCTGCCTTCTGCCCCCTGCTGGCGCTGCTGGGGACTTCATTCCTCAATCCTCACTTCACCCGCCGCTTGTCGAGTGTGTACTGGGGGTCATGCGTGGGCCAGGCTGACCCTGGGAGTGAAGCAGCCAGCCTCTGTTCCTAAGCAACTGGAAAAGGCAGACAGTGGAGAAGGCGTGCGCACACGAACCCAGCAGCAGGCATAAGGAAGGCGCGCCCCTCTCTGGGGGAGGTTTGAGGCAGAGGGCTCGGGGGACATTTAATCTGTAACCTGAGGGTGAGAGGTGTCTGCTGGGCAGAGCTCTGGGTGGAAGGTGTAGAACCCGCTACTGCAAGGGGCCGTGTGGGGGGGGCCATGAGCCCGTGTGACCCGGCAGCAACCCTGCCGGCAGGTGCCGCCGATCCTCCGGTCCCGAGGCTGGGCGGGCAGCTGGGCAGGAGGCGGCGGCGCAGGCGGGGCCCGGATGCCCATGGCCGCCTTTCTTGCTCCTGAGAAGCGGGGGTGGGGCCCCCGCGCCCGTGAGCCAGGCGGCGCCCCGCAGCTGCCCTCCTCCCCGCAGGCTGATATGGGAAGTCTGGATGCCGTTGGTTCGCAACATCGTCAGCCAGTGGCAGCCGCGGGACTGCGAGCCCATGGTGGACTTCCTGGACAGCTGGGTGCACATCATCCCCGTGTGGGTGCTGGACAACATCCTGGACCAGCTCGTCTTCCCCAAGCTGCAGAAGGAGGTAGGCCGGAGCCCGGAGCCGCTAACGGGATGTCCGCACAGCTGCCGCCCATTAACTCAGCCGCTGCAGCAGCACGTGTCTCCCCGTCGCCCCCAACAGGGACCTCGTTAACTCGGTTTCTTAAAGTTAAAGCTGCCATTCCTGACACGTGATACGATTGCCTGGGAGCATGAATTTTACTTGGCTGCCTCTGTACCAAATGCGTCCCTCCATAAGAGACCCTGTGCCCCACACACATGCAAAGGGCTGGACCTTGGCCAAGAGCACCTGGCGGCCTCGCCATTCACCGCACGGCATGGTTTGACCCCCCCCCCCCTCCTGCAGGTGGAGAGCTGGAACCCCCTCACGGACACCGTGCCCATCCACTCCTGGATCCACCCGTGGCTGCCCCTCATGCAGGCGCGCCTGGAGCCGCTGTACTCGCCCATCCGCAGCAAGCTGTCCAGCGCCCTGCAGAAGTGGCACCCCAGCGACTCCTCCGCCAAGCTCATCCTCCAGCCCTGGAAGGACGTCTTCACCCCTGGCTCCTGGGAGGCCTTCATGGTCAAGAACATCGTGCCCAAGCTGGGTGAGGACGCGCGGAAACCAGCCCAGCCGGCGGCCTTGGTTTCTCCGGGCCACTTAGCGGCTGGGCTTCTCAAAACCAGGCCTCAGCCACATCAGCACAACCCTTCTCACTGTAACAGGGGCTGCTGCTGTGCACCGAGGCCGGATATAAACCAGACCGGGCCCTTAGGGCGGTGCTGACCACGTCAGACTGGTCTCAGCTTCTGGGAACAGGACGCCGTCGGTGTCCTGAACGTCCATGGGGTTTGATTCTGGCTTAGAGGGGAAAGTGCCTTTAAGGCAGACCACACACGGGCCCTCAGGGGAAGCCCCTCTCGGCGGCGGCGGCGGCTTTGCCTGAGCCCGGCTTTCATTGCAGGCATGTGCCTCGGGGAGCTGGTCATCAACCCCCACCAGCAGCACATGGACGCCTTCTACTGGGTCATCGACTGGGAGGGCATGATCTCCGTCTCCAGCCTGGTGGGGCTGCTGGAAAAGCACTTCTTCCCCAAGTGGCTCCAGGTACCTGTGTGGCCGGGGGTGTGTGTGTGTGTCCCTGAATCCTTGGTGCCTGTGACTGCAAGACAGAAACGAGCTACATGGCCGGAGAGGAGCGAGTTACACGTGTGCCAGATGCTCAGAGCGCTTTATTGCCTTTCTCTGGGGCAGGGACCGACCCCGGCTGTGTACACAGGAGGCGGAGCCCAGTTCACCTGCCAGGCCCTGAGCTATCAGCTGCCTCCACGTCCCACTTCGGAGGGCCTGGCTCTCAGCCCCACAAGCGGCGCCAGCTTGTAGGACCAGGATTAGCAGCAAAGGCCCCTGTAGGTGTTTGCTCCCATTTGTTGCCACTTTGGATGCAGGTTTCTTTTTTTCTTTTTTTAAAATATATATTTTATTGATTTTTTACAGAGAGGAAGGGAGATAGAGAGCTAGAAACATCGATGAGAGAGAAACATCGACCAGCTGCCTCTTGCACACCCCCTACCGGGGATGTGCCCGCAAGCAATGTACATGCCCTTGACCGGAATTGAACCTGGGACCTTTCAGTCCGCAGACCGACGCTCTACCACTGAGCCAAACCAGCTTCGGCGGATGCAGGTTTCTTATTGTTCCTCTCCGGCAGGTGCTGTGCTCCTGGCTCAGTAACAGCCCCAACTACGAGGAGATCACCAAGTGGTACCTGGGCTGGAAGTCCATGTTCTCCGACCAAGTGCTGGCACACCCCTCCATCAAGGACAAGTTCAACGAGGCGCTGGACATCATGAACAGGGCGGTTTCCTCCAACGTGGGTGAGTGGGGTTCTGCACACGGAACAGACCCCGAGGCTTCAGGTCCCCGTGGGCAGCAGACTCCCTCCTGACACGGCGACTCCCTGTGGAGGCAGATTGAAGCAGGCTTCACACGGGTCACCCCCAGGCCCACCCCCATCACCACTGCGCCGTGCGCCTGCTCAGCCAGCGCTGGGTGCTCCTTAAGCGTAGCTCACAGCGTAGAGTCAGGACATAGTCTGACTCTTTGACCAGCGGTCGCCAGCCTTTCGGACCTCATGGACCGCTGGTGGCGAGCACTGTCTCAGACCGTGTTCTTTACTGTGCCACAGTGACAGCACCTGCCTCGTAGCTGTGACTGAGAACTAGAGGGATTGAGTCACTGGGGCAGGTGTCTGCTGTGCCAGAAGCGGGCGGCTGAGTGTCCATCTAATGTCTGCCCCCCTGCGCTCAGGTGGAGGGGAGCCCTCACCAGTCCTGTCACAGAGCTCACACTCACAGCACCTATTCTCGCTCCCAGACACCACCACCAAGGCCGAGAGCCGCTTCAGGATCACAGCGCTGAGGAGGGGCAGCCGTGACACGAGAGCAGCTCTCACAGCTCATTAATCAGAGCTGCTCGATGAGGAAATACGCTGAAATCTGCTCTCGTGCCTCAGCCGCCCCTCCGGGGCCTGTGGGTCACCCCTCCTCACCCCTGCCCTCTCCCCAGGCGCCTACATGCAGCCCGGAGCGCGGGAGAACATCGCCTACCTCACCCACACGGAGCGGAGGAAGGACTTCCAGTACGAGGCCATGCAGGAGCGGCGCGAGGCCGAGAACGTGGCCCAGCGGGGCGTCGGCGCGGCCGCCAGCTCCGTGCCCATGAACTTTAAGGACCTCATCGAGACCAAGGCCGAGGAGCACAACATCGTCTTCATGCCCGTCATCGGGAAGCGGCACGAGGGCAAGCAGCTCTACACCTTCGGCCGCATCGTCATCTACATCGACCGCGGGGTGGTGTTCGTGCAGGGCGAGAAGACCTGGGTGCCCACCTCCCTGCAGAGCCTCATCGACATGGCCAAGTAGGCGCGGCCCGGCGGCGGCGGCTCACGTTTCCGACTAAACCTTTGGAGCCGCCTTTGAAAGAGTCACTTCAGGCCCCACGGCAGGTGTGAAGTGTGATAAGGTATTTGAGAGAAGTGCATACAACTTAACTTCACCCCCAGTTCTTCCACAGCCTGTCCCCTCTCCCCACGAGAGCCGGCTGAGGGCTCCCTGCGCTCTCTGGAACTGGCACTGGGGGGACGCGAGTCCCCGCAGCCCCTCCATGGCCGCCTCCCCCAGTCCTGGCGCCGCTGCTGCCTCCGCCAGCACTTCCTACGTCACGGCCCTGCCTGGCCGGCAGCTGAGGCACCTGCCTGGCTCCTGATGATCTCGAGGTCCTCGCAGTCCCGGTAATCGGGCTCTTCCCGAGATGCCCAGGTGTCGGCGGGGAGCTGCTGTAGCTTCTGGACTGGGAACCAGTGCACAGAGGTGTCATTGAACACGTCCGAGTACTGTGCCGTCTGGGGCAGTGCCTGCTCCTCCAGGCCGCCTAAAACCTGAGCAGACAGTCCCAGTGAGCATGTGGCCCCGGTGGGCAGTAAGCCCCTCTGCTTTCGTTAGCCTCCTGCCCCCCAGCCCGGCCTGCACGTGTAAGGCGCACCCGTCCCCACCTCAGTCCCTCGGTCAGGCAGATACCTGTGCAACATAGGCATAGTTTTTCTGCAGAATCCTTGTCAACAACCTGTAAATAAAAGGTTTTTAACTCATGATTAGGAGGTACAGAGTGGTTTTATCCAGCTGAAGGCAAGGTGACTTAAACATGGTAAGAATGTAAAATGGGATGTGGAGAAGGTATTCCGCAGAAAATGAATGTCCCAGTAACTGCACCCGCTTCATCAGGGGCCATGACAGCAGAGGTGCCGCGTGGGGAACAGAGGCGGCCATGTGGTTTCTCCCCGCTAACACCCTGCCAGCCTGAGGGAAGGGAGGGACGCCTGGCAAGGACTCTAAGTTGCTTCACAGCTGACTCAGGGTGGCATCTCTCTCTGGCCCTCCGTCCAGTTTCTTGGTCCTTTTCCGAGGACTAGGCCGCCCCTCAGGGCCTTACCTCTCCTCCAGGCCGCGGAAGCTGTTGCCAATGACGACCATGTTGGAGAGGGCGTCAGCGGACCAGTTGCTCCACAGAAGGTTGTTGTACAGGGCGGTCCCGCAGTGCAGCATGTAGAAGATGGTGGGCTCGCCACACACACTCCGCTTCCCTTCCTGAAGAACAGCCAGCGGTAAACACTGCTCAGCACAGGGAGGGCCAGACAGACCGGCCAGAAGCCAAGGATCCTCAGCGCGCGCACGCACGCACACACACACACACAGTGTGGTTATGAGGTGGCAGTGTTGGCCTTACTGTGTTGTCATCCTGCAGCATACGGGTATCACACTGCACCTTAAACCTGAAAAGGCTCTCAGCAGTTATACCCACACAGCGCAAGCGCAGGACACAGTGAGCGAAGAGGAAAGCAAACGGAAGTCTGAAGGTAACAGCGTGTGTCCCACTAACAGAGAGCACTGGCTCAACGACAGGGCCTCTTGGTCCATGCAAGCAGGGGCGTGAGGGCGGCAACAGTTACTGCCCCTGTGCTGGCTGGTGTCGCTTTCTGCAGGTCCTACCACAACGGAGCCCTTTCCAGACGCCCTCTTGGGGACTACCACTCCGCAGCCAAGCTCCTGGCAGGAAACCCAAGGCCAGCGCCGGCTGCCTGGCCTGGCTGCCTGGCCCGGCTACCTCTGGCCCCCTCTGCGCTCCTGGCAGCTCCCTCCTGTCCATACCGGGCAGCGGGTCCTGAACAGCCAGCTCTGCATGGGCTGCCTGCGACCCTAGGCCTGTTCCCTGGCAGACTCCTGGCTGACCCTCAAATCCCAGCTCCGGACCCACGAAGCTGCCTCCATCCCCGCAAAGAAAACGGTCTCCTTCCCCTCTCTATTCCTAGCACGTGGCTCTGCCTCCCTGTCTGACTCGTTTACTTGTCTGCAGGCCGCCTGCCCTGATGTGGCCGTGGGCTCCCTGAACACAGGGACCGGCTCCTGTCTGCCGTGGCTCCCAAAGCTCCTTGTTAGGCAGAGCAGGCTCTCAGAAAAGACGATCTGGATTAAACGGCCGTGCTGTGGGAGCTTGCCAGCGCCCGCAAACCATTCTGTCTCAGCTGGCCTAATCTCCATAGTAAGCACTGAGATGGCAGTTTCTCCAAACAGAGAGGAACCCAGCGATTATTTATAATCCCCAAGACAACACAGAACTAAGCTCAGAGGTATTCGCCTCGAGTGGCTTCAGTCCTCCGCTTGTGAAATTCCCTTTTGCCAGGCCTCAAGAATTTTCCAGTCCCAGCGATTTTGGGGGGCGCGGGCGGACAGGCTTCACCCACAGCTCAGCCAGGTGCGATGGGAACGGCTGACTACAGCTCCCAAGAGGGGCCCTCTGTCCCCTTTCATTGCCTCCCTGGGAACAGGATCAAGTCCAACCCGAAAACCCACATTAGAGGCACTGAGTCTGTGTGACCTTTTAATATTTCAATAGCAACCGTAAATGCCAACTGAGCAAAATTTCTGGACACACACACTCCTAACATTTCTGGTTCATGCCATTTGTGTAATTCACTTTTCTCTGATGGACACAACAGTCAAAACGCGGGTAATTGGGCACACGCACAGGCATTGGGAAAGCAACAAGAGAAGGACTGCCGTTTCAAAAAAAAAAAAAAAATCGCATCGCATCCTCGGGTCAGAGCCTGAGATCAGCGGGCCAGCAGCTTCCCTAGCGCCACACTCACCTCGTTCTCCCCGAGGACAGTCACCCCGAGGGCGGTGAGCACTGCAATTTCCAGCCGGCTAAACAGAGGGTCATACACCCAGCAGTGACTCCTGGGGATCTGCGGGGGGGGGGGGGGGCGCAAGGCGTCATTTCACCAAATGCCTGTGTGCCCGCCGCGGGTAAGACCGAGGGAGGGGCGGCGAGGAGGAGTCCACATGTACCTGGCACTCTTCCAGGAAGAGAAGCAAAAACGCTAGCTGGTTTCTGGCGATGACGCAGGTGGCAAAGCTCCCGACGCCGTAACACACACACTTCCAGCCGCGGGCCCCCGGGGCCAGGCTGGCTCTCGGGCCGCGGCCGGGAGCCGCCCCCGAGCCGGGGGGTGATGAGTCGAGGTGCAGGCTCCCAATGGCTTCCGGCAGGGTCCCCGCAGGGGCATCCAGCTGTCCCAGATGTCTCATAAGGCATCTGTTGATGGTTTCTGAAAGAGCAGGCCCCCAAACGCAGTCAGAGCGACCCCGTGACCCCGATCACCCATAGAGCAGCCCGCAGGCAGGGAGCAAGGAGCAGGGCAGCAGCGGCCTCAGCCCCCTCCACTCCCACATCCCAGGACGTGCCGCCGTGTCCCCGGAGCTGACAGGCTGTCCCCGGACCCCCGCAGCCTACAACCCCAGAGAAGGGTTTGAGAAGAAATCGCTTGTATTTACGGGCACAGTTTCAATCTAAAACACGAATGTAAGCTCGTTCTAGTTTAATAGGCGGGCCCTGGTAAACTCAGGTTCTGCCTTGAAATTCCTTTTTTATTTTATTATGATGAAGAACAGAGGAGCAGAGCTCTTAATATCACACTATAAATGGCAAAGAGTAGGAATATTTAAGGTGTAAAAAAAAGGGGAGGGGGGAGGCCTGAGCCAGTGTGGTTCAGTGACTGGGCATCAATCCATGAACCAAGAGGGACATGCTGGGATTCCAGGCTTGACCCCCAGTAGGGGCTGTACTGGAAGCAGCCTATCCGTGAGGTTTCTCTCTCATCGATGTACCTATTTCTTCTCTCTCTCTCTCTCACTTCCTCTCTCTCTAAAGAGCAATAAAAACATTTTTTAAAAAGGTAGGCTGGGCTTGTGGAGTAACAAAAAGCACTCTCTCTAACCCTCACAGGGAGGTGGGTACTGTCTCTCTCCTTCATGACACTGGCACTGAGTTTATTTACACAAATCTGTATGCAAAACATTGCAAACTTATAATTAAAAAACAAATAAAACAAAATGTCCCTTAATAGAAAAGATAACCACTTAAGACCACTGTTAAGTCCACTCCATGGGTCAATATTTATGTTCCCATACACAATGTTAGGAAGACAGTATAACCCCCTCGGGGGGAGGGGAGGGGTGTGTGTACATTGCAATCTCAGGGAAAAAGAGCAGGGAAACACCAATCAGCCACAATGGCAATGACAGCTGTTACCATTCTAGGCCCTAGAACAGCCTCACGTAATCTGCACAGTCCCCCTCCAGGACATGCTTCACCATCTCCATCTCACAGAGGAAGCAGCTCAGGGTCAGAGTTAAGAGCCAAAAGCGCGCAGCTGTAAGGCGTTATAATTAGAACCCACCGGTGCACCACCCCATAAAGCAAAACGGCACCCAATGAGGGTGGATTCCTTCCTTTGCCCATATTCAGGCCCCCTCGCCCCCCGCCCCCCGCCCCCCTCAGCCTTGGATAGGTGTACTCACCCAGTGCTGAGCTCCAGAAATCAGAAACTCGCAGGTCTTCCCTGTGGGGAAAAAAAAGGAGGTGAGGTCATCTTCCATTCTTCTCAGGGGGGCCCTAACAGTGACCCCCACCCCACTGTCCGTCATCTGGATGTGGGGAGCATGATGCGGACGCAGAGCCCACCCTGAGTGACAGGAGGAGGACACACACGAACATGGTAGAGCAGAGCACGTGCTGTCGGGGCTCAGGGAGAGCAGCACAGAGGGCTTCCTGGAGGAGGCCACACACTGGAGTACGAGCCCACAACCCGGGCATGTGCCCTGACTGGGAATCAAACCCGGAACCCTTCAGTCCACAGCTGACACTCTACCCACTGAGCAAAACCGGATAGAGCATAAAAAAAATTAAAAAAAAATTAACAATGTAAGCATTAAATAAATGGGGGGGAGGGGGGGGAGGAAAAGTCTCAAATAAACAGCCCAACTTCACATCTCCAGAAACTAGAAACAGAAGGAAAAGCTAAGCCAGAGTTAGTAAAGAAAGGAAATAACAAAGACTAGAGCCTAAATAAATGAAATACACACAGAGATATTAACACACACCACCGAAATACAAAGTCGCCTCAGAAGAGACTACTAACAATTATATGCCAACAAACTGAACCAACTATAAGAAATGGACAAATTTGTAAAGCATACAACCATCCTAAACCAAATCATGAAAAATTGGAAAATCTGAACAAACTGATCCCTCGAAAGGAACTTGGAACAGAAATCAAACACCTGGCAACAAACACAATTCCAGGACCAACTGGCCTCACTGGTGAAGTCTACCAGCATTCAAAGAAGATTGAACACCTATTCTCAAACTTTTCCCCAAAAAATGAAGAGGCAGTGCTTCCTAACTTACATTCCTAACTTATAGAGGCCAGTGTTACTCTATACTAGCACCAGGCAAGGTCAAAACACACACACACACACACACACACACACACACACACAAATTATAGGCCAATACCGTTAAAAAGCACACTATCAGTATATGCAAAAATCCTAAATAAAATACTAGCAAGTCAAGTACAACAATACATCAAAACGATCATACACCATGCTCCAGTGGAATTCATTCCAGTGATGCAATGATGATTCAACATCGGAAAATCAATGAACCTGATACACCATATTAATAAGACATAAAATAAATCATATGACAATATAGGTGCAGAAAAAAACATCTGACAAGATACAACATGCAATTATGATTGAAAACTCAATAAAATGGCTCTGGAAGGAAAGCATTGTAACATAATATGGCTCTATATGACAACCCCCACCTGGCATCATACTCAATAAAGAAAAACTCAAAGTTTTTCTTCCAAGTCAGTGGTTGGCAAAACATTAGTCAACAGAGCGGCAAACCGCGGCTCACAAGCCATGTGTGGCTCGCGAGCCGTGATTTGCCGACCACAGCTCTAAGATAAGGAATAAGGCAAGGATGCCCAATGTTTTTCAACACAGTATTGATAGTCCTTGCAATTAGGCAAGAAAAAGAAACAAAAGACATCCAAATTGGAAATGAGGGATTAAAACCATCACTATTTGCAGATGACATGGTATTTATATATATATAAAATCCTAAAGACGCCACCAACAAACTAATAAACGAATTCAGTAAAGTTGTAGGATACAAAAATATGCAAAAATCTATTGGTTTCTATATACTGACAATGAAGTATCAGAAAGAGAAATGAAGAAAACAATTCCACTTGAAATCGCAACAAAAAGAATAAAGTACCTAGAAATAAATTTAACAAAGAAGATAAAAAGGACCTGTACACAGAAAACTGTAAGACACTGTTGAAAGAAACTGAAGATGCAGAAATGGAAAGGTATTGCATGTTCATAAATTGGGAGAATTAATATTGTTAAAATATCCATATTACCAAAAGCAATATACAGATTTAAGCTAATCCTATAAAAAAAAATCCAATGGCATTTTTTACAGAAATAGAACAAATAACCCTCAAATTTGCATGGAGCCACAAAAGACACCAAGACACCAAAAAAAAAAAAAAAAAAAAAAAAAAAAAAAAAAAAAAAAAAAAGCAATCCTGAGAAAAAGGTACAAAGCCAAAGGCATTACGTTCCCGGATTTGAAACTATACTACAAAGCTAGATCATCAAAACAGTATGGTATTGGCAGAAAAATAAACACACAGAACAATGGAACAGAGTTGAGAGCCTAGAAATAAACTCACCCATTTATGGGCACTAATTTATACCCAAAGAGTCAAGAATATACAATGAAGAAAGAAATGCCTTTTCAATAAATGCTGATGAGGCCACTATCTTATACCATACACAAAAATGATCTCAAAATGAACTAAAGATTTGAATATAAGAGCTGAAAAAAATAAAATACATAGAAGAAACATTGACACCAGTTTCTGGACATTGGTCCGAGGTCTTTTTGTGAATTTGACTCCAAAGGCAAAGTAAGTAAAAATAAACAAACAAACAATGAGACTACATCAAACTAAAAAGCTTCTGCACAACAAAAATAAACAACAACAAAACAACCCATCCACGAAACAAAAAGGCAAGCAATGAATGAGAGAAGATATTTGCAAATTCTACTTCCAATGAGGGATTAATATCCAACATATATAAAGACTTCATACAATTTAACAACAAAAATACAGAGTATCTGAACAGACATTTTCCCAAAGACATACAAATGGCCAACAGGTACATGAAAAGATGCTCAACATCATTAGTCAAATGCAAATCAAAATCACAATGAGATACCACCTCACAGCTGTTAGAATAAGACACTAGTGTTAGTTAGCAAGGATCTGGAGAAAGGGGAACCCGCTTGCACTGTTGGTGGGAATGTAAACTGGTGCCCTGACACTATGCAAAAACGCGAAGGTTTCTCAAACAATTAAAAATAGAACTATCGTCCAAACCGGTTTGGCTCAGTGGATAGAGCATCGGCCTGCAGACTGAAGGGTCCCAGGTTCGATTCGGGTTAAGGGCATGTGCCTTGGTTGTGGACACATCCCAGGGTGGGGGTGGGGGGGGGGGTATGGGAGGCAGCTGATTAATGTTTCTCTTTCATCGATGTTTCTAACTCTCTATCCCTCTCCCTTCCTCTCTGTAAAAAAAAAAAAAATCAATAAAATATATAAAAAATAAAAATAGAACTATCACATGATCTTGCAATTCCACTTCTGGGTATTTATCCAAAGAAAGCAAAAACACTTATTCAAAAAAGACATGTGCACCCCCATGCTCACTGCAGCATTACATACAACAGCTAAAATCCAAAAACAACCTGCGTACGTGTCCCTCGATGGAAAAATGGATCAAGATGTGACAAAATAAAAAACAAATTAAACAATGCGGCCATAAAAAATAAAATCTTGCCATCTGTGACAACAGATGTTGGATGTTCTTTGAGGGTATTATGCTAAGTAAATGAGTCATACAGAGAAAAACATACGTATGATTTCACATATATGTAGAATCTAAAAGAACAAATACAAAACCACTGAGCTCATACAGAGAACAGATGGTGGCTGCCAGAGGCAGAAGGGTGGCGGGGGTTGGGATGGGTGTGAAATGGGTGAAGGGGGTCAAAAAAACTGAATCACAGGTTTGGGAGTTGCAAAGCCATGGGGTTGCAATTTGGTTCCATGCATTACCTGTGTCTCAGTCAGGCCCCCAGGATTGCAGTGTGGAGGCCCGGATGTTCAAATGGATCAAGTGTGGAGCATGCTTAACCAAGTGCCAGGCACAAAGCAGCTCAATTAAAACACCAATCAGAAAGGACATATGCACCCTTTTGTTCACAGCAGCACAATTTACAAAAGCTAGGATTTGGAAACAGCCTAGGTGCCCGTCAGCAGATGACTGGATCCAAAAACTATGGTACATCTACACAATGGAATACTATGCTGCCATAAAAAAGAAGGAATTCTCATCCTTTGCAGCAACCTGGATGGGATTGGAGAACATTATGCTGAGTGAAATAAGCCAGTTAGTGAAAGAAAAACACCACATGATCTCAACTCATTTATGGATAATAAAGAACATTATAAACTCAGGAACAAAAAGATTCGGAGATAGTAAAGCAACAAACAGACTGTCAAATTATAGCGGGGAGGGTAGGAGGATATGGGGGAGAAAAGAAATCAACCAAAGGACTTGTATGCACGCATATAAGTACAACCAATGGATGCAAAACTCTGGGGAGGGAGGGCATGGTAAGATATGTACACATATAACACCTTAATAAAAAATGGAAAAATAAAATAAAATAAAATAGATCTTTAAAAAAAAAAAAAAAGCACCTCAATTAGCCGATGATCCTCATGAAAATTACTACCACGTGTTCGTGTTGCTTCCCAGGCACTTTAGCAAAACCCAACACGGCGTTAACATTGTTAACACCACAAACTCTGGTGCTGCGTTTCCCACGCCCAGTGCGGAGGCACCGTTCCAAATGGCTTACATTTACTAATCCACCGAGTCCTCCAAACAAGCCTCTAAGGTAACTTTTTAAAATACCTATTGCTTATTGATTTTTTTACAGAGAGGAAGGGAGAGGGGTGGAGAGTTAGAAACATCGATGAGAGAGTAACATCGATCAGCTGCCTCCCGCACACCCCCCACTGGGGATGTGCCCGCCACCAAGGCACATGCCCTTGACCGGAATCGAACCCGGGATCTTTCACTCCGCAGGCCGGGGCTCTACCCACTGAGCCACACCGGTCAGGGCCACAGGTAACTTCCCGTGCCCACCTCACAGATGAGAACACTGAGCCACAGGCGTGACATAACTCGCCTCCGCCAGACCCTCGCCAACCGCCTCCCCGCGGGATCCCCTGACCCCCGCTTTCCACAGGGGAGACTGAGGCTCGGAGGGAGTCCCACAGGCGCGGAGGCTGACCCGCCACTCACCTGGCCTCCCGGATGCGGCGAAGCACGACTCCGCCGTCCACGTCGGGATCCGCCTCGGGGTCCCCGGCCGCCGCCGCCGCCGGCCTCTGCCTGTGCCGCGGCCGCCGAGCCGCTGGGCGCCTCCTCCGCGGAGCCGCCGGCCGCCAGGGCTCCGCCGCCTCCGCCGCCGCCGCCATGGGCCGCTGACGTCACGGGAGCGCGACGCGCTCAGGCTACGTCATCACCGCGCGCCGGGCCCGCGGAGCCTTTAGGGGGCGGGAGGCGCCGGCAGCGCGTGATCCCGGGGCCGCTCTGCCGCGCGCTTAGGTACGGGGTCGGGGGGATTGGGGGGCGGAGGGTTCGCTGGCGCCCCGCTGCCGCCTGCGCTCCGGATCCCGAACCCCGATCTTCGGGCTGCCGGGCTTTTCTGGCGGGCGGGCAGCGCGGGGGCTCAGGGGAGGGCCCCAGGGCCCCCCATGCCTTTGCCAACCAACTCCCAGCCCCCTGCGCCGAGGCCAGACACTCCCCCGGCCCTAGCCGGTAACCGATCGCTTCCTGCCCCGCTGACCTGCTGAGGCCGCTTCCTACACCACCGCCGCCGCCACCACCCTCGGGTCATAGCTGGCAACTCTTTGACTTCCTGGGTCGTTGCTGCCACTTCCCAGGCTGCCTGCGCCTTCTGTGGTCACATTCCAACCCCTGCCCTACCCCAGGGCCAATACCGGCCTCTTGTGGACCTTTCAGAGATAAGAGAGGGGACTTGGCAGTGTGGGGCCCAGTCCCCCGGGAGCAAGGGGATAGGGGGTTTCAGGCCGCTGTCCTTGGTTCCGAGAGCTTAGATGCCTCTCCCCAGGCATCCAGATATGCTTCCAAGAAACCATGAGCGTGATCCTATGGAGGCCCACCCCAAGATATTGAGAGTTGAGGAAAGATTAGAGATTGTGCAGGCCATCAGTGGGGTCCTCTCTAGGGACATCTCTCTACCTAAGGAGCTTTAAAAAACTCCATGGTGCTCCCAGGATGAGGACAGACGGTGAGCAAGCATTTGGAACCATGTCCCCGAGGGCATTCGTCTTGTAGAAGGTGACAGTAGGCATACAATTTGGATGGACCAACTTGTCTTGTGGAAGGAATATAGGCCTCGTGTAATTTTCCTGGACAGTGTTATGCAGAACTGTGTGTAGAGGCTACCGGGAGGCCAGGTTAGCTTAGTGGAAGGATCAATTTAACAGTATGAACTCCCTATCTCTGGAGGGAATAAGCAGACAGTCCAGGTAGTTTTTTTTTATTGGTTGATTGATTTGAGAGAGAGAGAAACACCCACCGGTTGCTCCACCCACTCATTGGTTGCCTCTTGCATGTGCCCTGACTGGAGATGGAATCCAAATCCTCGGTGTATCATGGTGACTGTTGTAATCAAATGAGCTACCTAGTTAGGGCCGGTGGAGGGGATTTTTCCTGCCCCGCTGACCCACTATCTAGAGATCAGGATTAGAGTGAATGGTGCCAGGGTCCCACCGTTCAGACCCTGCAATGCCCTGGTGGTCTGAGTTGTCTCCTGGTGGGAGGAGCTTGAAAGCCACTTACCTGTTAATTTCTCTCTGCAGCAGAAACCGGTTTGGCTCAGAAAAGTCCCGGGTTCGATTCCAGTCAAGGGCATGTACCTTAGTTGCGGGCACATCCCCAGTAGGGGGTGTGCAAGAGGCAGCTGATCGATGATTCTCTCTCATCGATGTTTCTAACTCTCTATCCCTCTCTGTAAAAAAATCAATAAAAAAAAAATTTAAAAAAAAATTCTCACTGCATCTTTTGGAAACTTGCCCAGCTCTGGACTTCCACATGTTCGGGTTACTTCTGAGCTGTCATGGGGACAATTCCTTAATTTGAGTCCCATTATTACTACAGCAACTGCCTCCTTGACACCAGAGCTTCTTAACGGTTTCTTCCATGAGACGTCACTGTTCAAGAACTAAAGGATATGAAGTCCTGCTACCCTCTCTCTCTCTCTCTCTCTCTCTCTTTTTTTAAACTGTTTTTGACTTTCTAGAAAGCTCTTTTGAAGTCTACCATTTGCTTAACCACGCTGGGTCACATGCTCTTTTTGTGGGTTTCAGAGATAATCTATTCCTTGTGTTTATTTTAGGCTAAGGCACTGATGTTTGAACAGGAAGCTTCAAAAAGTTTAAAAGCGTCTTCAGAATGGCTTTAAAGCACACAGGCTAGAAATCGCCCCAGAACAGCGCCTTCAGCAGTGCATCTCCCCTGTCGCGCTTCCCTGGACAGCTCTTTGGCGGGGTCATTCTGCAGAGAGCTGATGCTCACGGGGCCAGATGAGTGGCGCTGGCTTTTTTGGTAGAACTCTCTGGCTTTATTCTATTCTCTCCCAGGGTTCCCAGAGGCATCCATGGCACTGAAGGGCTTGCCAGGAGGGAAGTGGCACTTTCACGTTGAATAAAAACAAAGCAAGTGACAGTTGGGACCAAAAACACTTCAGACCTCCCGCGTCTGGCCTCCCTGGATCGGGGACACAGAGGCACAGTCCCTGCTGGGGAGGAAGAAGCCATAACTGGAAAAGAAAATCCAAGTAAAGAGGATGCGAGCCACCTGAAAGTAAATGGCCGCCTCAACAGAGAGGAAGTCAGCCTCCTGGTGAGTAGCAAGGCCTGCTGGGGCTTAAGTTCCTGCCAGGCTGCCGGACTGGTATTTGGGTTAGCTGAACATCCCCAGCCAGATTGTCTTGATTTTATTAAGGAAAAAAAAAGGGAGGGGGGAGCCGATTTCCTTCAGAGCAGCTGAGTCCAACAGGTGAGCCGTTTCCCACCAAAGCTGGTGTGTGGTAACTTTGCAAGCTTCTTGCAGTGTTCCAGCGAGGCGAGCATTGTTGCTAGATTGCACAGATGATAATCGTGCCTGATCATGCCTCCGGCTCTGATGATAACGTGGGCGTTGGAGCCCTCACTTTTGAAAGTTAAATGGCTGCGCTGCTGAATTACACCATGAGAAGGGGCGTGGCCAGGCTTCAGTTGAGTCTGAAACACACTGGGGGCTTTCTGATCTGGACCTGCCCTGACGCCAGTAGCGCATCTGGAACTCAGGAAGGCGGGCGGGACTAGAAACTGAGTCAGTGCTTGCGATCAGAAAGATAAGGTGAGAGCCAGAGAGGGGGATAGGGAGGGGGTTCAGGGGGAAGAGCACAGGTGACAGCGAGTCACAGCTCCTCCTCCTTATGCTCTAACCTGACAGGTGAGTATACAAAGGTTTGGAAGTAAAACTCAGGCAAGCCTTTGTGGAGTTTGCCTTGCGATCTTAAAGAGGTGGTTATAATTATACTAGAGGCCTGATGCACGAATTCGTGCATGGGTGGGGTCTGGCCGGCCCGCCCCAATCAGAGGGCCCATCAGGGGTGAGACCAGCTGGGGGGAGAGGGCCACGGGTGGTTGGCTGGCTGGCCCCGCCCACTGGTCGAACTCCGGGTCCAGGGGACAATTTGCATATTAGTCTTATATAGGATGGCAGAGCAGACTATAAGACTAGGGAGAACAGCGGGTTATGGAGATTGAGAAGAGGGATTCCTCTGGGCATCTGCCCTTTGATGAGGGATCGTGTGTGAGTTAATCCTCGTCAGGTTTTGTAGGCAGAGAGGGGCCCGGTGCTTCTCTGTGACCTTTAAAGGGCCCCGTTTTCCCTGCCTTGAAACATGCAGTTTATTTCCTCCCTTTATCGCCCGGGGCCCAGCACACACGTAGGCCTTGGTGATATTTGTTAAATGAAATCTAGGGACCTGTGGATTCGTTTAGAAGGGCTATTTCAGGAGATGGCTGTGCCCAGCTGTGCGGAGTGCTTCTGAGACGTTCTGACTCACTTGGGGCCTGGAAAGACAGTTTACCAAACCGTGTGGTTAGCAGTTCAAGCTCCACAGCTCCAGTAAGAGGCGCCGCTGTGGGCTCCCCTCTTTCCTGTCTTCCTCACAGATGGTCGGCCTGCTGGGTAGAGGCATATTTTTAGTTCGACTCAAGTGCACTTAAGAAATGGCTTTATCTGTTTGCAGCCGCTGGGTTCTTCTTCCTGGGGGGCCAGCAGAGGCTTGGCAAACACCAAGGAATGAGCTCTGGCGGGCTGGGAAATGGGGGGCGTGCCTCCGGCTGGTCCCGGATAAAAGGCAATGGCTCTGCTCTGTTCTCTCGCCAGGTGGAATTATTTTTTCCTTTACGATGGTTCCAAGGTGAAGGAAGAAGGCGATCCGACGAGAGCTGGCATTTGTTACTTCTATCCTTCCCAGGTGAGCCACACAGCGTGCCACTGTTTCGTGGGCATCCACAGAGCAGAACGTAGGCCTCACCGTGGTGACTTTTCGGAAGTACAGGGTTTACATCGGGACAGCTTTCTGTGGATGACCCAGGCCCTTGATGCTTCTACTCTCTTAATCTTAGTCGTGGTAGTTCTTGTTCCGGTCTTTGAATTCCCAGGCAGCTCAGGGCTGCCATCTTACCTGGCTGGCTGGTACCAGATTTTCTGTCTGCCCCATGCTCCCAATTTTTGATCAGCTCGTTAAAAAAAACAACTTTTATTCAAACATACACAAAAGTATCAGAAACCCTTACATGTCTGTCACCAGCTTTAACAGTTATCAACACTTGGCCAATTCTTATGACCCAACCTAAACTCTCTGCCCTTTTATTCTTGGGGTATTTTGCAGCCAATCCTAGACACTGTGTTATCTCATCGGTATCAAGTAACCTCTCTAACCCAAAAGGACTTTTTTATTTAAAATCACACATAACAATAATTCCTTAATATCTCGGATAGTGTCTATATTCAAATTTTGCCCAATTACTTAGATGGGGCCTAGACCTAATTTCCTTCTCTCCTTCCCCCTTTCTCGCTCTTTTTCCTGATCAGGACCCAATCAAGGTACACTGTTTTATTTGGTTATTTTGTGTGTTGAGTCCCTTTTACCATGTAGCAGCCTTACCCACCCATCCCCTTTCCCGCTCTATCCATTGAGTTAGGAAGATACCAGGCCAGTCCTAGCCAGTTTGGCTCAATGTCGGCCTGCAAACTCAAGGGTCCCAGGTTTGATTCCGGTCAAGGGCATGTACCTTGGTTGCAGGCACATCCCCAGTAGGGAGTGTGCAGGAGGCAGCTGATTGATGATTCTCTCTCATTGATGTTTCTAGCTTTCTATCCCTCTCCCTTCCTCTCTGTAAAAAATCAATAAAATATATTTTAATAAAAAAAGAAAAGAAAAAAAAGAAACCAGGCCATTTGTGCAATAGAACGAGACCATGTTCCCGCTCTGGGTTTGCTGATGACTCCTTCCTGGTGGTGTCATTTAATGTCTTCTATCCACTGGGTTTCCTTTAAACCTGGGTGAAGGTCCAGAGCCTACGTGAGGTTCAAGTTCATTTCTTTTAGGCAAGAATTCTTCATAGGTGGTGTGTACATTTTCTGCTCATCACATAATGTTTGGCTGCCCCGCAGCTGAGTTAATGCTAAGAAATATTAAATTCACTCATGTGATTACCCTCTGACTTGGGTAATTGGGATTAATCTCGGCTGCTCTGGCCACTCTGCAGGGGATCTGAATAGAGTTGAAAGGCTCATGCTTCTCTCCATGCCGGGGGTTAAATTATAGGGTAAAATCCTAGGAAGAAAAATGCAGTTCTGTGGATCATCTGATGTGTTCACTGTGGGTGTTCAAGCAGGGGTCCACGGACTTTGTCTGAAAACAGCCAAGTATTTTAGGTTTTGTAAGAAGCCGCAGATGGTCCTCATCACATAGTCTTTGTTGTTGTTTTGACAACCCTAAAAAAAGATTCTTAGTTCACAGGCCATATAAAAATAGGCCGCCAACTGGATCTGGCCTGCAGACTCTGTCTGCTCTAAGGAATGACACGAGAATCCAGCAGTTTCAACTTCCTGTCTGGGATCTGCTGCTTTCCCATAGACCCTGCTTGACCAACAGGAGTTGCTCTGTGGCCAGATTGCTGGCGTGGCCCGCTGTATCTCTGACATCTCCGGCGCTCCTCCTACCCTCATTCGGCTGCGGAAACTGAAGTTCGCCATCAAGGTGGATGGAGATTACCTTTGGGTGAGTTTAGCAGGCAGGACCAGTGCCTCTCCCATGAGTCTTTGTCTGGGTGATAAGTATCGTGACTATAGGTTTAGGAAGCCTGTGTGCAAGAGGCAGCTGGTCGATGTTTCTCTCATTGATGTTTCTCTCTCATTGATGTTTCTAACTCTCTCTCTCTCTCCCTTCCTCTCTGTAAAATATCAATAAAATATATATTTTTTCTAAAAAAGAATAAGGTTCCTAGGACCATTCCTATATGAGTCTTTCTCATGGACATAAGTCTTCATTTCTCGTGAGTAAAGATCTTTGTACATGTGAGAATTCCGGGTATTTTACATCTTCGTCAGCACCAATGCTGGCAGATGTTTAATTTTAGCCATTCTGCCGGATGTGCCAGGGCAGCTCATTGTAGTTCCATTTCATTTCCCCAATGACTAATGGTATTAAGGCTTTTTCATGGGCTTAAGGCCATTTGTACATCTTCCTTTGCGAAGTGTGTACCCAAAGCTTTTGTCCATTTTGTAAATTGTTTTTTTCTTAACTGATTGTAGGGTTTTTTTTATATATATCCTGGATACAAGTCCTTTATCAGATACCTATTTTAGAGATATCTTCTCCCACTTTGCAGTACTCCTATTAATTTTCCTAATGATGCCTTCTGATGAGCAGATGGTTTTCATTTCAATGAAGTCGAATTTATCCATCTTCCGGTTATTGCTTTCTGCATCCTGTCTAAAACCGTTGCCTACCTCATTGGAGAAGATGTTCCCATTTTGGGGGGAAGTTTATAGTGTTCGCCTTTAAATGGGAGTCTGCAGTCCGTCTTGGGTTACGGTTTGTGTTTGGATGTGAAGGAGAGGTGAAGGGCTCTCTGGTTCCATACAGATACTCGGTGGTTTCAGCACCATTGTTGCAAAACTCCCTTCCCTCTTGGATCCTTCCCTGTTCGGCTCTTCTGTCAAAGGTCAGGGGCCACGTAAGCGAGGCTGTATTTCTGGATTGCCTGTCCTTCCATTGGTCTCTTTGGAATTGTGGGTCTTGGGGTAGGTATATATTAATTTTATAAGATCTCAGAAGTTAGCACACCTTCCTAAAATCAGGTAGGGTAAGTCATCCTACCTTTTTCTTTTGAAGTTAGCTTTGACCATGGCCGGTCCTGTGTGTTCCTGGAGTAGAATCAGTGTGTCATTTTCTAAAGCAAAACTAGTGGGGTTATGATCAGAATCGCACCTGATCTCTAGCTCAGCCGGGGAAGCAGCAGACTCTTAATCCGGGCCAGGTGGGGCACATCGGTGAAGCTCTAACTCTTGGGTTACATCAGGAAGAAAACAAAGGTCCTTGCCTCGGCGGAGCATAAGTTCAGGGGGAGTTTTTAAATGTTCCTTCCTGCCAGGGTTTGCTTGCTCCTTTGTTTAAGTGTCTGATGATTCCCTTAGGAAAGATTCCTCGAGATAGAATTGCTGAGTCAAAGAACATGAACTTCTTTCAGGCTCTTTGAACATATGGCGAGATGCTTTCCAGCGGAGTCTGTGTGTATGGAAGCATCCGGGAGCTCTGGGCGCGGGGATTTAGTAGTTTCGGTTCTCAGGGGGGAGGCGGGGCTCTTGGGGGAGCAGTTCGGCCCAGGGTTTGCAGTGACCCGGATTAGACCTTCAGTGTCCACATATCAGGCCTAAGATGCGCCGGGTCCGAAAAGAGGTCAGCATTGGCCCGGTGGTCAGGGCAAGCTGCGTGGAGGTGCTGGCATCTGGTGGGCACTGAAGGGATGAGGGCCCTGGCCAATGAGCAAGAAGGAGGGCATTTCAGGGTGGGCGATGTATCCATCGTTCTCTGCGGAGACCAGCTTGGCCGGAGTGGCGGGGGTGGGGATGGGCAGTAGGCCAGTTTCCATGGGCTCCGGAGTCTGGCTGCAGCGAGCCTTGGATGCAGGGATTCGAAGCCTGGAGTCAATACAGGAAATGCCTGTGTCCCCGCTTCCGTCCTTACAGGTGTTGGGCTGTGCTGTGGAGCTCTCCGATGTCAGCTGCCAGCAGTTTCTGCACCAGCTCATTGGATTTTTTAACTTTTACAACGGACCTGTCTCTCTGGCTTACAAGGTATCGAAGCACCTTCATGTGGCAAAACCGATATTGCCGGAACACAGCACTTACTCCAGGGTCTGTTCCATTCTACACAGACACACAGTGTCCAGCCACCAGGTCAGGGACTCTGGGAGCCCCTCTCAGATGCCTCTGTTCCCCAGTGGCGAGCGTCACATTCATTCCAAGAATTTACCTCCATCTCCTCCCCCAGGGTAGGTGGAAAGAGTGATGGGGAGGCTGTCAGGGTAGGAAGCTCATAGGAAGCTCCCCTCCCTCTGCCAGTTTCCGTGTGAGGAGTAAGTGGTGGTCGTTGGGATCCTTACCGAAGAGGTGTCTCTCAGAACCTCCGCTCCCGAGCTCAGGCTGTTTCTGTTTCAGAATTATTCTCAGGAGGAACTGAGCGCCGAGTGGGACACCTTCATTGAACAAATTCTGAAAAACACCAGCGATCTGCATAAGATCTTCACTTCCCTCTGGAACCTGGACCGGACCAAAGTAACTCTCTCCTCCCCCTTCTCCTGTCCCGTATGGGACTTGAGCTTGACACCTCTGTCTTTTCCCCTTGAAATGAACGACACAGCGAGAGAGGTGATGGATGTGCCATTTCTCGGTCACAGTGGTTAAGACCTGCACTAAATTCCATGGTGCTGCTCACCAGCTGTGTGAGCCTGGACAAATCAAGGCGCCTCTCGGAACCTCACTCTTCTTCTCCATAAAATGGGATCATAGGACCTGCCTCCCAGAATTGTTTTGATGATGAAATGAGATAATACCTAAATGACACAAAGTAAATACTCAGTAACAGTATTACTATTAGTAATGTCCCAGAAATGTTGAACTAAGTCATCTGAAAGTCCCCTTCTCCCTTAATAATAATATGATATAATTATTCTCACCATTACAAGTGCCCAGTGCTAATACTGTACTGGGAGGGAGTGGCTGAGAAGTGTTTCACCTCTGAGCCACTCTGTTCGCCACTGGCATTCAGTGACACGTAGGCTTGCCTGTGTGGCTGGCCTGGCCGCCTGCGCTGTCTGCAGCTCTATGGCCTTGATCTTGGTGATTGTCACATCCTCACTGTGCAGTGTTTTCAGGGACTATCCCGGGGGGAAAGCCGTGATGTTTTCACTTCACGTCATGGAAGAGAGTTCTGGGCCCCTCAGACATCCAGTCAGCTGGTCCTGGGGCATGTGCTTCAGAGGGAGGATGGAAGGGGTGGCGGGGTGGGCGTCACCTGGCACCATGACCTGCACTTGAACCTGCAGGCCTCCTGCCTGCTGCCCGCTGGTGTCAGCATGGATAGGGAGGGTATCCTGGTCAGTCCGTGTGTCCCCTGGGCACAGCCACATGCCCTGTTCACTGTGCCCGTCAGGAACTTGGCATTTGGTGGCGAAGGGATTTTACCAGGTGACATGATCTCCTTTTTCCAGGCTTTGGGTTAGGACCTGCCCACATTCTCCAACCCCTTTCCCTTCCCCCTCCCTGACTGGAAGCTTGCTAACTTGTGGGCACGCTTCATGCCCTGCCAGGTGGAGCCCCTGCTCTTGCTGAAGGCGACCCTCATCCTGCAGACCTGCCAGCGCTGCCCTCACGTGCTAGCCGGCTGCATCCTCTACAAAGGCCTGTGAGTACCGCCAGGACCCCCCCCCCCCACCCCCCGTTCCCTGGGGCCAGATCATGCCGCCTAAGGCCGTTGGCAGGAGCAGGCTGGTTTGGCAAGTATCAGGTAGGTCAGACTTGATTGAGGCTAGGTACCTGTCTTTGAGCAAAGCTGGGACATTGGACACTGTTGTGTCCAGAAAACAGGAATAGAAAAGCCAGGCATTTATTTATTTATTGAATTTATTGGGGTGACATCGGTTCACAAAACCACACAGGTTTCAAGTGTACAACTCAATGAAACATCATCTGCACGCGGCATCCTGTGCCCATCGCCCCGATCTCTTTCAGTCCCCATTTCCCCCCTTTGCCCATCTCCACCTTCTCCCCACCCCCTCCCCCCAAGGCTATCACTACACTGTTGTCCGTGTCTATGTGATATGTGTTTGTTTTCTGGCTAATCCTTCATCTTCTTTCATCCTCTGACAGCTGTCAGTCTGTGCCGTGCATCCAGGAGCAAAGGCAGTTTAAAGAGATCTTATAGTTCTCAGGACGGGGCATGCGTTTCTAGTTGTCAGTCTCTAGGTGATGGAAGTGCAAAACCCCCAAGGTCACCAGCAGCGCATGTCAGGGAGGGGGCGGGGCCTGTGGCATCCTCAGGGAGGGGGCGGGGCCTGCGGCATCATCCTGTGGCCCGCAGCTCCGCTCTGCAAAGCGGTGGTAGTGCTTCTCCTCAGACTCCTGCAGCCTCTTGTCTGTACCGTCCCTTGTTTGGCTCCGAGATCTCGATACTCTCACGCACTTGGAGGGCCTCTTCATGCGCAAGAGGCCCTCCACGCATCTTCCTCTCCTCGTGGAGGGCTCGCCCTCACAGCCCAGGGCAGGCAGGGCTGAGCCTGTGCCCAGAGCTTTCTGATGGCCGAGGGATGTGAGGCTGGAGGAACTCGCCACGCCCCTGGGGGACTCCAGCCTTCTAGGCTGTGTTCCCAGCCGCGAGATTTTCTCAGTCCATTTTGGCCTACCTCATAGTAGCTGCACGTTTATTAGTTAATTTAAATATTAATTTAATAATTCATGAATAGTTAAGTGATTAATTTAACTGTTCTCTTTTTGATGGAAATTTAAGTTGTTTACCTTTTTTTTTATTTTTTTATTTTACCTTTTTTTTCTCTGTAATGAAAATTCTGCATATTTCTTGGTACAAACCAGTCAAAGGGTTGGGACATTTACAAGTTTAATGGAAGTCGCCAGAGCGCCCTCCATGAGGGCTTTACCATCCGTGTCCCCAAGATCCGGCCAACGTGGGGGGTGAGGAGTCTTTTCACGCTGTCCTTGTTCCTGTCTGACCTCCCAGGATCGTGAGCACCCAGCTCCCGCCCTCCCTCACGGCCAAGGTCCTGCTTCATCGAGCTGCACCTCGGGACCAGGTATGGCTCAGCCACCACCTGGCTGGCAGCTTCCGCCCCAGAGGGACAGGGGCGTCGGGGACAAACTTACTTTATGAGCAGACGGCCTCGCTGGCCCCGATGGTCAGCGAGGAGGAGCGTGGTACCAGTGCCAACTTGTGTGTGTGTTTACTTTCAGAGAATACCCACCGGAGGGCATGCCCTGCAGGAGCGTGGTGAGTCGGGAGGCGCATTGAGGATGCATCCTTCATGCTGCCTGTCCCTAGACAGTCCTGTGAACGTGTCCCAAATGGCATTTCATCTGCTCGGAAGGTTAGGGAAACGGAGCCTCGAAGACAAAGCTAGCCATGGAAACCCTAATGGCAAATAAGGCTCGTGATTTTAGGTGCAGCTTCTTTAAAAACGAGCTTCGTGGGTGATGCCGGTTAGTAATGTTAACCGTTGGTTAATAAGTTACGGTTCTGTAATAGGTTTCTGTATGCCGTGCTGTGTGGGCGCACCTTTTAGCTCCCGCTTCCAATTCCTCCTTAACTCACTGGAGCGAGACGGCTCAGACAGGCCCCCTGGAGGGAGAGGACAAATGGCCAGCGCCCGGAGGACCCGTGCAGGGCTGGACGCGCGCCCAGGAGGGTTGTTTGTGTTGTTTTGAAGCATGAGTGGGGGCACATTCCTGTGGTCTTGCCCGGTGGATGTCTTACGTGCCACTGAGCTTTCCTCCACCAGCGGAGAGCAGTGTCCCCGTGGCTCTTCCTTGCCGACCACGGAAACCGTGGCTGCAGTTCTGTGCTTCTGTCTGGGTTGAGGGGCGTGTCACAGCTCTGCTCTCTGAGCCGGCATGTTGGGGTACATGTGTCACCCCAAGGACAGTCACTCCCCTCTCCTCTGGTCCAGGGGGGGCCTCCCATGTTGCTTTGTGATTCCAGGAGCCGTCCTGCCCCCGAACGTCCACGTCATGCCTGTTTTCGTGACGGAGGAGGAAGCCGCCGGTCTCCATGAGTGTCCAGGGGAGCCCGTGGCCAGGTAGGGGAGCACCGGCTTCTCCTTAAGCCACGCTGTAGGGGCCCCTTTCATGGGTTTATGCACGCAAGCCCAGGGGCGGCCCATCCTTCCTCCCTCTGGGACGTCAGCAGAGACGAGGCAGCAGCGTGGTGATAGGGGTGTGGGTTCCAAGCCCCCGACCTGTTGCTTATCTGCTCTGCGACCTTGGGCAAGTGCATTCACCACCTGAGCCTTAATTTTTATAAACTGTACCCAGTAACACCCACTTCCTAGGCTCCGGTGAAAACTGAAGCAGTGTTAGTATAATGCGCAGTGCAGGGTGCCTTATGCCAGACCCCAGATGTGGCTGACTCCGTGGGGCCTGCCGTTCCAGTAGATGATCCTGGCATCACTGGTGAAGCCCCGAGGGCCGGGCATCGCCTCATTTTTATGCCTGTGGTTTGGCCTCGGCTCTGTGGCCCCCGTCCCCCCCCGTCCCCGGGGCGGTGCGTCAGTCTCCGCGGGGAAGGCCCGCGCCCTGTCTGTCGCTATGTCCTCACGTCCTCCCTGTTCGCAGCCCGCCCGCATCTCCAGCCGGACTCCAGGGGCGCTCGGCTCGGCACCCTCGGAGGGGTGGCAGCCCCTCTGCCCTGAAAGAGGACAGGCACGAGGAAGCCGTGGCCTGGCCGTGGGCGGCCGCCCCTGAGCCCAGGCCCGCTGACGCCGCCCGGCCACGGGGCGGGGGGGAGCGTGGACACCTCTCCGACCGTGACCTGGAGGGCATCCGGCCTGCAGACCCACAGGCCACTGCCAGGGGCCAGAGTCCTGGCCGCCGCCGCCCCCCGGGGGCAGTGACGGGGCACGAGGAGCTGGACTTGTCTGAGATCCACATTCCAGAAGCTCGGGAGACGCCCACAGCCCCCGGTTCCCCTGCCGTCTCCAATGGGCGTGTCCCCGATGGCGGTGGTCCTTGTCCCACGGAATCTGTTAGCAACTCTGTCCACGCCGAACCCTCGGAGGCCCTGCCTGCGGGCACAGCCATCGCCGGCCTCCCCTCTCCCTCCGCTCCCGACGCGCTCACCGGGAATGGAGCCCCAGAGCAGCACGAAGACTTCCCTGGGGGCAGCAGCTGCGCCCCCGTCCTTAGGGGAGACCCCCTCCCCAGAAGTACAGGCAGGCCATCGCCACCGCCATCGCCGGATTCAAGGCGGAGGGGAACTGAGCTTCCGGAGCGGGGAGAAGGCACAGAGCCGCGTGGGGATGGGGCTCGGGAGAGCCGCCCAGCCCCCGGCCTGGGGTGCCCCTCGGGCTGTGCAGACCTTCCCGACCACAGCCCCTCCCCAGACAGCTCGGACCCCCGGGCAGCCCCAGCACCCCGGGGAGAACTGGTGCGCATGAGCCTCTACACGCACAGCGTCAAAGGGCTGGTGCTGGCCCTGCTGGCCGAGGAGCCCCTGATGGGAGACGCCGCCGCCATCGAGGAGGTGGTGAGTGCTCCACCCGCCCCAGCCCTGGGAGCGTGGGCAGGGAGGTGCTCCCTGACACCGAGCAGGAGGGGACTGGGCTCCGTGCTGCGGGCCCTGGTGCAAAGGCCCGTGCTGATCTGGGGGGTAGGGGGGTTTACCTGCCTTCCTGGGCTTGTGGGGGTGAGTGAGAGCAAGCCCAGGCACAGCTTGTTTTGCCACAGGCCCTGCTGTTTTAGACAGCGTGGCCATGTACCACAGTGACCGGAGGCTCCTTCCTAACTGGCTCCAGAAGTTCCTCTTAACTAACTGGTCCCAGCCCTGCCCCACTTCCAGCAGTTCCTTCTCTGGGGCCTGCCCTGGAGATGCAGTTGCTATAGTAACAGCCTACTGGAGTTGGCAGGGAAGTGGTAGCGATAGGAACAGGAGGTTGAAATTGCTGCAGGGTGATGGTGTCCTGGGGCTCGCCTTGTTTCTGTTCTTAAATCTGTATTAGTCTAAGCCAGTCTCATCAGCATGCAGGGCTGTGACCCCCATAAAGGGAGAAAGTCACCTTGCAGCTCAGAAGCAGAGGGAAGGCAGCTTCCGGGCTCAGAGCCCCAGGCGGCTGCTCCTCTGCAGACCTGCCTGCTTCTCTCCCCCCTTTCCTCAGACACTGTCACCAGTGGTGGCTCCTCTGCTCCCAACCCTCCTCCACCACAGCTCCCAGCGCCCCGCCACCTCCTCTGACAACTCAGGGACCATGGACTGTAAAGGCTTTGGTTTTCATGGTCTTTTCTGCTCAGTCTTGAGCTGTAAACAAATTATTTTGAAGGTCTAGTGTTTGGATGCAATAAGGTAGATATGACAGCTCTTTTACCTTCCCCCCCAAAAAGAAAAGGAAAAACCAGTTCTGGCTGCACTTGAAGAAGGAAGTAAGATGTATCCTGTAGACTCAGTGTGTGCTAACCACTGACATCTATCCTTTAGCCAGGCTGCGGGACGGTTCTGGGACAGGCACTGTAGCCCCATTTTACCAGCAAGAAAACAGGCCTCGTTGAGATAAAGACCCAATGCAAATAGCGGGCCAAGAATTCTTGTTTCTCCTTCTCCAGTCCAGCTACTCTGTCCCCTACTGACCTGACCTTGGAGTGGTCGGTGGGAAGGGGCGGAAAAGGGAGTGCCCGCCCTCTGTGGCTCTGGCTATGTGGGCACGCCCTTGGTGTGTCACAGCCCATCCATGTTGTTCGGACAGCTGCCAGGGGCTTTCCTGTGAAGCCAGGTGTAGTTAGGGCAGGCCCCGGGAAGAGAATGCAGCTTACTGGAGAGAGTAGGGTGTGATAACTGAGGAGCGTGCTGGTGTGAGCCTGGGGCGAAGGCCCAGACCCGAAGGCTGCTTCCTTGTCATTTGGGGAGAAGGCCTTTATTGCCCTTTTTGCCCCAGACCTGATTTCTGCCCGCTGCAGTCTAGAAAAGCAAGGCCCTGCAGAAGGGGAAGCTGCAGCTCAGATGACAGCGAGCACACCCCCTCCCTGGCTCTGTCACTCACTGGCAAGGCAGCCTGGTGTCATCTTGCCATCTTGTCTTTCAGCAGATCAACTGCCAATCTCTAGGGTGGGTGGCTGGGAGGTGGGTGGGAGGGGATGAAGGGGGAGCAGCCAGGAGAGATCAGATCAGTTCAGAGGGAACAGACTAGACTCCCACCAGGAGACTAGACTCCCACCAGGGGGCAGCATAGAGCTGCTGATAGTTCCTGCTCAAAGCCCAAAGGACTCTCTCACTGACCTTCACATTCAGGCATCACACCAGTTCTTCATGACTGATGGGACACTGAGCTGTCTGTGTGCTGGGGGTGAGCTTGGGTTTAGGGTAAGAGTGAGATATGGAGGTGCTCCCCTCCCCCGGAAACCGGTGCATCTCACATCGGAGCTCCTTGCTGTGCGGTGGACTAGAAGCGAGAGGAGCCAGGAGTTAAGGCAGTGGTGAGGTCTGCGTACGTGTAGCATGTATCAGGGGTTGGCAAACTTCTAATGCCCCGGAACACACAGCAGATATTTTCCGCTTTGCACAACTAGTGACTCTGCTGTGACGTCTCACAGCCTTAGACAGTATGTAAATAACTGTGTCCCAATAATATTTTATTTATAGACTTGGAAGTTGGAATCTCAATATTTTTCATGTGTCACAATATTAATCTTTTGGGTTTTTTCCCCCCTAACCATGTACAAATATAAAAACTCAGCTATTCTTAGCTCTCGGGCTACACAAAAAACGGAACGGGCTGGATGTGGCGCCGGCCAGGGTGTGTAGGCCCGGCATACATGGAAGCACTGGTCACTAGTAAATAATGTGCACGTCACTGGATGAGTTTCATATTCTTGCCTCCATAAAAATGCCTTCTCAGGGTGGCACCTTAGAGTTTACAAAGGATTCTTTAAAAATGTATTTTTATTGATTTGAAAGATAGATGGAGAGATAAAAAATACCAACGATGAGAGAGAATCATTGATCGCTGCCTCCTGCACGGGAGGGTGGGGGCCCGGGCAGGGTGCTATGCAAACAGGCAGCCTTCGTGGAAAGTCGTAGCTGGAAGGAGAGGTGCGAGGGCCAACAACAGCGGCTATTTCTGGATGGTGGGATTATGGGCTGTTTTTCTTTGCTTTTCCTTCCTTTTAAAATGTATTTTTCTGCACTTTTACAACAGCATTAAAACATAAGGGCAAAAGTTAGCACTTCTCTAAAAATGGGTAAGAACGTTGGTCAGAGTCCTTCCTGCCAAGTGGAGTAGCACGCAGGGGTGGTTTGGCTGACGGTTTGCTAGGCGTGGGGCTTGCGGGTTAACCGCAGCCCTGGCCGTGGGCCCCTCCGCAGTTCCACAGCAGCCTGGCGTCCCTGAACGGGCTGGAGGTCCACCTGAAGGAGACGCTGCCCCGGGACGAGGCCACCTCCTCCAGCAGAACCTACAACTTCACGCACTACGACCGCGTCCAGAACGTGCTGACAGGTGAGGAGCCGGCAGTGTGCGCAGCGCTGTGGCTGGAGCACTGCCTGGACGGGGTGGAGGGTAGAACTGGGCCCCGTGAGCGGAGGAGGTCGCCGCTCTGTCCAGAGCTGCCGAGGTGCAGTAGCGAGGCTGCTGCGTTTAGAATTTGCTCGATGAACACCTCTTTGCTCCTTGCTCTTTTTTTTGGCTGTCTCTCCAGTGTCTGAGAGAAGCACACACATGTTCAGATATCTGTGATAAGATTCTGCCTAAAATTGATACCCACAAGCCGGTGCCGCTTATGATCAGGGACAGTGCCTGCACCGCTGCGCGGTGGCAGCTGTCAGGCCTCTGTCCCTCCCGCTCGGCACTTGCACTCGTGTCCGAGGCGACAGGCCCAGGTTGGGGGGATCTGGGTGGGAGTCCGCACTCACTGCTGTGTCCTCTTCTGGAAGCCAACCTGCCCCCGGTGGCCGCAGCCCAGGACCGCCGCTTCCTGCAGGCCGTCCGCCTGATGCACGCAGACTTTGCCCAGCTGCCCTCGCTGTACGAGATGACCCTCCGGTGAGCCTCCCCCGCGCCACCTCACGGTCCTGCTCAGGAATCACCTTCCGGGGGCCCAGGCGGGGGAACATTCCAGTCACTGCCTTTAGGGTCTCCTTTTATTCGTCCTGGTGGCTGCTATCATCTACTCGCATGCTTTCCTGTGCTGTGTACTTTGGGGTCCCATCCTGGGGCTCAGACCTGCTGTAGACATTGGGGGACAATTGTCTACAATGTCTACCTTTCAGAGTTTTCATTGGCTGCTGGGGAGGAGGGGCTCCATCTCCTTGTCTGAATGATGCCGAGCGATGTACGGTCTTCTCACCTGTCACATCATTGTGCTCCTGTCTTCTCCCAGGTCAAGGAAGTCAACACTTCCCCCTCACCATCAGCAACCCAGAGACACCCTCTGTTGTTAGTTTGGTGTATATTACTCCAAGTCTTGTTGTTTCTAATGTGTAGTTGTTGTTGTTTTTTATATGAAATACAGGCTATTAATATTTCTGTTAATTATTTTAAGTCTTCTAGAAAACAGGATCATACTAATGTACTGTTCACACATCCCTTTTCCATTCCATCACATGCCCTAAACACCGCCATGCCACCTCACAGATATCTCTTCACCATTATTGTCACCTGAGTATGTAACTGAATGAATTCTCCTTTCTCCCACATGCTTCTCCGTGAAACCAGTAGCAGGACACAAGGCAAGTGGGAAGGTCCGAGGGGAGCGCCTGCTGTGTGACTTACATCCCAGTTAGTCCTGGGACGATCTGAACACGTGCATTTCCCCTCAGTGCACAGATGGGGACACCGGAGCACAAGCAATAGCAGTGACTTGCACCAGGGCACATTCTCTTAAAGTGGCAGGGCCAGGCTTCGAACCCCCGTCTCTCTGACTCTGAAGTACACGCTCTCTCCCCACGTTTCCAGTTTGGGGGCCTCTATGGCAGGCACACACACAGTCTGTGTGGTCTGAGATCTGCTCCGGCGGCGTCGGGCTGTTACCTTCTCTCTCCCTGTCCTAGAAACGCCTCCACGGCCGTGTACGCCTGCTGCAACCCCGTCCAGGAAACCTACTTCCAGCAGCTGGCGTCGGCCCCGCGGACCTCCGGCTTCCCCAGCCCCCAGGACACCGCCTTCTGCCTCCCGGGCAAAGCCAAGCAGAAGCTGCTCAAGCACGGGGTGAACCTACTGTGAACTGGGCCTCACGGAGACCCAAACGGCCCAGCGCGGTACCCACCACGGAAGCGCTGCCTTCTTACCCAGAAGCACCCTGTCCACTGTCTGGGAATGCTGCTTTTTAGGAAGCTGTGACGTTTGCATATTGGTTACTCCCTTACAGATGGGAGGGGATGGGGTAGATCTTCGGTCTGCAGACCTGGAGCGTGTGATAAAGACCTTGATTCAGTGGCAGTGCTGGGCCAGACAGGTGCTTCGGCTCCTGACATCTCAGCCTTAACATGAGCCACAAAATACAGGCAGCCTTCTTTCTAGAAAGCAGCTGTCCCAAGTGTTTTCCAGCCCTGCCTGCAGGGGGCGATATGAGGTGCGAGCGCACAGAGAGGTGGCAGGTTTGTTAGCAAGTTGCCTGGAACACCACTACTCCCCAGTGGGACTGTCTTCCGAGTGGTCCTCCTGGGAGGCAGGGCTGGGACAGTGGGGGGAGGTGGAGGGCACAGAGCTACCTCATCTGAAGTATCCTGGAACCGGACTCAAAACTTAAGAGCACCCCTGGCCAGTTTGGCTCAGCAGGTAGGGTCAGTCTGTGGACTGAAGGGTCTTGCGTTGGAAATTCCAGGGTGCAGGCTCGATCCCAGGTTGCATGTGGGAGGCAACCAATCAGTGTGTCTGAGATCCGGGCTTTGCACCACTCCCTCTTGAGCGAATGTCCCCAAACGGGAGTTCCCAAAATTTTGGGGGGCAAAAGCAGACCCGTGCTTCCGTGTGGCTGTGTGTGAGGGAACCACCTTCATGTGTGTGTTTCATGTCTATTACATCACAGTCAGACATGTTATGATAACACGGTACAGTTCACAGGATAAAGCTATTGACCAAAGTCTCCTCTCAGTGTTTACTGGAAGATTCCATTTGAAAGCTGCCATGTTAAATAATGGCATCTGATGGTTATGGCATGGTGTCTTTTTCGTGAAACAAGTTTCCAAGGGCTAAAATAAAATAGCCAGAGTTGCCGTTGAGTTCTGATTAATTATAATAAAGAGCAACATTTCTGGTGACCAAGTTAAGGTGGGGGGGGGGGCGGCATTTTTTTGTGTGCGTGTATGCACTTATTTTGCGTGGACACGCAGGGCGGCCAGGGGAGGAAGGTGCACTTCAGGATGGTCTCTGGTGGACAACGGGGCCCAGCCAGCTGCTCCCAGGAGCACCAGCTTCCGCAAGGCTCGCCCCCAGCCCCCTGCCCCCACCCTCCTGCCACTGGCTGGCCCAGAGGGCCATCTTCCCATGGGGAGGAGGACTGCACCTCCAGCTACGATAAATAGCGATGTTCCTACTTCTCTGCTAAGTTCTCGGAGAAAAAATTCAGCACAGGTCTCCACGCCAACCACGCAGGGAGCCTTCGGGACGGGCTTACACAGGACACGCTGCTTTCCTTTTCCTTGGGGGCGTTTGAAGCCGCCCCCAGCGGAGCCGGGTGGGTTACAAGCTGTCGTGTGGTGAAACGGGGACAGTTTGGAGCCTGGACCCATTTCCATCCGCCCACCGGGAGCTCAGCGAACCGTCTGATTCAAGGGCCCTTCACACGAGATGTTTCACAAGAACATCGCTGCCTGCCGCTGGGCCTTCCTCCGTGGCAGGCCACTGGCAGGTCTTGTTTCGCATCCAGAAACCTCTCTTCCCATCTGATTTCCCAGGGCTGCCCTCGAGTGAGAAATGCTTTTAATACAAAACGCCTTGGTTTCGGAGAGTCAGTGCTCAGCAGCCAGGTGAGTGCGCGATCCAGTGAGGAGCCCCCGGGGAGGGCTCGGGGCCCCGAGCAGGAGACCCAGCAAGGCCCGAGGGCGGGGGGAGGGTGACGGGTGCCATCTGTGTGCCCGGAAAGAGGCACTGAGTCTGAATGGACGTCCTTCATCTCCAACCAGTTCCAGTGGCAACAGCACCTGTGGGCTTTGGTGTCAGAGTCCTGGGTTCCACTCACAGCTCTGGGACGTATTACCCGGGACACTTGATCCAAGTTATTTCGTTTCTCTCAGCCCCAGAGTCATGCTCTTTAGAATGGAAAGGAAGTCGCGGTGCATTTAGGAGTGTGGCTTCCTGTGTGCCCTCTCTGCCAATGGGTGCAGGTGGGTGTCCCTGTGCAGGGGTCCCTCTGCAGGCG